>CAMGYJ010000004.1:23386187-24586187 GCA_946122785.1 Linum tenue | reverse complement strand
TCGCATACTACTCATGACTTGTTATTACCCATTGAACCCATTTCTTGGGATCTCCAGTCTATTGGGTCGGGTTACCATCACTTGTAGTTCGTGGTTCGGTAGGCATAAGCCCCATACCCTTGGCGGTATTCTGGACTTTCTCTCTAGGTAATCTCTGACAATGTATCAATACCGGAGGGACCGGCATTTCCCATAGGGGAATCTCTGACAACAATCCTCTCAACCAACTTGCTTCTTCACTAGCCATTGCTAGTGCTATCATCTCTGATTCCATAGTTGATTGAGCTAGGATTGTTTGTTTCTTTGACTTCCAAGACACAGCTCCACCAGCGATGTTAAAAACATATCCGCTGGTTGCCTTGGAGTCATCTGATAGGGTATTCCCATCTGCATCACTATACCCTTCTAGTACAGCGGGAAACCTTTGATAGTGTATACCAAGGTTTGTTGTTCTCTTGAGGTATCTCATGACCCTATCTATAGCATTCCAATGCTCTCTACTAGGACAGCTGTTAAACCTGCCAAGCAATCCCACGACATATGCAATGTCTGGTCGAGTGTAATCCGCAGCATAACGGAGACTGCCAATGATGCTAGCATATTCTGATTGTCTTACACTGTCTCCAGTGTTCTTAAATAGCTTTACACTAGCATCATACGGAGTACACGCAGGTTTACAGTCGAAATAGTTATACTTCTTCAAGATCTTCTCTATGTAGCCAGATTGATCTAGAGAATAACCATTTGCTGTTCTAGTTATCTGGATTCCAAGCATAAACTTTGCTTCTCCCAGATCTTTCACCTCAAAACTCTCTTTTAACATGACTTTCGCTTCATTGACCACGTGAATATTTGTACCAAATATCAACATGTCATCTACATACAAACATATGATAGTGCAAGTGTTCTTCTCTGACTTGCAGTAAATACACTTGTCACTTTCATTCACCTTAAAGCCATGTGAGAGAACGAGAGTGTCAAACTTCTCATGCCACTGTTTTGGAGCCTGTTTCAAACCATATAATGATTTGTCCAACTTACAGACTTTCGAGGCATGTTCAGGGATAACAAACCCTTCTGGTTGTTCCATATAGATTTCTTCATCTAGATCACCGTTCAAGAAAGCAGTCTTAACATCCATTTGGTGTACCACGAGATTTTTCAAGGCAGCAAGAGCAATCATGACACGAATGGATGTTATTCTAGATACTGGTGAATAGGTGTCGAAGAAATCTATATTCTCTCTCTGCCTGTAGCCCTTGACTACTAGGCGAGCTCGGAACCTTTCGATTGCACCATCAGGTTTTCGTTTCGTTTTTAGAACCCATTTATTACCTAAGACTTTGCAGCCAGGAGGTAAGTCTGTTAGATGCCAAGTCTTATTAGCCTCTAACGATTCCATTTCATCTATAACAGCCTCATTCCAAAAGTCTGCATCTATGGAAGTTAATGCTTCCTGCAAACTTTTTGGATCCTCAAGGGTGTATACTGTAGTAAAATCATCACCAAAATCTTTAGAGATTCTAGCTCTTTTACTTCTTCTGAGTTCATCCTCAGATCCAACACCCCCACTTGTTCCGTTATCTCTAATAGCGGGTAGTACATTACCCCCACTATTTCTCGTTTTAAATGGAAATCGTGTCTCAAAAAAATCAGCATCAATGGATTCTATTATAGTACGAGCATTCAAATCATAGAATCTATATGCCTTACTATTGGCCGCATAGCCAACGAAGACACATTTATATGCTCGACTAGCCAACTTAACCCTCTTAGGATCCGGAATTCTTACGTAGGCCAAACAGCCCCACGTTCTTAAATAGGACAGATTAGGTGGCTTATTCTTCAAGATCTCATAGGGTGATTCTTTTCTATTTGTTTTTGGTAGACGATTTAGCACATAGCAAACCGTCAACAAAATATCACCCCACCAAGAAGAAGCAGCTCCAGAATTGAGCATAATAGCCACAACTAATTATGTAAACGTCCTATTTTTCCGCTCAGCTTTACCATTCATTTCTGGTGAATATGGTGCCGTGGTTTCATGAATGATACCATGTGAGCTATAGAATTCCTTGAAGGGATTAGAGTCATACTCTGATCCTCTATCGCTCCTAAGTCTTTTTACCTTTCGATTGCACTGATTTTCGAATTCAACCACAAATACCTTGAACATGTCAAGGGCTTCACTTTTGTTTTTCATCAAATAAACAAAGCAATAATCAGAGCAATCATCTATGAAAGTGATAAAGTATCTCTTGCCAGACGTAGTTAACGTCCCATCTAGTTCACAAATATCAGAATGAATCAGATCTAAGGGTTCTGATTCTCTACTCATAGATTTATGGGGCGTTTTCATTATTTTAGCTTGGCTACAGAAATCACATTTATCAAATTCATTCATTGAGAGTTTAGGGATATGTCCTAGCTTGCTTAAATTCTTCACAATTCGTGTGTTCACATGACAAAGATGAGCATGCCATACATTCAAATCACACACCATGTAAACTGAAGAATTCATCTTATTAATTTCGACATTCAACTTGAACATCCCATTACATGCATATCCCTTTCCCACAAAACTCCCATTCTTAGTAAGGGTATACAAGTCTGCCCCAATGGATTGATTAAACCCAGCCTTATTAAGAAGATATCCCGAAACAAGATTCTTCCTTATCTCTGGAGCGTGCAACACATCCTTGAGCACCATCTTCTTCCCAGAGGTGAAGTTCAGCTCCACTTCACCAGAACCAGCAACCATAGTGGTGTGAGTAGTCCCCAACAACACTTTCTTGTCAGCAGGTGCTTCTGTGTATGTTTTAAACATAGCACGATTGTTGCAAACATGCTTCGATGCACCTGTGTCCAGCCACCATCCTTCTGAGTCACCGGTGAGGTTAACTTCAGCGATCATATCTGTGATCATGGCTATCAAATCCTCTTCTGTCAAGTTAACCCTGGCCGCAACGGCGGGGTTTTGCTTGTTCCTGCACTTTTTTGCCATATGACCCGGTTTTCCGCAGTTATAGCAGATAAACGGTGGGTCATTCTTAGAGGTTTGGGCCATGACCCTTTGGTTACCTCGAGAGGCACCATTCTGGTGGGGGCGGACCTGCTGGTTCTTACTCTTAAACTCTTTCTGGTTAGGTTTAAGAGCTCTAGGGGTAGGTCGTTTAGCAGTGACGACCATCACCTCTTCTTTCATATCCTGCTTGCGAGATTCTTCCTCAATCCTTAGGCGAGTAATCAAACTTTCCAGTGAAAATTATTTGGTTTTATGTCTAAGCATATTCTTAAAATCTTTCCACGAAGGGGGCAGCTTATCAATAATGCAAGCAACTTGAAATTGATCGTCTAGAGGCATACCTTCAGAGACGATCTCATGGGCTATTTTCTGAAGTTCGTGGGACTGAACTTCGACAGACTTGTCATCCACCATCTGGTAGCGCATGTAGCGGCTGACATCATACTTCTTAGCTCCAGCCTCCTCCGTGTCGTACTTCTTTTGGAGCGCATCCCAGATCATCATAGCGGTGTTCTTGCTGTCCGCATAGTAGTCGTAGAGATCGTCTGCCAGGCTGTTGAGGATGTAGTTCTTGCATAGGAAGTCATGCTCCCTTTCCTTAGCAGAAGCAGCCCTCTCCTCATCGGTCGCTTCTTCCGGCAGCTCAACGGGCATGCTGGTGAGGCAGTGTGCCAACTTCTTGGTCGTCAGGTAGAACTTCATCTTTTGTCTCCAACAACGGAAGTTAACCCCAACGAAGCGAAATGGTCGATTGATATCGACAGCACCAGATCCGGCCATGTTGTTCTGTTCAGTCGACATAGCAGCAGCCGAACGTCTTAAAATTGTTAGGAACGGAACAACAACAAGAACGAGGTTACCGAATCTGGAGCTGAGTCGCGGACTAGGTCGCTCTCTTTAAGACGTTCGCGGCACTGCCCTCGATGCGCACGGCAGACTATCAACCGGTCGTCTCCAGGATAAAACAACTCCTCTCAATACTCGCGGTTTTGTGCGAAAACCCGAGTTCTCTGAACACTCTCTCTATTATGTTTTAGGGCAATGTCTATTTTTTACTCAAACCTTTTTCAGATTCTTTTATTTTAACCAAACCTATTGAATTCCTAAAAATTATCCAAACGTTAACTCTCCGTCAACTTTTCTGTTAGTAATGCTGACTAAGTATGACCATAATGAGTTGACTTCCTACGTGGCGGTCAGAATACCATCATTTACTATTTTTAATAAAAAGATTATCAAAAAACAAAACAAAATCTCACCCCTCACGTGGATGAAATAAGTAACGGTAACAGAATGAATGCCCAGACATTGATAAATTATAATACGTTTGGATAATAAATAGAATTTCTATAGGTTTGGTTAAAATAAAAGAATCTGAAAAAGGTTTGGGTAAAAAATAGACATTGCCCTATGTTTTATGCTCGTTGTTGTATCTTTTAGGGTTAGGCAACTCATATATTTATATTGGATGAGACCTTTAGCCTTCCCCTCTTGGTGGAGGATTTGAGAATCTTCATAAGGAAGGAAATCAAGAGTAATAACTCCTGATTATTCCTTTCTTTAATACAGACAATTAACCCAATTGATAAAAGTTTCCTTTAATACCAGAAATCAATCCGATTGATTAAAACTTTCCGTTAGTATGGGCAATTGATCTGATCATGAAAGATTCCTTCAATATGGAAAATCAATCCAATTGATTGAACTTTCCGTTAATTCGGTCAATTAATTCTGATTGAAGAAACGTTTCCTTCAATGCGGAGAATTAATCCGAATTAACTTCACTTACCTTTTCCAAGGACTTTCCTTTAGTTTTTTACAAACTATTCACATTTCTCAACACTTCCTGCCTCCACTCGTCCATCCTCCTCACAGACAATGGCACCTAGCACACCGGCCACGCCATATGCTCCCGCCCCCTCCCCCTGTGGTCTAATTCCTCCGGCGGACCCATGCTTGTCGCCAACTTCACCAACGACTCTCATGGTGACGGCTTTGCCTTCTACCTCTCCAACCTCGACTACCAGATCCTTATTGGTCGCACCGGCAGTGCCATGGGCATCGCCTTGAACATGTCCCTCAACTCCTCCTCCAGCCCATTTTTCGCAATCGATTTTGACACCTTCGCCAATGAATGGGATGTCCCGCACGAGGAACACGTCGGCATCGACATCAACTCCACCATCTCTGTTAAAACTACTCTCTGGATGGCAACATCTTTGATGCACGTCGATTGAACGCAAGATTCACTTACAATTCTGCCTCTTTCTCTAGTGCTTCCTTAATGATTCTTTTTTGGGAGTCCCATCCTTCCCATATGTTGCTGTATGGAAAAGAATCATCCCCTCCAAGATTTTCTTTTCTCTCTAGACCCTCTTCCACAAGAAGATCTTGACCCTTGATAGCATGAAGAACAGTTGGGAACTTGCTAACCGGTGCGAGCTTTGCAAACAAAAGGAAGCAACTGTCGATTATCTCTTCATTGATTGTGATTTTGCCCAAGCTGTTTGGAATTCGGACAATAGAAGATGTCGTTGCATTCATCAACCAACACAAGGAATTGTTGACACAATCCGGGGATGGCCTGATGACACTCCAAACAATGCTTCAGGGTGGTTCACTTACTGCAGTCTTCATACCATTTGTTGGTGTATCTGGCTGAAAAAAATCAGAGAATTTTTCAAGATATTGTAGCCCCTAATGTCTTCATCACTCGTCGGATTGTCCATATGGTCATTGACTGGATTGTCGTGCATGAAAAAGTTGATTAGCGTGATTGTGGTTCTTGATTGGAAGAAAGCTTTATATAGCTATATTCTGCTCGCAGTCATCTTGATTTGATCGGGAGGTCATTCTATTGTTGTCCTCCTTATTTCAGCAGTTGTGGCTCTCTGTCTGTTGTTTCCTAGGCGCTGATATGTTTTTGGCCCTTTGCTTCTCTTTCCATTTTTTCTTTTCTGTTTTTGTTGTGTTTCTTGCCTGTTGTCTCGACAGGTTTTTCTTTTGTTGTTTTCAGGTTTAGTTATGCTGAACCTCCAAATTTTTGTTATTTTTCTGTTGTTTAATTTAATATTTATCTTCATCAAAATTGTCATCTCTCTCCAGCAAATCTGCCACGAACTAGACCTACAAATTACTTGAGGGAATTGGTAAACGTCGGATTCTCCACGTCAAAGGGAGAAGCCATAAAATTCCATAGAATTCATTATTGGTCCTTCACCTCAAACCTGGTTGCTATGCCAATTCCCGCTCTACCTCCAGGTAGCATTCTAGGTGTTCGAGGAAAAGACTACACACCTGGAATTGCGATAGGAGTGGCGGTTGGAATTGGGTCTTGCTTTGTAATCTTGTTGTTGGGCAGGCTGGGATTATTCATCTTTTGGAGGAACAAAACCAAAGCAGACCACAAGAATAGTGAGCTCGTAAGTATGAATGGAGCAAGAAATATCCCTAGAGAGGCTTGGAGCTCGGTGAAGGTGGATTTGGAGCTGTTTATAGAGGCTATGTGGAAGATCTTAAAATGTTCGTCGCGATCAAAAGGATGCTTAGAGGAGCAGCTTCAGGGGGTCCAAGACTACGCTAATGAGATCATGACCATTAGCCAACTCAGACATAAGAACTTGGTGCAGCTAATCGGGTGGTGCCATGAGAATCGCGAACTCCTGCTCGTTTACGAGTACATGGAGAATCGCAGCTTGGGTTATCATATCTTTGATGAAGAGAGGTGCTTGGATTGGAACAAAAGGTACAGAGGTGCTCAAGGGTTGACCTCTATTTTGCATTACCTTCACGAGGAGTGCAATCAATGTGTGTTGCATAGAGATATCAAGGCCAACAACGTGATGTTAGCCGCACATTTCGACCCCAAGCTTGGAGATTTTGGCCTGGCAAGGCTGGTGGATCACGATGTTGTGTCTCAGACGTTACCTGGTGGAACTCGAGGTTACATGGCTCCCATATGCCTCGGGAGGGGGAAGACTAGCAAGGAGACTAACGTGTATGGGTTTGGAGTTGTGGCTTTGGAAATCGCCACAGGAAGAGACCATTCGTGGAGCTGGAAGATGAGTCAGAAGGCAAAATGGTGCATATTGCGAGATGGGGTTAGGAGTTTTATGGTAGAGGAAGGCTTCTAGACGGGGTTGATTGGAAGCTAAGAGGACAGTTGGAGGAGAAGCAAGTAGAATGTTTGATGGTTGTTGGTTTATGGTGCTGTCATCCAAGTTTTAGGATGTGTCCTTTTATGAGGATGGTTATGGACATGCTGAATTTCAGCGCTCCGCAGCCCAACTTGCCTTTGAAGTTCCCAGGGTCCGCGCATTCCACGCCATCAAAACTCTTCTCATCCTTCTCCCTGTCTACCATCGCAGAAGAAGAAACTAGCACAAAAAGTTCCAAAGATGGGTTGTTGATTATTGAGAAAGCAAAAATGAGACCGGAGTCTTCAACAGACCCTTTCATTAGATGTGGCCAAGGAGGAATCAACACCGATGGCAGCTCTGAAACTTTCACCAAGTATCCTCCCGCCAAGTTTTTCGACAGTGTATAAAAAGTTATTACCATAATGCAATGGCTAGCATTTATATAGAGTTGAGCTAGTTTTTCCTCGGTGTAAGCCTTCACTCTTGTACATAAAGATTAAGCTACAGGAATTTTCAATTATTATGTGTGATGATTTTCTTCAACCCATACTTGCTTGCGATTGTAGAACATAAGAAGGTACCGTCTTCCACAAAATCATTATCGAAGTATCTCATGTCATCCTTTACACCATTGGCACGACCGACACCCAGCAAAACGGATAAATCATGAGGCTGAGAAGACGATGAAAGTTTATCTTCATTTCTCTCTAACCAATTAAAAATCGTTTCGACTCTAGTTAAGTAACGCGAGCAAAATGTAACGCATTCATCAACAACATAAGATTCAGTAATGGACCCCTGATGACTCGGTATTTGCACATGTTTTCCCCTTTGTTTCTTGATTGTTTCAGCTTGAATTATCTTGTCTTTGGCCTATTTTATGCTAGGTTGTGTTCCTTTGTCACATTTCAGGTCCTAGCACATAAAGTGAAGCATAGGCGCAAGTTTCAAGTCAATCAGAGATCAATTGACGATTCGGGAGAAGAAACTCGGGTATGACCTGAAGAAGAATGGATTTCTACCTCACTTTATGGACAAATAATCATGCAAGCTTGTCATGAAAAGAAAGAGGACAAGACTACGAGCGTCTGGGATCAAACGGCGACTGATTCGGAGTCCGGATGAGGGAGAAACGAAGCATTAAACAGAGGCTGAGCAAGCCACACGGGCACAACCCACACGGCCGTGCAAGGGCACTTTTGCCCGTGTGGAATTCACAGAGCCTTCACACGGGCAGCTGGGAAAGCCACACGGCCGTGTGGCCTGGCCGTGTGAGTCGGGAATTGATGTTTAAAACCCGATTTTCAGCAAAAGGAAAGGGGGAGAGCTGGGTTTTGGATCCCAAACACCCAAGGGACGAACCCTAGAGAGAGAGAGCGACTTGGAAACATTCTTGGAGCTATTTTGGAGGATTTCTTCGCCATTGGAGCTCGGGAATCAAGCTTGGAGATGGAGATTGAAGATCTAGATCAGATTTCTGCAGTCTCTCTCTTCTCTATGGAGTAACTTCCCTTCACTTAGGTTTTGAGGAACCCTAGTTCCATGAGTTAGGATCTTTCTTGTATGAAGTTTTGGATGCTATATTGTTTGATTATAATCGATTGAGGCATGATTTATTGAGTCAATTGGATCTTGATCAAATTCTCTTGATTTCTGCTTTAACCTATGATAGATAGAATCTGATTAGGTTAAGAGAGCTTCCTTGATTGATAGTAGTGAATTGGTTGTGCGAGAGTCAATCAATTCACTGCTTTGTACTGGAATTCATTCCAGTAGTGGAGATCTGTGTGAATCGCCTTAGCAGTCTATCCCGGTGAAGGCTAGTCGCCTGCCGGGTATTCTGTCTGAGAGGGCTTGGTCAGATTAAGAGATTCCAAGCTAATTTAGGATCTTCCGCAGTTTAATCAACAGTAGATCAACCAAAGGTAATTGCAACTTGGACCTAATTGAGGAGCTAGGGGGAATCATACCTAAGTGAGTTCCCAACTTGTAATTAGTAGAGTAGTCAGTAGAGTAGTTTATCAATCAATTCTTAATCTAGTTTGCTAGATAATGAACTGAAGCTGAGTAATAGTAACTCTAGAGACCCGTGGATTCGATATTTATTACTTGTGCCACTATACTGCAGTCCCTTTCATTGGTTACACTTGGCCATTGTTAGGTGTTGTGTTTTAGCGAGTCAAGTTTTTGGCGCCGTTGCCGGAGACTTTCTAGATTATTAGGAAAGGCAGAAGTTTGTTACTTTAGCGTTTTTCTTTTCTTTTCCACCCTTGCTTTTCACTTGGGTGTTTTTGTTTTTGTTGGTGCAGATCTGAATCATGGATCCTCATGGCTTCTCCAATCATTGGGGGTATCCACCACCATCCGAGTGGTATTACCCCGAGACTCCATGGAGTAACCAAGGAGGAGAAGACTATGGAGTCGGGTTCCAGTACCAACCCCCTTTCTACGGAGAACAATCAGACCCCTGGGCATATCAAGAACAACCTCCTTATCGAGAAGAATTTCTCCCACAACCAGAGGGGCCATTGGAGCTGGAGTTACCCATGGCGGCCTTCACGGGCCATTCTGCAGAGCCATGCTACACTCCGCAGCCAGATCCAAACTATGAATTGAGGCTTCTCATGGAGCAGTTTGCTCGAGACTGTGAGAGATCATGCTCCAGGATGGATCATTGTGTCCAGGCCTATCGTGAAACAGAGGAGATCCTCCTGAGCCTTAAAAAGAGCGTCGATGATCTTGAGCGATCTTGTGCACAACCTGCTCTAGATCACCTTTATGTTACCATACTAGAAGAGGAGGAGGAAGAAGAAGGCTACAAGGACATTGTGGAGCACACTGAAGCTGTCACGGAGAGCTCTCGTGATGATCATGATCAGGAATGTCCTATCATAGCCGACCACAACTTCCCGCATCCCACACCGAGCTTTGAAGAGGCGGGCATGAGTGAGGAGATGCAAGAAGATCTCATGAAAGAAATTGCTTGGCAACTTGCTCTCCAATCCGTGCTAGAAGAAGAAGAGCAAGAAAGGGTGCAGAAAGAAGTTGTGGAGGATGACGAAAGTGAAGCAGGAGGAGTTCTTGATCATTTCCCAGGGGTGATACCACATGTAGAATAAAGTGAGGTTGAAGAAGAAATTGGCGTCCAGGCTGAGGACGGAGTTAAGGTGGAAGAGGCCTGCACCGGCCATGAGTTACATGTGATATCTCCACCAAACTTCGAGGAGCTGCTTGGCAAGGACCCATTTGCAGTGTCTCTTTGCCAGACCAAGGCCACATCGACATCGGTCCCTCTTGGTGGACGCGATGGTGGCCAATCGATGCTGTCTTATCTGGTTTGGGGCAATGAGACGAGAGAACAGAAGAAGAGGTCTCGAGGGTGGAGACTTCATCTGCATCAAGTGCACGAGCCTTCATCACCTGCCACACCACCTGCTTGTGACTTGAGACTCCACCTCATAGATGAGAACCTCAACTTCAAGGAGGTTCTAGCATGGACCGAAACTTAGGAGCCATCGTCCGGCTCACGACGTGAAAGAAGCGCTTGTTGGGAGGCAACCCAACTAGTCGGTTTGCATTTCTTTCTCTATTTATCCTCGGTTGAGTCAGTTTTGTTATTTGATTTTAGAGTCAATAACTCAACCTTTTTGAGATTTTGTGTGGTGTTTGTGTTCTGATTACTCTCACTTCCTGGAATGCACCGCCTGACCCGTACATCATCATTCACCCTTGATCTGGTAACTTCGTTCTACCCTCCTTATCTTTCCTCCATTGAGGACAATGTCGTGCTTAAGTGTGGGGGGTTTTCGATTATGTATGTGGGTGAATGTTTGGCTGTTTGTGTGCTTGGAGCCTAGTACACTGTCCAAATTTCGATTTGAGGGCTCCAAGTACGTGTTTCCTTGCAAATTGCCTGGCTCAGTATGCTTTGAATCGACAGTCTCTATAGTAATGTGCAACCTAGGGAGGTAGTGTAGCACTATGGAGGATGTTGAAGTATAAGATTTTTCCTATCTAGCTCTTTGCTGTGCCAGTTGATTTTGTGAATTAGTGGAGCTAGGACCGTTGAATTCATGTGGTAATGGTGACTCTATGTGGATTGTGTTTTGGACTCGTGTATCGAACAGGGTGCTCATATGGAAAATGGGAAGCAGTTGGTCCTCCATGTCGAAATCATTGAAATCTTAAACATGGGGTAAGCCCAACGTGTGTGGCACCGCTCATTGCACAAAATCGGGTTTTGGAAGAGATTTTAGTGATCCTTAGTGGGGTACTCCTACAAGGTGAAGCTAAGCTGTCTCTAGTACAAGTAAAATTTTCACCCGTTGAACGGTTTGCCTACTTGAGGATGTGTTTTTAAGGGCACGGATAGAGCTTCCGACCCCCCTTGATTTCATTGACCCTCCACACGAGTTGAGGAAAAGGATTTAAAGGAAGTACTCTGGCGAGCGCTAGATGTACAGAAATTGCTCTTGCTCGACTAATAAGGGCCGACCGTGCAAAAGACTGCAGTTGGAACCCCCGCCAAGTGAATGAAGAAAAAAAGAGAAAAAGAAATGTAAATGAAAGTACAAAAAGGGGTTCCAACGGTGAAATGAAGTGAAAGAGCACCCCGGTACAACGAGTCCTTGGTTGTGAATGGTGTGAGTCCCTTTATCCATGAACCGACTGTCTTACTTCTACTTCTTCTCATGATCCTGGCTTGAGTCTAGTACTCGCATTGAGAGAGATAGGGAACGTCTTAGAAGACCAGTTGACCTCGTAAGCTGCTATATGATCTAGAAAATCCTCTACCGACGATCGGGGTTGTTTTTTTTATATAGAGGTCTGGAGAGTTGCATTGGTTTGAGTTAGGTTTGCTTGGGGACAAGCAAACGGTTAAGTGTGGGGGGATTTGATGACTCGGTATTTGCACATGTTTTCCCCTTTGTTTCTTGATTTTTTCAGCTTGAATTATCGTGTCTTTGGCCTATTTTATGCTAGGTTGTGTTCCTTTGTCACATTTCAGGTCCTAGCACATAAAGTGAAGCATAGGCGCAAGTTTCAAGTCAATCAGAGATCAATTGACGATTCGGGAGAAGAAACTCGGGTATGACCTGAAGAAGAATGGATTTCTACCTCACTTTATGGACAAATAATCATGCAAGCTTTTCATGAAAAGAAAGAGGACGAGACTACGAGCGTCTCGGATCAAACGGCGACTGATTCGGAGTCCGGATGAGGGAGAAACGAAGCATTAAATAGAGGCTGAGCAAGCCACACGGGCACAACCCACACGGCCGTGCAAGGGCACTTTTGCCCGTGTGGAATTCACAGAGCCTTCACACGGGTAGCTGGGAAAGCCACACGGCCGTGTGGCCTGGCCGTGTGAGTCGGGAATTGATGTTTAAAACCCGATTTTCAGCAAAAGGAAAGGGGGAGAGCTGGGTTTTGGATCCCAAACACCCAAGGGACGAACCCTAGAGAGAGAGCGACTTGGAAACATTCTTGGAGCTATTTTGGAGGATTTCTTCGCCATTGGAGCTCGGGAATCAAGCTTGGAGATGGAGATTGAAGATCTAGATCAGATTTCTGCAGTCTCTCTCTTCTCTATGGAGTAACTTCCCTTCACTTAGGTTTTGAGGAACCCTAGTTCCATGAGTTAGGATCTTTCTTGTATGAAGTTTTGGATGCTATATTGTTTGATTATAATCGATTGAGGCATGATTTATTGATTCAATTGGATCTTGATCAAATTCTTTTGATTTCTGCTTTAACCTATGATAGATAGAATCTGATTAGGTTAAGAGAGCTTCCTTGATTGATAGTAGTGAATTGGTTGTGCGAGAGTCAATCAATTCACTGCTTTGTACTGGAATTCATTCCAGTAGTGGAGATCTATGTGAATCGCCTTAGCAGTCTATCCCGGTGAAGGCTAGTCGCCTGCCGGGTATTCTGTCTGAGAGGGCTTGGTCAGCTTAAGAGATTCCAAGCTAATTTAGGATCTTCCGCAGTTTAATCAACAGTAGATCAACCAAAGGTAATTGCAACTTGGACCTAATTGAGGAGCTAGGGGGAATCATACCTAAGTGAGTTCCCAACTTGTAATTAGTAGAGTAGTCAGTAGAGTAGTTTATCAATCAATTCTTAATCTAGTTTGCTAGATAATGAACTGAAGCTAAGTAATAGTAACTCTAGAGACCCGTGGATTCGATATTTATTACTTGTGCCACTATACTGCAGTCCCTTTCATTGGTTACACTTGGCCATTGTTAGGTGTTGTGTTTTAGCGAGTCAACCCCTCTGTACGTGCCTTGTTACGAACGTAACCTTTGAACTTCTTCAAGTACCTAAATTTTGTAAAAGATGGTGAACTAATTAGTATTTAAATTCTTCAAGCACCTAAATTGTTAGTAGTGTAATTAAAATAGTCTAATTATCATACCTTTCAATAGGATGCACCGAACGATATTGAACTGTACCAACAACTTTGGCCTCCCAAGGCATATGGATGGGCAAGTGAATCATGATATCGAACAATGATGTGGAGAGGGGGGAATACGTTCCAACCTATAGAGGATTGTGGCAATTTAAGACTCCAAGATATTCAAATCTTCCACGTTTAGCTTCTTGAAACATATGTATTTGAAAAGGTTTCTAAACTCAATCAATGCATCGGATATAAGTCACAGGCTGCTAGCGGTGGTAACCTCTCCCATAAAACATGACACTCATGAATTTTCATTCCACAAAATTTTCAATCATCAACATTGACACAACGTTCCAAACTTGTGGAGTATTCACCAAGTCAGGCTGATTGGTCGAACTGACATGGACACCAACCCAGCTCGACATAGACCAAAAAAAGGTACATATTTAGGAGTAACCCCACAAACCCTTTCCCTTCAAACCAGGTCAAACAATCATATAATTTGATAGATTACTCTCACTCGATTCAACTAGGTCAGAGCGTGTTGAACATGGTATTGACGAGTTTTGGATCGTAAGTGAGTTTTGTCCGCTTTAATGTTTTTATTTCTCCTTTTCCTTTGGGTTAAGAATGACAATTGAACCAAAACCTTGTGCTCACGAGTTTTTGTATCTAGAGTGCGTTTTATCTGTTCAAGAATTGGCATGTTCAACCGAGTGTGAATTGTTAAAAACTCGGTACGAACCAGTCAAGGCGAGTTGAACTCAGTGTGTCGAGTTTTTGGTAGGGAGCGAGTTTATCTGCTTTAGTATTTTTTATTTATCTTTTTCTTTTGGTTGAGCACTCGAATCTATAGGTATCCAACCTATTCAACCTTATCAAAACAACTTGAACCCGATGTTTACAAGTTTTTGAGAGGGAGTGAATTTTATTTTCTTTTATAATTGACGGGTTGGGTCGGTTGTGAATTTTTTATAAACTCCGTTCAACCCAATCAAAGAATGTTGAACATGATGTGCCGAGTTTTGGATCGTTAGTGAATTTTATACGCTTTAGTGTTTGTTAACTTCTCTTTTTCTTTTTGGTCTTCCAAAGAACAGGGATTTTTTTTTAAATTCATGGGTATTATCCTAATTCGATCCGGTCAAATGTGAGTTCAACCTCTACAAATCTGCTATTAGTCTCGAAAATCCATAAAAAGGAGAATCAAGATGAACTTAAAAAGGAAAAAAAAATATAAACTAATCAATAGTGTAATGAGCATGTTTCAAAAAGGTGCAAATAATTTTTCACATTCCAGTTCTTTGAATTTAGCATGAGTGATAAGCGTTCAATTCTGGATCAAGTTCATGAATTCCTAATTTTGGCCTTTAAGTTCACTGCGTTGTAGATAACTCTTCCTGATGCGTTTCTGGTGAGGGCAATTATTGCAAATTTCCCTCCATCATGGAACAATTATAGGAAGAAATTACTTCATACGTCAGAGGAGTTCACTTTGGAACTGATTCAAAAGCACCTTAGGATTGAGGATGAAACTCGAATCCGTGACAAGGATCTAAATTCCGAGGCTCCATCAAGTTCCAAAGTGAATGTTGTGGAGAACAAGAAGGGAAAGAAGAGAAAGGCCATGAACAATTCCAACAACCAGAAGAATAAGAAGAAGAAGCCGACCCCTATGTCTACTATGAATTTGCTTCAATTGTGGAGAATTACCACTTTCTTTTTTGGTCATTTCTTATTCGTAGGTTACCACCAGAATGCCAAAGTGGCGGGAGTAGTGGACAACCCAGCTGAGAGCAAATTGAAGTCCACTCAACACGCTTCCAGTTTCATCCGGAGGCTACGAGTTTCCAATTTATTAACGTCAGCTTTGGAAAAATTGCAGTTCCATAGTTTAAAATTCTGCTCTCTCCCTCTTCGCTTTCTTCAGCTGCAGGCCGTACTTTACAAACAAGAAATCTGCTCTCTCGAACTCAAGGTAATTAAAGTCGCTTCAAACTGACCCGTAGAGTGAGTCATCAATTGAGCAAGTTCTCCATTGAGGTTTTTTTTGGCTTCTTCTATTAGAGTCATTTATCCATCAGTCCGTCAAATTATTTTCCCTCTCCACTTTATCCTTTTTTGGTAGTGAGCAGCGACAACAGAGGAACCATGGCAGCTTCCCCCATACTATCAATCCTCATTTCCTTGTTCCTCGTTTTTGGAATAAAAGCTAAAATAGTTGGGGTTCCAAAGTGTAAGCTTTTAGGCTTTAAAACTAGTTTTGACTACATTATTTTGAACCAACCTGTTGGTTGAAGGGTTAGACAGTTAACCATGCCAACTCGTATGTTGCTTGGGAACGGGATGCACATTACACTTGGGGAACTGATCCAACTTATTCAAGTGGAATAAATTTTCATAGGCATCGACTCTCTGCGGATTAATTAAATTGGAGGTGGTTTTGGGAAGAGAGGATTGATAATGTAGGATAGGAAAATGGGCATTGATTAAACTCGGAATAGAGGAATTCTCATGGCAACCGATCTCTTAACTTTTATGATTATTTTTTATTAATTAATTAATATATTATAAATTTACGATAATACTTTAGGGTTTTCTTTCTTGAATCTTCGTTAAACATTTCAGATACATGTACATTCGTAATACTAGATGGATTATGTGTTGAATTTTGGATTTTAGATTTAGGTTTTAAATGCAAAAATTTACAGACTCGGATGGTTTATGTGAGGTTTGAACTTTTAGTACTCATATTTTAAATTTGTCTAAGAGGAACATATTAATGGTTTAGTATGATTAATTACTGTGGAGTAATTATGATTTTCTTATTTATTAGCACCGATTCATTAACGATTTTATAAGGTCTAATATCGGTTCAAGCAGTAAATTGTGAACCGTTCACAATACGGATTCATACAACAGTTCGGTTCTGACAATATTGATTAAAACTATCAAAATTGGCGAGTGGAAAGATGAGCATTCGGCTTAAGCATATGTGAGTTAATATCTTCTTTTAACTCTTGCAATAGTGACTCCTTTTTCACAACTTCTATTTCGTTTAACTATTTTTGGAAACTTCTCATTAGTGATGTTGCCAAATAACAAATTAATAACAAATAAAAAATTAATTAAAAACAAAGTTTATTTTAGCTTTGTATTGTTTCATGTTTCTTTCAGTAGTTAAATTCAATGGTGATATTTGTTGGTTGTGCATAGCCATATGCAACAAAAGGTGGATGAGACTAAACATAGTGACCATCCAGTAACAGAAGATGAAGCATTTCATGGAATCTTAGGACCATATTGTAGATCATTGATTGTAGTTGGATATGGGCCATTATCCTCATCTAAGAGAGTTGACATACGTGCTTTAAATGAGAGTGCACAAGTTAGAGAGCAAAATCAAAATCTCATAGAGGAAAACACCTGTTTGCATGAGATATGTGGCAACTTGGAGGTTAATATGGAAGAGATCAATCAACAAAATCAAAAGTTGACAGAAGAAAACACTCTTTTGCAAGAGGCATGTGGGAGCTTAGAAATTTTTTTGAGTCGGATCAATGAGCTAATTGAGAGGTTGACAGTAGACAACACTCAGTTGAATGCAAGATGTGCCAAGTAGAGGAAAATATGGTCCAACTTAATGAAATACAAGCAGATTTTGAACAGTTCATGCGACAACAACAAGAAAGAGGAGAGAATTAGCTAGTAAGTATTCTAAATCCTATTTTGAAGATTTAGATTCAATTTGTTAATTCATTATTATTTTGAGAAGATATGGAGGTATCAAACATGTTACGTCCTACACTTCTTAGAAAATAGAATTTACTGCTTGGTATTTAAATAGCCCCCAGTGCTACCTAGCTAGTTCTTCTGTTTATATCATGGTCCATTTGGCATTTGGTAGCTTTTGTTATTGTGCATTAGTTGGTGTACATATTGGTCAAAAGAGTTAAAGGAAATACCATATTGGTGGGAGAAGGAAGGTGCAAGTGGTTTTTAAGTTTGCTTTCCACTTTATTTTATTGATAAAGTGGTTAGTGGGCTTTTGAAAAAAGTGTGGGCTATTTAATTGGACATATTAAATCACACTACGCACTTTGCACTTTGCACGTTTGGCTAATTTTTGGAATTAATTTTTATTAATTAATTTCGGATAATTAATTGAATTTGAGTTTTGTGAAACGACGTAACCTTTGAGAACGGAACTGCCGTTTTCTCACAATATAAGAGACGTTGGCTAGAAGTTTGAGTTCTAACATTCATCTTCTTTTTCTCATTTTTCCTTCTCCAAAATCACAAACACAGAAGACAGAACGGTGTTGCTTTCGGACTTTGGTTGAAGGGACTTCTGGGGGTGGTTTGCCTAATTTCTACCTGCAACAACGTAGTGGGGGAAAATAACACTCTAAGGAGAATGATTAATCACACCTTCAATCCGTTTTTCTCCATACCGTTTCCCTGACAATCTTAGAGTGTTATTTTCGTGAGACAATGGATTCTGGAGTGGAGAGCACTTTGAAGACGTATGCCTCTGTTACCAACAAACTCAATCGGTTTGATGGAACCAATTCCACTCGTTGGCAAGAGAAGATGAAGTTTCTGTTGATTGCTTTGAAGATCGTGTACATACTGGATCCTGATTAGGTGCCGCTAGGAGAACCACAAGACACTGACTCTGATGAATTGAAGGATGAACGCAAGAAGATGAGTGATGACAACCTGCTGTGCCGAGGATACATCCTCAATTCTCTCTCTGATCGCCTCTATGATGTGTACTCCTATTTGGCGACCCCTACTGAGATATGGACATCTTTGGAGAACCAATACAAATCAGAGAAACAAGGTGCAAATAAGTTTGTCACATTCCAGTTCTTTGAATTTAGCATGAGTGATAAGCGTTCAATTCTGGATCAAGTTCATGAATTCCTAATTTTGGCCTTTAAGTTCACTGCGTTGTAGATAACTCTTCCTGATGCGTTTCTGGTGAGGGCAATTATTGCAAATTTCCCTCCATCATGGAACAATTATAGGAAGAAATTAGTTCATACGTCAGAGGAGTTCACTTTGGAACTGATTCAAAAGCACCTTAAGATTGAGGATGAAACTCGAATCCGTGACAAGGATCTAAATTCCGAGGCTCCATCAAGTTCCAAAGTGAATGTTGTGGAGAACAAGAAGGGAAAGAAGAGAAAGGCCATGAACAATTCCAACAACCAGAAGAATAAGAAGAAGAAGCCGACCCCTATGTCTACTATGAATTGCTTCAATTGTGGAGAATTAGGACATATTGTTCGCTTCTTTCCTAATCCAATGAAGAACCAGAATGAAGGGGCTACAAGTGCAAACGTGATTGAGAAAGTTGGGCCTAGTGAAATTGTTGCAATGGTTTCTAACTTGCATGTGGGTATGATTCAGGAATTGCACATGGCTGGATTCATGACCAGTACTGATTGGTGGTATGATTCGGGAGCAACTTCTCACATTTGCAACAAGAGATCCATGTTCAAGGACTACACAGAGTTGACGGATGGACATGAAGTTCTGTTAGAGTGTTGGGTGACCATCGCACGATCAAGGTCCTTGGATCTGGAACCGTGAAGCTTTTCTTCACTTCGGGGAAGAAAGTTATTCCCACCAATGTACTTCACGTTCCTGATGTTAGAAAGAAATTGGTTTCTGGTTTAATTCTTTGTAAGAAGGGGATTTAGGTTGTGATAGAATCTGATAGGGTGATTCTGACCAAGGCTGGTATGTTTGTTGGGAAGGGCTATGTTAGTGATGGTATGTAATATTTAAGCTAAGTATTGACAATGATAATATTAATAATAAAGTTTATGGTTCTACTTATATCGATGTGCATGCAAATTATAGTATAGAAAGTACTTCGTTTGATTTATGGCTGGCATAATCGATTAAGGCATGTTAACTTTAAGAATCAGAAATACATGTCTAGAAATGGATTAGTAGTTTGTGGTGATGACAGTGGAGATAAATATGAAATCTGTTTTCAAGCTAAGATGAAGAGAAAGCCATTTCCTAAGTTGGTTGACAGAAATTCAGAATTATTAGAATTAGTACATTCTGATATTTGTGAATTTCATGGTCAAATAACTAGAGGAGGATGTAGATACTTCATTACTTCCATTGACGATAGTACTCGATTTATCTATTTCTATTTAATGTGAACCAAGGATGAAGCCTTTGATAAGTTTAAATTGTATAAATCTGTCGTCGAAAATCAAAAGGGTAGAAAAACACAAATCCTTCGAAGTAATAGAGGTGGAGAGTATTTTCCTTATAACTTTAACGAGTTTTGTGAGCAACATGGTTTGATACATCAAAGGACTGCTCCTTACACCCCACAACAGTATGGAGTAGCAGAAAGAAAAAATGGAGTTCTTTCTGACATGATTAATGCTAGTGCTCCAAACAATTTTTGGGGTGAGTCTTTCCTGACAGCCTGCCATGTACACAATAAGATTCCGTTTAAGAAGCTAAAGGAATCTCCCTTTGAGTTGTGGAAGGGGAAAAAACCGAACTTGAGTTATCTTAGAGTTTGGGGTTATCTTACTTTCTATAGAGTCTCAGATCCTAAGAGGACTAAGTTAGGTCCACGAGCTTTGAAAAGTGTTTTTCTTGGATATGCAGAAAACTCAAAAGCCTATAGGGTTCCAGATTTAGAATCTAATGTGGTTGTGGAATCGAGATATGTTGAGTTCTTTGAGAACATGGTTCGACGTGGCTCTGAAAATGTAGAACCATGTGGAGTTACTTCTGCAGATTCCACGATTCTATCTATACTCCCGCATTTGACATTGGTTCTAGTAGCAAAATTCCTTTAGATGACCCTGTTGCTAATGAACCACGAAGAAGTCAAAGGGCTAGAAAGGAAAAGATTTTTGGTCCAGAATTTATTGATCCTCAAGTTATAGTCTTTCTTATAGAGGGAGAGAGGTTAAATAAGGTTACAAGAAAGATACCCATTTTGTTCCATGTTCAAGATGATCCCAAAACCTATCAAGAAGCAACGGGTTCTAGAGATTCTGCTTTATGGAATGAGGCTGTTAATGATGAGATGGATTCGTTATTAACAAATAAAACTTGAGTTCTTGTGGATCTGCCTCCTGGATCTAAAGATATTGGATGTAAATGGGTATTTCGGATTAAGTATAACACGAATGGATCAATACATAATTTTCAAAGCTAGATTGGTAGCAAATGGGTTTAGGCAAAAGGAAGGAGTAGATTGCTTTGACACCTATGCACCAGTTGCGAGAATTACTTCCATAAGAGTGCTTTTAGCTTTGGCTTCTATATACAATCTGTTTGTACACCAAATGGATGTAAAGACCGCATTTTTAAATGGCGAGCTAGATGAAGAAGTGTATATGGAGCAACCGGAAGGGTTAGTGTTGCCTAGAAATGAAGGAAATGTGTGTAAGTTGAAAAAGTCATTATATGGACTAAAGCAATCACCTAAGTAATGGCACGAGAAATTTGATTATGTTTTCTTAGCTCATGGATTTTCTCATAACTCTGATGATTAGTGCATTTATTCAAAGTGCACAAAAGAGTATATGGTCATTATATGCCTTTATGTTGATGATACGTTGATAATAGGAACTAACATGAAAAGCATAAATGAGACCAAGGAGTATCTAACTTTCTGCTTCCAAATGAAAGATCTTGGAGAAGGTGATACTATATTGGGCATCAAAGTAAAGAAACATAGTGGGGGGTTTTGCTATGAGTCAGTCCCATTATGTCAAGAAGATGATCAAGAAATTCGAGTATTTGGACATAAAGGAGGCTAACACCCCTTATGATGCTTCTTTTAAGCTTTGTGCGAATGAGGGAAGGGCAGTGGCATAAGTTGAGTATTCTAGTGCTATTGGAATTTTGATGTATGCAATGGGTTGTACTAGGCCCGATATTGCATTTGCGATGTGCAAACATTCTAATTCACTAGTCATCCTAGTGCGAATCATTGGAGAGCTATAGGAAGAGTCTATGGTTATTTGAAAAGAACCAAAGATTTGGGACTCTTCCATAGCAACTTCCCCGCTGTACTAGAAGCATTTTCTGATGCTAGTTGGATCACGAGCGCTAGTGACAATAAATCCACAACATGATGGATTTTTACACTAGGTGGTGGAGATGTTTCTTGGGCTTCGAAGAAACAAACATGTATTACACACTCCACTATGGAAGCCGAATTCCTAGCCCTTGCGGCAACTAGAAAAGAAGCATAATGGCTAAGAAACATGTTGTTAGATATAGAGTTTTGGCCACAACCGATGCCAGCCATTTCTATCTTTTGTGATAGTGAGGCTACATTGTCTAGAGCTTATAACGAGATTTACAATGGTAAGTCTAGACAATTAGCCTAAGACATTAGTACGTTAGGTATTTGATTACTAACAGAATCATTTCTATTGTGTATGTAAGGTCTTGCAACAATTTGGCAGATCCTCTTACGAAGGGATTGCCAAGAGGCATGATCTATGAGACATCTGAAGGGATGGGATTGAGACATTTTGTATAGTTATAAGTAATGAAAACCCAACCTTTTCTTTAGGTATTCACTAATTAAAAAGGTTCAATATGGTAATAACAAGTTACTCTAACTAGGAACTAATTTATTGTACAAGTAAATTAGTTGTAAGAAGGGTGAGTTCTAGAACTCTTAATGACGTTTGTATGGAATGTCACCTATGTGAGCATTTGGAGTGGTGCCGCTCTAACAAAAGTAAAGGTCAACTTTTGTATATGCTCATGAAACATGATCATCACATGGTTATAATAGTGCTACCCTTATTGATGGTTGTGTTTTAGAGAAGAGACAAGTATGTGTGTGGTATCTCCTATTCTAGATTTGGATTTTGACAACTAGGGTTAAGCCCGTCATTGATTCACTATGAACTTTGAGATTCTTACACTAGGTAAATGTTCAAATCGAAAAGATACCTTTATGTATGTGTTACTTGTTCGAGGCAGGTATTCTCGACTCCTGTTGATTAAGTGGAGGATTGTTATAGTAGTCAAAAGAGTTAAAGGAAATACCACATTGGTGGTAGGAGGAAGGTGCAAGTGGTTTTTAAGTTTGATTTCCACTTTAGTTTATTGGATAAAGTGGTTAGTGGACTTTTGGAAAAAATGTGAGCTATTAAATTTGACATATTAAATCGCACTACGCACTTTGCACATTTGCGTAGTGTGGGCTAGATTAATCACGCATTCAATCCGTTTTTCTTCATACCGTTTCCCTAACATATACTAGTGTTATGATCTTCCTGCTGTGTTGGTTCATAATGAAATGGATCTAATAGTGCTGTAAATGTTGGAGTTGTAAAAATTATATATGGCTTTCATGGAAGGATTTTGGCAAGGAGACTAAGTGCAATGACTAGAATGGAGTTCTTTTTGGATTTTGGCATTGACATTAGTGTAGAGAGTATGATAAAACTCTATTAATGTTTAAATCATAGTTGTAATAGGATTACAAATGGCAATCCCATTTTGGATGTATGCGTATATCCATATTTATATATGGACGGTTCTATCGTACCTTGGATAAAATCAAGGGTACAACATACCCTGAGTAAAAAAATGCTATCTAGACTTCGAATTGACCGGCGTTTGGCATCTGATACTATTCCTGAACCTTTAAAGATTAAAATCTAGGTCCTAATTCTATAAATCTCACATACAAAGATAATTTTAATTAGAAACAAAAATCGATGGCTATGATTCGTCGAAATATATGCAACAAATTACATGCACAATCTTAGGTGTTAGATTCTATGATTTTGAAAACTAAGACCAAGGGTTCACTCATCAAGGGTTAGGGAATAGTACCATGCCCAAAAATCTAGTTAATTCGAGGTCTATATAGTGCTTTCTTACTTAGGGTATGTCGTACCCTAAATTTTACCAAAGGTACGATAGAAGTCACCATATATGAGATACGCTCATTTTGTACTTCTACACATAGTGACATGTAACCATCATACTTCATATATATTAATATCATATTACAATTATTATAGATGGAAATCGTAGATTAATATATTATTCAATTTAACATTGTGAAAAATGAAAAATTATTTAAATATATTAAAATTCTAGAAAGTATTATTTTTTCTACCATTAGAAGGAGTTTCTTAAAGCCATCAAGTACAGCTGAATAGGCCACCATTGAGAATGGTTGATGGAATTATAACATGCCAACTTACTTGCTAAAATACAACTCCTAACTATGGCCAAATGTAACCAATAAAATGGATTGCAGTACAGTAGCACACATAATAAATATCGAATCCATCGGTCTCTAGAGTTACTATTACCCAGCTTCATTTATTATCTAGCAAACCAGATTGAGATAGAAGAACTATAACTACTCTAGCAAACTACAGTTAAAGTTAATCTAATTACAGGTTGGGAACTTACTTATGTATGATTCCCCCCTGGATTGCAGTTAGGCCCAGTTGTAATTCACTCAATTCCATTTCAATTGACACGTATACTGCGGAAAGTTCTTGACAAGTATAGAGTCTCGACTAAAGAATTCCGGACCCTCTCAGTTTGAATACCCGATGAGCAACTAACCTCCACTGACCTTAGCTAACCGAGGCATTAATAGACCAAACTACCACTACTGGATTCAATTCCAGTACAGAGAAGTGAATTAATTCCTCGGCTAAAGTAATCGATTCACTACTTCCAATTAAGGTTGCTCTTTTAACCTACGAAGAGACTATCGTTCTAATTTAAAGCAGGAATCACAAGAATTTGATCAGGACTCATGCAATTCTGAATATTGCCACAATTGAATATATCAAAGTCAATAAATCATGAATATGGTTTCATACAACTCTTTCTAGCATACAGATCTAGGGTTCCTCAAAACCTTAGTGAAGGGAAGTTACTCCATAGAGAAGAGAGAGAATGCAAAAATCTGGTCTAGATCTTCAATCTCCATCTCCAAGCTTGTTTCCTGAGCTCCAATGGTGAAGAAATCCTCCAAAATAGCTCCAAGAATGTTCCTAAATCGACCTCTCTGTAGGGTTCGTCCCTTCGGTGTTTGGGATGCAAAATCCAGCTCTCTCTCTTCAAAATCCGCAAAGACGCATTTATGCAGCTCCAGAAGCCACAAGTTACTGCCCCATGTTACAATCATAACCTTCGGGGTTCAGGTTGTAACCTCGGAATGTATTCTGCCTCCCGTGACCCCTAGTTACGGCCAAAATGGCATAGTTACGGGCTGAGCCATAACTTTGAAGGCCAACCCGTAACTTGGGAGGGGTTGTTATTTCTCAATTTTCCTGTCTTTGATGTTTGGGTCCTTTCAGCCTTGTCCAAACTCTGAATCAGTCGTCGTTTGATCCCAAAAGCTCGTAGTATCAAAGTCAGAGGAACCAAGTAGCCTTCACCCTTCGGGCTCACTACTTCGTTCCTTCTCCCTTCGGGCTCACTACTTCTCCAAGATTCCTACCGTTCAAGGAATATCTTGGGAGCTGGAAAACTGGTCCTCTTTCTTCGTGCCTATGCTTCACTTTACATGCTAGAACCTGAAATATGACAAAGGAACACAACCTAGTACAAAATGGGCCAAATAAGAGATACCACAAGCTTAAACGATCAAGAAATGACGGGGGGAAATATGTGCAAATATTGTGTTATCACCAACCATAATGTAGGGATTGCCTTAAAACACCAAGGTACAACACGTTAGGCAACCATTAGGAAAAGTTGCAGACTCTTAAAAATACAAACTATTTTGCGAAATAGTCATTGAAAGTAGTATGAGATTCTTTTAGTTTTAAGGAATTCATGGACGAATGAAGCGAGGAAATCTCAATGAATGTACCGTCTCCAAAAAAAGAAATGTGACTCGTAAAGAAAGTTGCCATATGCTATCACCTTCAACCAGTATAATACATAGTTTCCAAAAGCAGTTATAGCCAACCATTTTAGTTATCGTCACTTTTTTATGTGTATTTTCGAACATCATAGACCATGACAGATGGCACTTTAGGCTACAATTTTGGAGAATTTCCTCTTCTATTGTTTAAGTGACCATAGTAGATTGTCGTTGAAGAACATTATAAGTTATTGTCATCTAATGGTTGTTAGTTTGATGTTTCGGAAACTACTGGATATGGTGGCACAAACCCATTTTCTAGGATTGATTAGAAATATTGGTCTCTAGGTAATTTCAGTGATGCTCTATTGCCGACCATCTTGGCAACCCTTTTTTATGGTTGACCAAAACTTAAGGCTGTCGATTTTAGACTTCCAGCGACCACTTCTGAATGTTGGAAAATAAGTTTTTCACGTAGTGAATGAGTTTCAGAAAAACATAGGATTTCAAAACTAGGGAAGGACTATTTCATAGTAATGATTTAGATTTGAAATGCCAATAAGGGTGAGACCTCATCCTTTGTCCCTCCCCCCCCCCCCCCCCCTCAGATTCCTTCTTTTGAAATTATCTTAAAATGCCCTCAAGGGAAGGGATAAATGACCATATATGAAATTTGAAAAAGAGGAGGTCGTTATTGGTCAGAACTCCTAATCCACGATCGTGGAATTTGCTCTCCAACCCATGGAACTCATTGTTCCTATTCCCCTGTCTTTGATGTCTCGTTTCTCCCTCGTCCAAACTCCGAATTAGTCTGTGTTTGATCCTAGACGCTTGTAGTCTCATCCTCTTTATTTTAACAATAAGATTACATGATTTGTTTTCCATAAAATGAAGTATAAATACATTCTTCCTTAGGTCATGCGCGAGTTTCTTCCCCTTAGTCGCTAATTGATCTCCGATTGGCTTAAAACTTGCGCCTATGCTTCACTTTATATGTTAGGACCAGAAATGTGACAACCATAACAACCTAGCATAAAATAGGTTGAAGTATGATAAACACGACGCTAAACAATCAAGAAATAAGGGATAAAACATGTGTAATTATGTAGTCATCATTGATTGAATGTTGGAATTGATGCTTTTATGAAACTATCCGATAACCCAATATTTGCACATGTTTTAAGTCAATTTCATGTTAGATTGTGCTTTTATGTCGTATTTCAGAACCTGGAGCGAAAATGGAGGCTTGGAGCGAGCTTCGAGTCAAAAGCAGAGAGTGGGCGAAATCGGGTTAACCATCTAGGAGGCCCCCGGTCGTGGACCTCAAATACCCGATCGGCTATTTCACCCCGAGATTGGATATTTCCCATCTGTGTTGCGCGTCGTTTTGGTTAAATACCCAGTATGGCCTTCTAATACCCGATCGGGTATTTAGACCAGGTATGCCCCACTCGGGCTGTTTGAAGCCAAACACGGGAAGGTGAAGGCTATTCGACTCTTGGAGCAAAAAAGAGAGGTTTAGAGAGAGAAAATAACGATGAGAGAACCTTAAGTGCCCTAGATCAAGTCTCCCACCATTGGAGCTCGATTCAAGCCTTGAGGAGTGATGATTGATGACCCAGAGCAGATTTCTTCCGTCTACGCGATGATTTCTACATCCGGCATAACTTTCCCCTCTATCTCTATATGGAGTAATCCCGTCTATCACATGGGTATGTAAGAACCCTAGAATGATAATATCTAATTGAAGTATTGATTCAGAATTGCTTGAGTCCTTATCCAGTTCTGGTGCCTCATGCTTTGACCTAGAATGATAATATCTACATAGGTCAATAAAGAATCTTGAATTGGAGTTAGTGAACCGACGGCTTTAGCCGGGAAGTTGGTTCACTGCTTTGTATTGGTGTAGAACCCAGTAGAGGAAGTTTGAATCTTATTGCCTCAGTTACTTACGCCGGTGGAGGTTACTCGCCCGCCATGTATTCAAAATGAGAGGGCCTGGAGCACTTTAGTTGATACTCACACTGTTTGAGAACTTTCCCTAGTTTAAACATCAATCAACCTACCTTAGGTGAATTACAACTTGGCCTAACTACGATCTAGGGGGGACTCATACCTGAGCGAGCCTTCTTAATCTGAATACAACTGCTACTTGCTTTCCGTTTTTTTTTTTTTTTTTGCTTTTGATAATCTTCACTCGAACTGAACAACTATATAATAGAGATTCACGGAGTAGACAGTAAATCTACAGCCAGGATGACAAGTTAAACTAAACCAACTTTACGGGGTCGTTTGGATGGGTCTTTTTGATGAGGTAATTTGGGCCAATTGACTCAAAATGAATCAATTGGACCAAATTACCTCGTTTGGCAGCCCAAAAAGGAAACGAAACAATTTGGGGCGGGAGAATGGTAATTGCCTCGTATTGGGTCAATTTGAAATACCTGGGTAGGGGGCAAACAATTGGCATTGACGCGTTTTTTAACCCCACCTTCCAATTGTGTCCTCGCTACTTTTTCCTTCCTCTCTCTCTTCAGTCTTCACCGATGCAAGCCTTCCCCGTCTCTTCTCTTTCCTGTCTTTCTTTTTGGCGTACGATCTGCAGTGGTGAGAACAATATCACTGGTCTTCTCTTTTTTTTTATGACTCCGATCTAGCCTTCGATGGCGAGATCACATCTCATGGAGGAAGGTTGGTTGAGAAAAGGTCAGAGTTGGGGAGGAACATAGGAACTAAACAAAGGTAAGAAAGATTGCCGCCTCAGCAAATTCCTTGCTTCTCTTCGCCATCAGATTTCTTCTTCCTCTTTTAAGTATCAATCTCTTGTTCCTCCCAATCGGTGACGGGTCTAGCTTTTCCCGATTTCTCATCGATTTTTACAACTTTGATCTATTTCTCATCAATTTTTATGGTGATTTTTATGTTAGTTACTTTGTTGCTGGATCTGCAGAAAGTTTGCCACCGGCCCAGCAGCTTGATGATGTATCGGCGAGTAGACAAGTGGTGGCTCATAATCATCACCCCAAACCCAGTAATTATACAATTCTTTCCAAAATAATACTAAAGCAACAACAGTAGTCGTTTGATTTTGTAGCTCCCTTGCCTCCAAGATCTCTCCACTGCAGCCAAGAAATAGAACTAGAACCAGAAACGGAAGAAGAAGAAGAAAAGAAGAAGAAGAATCACCGGGGTCTGAGAGCAGATGGTGTGAATTTGGTGGGATGCGTTCGAAGCTTGTGGTTTGTGTTGATTGACTCCTAATGAGTAGTTACTGCATTAGATCATTAATTACTCCTCTGGTTGCTCTGCAATTGGCTCATCATTTACTCCACCATTCACTGTGTATTCCTTTTGACTACTCCTTTCTCTTGTCAGCTAGCATTTATTATGTGCACTAGCCATGTATAAAAACTGGATGTACAACCACGCACGAAACATTGATGAATGAGGATTTGGCAATTCTAATTCTTTTCATCTCTTCAACACTTCCTGTTTCATATTTTACAGTAGGGGCTGTAGGAAGGATTAATGATCTTTGCATGACGATGATAACGAAGTTATTCATCTAGGATTTCTGTGGTGGTTCTTTACAAATAGATAGAAGAAGGAAAGTGAAAGGAGGGTAAAAGTGTACTATGGACAAAATGTCTCATCCCAAATTCTAACCAAACAAGGTAATTTTACACAATTTCCTCATACAAATGTCTCATCTTTTAAAATGAGGCAATTGGGTCAAATTGCCTCATTTCTCAATTATTCCATCCAAACGACCCCTACAGCATTTCCGGACTGCGATTACACTTGTAGTTTTGTGTTGTGTTTTATTGACAAGTTAGCATGAAAATCTATTACTTTAGCATTTAATTTTCTGCATTCTTTCTTCTCCACCTGTTTTCCTTCACGGGTTGTGCTTGTAGTATGTGTGCAAGTAGTGCATGAAACTTAGCAACTCTGGAGAACTACTAGCTATGGACCACAAAATCGAACGGATTTGTCAACAACTCAAAACAAATAAATCAAGACTGGCTACGAAAGAGGACTTGGACAAGGTAGTTGTCGTTGATGGATCTGATAGCGAGGAAGCAGAATAGATGGGGGATCTTGCAAATCAGTTTGGGGGATTCAAATGGAGCTCAATCTCAGCCCAAGGAGCAGACTTTGGGGTATTACTGGACCGCCAGGACCGAGGATACGAGGTCAAACATCCAACATACTCAAGTTGCTACTAACACCTTTGAGGTGAAGACTTCTATTATCACAATGCTGAAGGGTTATGTGGTCTTCCATGGGAAGATAGGCGAGTGCCCACCCGAGCACCTACAACAGTTCCACTAGCTGATTGATGGGATCAAGATCAATGGGGTCCCTCAAGCAGCCATCCAACTATGTTATTTCCCATTCACTCTGGAGGGACAAGCCAAGACGTGGTTGGACAAGGGACCTCCAGGTTTGATCACCACATGGATCGACATGTCCAATAAATTCAATGACCCGCTATCATCCCCCATCTAAAATAGTGAATCTGCAGAAGGAGATCACCAATTTTGCGCAAGAGGAAGATGAGACTATCCGAAATGCTTGTGAGAGATACCAAGGTCTCTTCTTGAAGTGTCCCAACCATGGTTCCAGGTGCATGTCAGATCAAACATCTCTTTTCCCATATTTTCCCCTTTAGTTAGTTGTCATTACTTCCTCTTTAGTTTAGTTTGGTTAACACTCAAGAACCTCTTTCAATTGGTTAGAAATCAATTTAAAGTTGAGTACTACTGTAACTAAAACCCATGAAATACAACCTTGTGTTATCATTGCTTAGCTTTGGTAAACTTGCTTTTTCTACGCAAAGTATTTATTTTAATAAATGGACAACTTTGGCACGAAATTTTAATAAAGATTATAATTTTATTTTATATGAATAAAAGAAATATATGGGCCGATATGTGAGTTAACAGTCAATATTAATGGTCAACCCACTTTACAGTTAATGACTCAATATGAGTTGCTGATCTGGGTATCATGTATTTGTCACCTCAACGAAAACTATTTTAACCAAATTTTATTATCTATTCAAATTCCCAAAATAAATTTGAAAAAACCAATAATCTGATGGTCTTCCATTGTCCTATACTCTTCCGCTCCCTGCTACAAACCTCCACCATCTACCTCTCTATACATCATCTCATTCTCTCTTGTGGACTTTTTGATTCTTCCTTCTAAATTCTCTTATCTTTAACTCCGCCATTTGCCTATCTATACATTATCCAATTCTATTATCTTTGAAGCAGATCAAACTAGCTTCCACGATTATATCATTGGGTCTAATTATGAGCTCGAACGAGCTCAATGCACTTATCTAGAGTGCTAATACGAACAACAACGCTTATTCGATTTCATGATGTTCTTTGTGATGGGTGCGACAGATATTCAGATACAGGAAGATAAATAGTCAACATATAACGAGGAGCACTTATTCAGGATCACTACAGGAATAATATCATTCGCCAACCCTTGAATTGTGTTGGAAGAAGAGATGAAAGTGTTGTATATCGCATTTACAACTTTTTTGGTAATATCGCCTATAGGTGGTTTTACTTAAAGTAATTTATTTTGATAATGTTGTAAAAGATTTATTTTAATTTTTTAATTATTTTTTATTTGCCACGTCACTCATTTAACGGTCAACTATCAGAGTTGACTGCCATATCAGCAAAATATAACGGAGAGTGACCAAACTTGAATCGTTGAACTAATTTAAGTGACTACGGATGGAATAAAGTAATTCTAGTGGCTAACATGAATTTTTCTAGTAAATCAAGTGACCAAACTTGCAATTTACCCAATAAAAAGTGTTGCATATGTGTACATCATCTGCAACATAATTTTAGGCAACAACGCTAACAATCTTTGCAACACCTAATAACAAGTATAACCAACATGTATATGCTTTATTCATGAAGATTTTTTTTCATTAACAATCGTGACAACTTTTGTTTGTAACGAAGACTATAAATTTGCGACGAGTTTGTAAAGCGACCAAATATATTTCAATTGTGATCAGTTAAAGTAGTCACAAATGATACACCTTTCAAACAATTCTCTAGAAACAAAATGAGGTTTCTATGACGATGCTATTGTTCATAAATTAGATTTTTGTGACAGATATTGTTACAGTTGTAGAAATTTTATCACATTCTACCTTTGATTATAGTGCTTTTCTTACAAAATAACAATTTTGTTATGAATATTTTCATCATATGTGATAATATTTGTGACAACTGCATTTTAAAAATAGTTTACATTGGTGAATCTAATTTTTCACACAAAGTTATCACAAATATGTATTGTCTGTGGCAACAATATTATCACATATAAGTTTTTTTAGTTACAAGAGTTTCCCTCATAAAAACACAACATTGGTGAAGAGATAGATTGTCACGATTGCCTCTGAAAATTACTTTTTACAAGAAATCATAAAATAAATAAGAATTCCAAGAAAAATCATTCATCAATCAGAAAAAGCATATTCTTGATCACCGATTCAATCAAGTAACCCCTACATTGCTAGAGGCTTGGACTTGATTGCTATTGGCATAGCATCAAAACAAAAAATACAACAAATAATTAGTCGATAAAACCAAAAAAAATTATGAAAGAAAGAAAAGCAACAATCACCGATATTGGATAGATTGGAACAATCGTCCGATAAATGTATCCTATGTCGTGAAAACAAACATATGTACCTATTTATGGCTGCTATTTGGTAGGTTATTGGTTTAAGCGGTAATCGATGATCCAGTTAACGGTATACTAGAAGCGACAAGTAGAAGTTCAATCGGTACCGATTTCTAACCGGTTAACTGGATAGCCGATTACTAGTTACAAATTGGTTATACCAGAAAACCGCAAAAAGTAGAAGAAGTAGAACATGCACTTTGGACTTGGGACATGGGAGCGCGATCTGGACCTTGACACGACAACATCGGTGGTTCAGGAGCCTGGCCAGTTGGGAGATTAGTCAGGGGCAAGATGTTTCGTCGCCAGCGACTAGGAAAGAGGAATCACAAGTCATCGGAAACCTCGTCGTCGTTGCTATGGCTCGTGGGAATCTACGGTGGGGATTCGAAATCGGCTGCCGAAGGTGCCTCTCCTCTGGTCGAAATCGGCTACAGAGATGAGAGATCTGTAGGGGGCTTGGCAATTTGCAACAGATACGGGTGTAGTGGCCTTCGACTATCCACCGGCTCTCTCTCTCTCTCTCTTTCTCTCTTAGTTTTCTGGTGGTTGTCGACTCATCGTCTCTCGATCTGCAGGAATGTGGACAAAAGAGAAGAACAAACTAAGAGAAGGGAAGGGTTAGAGGGGATTAGGGCCGTTGGACACTACGTTTCCCCATCTTCCTAGATCTAATGGGGTTTTTGGCGCAGTGTCTCAAACGGAAGAAGATGGTGAACTAGCGATGACCGCATCAGCGAGGCGGTGGCAATTACGGCCTCGGTATCTATGAGGGAACGTGGATGAATCTGGGGTTAGTGAGGAACGAAGATGGAGAGAATAAAGGTAGGAAGGGTCGCAGTTGGAGAAGAAGTTGGGGAGTGGGGAGATAATCGGTATATCTGCTATAACCGGCTAATCTCCGGTTATTAACCATGTTCAAGCCAGTATACTAACCCCAAAAAAATTTCTGCTGCATACCGATACCACTGGTTATTCCGATAACCGGAAAACCTATTATCACCCCTATACCTGTTTGGTGATGACAACATATCAGAAATCCCAACACAATGCAACTTATTAAAAGCACCACCGCTGGGCAAAGATTTCTAGGAGAAATAATGGCTTTTACGATATTTATTGGTGATTGGGAGAATAGAAGCAAGAGGGGAGCCTACAACAATAAAGAAGTTTCTACAATAAAATATTTAAGTTATAATTTGTTAAAATAAGAGAAATTATTATAGCGGCATGGATAAAGAGAAATCAAAGATGATGTAATGAAGATATAAGACACATAATATATATCGGGCTACGTGGCAGGATGTTAAATTTTGATTTGCATTTTAAAGAGTCTGCACTTTTTCGATTTGGCACTTGACACTTTCTTTATTGGAGTTGGACAATTAACTTGTTTGTTTTTTCTTGTTAAGTTTGATAGTAAATTTTTTTTTTACTAATAATGCTTGTTCTTAGTTTACAATTTTTTTTAACAAGGCACACCTAAAAAAGTTAAAACATGTAAGTATGCAAGGTGTATATGTAACTAGGTGATTTTATACTTAATTAATTGATCAATATTTTTTATAATTAATTAATTAAAAAATATATGTTATTATAACATTATATCAATTTTTCCAACATTATTTGTTGCAATGTTGCTCAAACTATATAGATGCGCAACATAATATAATTGGTGATATAAATGTGGTGTAAGCCCAATAAAATGCAACTTAAATCAAGTGATGAATTATTTATTTTGCATAATGTATATTTTTAAAAATATTTGCAAAAACTATTGTCATTTAATTTTAAACTACACTTGCACATATACTGTTGGAAAAATATCCCTTTTTCGTATTTCATGGTCGATCGGTATAGAACGAGTACATAGCTGTGGCGAATCGAGTGCACCTGATGGCTAAGGTGAGGCACAAGCTCGTAGTGGAGGAGCTTACGAGATGATTAAAGAGGCGGATGCTGACAGCGACGGCCGGATAAAATCCAAAAATGCAAAATAGTGGAAGACTTTATTAAACTAGTTTTCGTTGATGTGATATGATCAATTCATGTTGAGTCATTAATGGTTAATTGGGTTGACTATTAGTATTGACTGTCAGCTCTAAGATTAGACCATATTTGCCTGTTATTCATGAAGATCATACTAGTTTTGTCTTTGTAGAAAGTTTGGCCTAAAATTGTTAATTTACATAGAGTGTAGGAGATATCGGGCTATTTATCTAAATTATTATTATGCTTATATTTGTTAAAAATTGTTTATTTAAGGTTTAAAGTTTTATTTTTCTTTTTGGTACATTAAGTGTAAGCAAACATGCACTATAGATGATGAGTCGATGTAGTTCTTCATGTTTGGGATATATGTAACTAAATAAGGATTAAAATAAGTAGAAAATAATGCACATGGTGAGAAAATAATAATAAAAAGTAAGCAGTTCTTCTCCTGGTCTCCGGGCAAGCTTCTCGTCCTTCTCCGCTCAAATGCATTTTTCATGTGTATGTTAAAAATAGTGCAGTCAACCACTATTGTTCCGGAAATTGTTAAGTCTCGTCACACCCCAAAAATAACCTCTGATTAATTCATTTGAATATACCCACCCCAAAAATAAGAATAAAAAATAGAAAACACAGGACAAATTGAACTGAAATAAAAAAACCCAGAAATCGATCATATCATTTTTGAAGAAAATTGTATGAAAACATGAAAGAAGGTGATATTTCACAAAGCAAAGCCGAAGACATTCCAACCGACAAACCAATCAACCCCTTCCAACACCTCAACATAATCCTTAATCCAGATGGGTCAGTCTGTCGCCTTCTAACCAGCATTCCCGTCGTCCCCAACTCCGACCCCTCCTCTGGCGACCCTGTCCTTTCCAAAGACTCCATCATCAACCCCACCACCAACACCTTCGTCCGCATATACCTTCCCCTCAAATCCACCACTGGAGAGCCTCCACGACGACTCCCGATTGTGTTCTATTTCTATGGTTGCTCTTGGGTGCAGTTCTCTGCGGACAATCCTCCCCTCCACTTGGAGCGCCAACGGACAGCAATCGCGATATCATCCATAATAATCCTCGTCAATTACCGCCTCTCACCGGAGGTCCGCCTCCCTGGCCAGTACGACGACGCAATAGACGCCCTCCTTTGGGTGAAGAAACAGGCAGAAGATGACCAAAACGGAGACCCCTGGCTCCGCGAGCATGGTGACTTCTCCCGATGCTTTCTCAGCGGGTCCGGGAATGGTGGGAACATTGCTTTCCACTGCGCGGTTGGTGCCGTGGACGTGGACCTGGGTCCCCTCCGGATTGCAGGGGTGATCATGAACCAGCCGTTGTTTGGAGGGCAGATGAGGACGAGGTCAGAACTTCAGTTCGCCCGCGACCCAATTGTGCCACTCCCGGTGCTGGACCTGGTCTGGAAGTTGGCGCTGCCGGAGGGCGTGGACCGCGACCACTATTACTGCAACCCAATGTCTGCTGGGCCCCACCTCGCCAAGATTCCGTTCCTCCCTCGCTGCCTTGTCAACGGCTTCGGGATGGACCCCACCGTGGATAGACAGAGGGACTTCGTTCAAATGTTAATTTCGATGGGGGTCAACGTTGAGGCTCACTTTGAGGATGTTGGATTCCATAGGATTGAAATTGTGGACCCCAGGCGCCATGATGCCCTCATCACTCTGTATAAAGAGTTCATCTCTGTTCCCAATTTGGGATTCAATATTGAAAACTAACTAACTATTCACATCTAAAATCATTTTCAACCTATAACTGATTGATTCGTATAATTTCAATTATCAAATCATCTTAATCATTTTCATACCTTCATTTACATAAGTAGAGTGTTCTCATCAGTTGATGAAATATGCATGAAGACTTAATCACAAGTTTCTTATAGGTTATTGAAAAGTACGTAATCAAGAAGCAATCGTATTCTTAAACTCAGCCCTAGTGACCAAACCAAAATGGAAATTTCCTAGGCGTGTTTTAAATGAGTTATTTTAATAATGAATATCATCTTTAGTGAAGATTAGAGCTTTGAGTGGCCCATTTCAGAAGTTTAAGGTATTTTTTGGTTGTATGGATAACAGGGTAGCTCATTTGGTGGTAAGAAAAGAAGTTTTGTTGTTTCCTTCGTTAGTACATAGTAGGGTAATGAATCTTTTTCGTTTTTCTAGAAATGAACCCTCAAAATTGATCATTCCATAAATCCACCATTCAGTCTTCTGTCTTGAAAACTCATTCAACTTTCATACATCTCTCTAGCCACCAAAAGCTCTTTTTCTCCATGGATTCTCTAGTTTAGAAGATGATGGGAGACAATGGGAAGCTGATGGTAGTCAATGGGAGTATGGGTGTCAGCTTGAGCTCGACTCGAACAAAGACGTTCATGATGTACGACATTCAAATGAAACAACAACAAGCAACTACATCTCGTCGTAGTTCATCCTCATGAAAATCAGTGAGGTGTAACAAGGAAGACGGTCACAAGTGCTTGATGCAAGATTACTTCAATTTGGATCCAACTTATGATGCTAGGGCATTTACAAAGCGATATCGGATGACCCCTGCCTGAGGATATTTTGCTCTGTCATCACTAACATTTACAGTCATCATTACTTATATGTACCAAGAGTGGAAGATCTTTGAAGCCTTCTTGATCATGCACGAGGAGTAGTAGAACTGGCCGACTGCATGGGTAGACCAATACACTGGACACAAGAAGAAACAAACCATCATCCTCGAAACTGTAGCATTGTACGACACATTGATTTGGCATGCCTTTTATGGACACTTGAATCAAACAATACCATAAATTCTCTAGTAGTATCCCCACTTTTAGATCAAGAATTCAAAGGAATTATTCCTAAAGTCATCTATGAGGTAATTGATAAGACATATAGTAATCCAAATAGTTAGAAAAAGAGGGTGCTTGCAAACTTCTTTGGCATACTACAACAAAGAAGTGACATTGTTAGAGGTGTAAGTCATTAATGGGATTTGCAAACACTTGGTGAGATTATATTAATTTTTATTATTCTACATAATATGATAGTGTAATATCAACGGTACGAGAGTAGAGATGCGTTTGTGGAGAATGCTGAATATGAGACTAATCCAAATGTCACACATTCCAACTCTAATGGAGTACATGGCAAGGCATAATAGGATTCGTAATCGTCCAGTACATCACGAATAGAGAAATGATTTTGTTGAGCATCTTTGAACAAGACATGGAGGAGAGTAGTAATGTTTTATTCCATTTGTTTTATTGGTGTATTTGCTTTGATGTATTACTCTATTCTCTATGTTTTTGTTGGGTATTCCCTATATTTACCATTTTCTTGTTATATTGTTTTAGTAAAGAAAGTACTTGCATTACTGAATGACAAATTATAATTGAAAGAACACATACATTAACCATAGATCAAACTAGGTAAAGCAATACATTTCTCATAAATCAAACCACTTAAAACAATAAACGTAAAAGATTACATGTCGGGTGCATAAGCTTGCTTGCATGCATGTTTGAATTGTCCACTAAAATTTCCATATCATTGTCCCAACTTTCTGTGGAATAATGTGGAGTTCCTCTTTTCTTCTTCTTTTGCTTATTCCGAGCTTTAGAACGGTTGATACCAAAAGGAGATGCATTTGCTTGAATGTCAAGCCACTTTCGTCGGATGGCATGCGTGACGAAGATCCATCTATTGGAGGAATGGGTGCCACGGGTGCATAAAATTGTTGCATATATTTAGGACAATTTTGAAGTATATTCCAACAAGGCATCAATTTGAATTGTTTTCTGGTGTCCGCAACAACAAAAAATTGCCCGTTCAACCTAGAAAATTAGTTTGATTGTATAATAATTAGAAACTACATACATAATAGAAAGATTAAGCACACCATAATAAATATTAGTATTACTAGCCACATCACTTAGGTTCTCTGCGCTCATTAGTGTAGCGCTTGCCCTCGTCGAGGGTGCATTCCATACACCACTTTGATGGTCGATGGTCTTCTATCGAACACCCAAGCTTATGTCGGTACGTGAAATCCCCCATCCTTTAGTAGAAATCACGACTCGAACTCGCCTCCAAAACTCAGTCGTAGATTGATAGTGACTAACGAAGCCATCCTCCGAAATTTGAATCCAAGTGTTGCATAACACTACATCTTCATCATCCTTCCAATTTGGACGGCGAATAGTTTGAGACATAATCAAGAGTTTAAGAAGAAGACAAGTTTTTTTGTTTAATGGGAAGAATAAGAATTGTGTTTATGACGAGAAGGATAGAAATTATGGAGGTTGAAACAACTTGAAGTGAAGAAATGGTGTCCATTTATAGAGAATTTAGGAAAAAATAGTCGTTGGAGGTCAAAAAAGCAGTCGGGGTTAATTTGAGGGGCTGAATGGAAATTTGCTTTTTCTTTACATAACAGGAAAAAAGAACTAGTTGCACGAGGCGGCGGTGGCTCGACCGCGTGGTAGGAGGCGCGCCCCATTCCGCGCGTGCGGCTCACGACCCTCGCGCAACAAGTGTAACGGCTAGAAAGTTGTGGACCACCACAATTTTGTCCATCATTTTTTTTTGTTCCAAATCTAGTCCAAATTTTGGTCGATTCTAGCATTTTGGAACTCTAATCTTACCTTTGGAGGCTAAATTTTTGAAATTTTAGAATTTTAGTCCTTGCAATGGAGATGGTCAAACTACTACCAAATTACCAAAGTAAAAATGTTACCATGAACAAAGTGTTAGAAAATGTATTGATTCAGTTATTGTGATAGAGAGATTTAAGTGCGCACTGAGCAAAATCCTACCTCGATATGCTCACATGATCTCGCACATAACCTCTAATTCCTCTCCCTCTAGACAAGGAACTAGGCCTTCCCTCCTTTCACCATTGCCTTATGATGCCCTTGTATTTATAGTGTTTATAACTCCCATTCTTGATACATTTTCCCCTTCTCTTGTATTTCTTATCTAAATCATAAATGTTTGATCAATGATTCTTTAATAGACGTAGGATGTGTTTTGTACTCTTTGATGCCTCTTGATATGTTTTCTTATGGTTTTCAAGGTACAATATGACCTAGGAGAATTATGATCAACCATTGGACAACTCTGGAGGACCAAAGGAGCCACAAATAAGTAAATGAAGATTTCGTGATAAAGTCGAGGTCTAATGACAACGAAGCCTACTAGTAAGCACAAGTACAGCCAAGAGAAGGCCAACAGTCAAAGACTTGGCCCAAGTAGAAGCAGAAACCCGCAGTGGCCCAACAACTAGCACAACCGCCGCCTAGCAGCCGCCAAGAGGACCAAGCCGAAAACAAGATCTTTAGGCCATGAATTTGGCCTTAAGTCAAAGAAACCTTGTCCAAGTTAGTTTAGGCGGTTTTTGGATGAGTATACCCCTATAAATAGAGGGCTAAACTCATTAGTTTTGTAGGCTGCACAACTACTTACAAACTTTTGTATACTTTGCTCGAGTAAGAGCGTAGCTTTCGTAACGGGGGTGCACCTATGAATATGTTTTCATCATCGATGGTGGTACCCTCTTTTCTATTTTGCTAGCTAGAAATTGATTGTATGATAATGTGAACTCGTTTATCATTGTATGTATTGATGCTATGATTTCATATTAGGCTTGTGTTGATTCTTGTTATTTTGGATGCCTTATATGTATGCATGGATGCTTTATTCTTCAATGCATATGTGTATGATTTCGATGATGATTTAGTTCAATGCTCATCATCGATGCTTATGATTTTATAGTGTGCTACTATATGCATTCTGCTTAGTATCATCTAGGTTGTTAAGAAATTACCTTCTAGTGATACCCCATTGATGCTACACAAATATAGAGGGAATGATCAACCATCTATACCTCTAGTATTATCATCGGTTGATTATTAGATCATAGATGTTGTAAACCATTGATTATGGCTCAAGAGGTCCACATTCAATCATGTGCTATCCTAACTCTTTTGTTCTTCATTAATTAGGTAATGACATGAAGTGAAAGCACAAATTAGCTAGTTAAATCTTTATCGCAAGAGCGCATGCGCGGGTAGAGAATGACCTTAGTGGAAGGGATAGAGTGATGCTATAGATGAGTCATTGATGCATGACATGATTTAGCCTTAGTATGCATGATGAAATAAGAGATTCACTTTCTTATACAATAATGTATCGTTACTTTTGAGATTCACCGTACTCTTCCTGCTTGTTACTCGAATAAAGACCCCTAAATAATCTCTCTTGTTTCGTGTGTCATAAATGGTGTGGTATGAGTAATAGATTACAAGACCTTGTGGAATACGACCCTAAGGCATCGTAGGATTATAACTTCAATTTTGACATCAAGTTTTAGGCACCGTTGCTGAGGATTTCTAATCATATATAAAAGCATCTAGAAGAGAAACCAAAAGCCTAAAGATTGTGCAAGAGATCATCCAAGAAGGAGGAGCCACAAGTTCAGCCATCTTAAGGACATATGAAGGAGCATCTGGCTTAGGAGAAGAAGAGCCTTAAAGCCACACCAATCTCGATCAAATCTTGGGAGAGGAAGAGAACATTGACAACTTTGATTCGGAAGAATAAGGAGCCTCTTTAACCTCTTCAACACCATCAATGGTTGGAGAAGAAGGACAAAGATAAATGGCCATCCCACCAACTCTTTATGTGTACTTAAGGCCAAGAGCATCCAACATCACCTCAAGCATTATTACGCCACCAACCATCATAGAGATTAGAACTCAACTCATCCAAATTGTGCAACAAGCTAAGATATTTTGAGGAAGGAATGATGGTGATCCAATGCAACACCACTTAAAGATATTCTTGGATATCATCGACTCTATTCCAGGAGATGATGCTACGAAAGATGGGGTTTGACAATAAATTTTCCAATTCTGTGTTGGAGGAATGGCAAAACGGTGACTCGATTTCCATCCACCAGGAACCTTCACCACATGGGACCCTCGCTCAAGCATTTGGTGAGTACTTTCTTCCATAGAAGATGGAGGAGCTTAAAGAAGAGATTACTCTATTTCAACACAAGGAAGACGAGAATTTAAACGATGCTTGGAGGAGATTCCAGGAGCACATCAAGGCATGGCCCCATCATGGATCACACCAAGGAAGAATGCAAAGTACTTCACCAAACGTCTAGATTAACTCACTGACTCGCCTGTACTGTCACACTAGAAAGTGGCCAAGTGTAACCACCTACTAATGCGTAGTATAGCGAGTTTAGATTTAATTGTCAACCCGGGTCCTAGGTGTGATGACTACTCCGTGAAATTCTTATTATTTAGCGGTTCAACTGTAGTGAAGTTTCAACTAAACTAACAAACACAAGCAGTAAAAGTTGTGGTTCAAGTTTGAGAGAGGTCACTCAGATATGGTTCCCCCTAGATTGTAGTTAAGCCAAGTTGTAATTCACCTAGTCCAGATTCAATGATAATTATACTACGAAAGGTACTTATTCAGTCTGAAGTCTCCACTAAAGGTCTCCATACCCTCTTTCAATCTGAATACCCGGCGGGAGATTAACCTCCACCGGAGTAAACAAACTGAGGCCCTAACGTGCAAAACCTCCTCTACTGGAATAAGTCCAGTACAGAGAAGTGAATTAACTCTTCTAGGTTTCTGCTTTCCTTCTATAAAACTCGGCTCCCTCTCAAAAGAGGCTAACTTCGCGTGAAAAGGAGCAGATCACGATACCGGGCCCAAATACCCGATCGGGTATTGCTGGGGACCGGCTGCGTATTATCAAAACGCAACGCTCTAGCAGGGGGAAATACCTGATCGAGGGTCAGAATACCCCATCGGGTATTTAAGCTTCGCGGCCGGGACCCCTCCTGCTTCTTTGGCCTCCAAAACAGGTTTTCCCGGTCTGCTCCTTCTCGTTTACCCGGTCGGGTATTTCAATGCCTGACCGGGTATTTTTCCCTTCCAGCTCCTCTAGCTCCAACTCTCCACTTTTTTACCAGAAACTCGCTTTCACGCCTCCATGTCCACACCAAGTCCTGAAATATGACAAAAACGAACAACCTAGCGTGAAATCAGCTTAAAACACGAGAATCGACTCTCAAACGGTTCAAGAATGGTGGTTAAAACATCTCCAAATAATGGTGTTTTCAGTCTCGGTAGGGTATTTTGAGTCACGGCCGGGTATTTACCCATTCTTGGCCAAAAACTGGTTTTGCACATTTTTTCGAACTCCCCTGCTAGAAAACACCAAACTGAGGTATACCAGACGACCTAATTTCATCACATACATGCAACTGACTCGAACACACAAAAAAAAACAAAGGAAAAAAAAATGCAAACCGTGGTGGGGTTGCCTCCCCATAAGCGCTTTCTTTTACGTCTATAGCTAGACGCAGCCAACGGAGCTCAGGGTCCGCAAGTTCAACCACCAACTCCGCACGTTCGACCTCGTCACCCAGATAGAGCTTGAGACGATGGTCATTCACTTTAAACGGCTCATTCTACGAGTTGGCAATCTCTATCGTGCCATACGGGAACACGTGCGTGACCGTGAACGGTCCAAACCACCGGGAGCGGAGCTTTCCAGGAAAGAGTTTTAGGCGAGAGTTATAGAGAAGAACTAGATCGCCAACCTTAAATTCCTTCGGACCCCTCAATCGAGCGTCGTGAAGACGCTTAGTTTGCTCCTTATACAACTTGGTGTTCTCATAGCCGTGGTAACGCCATTCCTCCAGCTCCAACATCTGCATTTTGCGTTCAGCACCTGCAAGACTAACATCCAAGTTGAGCACCTTAAGGGCCTAGAAGGCCTTGTGCTCTAGCTCCACCGACCAAATAGCTTAAGGGCCTAGTACGGCGAAGTACTGATCGACGTCTTGTAGGCAGCTCGGTATGCCCAGAGAGCATCATCGAGCTTGGTGACCAATCCTTGCAGGATTGATCCACCATTTTCTCTATTATACGCTTAAGCTCCCAATTCGTCAGCTCGGCCTAACCACTCGTTTGTGGGTGGTAGGCCACGTACACCTTGTGAGTGACACCATAGCGAGAGAGTAGTTTATCGAATTGGCCACGAAAATGGGTGCCTCTGTCGCTAATGATGGCTCTAGGTGTCCCAAACCGGGAGAACAACCGCTTCAGAAACTGGCAAACACGTCTAGCATCATTGGTGGGCAAAGCTTGCGCTTCATCCTACCTAGAGACGTAATCAACATCAACTAAGATGTATAGATTACCAAATGATGGATGGAAGGGGCTCATGAAATCGACACCCCATACATCAAAAACTTCACAAGTAATAAACACATTCTGGGGCATCTCATCATGGGTAGAGATGTTACCAAACCTCTGGCATCGATAGCACCTACGTGCGAAGGTGTCGGCGTCCTTGAAGAGCGTGGGCCAGTAGAAGCCTGACTGTAGTACCTTCCTCGCTGTGCGGTTACCGCCATGGTGACCGCCAGTAGGTCCCTCATGGCAATGAGACGGAATTCCCTCCATCTCATTTTCCATGATACAGCGAAGGATGACCCCGTCGGCTCCGATCCTGAAGAGATGCGGGTCGTCCCAGAAGTAGTGCTTCAGGTCGGAGAAGAACTTCCTCTTGCCGCGAGTCGTCATCCCCTTGGGTAGCTGTTGGCTGACTAGATAGTTTGCAAAATCAGAGTACCAAGGGGTGACACTCTCCACCAGGCACATCATCATCAGTCGCTCATCTAGAAAGGAGTCGTTGATCTCCTCCTCGAGGTTGTCCGCAGGAGGTGCATCCAACCGGGAGAGATGATCAGTAGCAACATTTTCGGCTCCCTTCTTGTCCCGGATCCCAATGTCAAACTCCTGCAGTAATAAGATCCATCGTATGTGCCGAGGCTTGGCATTGGCCTTGCTCATCAGGTGTCATATAGTAGAGTGATCCGTGTACACTATCACATGGGAAAAGACCATATAAGAACGAAACTTGTCAAAGGCGAACAGCACCGCTAGCAACTCCTTCTCTGTGGTGGTGTAGTTCTCTTGGGAATCATTGAGGGTCTTCGAGGCATAATAGATAGGACGAAAATGCTGATCTCGCTTCTGCCCCAGAACAGCTCCAACAACAAAGTCACTTGCGTCGCACATCAGCTCGAATGGTAATGTCTAGTCAGGAGTGACCATGATAGGAGCATGAGTAAGCTTCTCTTTCAAGGTCGTGAATGCGCTATGCACGCGCCAGTGAATTGAAAGGGGCATCCTTCGCAAGGAGCTTCGTCAGGGGCAAGGCGATCTTCGAGAAGTCTTTTATGAACCGCCTATAGAGCCCTGCATGGCCCAAGAAACTACGAATCCCTATAACAGATGTGGGAGGAGGCAGCTTGTTGATTGTCTCGATCTTGGCTCTGTCCACCTCTATCCCATCTTGGAGATCTTATGCCCCCAGAACTATGCCTTCACGAACCATGAAGTGGCACTTCTCCCAACTCAGCGCCAGGTTCATCTCCTCACACCTTTTCAGGACGAGTTCCATGTTATGGAGATAGTGAGAGAATGAGCCTCCATAAACCGAAAAATCGTCCATGAACAGCTCCATGATTTCTCCGACCAGACGGTCGAAGAGGGCGAGCATACATCGCTAAAATGTGGTTGGGGCATTGCAAAGCCCGAATGGGATTCTCTATTAAGAAATTGTGCCGAAAGGTCAGGTGAAGATGGTCTTCGCCTGGTCTTCCAATGCTATGGGAATCTGAAAATATCCAGACATCCCATCCAGGAAATAGTAGAACTCTGCCCGGCCAGCCTCTCCAGCATCTGGTCAATGAATGGCAGCGGGAAGTGATCCTTCCGGGTGGCGTCGTTGAGGCGACGATAGTCGAAGCAGACGCGATACTCGGTCACTGTGCGCATCGGGATGAGCTCATTCTTCTCGTTGGGAACCACAGCCATTCCACCCTTTCTACGCACCAATTGAGTGGGACTGACCAACTCGCTGTCAGAAATGGCGAAGATGATTCCCGTGTCTATCAGCTTAACAATCTCCGCTCGAACCACACCCTTCAGGTTCGGTGTCAATCTCCGTTGGGGCTGTCTCACCAACCGAATCTCATCCTCTAGCAATATCCAGTGGGAACAGAAGGAGGGGCTGATCCCCCGGATATCGGTGATCTTCCATGCCAGAGCTCGCTCGTACTGCTTCAACAGGGCCACCAGTCTAGCTTCTGCTCGGGTGTGAGGGTCGAGCTGATGATGACTGGAAGCTTATTACCCTCCTGGATAAATTCATAGTCCAAGTGAGAAGGGAGGGATTTTAGCTCCAATTCTGGTGGCTCCTCTAGAGAGGTGGTGATGCGAGTCGAGGATGAGATCGGCTTGAATAGTTTATCGACCTCCAGGAACTCGCCACTCTCTAGCACGACCAAGTGCTCCTCCAGCTGCAGCTCTTGCGATGCCTGCTCACTTAGCAAAATACAACGCTCAAGGGCATCGCAGTACCCGCACTCGTGGTGGCGAGTGCGGTTTCAAAACCAGCAAGCATATCACAGTAATACAAGTCATCATGCAAATGGGAATGCTTCATCTTGTCAGACACAGAAAATGTGGCTTGTTCATCCCCAGCCCACAAGATTAACTTGCCTCTATGCACATCAATCAGCGCCTTGGCGGTGGCGAGAAATGGTCTACCCAAAATCAAAGGCACATCCACATCCTCATTTATATCCAGAATAACAAAATCAATAGGATATGTGAATGCACCCACGTTAACAAGCAAGTCCTCTATGATACCCCTAGGATGCACAATCGAGCGATCAGCTAACTGAATACTCATCCTAGTGGTTCTAGGTTCACCTAGGCTTAGCTTCTTAAACAGTTTATAAGGCATGACATTAATGCTAGCGCCTAGATCCGCCAAGGACTTTCTAACGCGCATGCTGCCAATAACAAGAGGGATAGTAAAACTCCCTAGGTCTTTGCGCTTCTCGGGCAGCTTGTTCTGTAGGATGGATGAACACTTCTCGCTCAGCATCACTGTCGAGAGATCCCCAAGTTTCTTTTTGTTGGTGAGGAGATCCTTCATGAATTTTGCGTACTTGGGAATCTTCGATAGTGCCTCCACGAACGGTATGTTGATGTTGACCTGCTTCAACATTGCCATAAATTTGGCAAACTCAGTCTCCAGCTTGTCTTTGTGCATACGAGTGGGGAAGGGTAGCTAGGGGAACATGCTCCTTAACCACCGGTTGTGTTTTGGGAGCAGGTGCTTCTTTCTCGATCCCCACCTCTTCATTGTCAGTTAGAAGTGCAAAAGCAGGTGTTGGTTCCTCCAACCTAGTCGGAGCAGGTACAACAGATGTCGTCTTGCCACTTCTAGTAGTGATGGCATCCAACTGCTGGTGATGCTCACGAGGATTAGGGATGGTGGTGCCAGGCAGAGTTCCCGGTGCCCTGGTGCTGTTTTGGCGAGCTATTCCTACAATCTGATTATGGAGATCCTGCAGTATGGCACCCTGGTTCCTCTGGCCTACCTCCAGTAAGGTGATGCACTAGTCCAACCTGGCGAAATTCGCCGTGCTGGAGCTCACGAAGGCCTGCACCATGTTTTTCAGCTCCAACATCTGGGCATCCTATGTTGGGAGTGCTGCCGGCTAGGCAAACTCTTGGTGCTACTACTGGAATGGTTGCCCCTGTCTAGGCTGATAAGGCTGCTGCTGTGGAAATGGGCCCTGTCGGGTCTGGAAAGGCTGCCTTTGCTGAAAACCACCAGCTGGTGCTGGGAATCCAGAAGGCTTGGTGGTGTTGCTGTTGTTGCCATTGTCAGGAGAAGTTGGGATGCTGGCGCCACCCTTAATTATAAGTACCACTGTAAGGGTCAAGGCGCCGCGCATTGGCGATGAAGTCCAACTGCTCCTGTGGGGGGGGGGGGGTGGATTCCCTCATAGCTTGGCAATCTTCCACCAAATGGTTTGAACTTTCTCACCACTGGCACTGTGCGACTGGAGGTGCGGCTATGCCTCTCCATGGAATGAGGTTGTTTGGCTGCTTCAATGTCTGAACCAGCTCTCCCACCTCTCTCTCAAGCCCAGATCTAGCCTCCATGGCATGCACGCCATGACCCCGGGAGTTTTACCTCTGGTGTTCTGCCCCCAAGAATGGTCTCTGGTGGCCAAAGTACTGATCATCTGATTTAGCTCGGGTGGAGACTTAGTGAGAATGTCTCCACCCAGGTATAAAGACTCGATCAATCTCTGACTCTCCAAAGAGTTTTGAAGGTGAATTCAAAGTAAACTGAGTCAATTGAAGAACCCTAGTTCCATGTTTTCGGGATCATGATTACACTTGGTCGCAGTTTGGTATTGTGTCGTAGCGTGTCAAGTTTTTGGTTCTGTTGCCGAGGAACTCTAGGTTATTGTAGAAACGTGAAAGTCTGTTACTTTAGCATTTTCATTACGGCATTCTCTCTCTTCCACCTATGTGCCTTCACGGGTTGTGTTTGCAGTCTGTGTGCAGGTAGTGCATGACCCATAGCCAGTCGGGAGATCTATTGTCGTTGGACCAAGAGCTTGAATGAACCTTTCGTAACCTCAAGCAAACTTTCAAGGCGCGATTGGCTGCAGAGGAAACATTGGAGCATCTGAAAATCAACCAGGAGGACGACATGGGTGAACCCAATAATGGAGGGGACATTGTTCCAGATGAGCACACAATGGGATACTACTGGACCCCCAGAGCCGCAGGCATGAGGTCCCATCCAGCACCCTCAAGTTCCAACTAATAACTTTGAGGTGAGCACCTCCGTCATCACCATGTTGTGCGGCTCGGTGGTATTCAGGGGAAAGGAAGGGGAGTGCCCCAAATCACACCTACGGCGATTCCATGAGTTGATCGATGGAATCAAGATTAATGGGGTCCCTGCGGACGCCATCCAACTGAGGTACTTCCCATTCACTTTTGATGGACAAGCAAAGGAGTGGCTGGACACCCGGCCTCCGAGTTTGATCACTACATTCGCCAGCCTGGCCGACAAGTTCCTTACCCGCTATCATCCTCCATCTAAGACAACATACCTGCAGAAGGAGATCACTCATTTTGCACAGGAATAAGATGAGACCATCTGGGACGCGTGGGAAAGAATCACTAGTCTTTTCCTAAAGTGTCCCAATCATGGTTTCAACAACGCTTTCAAGGTGGGCACCTTCTACCGGGCTCTCTTTGAGGAGATGGCAAAGAACGGATATGATTGGGGGACAACTAGGAGGTCAAGGTGAGCACCAGGTCGGGGTGTGCATGTCGTGGACAACTAGTCATCTGAGTTGGTGCAGGTTGTCTCTAAACAAGTTTAAGCAATTGATCGGAACGGGATGGTTCCAGGTGCAGGGCAGCAGCAGCCGATGTATTGCCAGTGGTGTGAGAGCACCAATCATAGGGTGGAGGACTACCAAGCCATGCGAGAGTCCAGCACACCGCAGGAGCATCTGAATTTCATTAACAATGCTCGGCGCAACGACCCCTATTGTAATACATACGAGGGGTGGTGCCAGCATCCAAATTTCTCTTGGTGTGGCAACAACAATCCCAATGTAGACACCACATTTTGTCCGGGATAATTGATTTATTGAAAATAATTATTGTCACGTCGTACTACGATTAATTTAAAAGAAGTTGAAGATAGTGTGGTTGAGACTAGCAGTTGCAAGTCAATATGAACCAACAATTGTCAAATTTGCTCCTAGTCGATTCTAGGGCATAATTAGTTAAGATATAATCGATTTAAGTTAAGATTAGCAGTGGCAAATCTTAAATATAATTTCTCAATTGAATGGAAGAAATAGCTATAGTGCAAAGTTTGTTGTACATTTTGGATTTGGATTCGGCATTTGAAACGGGACTAATTGAAGTGGAATGAGCTTTATTATCAAATATTCAAAGTTGATACATTGTACAACTTGGGTAATGACCTCTAAATAAAGCGAGAATTAGAACTAATTACAATATTGAAGTCATTGCCCTCCTACTTTGAGCCCAAACCAGATCACAAACCTGCAAAATGAAAAAAGAATACGATCAGAATACAACCCAAAACAGAGCCCAATTCGGCCAAAACAGAGCCCAAGTTCAAGACTAGGCCAAGCCCAGTACCGGCCCAAACGAATTCAAGGCCCAACTCGGCCCAACCTTATTCGTCAGCCCAACCAACATCGAATTGTGTGCCAGCCTATCCTGAACAGGCCCTGAACAGTCAGAACCGACCATGCAAGGTGGAGGCTATTGGGGCAGCCTCAAAATTCGACCTATCAGGAAGAAACACGGCATTTCAAGTCCTAACAAAGACTAATGGCGAAGCAACACGTGGCATACGATTTATCAATAAGTAGAGCTCTTCAGCTCCTGATTTTGGGGGACGAGTGGAGTGGAAAGAAAGAAAATTACATTACAGAAGTAAACAAGCAGTTTGAGCTCATTTTTTCTTTACATCCGTCTTTTACACAAGATTGGCGCAGAAATTTGTGGAATTAAGCAGTGGAAGGCCTTTCTTAAGCTAAGAAACTCCAACCAGGTTAGTGCTCCAACTCTTTCATCCTTTTAATAAGATCTGATCTCATTTTTGTTTTCGTCAAATTCATGCTCAATCATTGTACGGTCATAATCGTCTATCTACTTGCCCATTTATATACTCGATGGTCGTACTTTGCAAACTATTTTACATTTAAGCACTCTATCTATTCACTTAATACAAGATTTGCGCTTAGCAACTCAACTCTGGCATTAAGCTTCTTTCAATTGAGCATTTACTTGCTTTTCTCATCAATTGATAGACTACTTTATAACATGTCAACGTTGTAAATTCCCTATCTAGCAAATAGTTGATGAATACTTTATTATCATGTGTAAATGAATGAAAATATTCGAGTAGAGTTCAAATAGACAAAGGTCTATAGAAAGAAGAAAAAACCTCTTCCCTAGGATTACGATCACCCCCGATCTAGATCTAGATCCAGATCCAGCAGAAATCACCCAAACACAATTGAACTTCATATTTCAAACTTCATTTTGGCAAAGTCACAAGCAGAGGCAGTGACTTTTAGTTGCCAAAATTATCAATTTTAGAGCATGTTAATTACTTCCCAGTTATTGAAAATTCCCTTTTTCTTCTTTTTCATTTGTAGAAAAATCTAGCATCCCAAAACCATCCACCAAGCAACTAAGCATAAAAATTTCGAGATCACCAAACACCAAAATTATTGAACTCATACATAACCATTTTTATTGAAAACCCAGATCTGCAATCAGATTCAACCCATCTTTTTTGTTCAAGTTCCAAAATCACACTAAGCTAAGTTTAGAAACCTTACCCAGTCCTGTCAATTTCAAAACCTGCGTAGAGACCAGAATCAATTAGAACCAATACCAGTCAAGAAAATAAAAAAAATTAATCGAAGCAATCCTCACCTGCCGCCGCCGTTGTCAACTCATCGCCGGCGAAATTTTGTCGGTAGGGATCTTAGCCGCCAAAGATTCCCTTCTTCTCCTCCGCCCCAACCAAAAAAACATATTAGAACCCAGAAATCCAAAAATACAACCGATAAACCAAAAACGAAACCAGATCCGAGCCTACGTTTAAATCGTACCTCGGTCTGGCGACCTCCTCACTGCTTCTTTTCCCTCGTCCGAAACCAAGCCTCAAAGTCACAAGAAAACGAAAGAAAGTTAGACGAATCCTAATAAAATCACCTAAAACGAATCAAAAAGGCCATGCATGTCTCGATCTTACCTATATCGAAACCTTCTAGGCTGATTTAACTCGACGCGAGCGGTCCCCTTGGCTAACCGAGAGAAGGAAAGAGAGAGGGGCGGCGGTTGAAAGGCGAAGAGATGTTGAGATGTTGTTTTAGGTTTCGATTTTGGTTTTCTCTGGAAGGGAAGGTAGAAGAAGAGGATGGCGGCGGTGAAAAACCAGAGGGCTTTTTGGTTCGAAGAAGAGAGGAGAAAGAGGAGAGGATAGGGCGGCTATGGTTCGATTTGTTTCTGGAAGAGGAAGAGAGAAGTGGAAGGATCGAGAGAGAGGCGAGAATGAGAGGGCGGCCGCCTCTCTTTAGATTGATTAGGGTTTCATTAGAGATTATATATACCCCATCGATTAAAATGACTGAATTACCCTCAGGGTTTCCTCAAATTACATAACTCTGCCACCGTGTTTTCGGGTTATTACAAAAATACCCTTCCCCTTTCTCTGGAATAAAACGAGAAACAAAAAAGGTGGTGGCAGCTGGGTTCGAAACAGCATCCTCGCGATCGGGTATGTTGTACGACCGGCGTTTTAGCCAGTTGGGCTGCTGGCCTATCCTTCGCTAATTTAATCATCCCATTTAATTTTATTTGTTTTTAAAATCCATAATACGAAATGTAGAATTGCGCATTAAGTTTATCCCGTTTCTTTTCTAACACACCAAATCTCCTCTTAATAATAGAAATCCCTATATTATCTTTTATAATTTCATAATATCAACTTAAGTTTCATTAACAGTAAATTTTGATACGAGAATCACGATCAGAGGAACGTGGTTATAATTTATTTAAAATTATCAAAGTCTTAACGAACTACGTGGACTTTGATCCCGTCTTGCGGGTACGTAGGCAACCGATAAGGTTCGAGTCCAATTAATCAACTAACTTTATCTTTAGATTTTACGTCAGTGGGCGTATAACTAAATCACAAATAATACGATAAAATCATTAAATGGTCTAGTGGGACCTAAAATTACCAAAATATTATTAAAATACACCCAACTCGTATAAAAACTTATCGACTTAAGTAGTACCGATTTAGGGCGTTGTGGGGGTGTTGCTCAACTTCCCCACACGTAACCGTACTCCCGAACCTAGATTTCTATTTCGCAGACCATGTTTCGGTTCTGACCCAAAGGTCAGAGCCAACCGACGAGTGTTCGATCCACTCCTAATAAGATCGATGGCGACTCCCAAAATGCCGACGCGACGACATTCGGACCCCCGGAGGGACGGTTGCGACAGTTGGCGACTCCGCTGGGGACTTCGAGAGTCGAGCTACATAACTAAGTTCGATAAGTTTTCTATTTTCCTATTACGTGTTGGGTGTTTACTTTCTTATTTGCGCAATTATATTTTCGCAATTAAATTTTGTATTCATGCATAAAAGCTCTATACCCGAGCTATCCTTTTAGAAAATTGAAAGGAGTACCGTGACATCCACAGTAGTGGTAGTCACGCAAAACTTTCTAACCAAGTTGAACTCGGATCCGAGGTTGATCTCGAGGTATCCAACCAGTTCGAAAGGGCTATGGTAGGATACAACTTGGGAACCAAATCCTTAGGAATTCCCCCTGTCAGCATATAGTAAGCATAGAAACCTCCCTAAGCCGTCCAAAACAATCCCCAAAGCCAACCTAAAGTCATGTCGTTACGCCGCCCGAAAGCCCTAGGTCTACCTAAATAGGGTGAGGATGTAATGAGATGTGTTTGTTTATTTAAATGTATGTTTGCTTACTATTTAATGCTATGTGTTTTTTTCTTTTACTCATAAAATTATGTGATTGTATGAATGGAAAGCGTTTTCGAAACTCGTTAACATCATTCTCTCGTAAATTTTTCTTCAACTCATTCATAATTGATTATAAAAAGATTTAAGAAAAATCGCATGCATCCCAAAAATCATTTTTGCATTCATACATCATTGTCATTTTGAACAAGTATCACGCATACACCTTCATTCAAAAAGATGGAAAGAATTTAACAATGCCAAGACATGCCTAGGTTTTCTTAAAATTGCTCTTCCACAAGGAAAAAGTCAAATCCTTAAGTACTCGACAAGATCCAAGGCTCAGCTCGTCATGGAGGCATTTCAGAAGGATTTAGATGACATCAAGAGAAGAGTAATCGGGCTTGAAGAAATGAAAGAGGATGTTAGCACAATTTTGAGGATTCTGTCAAAAATTGAGAGGACAATGGAAGCGAAATATGGGGATGCGCCATTTGGCGAAGAAATTTTATACCAACCGCACGGCAAAGTAACGTCAAGTGATAAAACTCAACTCCTGCTCTCAAAGGACGTGCATGATGCAGAACAATCAAAATGTGACAATCCGCGAAGATCAGAAAGGCTTGAAGAGCGTGTGATTTGCATTGGACAAGGGAAGTTAGAGAATTACGAAATGGATGAGAGGGCAATCCAAAGGGAACGAATTAAAGGAAAGCTACAGTCAACCCAGGGGGAAGCAGAAGAGAATATCTGGAAGTGTCACTTTCAAAAGAATCAAGCTCTTTCTTATGTTGCAACAACCACACCAATATCGCGACCTCTGAACTTCATGACACCAACAAATAAAATCCCATTATCGGTACCACAACAAGGTGTTAATCGAGATGTCACTATCCCAAGGAAAGAAAAAAGGGTATTTGATCCAATCCCAATCACGTATACCGAACTCTTCCCTCAGTTACTCCATGAACGACTAATTGCTCCTATTCCGGGTGAGACTCTACGACCTCCATATCCAAGATGGTATAGGTTCGATAAGCAATGCGATTACCATTCCGGAGTCCAAGGGCACTCAATGGAAAATTGTAACGCTCTGAAGATAAGGATTCAAGAGATGGTAAAAGCTGGTTGGTTGAAGTTCGAAGAAGAGCCGAAACGCCCAGACGTCAACAGGAACTCAGTGCCAACGCATTAGAATTAGTGGGCGTACTACAAGGCAAAACTCGATTAAAGGATGATGTCGAGCTTATCTAAGTAAATAAAATATCGAGATCATTTGCCATTACAAAATATGTATCACTTTTGCTTTCGACATCATGAATAAAAGATCTTTCACGTTTCAACCTTTTCGGAGCATTGCGTGACCATTATCAATCTTAATTTAAGAGTTTGTATCAATGGATTTTTTTTTTATATCAAAATAACGAATGCCACTACGAATCCTTTTTTTTTTTTTTTAAACAGATTTATCTTCTACAAATAATGGAAGCCATCCAAATCCAACTTTATTTTTGAAGTTAAGCCATGAGACTGCCATGATAAGCAATTATGAGCACCCCACTGGTGCTGAGATTTGGGACACCCCAGTGGTATTGAGTGGTTATAAACACCCTGCTATTGTCAATATTTTGAGCACCCACTGGTGTTGAGAGTGTGCATGATCCACTAAAATCGAGAGACAAACACCCTACTGGTGTTCATAAATTACATGAGCTAATAGTAAAAAGGTGTAATGAGCATACGACATCATGCTACTTGTAGAATCTCGTCACTACTACAGCCGACTTTCGCCAACAAATTGAGACTCAGCTTACATGAACTCAAATAGCCAAATCTCGACGTACAAGGGACACCATATTACGGATAGGAAGCTCTCACAATGTCTCGTGACAAGAAGACCGGGAAGTTCAGGGATCCCATTTAACAAAACCCAAGAATCACACGAGTGAATCACTCATCTATACAAACAAGCGCATGGTATCAAAATCCTCACTTCTACAAAAAGAATAGCCCATTCAACCTAGCTAACGAGAAGTGACACCCACACGATCAATCATCAAAATGGACTCTCGATCCTTTCAATACTCGCCCCACCAGAGACAAGCGCCAGATTAAGAAAGAAAACGCATAGTCGGGGGCATGACAAAGTCAAGTAAGTCCCACACAAAAAAAAAGATCGAAAAGCAAACAAAATGTCGTGGGACATACAATCTGGGTGCCCCCAATTTAGCATTTGAAGTACTAAATACCTGCACCAAGTCAGGGTCTTAGCAGATCAATCTCAAGATACACCAGAAAGGACCTTCGAGTAAGAAAATTTCAATGATAAGAAAGCCTTTTCGGCCAAAATTACTTCATCCCAGATACTCATCATTTTGAGAGCAAGTCAGAAAGTGAAGCTCCACCACAACCAACATTTAGAGGTCACACAGAAATCTTGACAAGTCCATAACCAGATTACACTCGCAAAAATCTCAAACCACGACTCATGAAACCATAATCTCAAAAACGGGGGGCAAAGCTATCCAAACACACATTCCCCCAAATATGCCCAAGACTACCAACATTTTCAAACAAATCTTCGTCGAAAAAAGACCAGGATGATAATGGGTCTCAACCATCATGTCAATCCCATACTTGGGGGGCATCGCCAAAATCCCTCTACGAGAAGCCTTATATGGGTAAGGTCAAGATCTGACTTATCCGTCACCCATTTGAATGAACCACACTTCAAGAGCAAGAAGACGCCTACCATCAAAGTCATATCGGACAAAAGCCCCTTTCATAGGAAACCAACGTCCACAACGAAGCCATATGAAGGTCTCCAAAATCAATCACACCAAGGTCTTCCATGTTGCTGCACAAGGAACGCAGTTGGCCACCAACATAAAATGAGACATCTCAAGGTGACCAGAATCTTAATGGTAGCTGAAATGTCGTACACTCAAATCACCTATAGGAATGAGTGGTGAGCAGAACCAAAAGTGGGAGTGAGTGTGAGCAAAATCAAAAGCAAGAGTGAGAGCGAGGGCTTACATGATATTCTCATGGCTTGGCTTATACCCCTCCTTTTAAAAATAAAAAAAAAAAAAAAACAAATTTGGCGGCACGGCAACTACCACGCAAAAACGGTTTTATCCGGTTTACACACACTTCTCGAAAGCAAAGTCTTGATATGGCTTTCCGTTTTACTTCTCTAATAAAACGTTTTCAAACATTTTTGCATTCGCCTTAAGTCAAGATTGATAAGGTCACTCTTTGTTCCGGAGAATATAAAGTGAGTACCAAATCTACAGGGGCAAAACTGGTATACCATGGAAGATGGGGAAGTCTGAGAGCTCAAGAATCAGATTAATCAACTTTTCAATCATGAGTTGATGAAGAAATGTCAGGGAGTTTGAGAACATTCAGATCTCATTGAGCCAAGAAGCCAACCGATTATCCATCAATCCTTCAACTACATAGGAGATCCTCATATATCACACAGACCGAGAAATATACAACTCTAAAACATGTGAACCTAATCCTAACCGACAGGAAGGTTGAAGCAGTACACATGCTCAGCTCACCTCACAAAGTATATCTTCGCCCAACTACTACCAAGAAGATATATCTCAAGACAACAAGTTCAAAGTCGCTTCAGCATAAGCATGAACTATGGATCGAGTTGATCAAAAGGGATTGACAATCTTGGAAGATGAGCAATTTAAAGGAGTCCCAGACCAAAAAAAATAATAAATAAAAATTGCATAGAGATTATCAAATGCATCACATCCTTTTTTGCACTCAAACATTCACGAATTCATCAGCATAATTCGTCACGCAATCAATTTCGAAAATCATTTTGATACTCCTTAAAGAACATCATCATATGTTAAAATGAATCATGCATTAATTGCCAACAATCTCCAAAACAACTCATACATCTAGTTGGATTTTCAATGTCTGTTAAAAGATATCATTGCAAGTTAAAACACTGCATTCGCGTGAATTCTTCAAGTCTCACGTTTAGTCTTCAAGTGCATTTATGACGAGTCATAACATCGGTTTAGGTTTGTCCTAAACGAATACAATGAACACACGATATCGGTGTTGGCAAAGAATCACAAGTCTTTTTAAATTTGTTCCGTCGACTATCACGGACATTACGAAAACTACCTAGTCAATTTGTTTCGTCGACTATCACGAGCAAATTAGACCATCTTCTTAACTTGTTCCGTCGACTATCACAGGCAAGTAAAATTACCTACTAAATTTGTTTCGTCGACTACCACGAGCAAATTAGACCGTCTTTTTAAATTTGTTCCGTCGACTATCACGGACAATTCAAAAATTACCTAGTCAATTTGTTTCGTCAACTATCACGAACAAATTGGATCCCCTGCTAAGTTTGTTCCGTCGACTATCACGGGCAAACTAGAGATCCTAGACAATTTGTTTCGTCGACTATCACGAGCAAATTAGACCATCTTCTTAACTTGTTCCGTCGACTATCACGGGCAACTAAAAATTACCTAGCCAATTTGCTTCGTCGACTATCACGAGCAAATTAAAAACCCCCTGCTAAACTTGTTTCGTCGATTATCACGGGCAATTTAGAAAACCAAGTAAATTTGCTTCATCGACTATCACAAGCAAATTAAAAACCCCCTACTAAATTTGTTTCGTCGATTATCACGGGCAATTTAGAAAACCTAGTCAATTTGCTTCGTCGACTATCACAAGCAAATTAAAACCCTCATGCTAAACTTGTTTCGTCGATTATCACGGGCAATTTAGAAAACCAAGTAAATTTGCTCCGTCGACTATCACAAGCAAATTAAAACCCTCATGCTAAACTTGTTTCGTCGATTATCACGGACAATTTAGAGAACCTAGTCAATTTTCTTCGTCGACTATCATGAGCGAATTACACCCTCTGCTAAGCATGTTCCGTCGACTATCACGGGCAGTTTAGATAACCAAGTAAATTTGCTTCGTCGGCTTTCACGAGCAAATGAGATCCCTCCTTCTAAAACTTGTTCCGTCGACTATCACGGACAATGTAGAAAACCTAACCCCACTCCGCATACCGCGAGGGGGCAACCAAATTCCTGAGTCTGCTTACCGCAACCGAAAAAAAAAAAAAAAATCTTTCACCCACTCTGCATACCGCAAGGGGGCAACCAAATTCCAAAGTCTTCCCTACAGCTACGGGAACAAGTCAACAACGCATGGGAGCTGAGGAGCGCCCCAACCATTCAAAACCTCAAAGGAGCTGGCGAGCCCCTCTACCAGTCAACAACGCATGGGAGCTGAGGAGCGCCCCAACCATTCAAAACCTCAAAGGAGCTGGCGAGCCCCTCTACCAATCAACAACGCATGGGAGCTGAGGAGCACCCCTACCAATCAATACCTCACAGGAGCTGGCGAGCCCCTCTACAAGTCAACAACGCATGGGAGCTGAGGAGCGCCCCAACCATTCAAAACCTCAAAGGAGCTGGCGAGCCCCTCTACCAATCAACAACGCATGGGAGCTGAGGAGCACCCCTACCAATCAATACCTCACAGGAGCTGGCGAGCCCCTCTACAAGTCAACAATGCATGGGAGCTGAGGAGCGCCCCAACCATTCAAAACCTCAAAGGAGCTGGCGAGCCCCTCTACAAGTCAACAACGCATGGGAGCTGAGGAGCACCCCTACCAATCAATACCTCACAGGAGCTGGCGAGCCCCTCTACAAGTCAACAACGCACAGGAGCTGGCGAGCCCCTCTACCATTCAACACCGCACGGGGTGCTGGTCAGCACCCGAAAAATATTGCATATACTTCTCAGACGCTAAAGGGCTTGAAACTTCCCGTATTAGTTAGCACTGCCGTTCAAACAAAATTATTTACAGTTCTCACGTCACTCCAAATTCACATCCTTAACACAACCATGACGCTACTTTTTCAAAATGTGGTGTCTTTATAGAAACTTTGTATAACTCTTTATACAAAGAGATATACAAAGGGGGGCAACTGTAGACACCACATTTTGTCCGGGATAATTGATTTATTGAAAATAATTATTGTCACGTCGTACTACGATTAATTTAAAAAGAAGTTGAAGATAGTGTGGTTGAGACTAGCAGTTGCAAGTCAATATGAACCAACAATTGTCAAATTTGCTCCTAGTCGATTCTAGGGCATAATTAGTTAAGATATAATCGATTTAAGTTAAGATTAGCAGTGGCAAATCTTAAATATAATTTCTCAATTGAATGGAAGAAATAGCTATAGTGCAAAGTTTGTTGTACATTTTGGATTTGGATTCGGCATTTGAAACGGGACTAATTGAAGTGGAATGAGCTTTATTATCAAATATTCAAAGTTGATACATTGTACAACTTGGGTAATGACCTCTAAATAAAGCGAGAATTAGAACTAATTACAATATTGAAGTCATTGCCCTCCTACTTTGAGCCCAAACCAGATCACAAACCTGCAAAATGAAAAAAGAATACGATCAGAATACAACCCAAAACAGAGCCCAATTCGGCCAAAACAGAGCCCAAGTTCAAGACTAGGCCAAGCCCAGTACCGGCCCAAACGAATTCAAGGCCCAACTCGGCCCAACCTTATTCGTCAGCCCAACCAACATCGAATTGTGTGCCAGCCTATCCTGAACAGGCCCTGAACAGTCAGAACCGACCATGCAAGGTGGAGGCTATTGGGGCAGCCTCAAAATTCGACCTATCAGGAAGAAACACGGCATTTCAAGTCCTAACAAAGACTAATGGCGAAGCAACACGTGGCATACGATTTATCAATAAGTAGAGCTCTTCAGCTCCTGATTTTGGGGGACGAGTGGAGTGGAAAGAAAGAAAATTACATTACAGAAGTAAACAAGCAGTTTGAGCTCATTTTTTCTTTACATCCGTCTTTTACACAAGATTGACGCAGAAATTTGTGGAATTAAGCAGTGGAAGGCCTTTCTTAAGCTAAGAAACTCCAACCAGGTTAGTGCTCCAACTCTTTCATCCTTTTAATAAGATCTGATCTCATTTTTGTTTTCGTCAAATTCATGCTCAATCATTGTACGGTCATAATCGTCTATCTACTTGCCCATTTATATACTCGATGGTCGTACTTTGCAAACTATTTTACATTTAAGCACTCTATCTATTCACTTAATACAAGATTTGCGCTTAGCAACTCAACTCTGGCATTAAGCTTCTTTCAATTGAGCATTTACTTGCTTTTCTCATCAATTGATAGACTACTTTATAACATGTCAACGTTGTAAATTCCCTATCTAGCAAATAGTTGATGAATACTTTATTATCATGTGTAAATGAATGAAAATATTCGAGTAGAGTTCAAATAGACAAAGGTCTATAGAAAGAAGAAAAAACCTCTTCCCTAGGATTACGATCACCCCCGATCTAGATCTAGATCCAGATCCAGCAGAAATCACCCAAACACAATTGAACTTCATATTTCAAACTTCATTTTGGCAAAGTCACAAGCAGAGGCAGTGACTTTTAGTTGCCAAAATTATCAATTTTAGAGCATGTTAATTACTTCCCAGTTATTGAAAATTCCCTTTTTCTTCTTTTTCATTTGTAGAAAAATCTAGCATCCCAAAACCATCCACCAAGCAACTAAGCATAAAAATTTCGAGATCACCAAACACCAAAATTATTGAACTCATACATAACCATTTTTATTGAAAACCCAGATCTGCAATCAGATTCAACCCATCTTTTTTGTTCAAGTTCCAAAATCACACTAAGCTAAGTTTAGAAACCTTACCCAGTCCTGTCAATTTCAAAACCTGCGTAGAGACCAGAATCAATTAGAACCAATACCAGTCAAGAAAATAAAAAAAATTAATCGAAGCAATCCTCACCTGCCGCCGCCGTTGTCAACTCATCGCCGGCGAAATTTTGTCGGTAGGGATCTTAGCCGCCAAAGATTCCCTTCTTCTCCTCCGCCCCAACCAAAAAAACATATTAGAACCCAGAAATCCAAAAATACAACCGATAAACCAAAAACGAAACCAGATCCGAGCCTACGTTTAAATCGTACCTCGGTCTGGCGACCTCCTCACTGCTTCTTTTCCCTCGTCCGAAACCAAGCCTCAAAGTCACAAGAAAACGAAAGAAAGTTAGACGAATCCTAATAAAATCACCTAAAACGAATCAAAAAGGCCATGCATGTCTCGATCTTACCTATATCGAAACCTTCTAGGCTGATTTAACTCGACGCGAGCGGTCCCCTTGGCTAACCGAGAGAAGGAAAGAGAGAGGGGCGGCGGTTGAAAGGCGAAGAGATGTTGAGATGTTGTTTTAGGTTTCGATTTTGGTTTTCTCTGGAAGGGAAGGTAGAAGAAGAGGATGGCGGCGGTGAAAAACCAGAGGGCTTTTTGGTTCGAAGAAGAGAGGAGAAAGAGGAGAGGATAGGGCGGCTATGGTTCGATTTGTTTCTGGAAGAGGAAGAGAGAAGTGGAAGGATCGAGAGAGAGGCGAGAATGAGAGGGCGGCCGCCTCTCTTTAGATTGATTAGGGTTTCATTAGAGATTATATATACCCCATCGATTAAAATGACTGAATTACCCTCAGGGTTTCCTCAAATTACATAACTCTGCCACCGTGTTTTCGGGTTATTACAAAAATACCCTTCCCCTTTCTCTGGAATAAAACGAGAAACAAAAAAGGTGGTGGCAGCTGGGTTCGAAACAGCATCCTCGCGATCGGGTATGTTGTACGACCGGCGTTTTAGCCAGTTGGGCTGCTGGCCTATCCTTCGCTAATTTAATCATCCCATTTAATTTTATTTGTTTTTAAAATCCATAATACGAAATGTAGAATTGCGCATTAAGTTTATCCCGTTTCTTTTCTAACACACCAAATCTCCTCTTAATAATAGAAATCCCTATATTATCTTTTATAATTTCATAATATCAACTTAAGTTTCATTAACAGTAAATTTTGATACGAGAATCACGATCAGAGGAACGTGGTTATAATTTATTTAAAATTATCAAAGTCTTAACGAACTACGTGGACTTTGATCCCGTCTTGCGGGTACGTAGGCAACCGATAAGGTTCGAGTCCAATTAATCAACTAACTTTATCTTTAGATTTTACGTCAGTGGGCGTATAACTAAATCACAAATAATACGATAAAATCATTAAATGGTCTAGTGGGACCTAAAATTACCAAAATATTATTAAAATACACCCAACTCGTATAAAAACTTATCGACTTAAGTAGTACCGATTTAGGGCGTTGTGGGGGTGTTGCTCAACTTCCCCACACGTAACCGTACTCCCGAACCTAGATTTCTATTTCGCAGACCATGTTTCGGTTCTGACCCAAAGGTCAGAGCCAACCGACGAGTGTTCGATCCACTCCTAATAAGATCGATGGCGACTCCCAAAATGCCGACGCGACGACATTCGGACCCCCGGAGGGACGGTTGCGACAGTTGGCGACTCCGCTGGGGACTTCGAGAGTCGAGCTACATAACTAAGTTCGATAAGTTTTCTATTTTCCTATTACGTGTTGGGTGTTTACTTTCTTATTTGCGCAATTATATTTTCGCAATTAAATTTTGTATTCATGCATAAAAGCTCTATACCCGAGCTATCCTTTTAGAAAATTGAAAGGAGTACCGTGACATCCACAGTAGTGGTAGTCACGCAAAACTTTCTAACCAAGTTGAACTCGGATCCGAGGTTGATCTCGAGGTATCCAACCAGTTCGAAAGGGCTATGGTAGGATACAACTTGGGAACCAAATCCTTAGGAATTCCCCCTGTCAGCATATAGTAAGCATAGAAACCTCCCTAAGCCGTCCAAAACAATCCCCAAAGCCAACCTAAAGTCATGTCGTTACGCCGCCCGAAAGCCCTAGGTCTACCTAAATAGGGTGAGGATGTAATGAGATGTGTTTGTTTATTTAAATGTATGTTTGCTTACTATTTAATGCTATGTGTTTTTTTCTTTTACTCATAAAATTATGTGATTGTATGAATGGAAAGCGTTTTCGAAACTCGTTAACATCATTCTCTCGTAAATTTTTCTTCAACTCATTCATAATTGATTATAAAAAGATTTAAGAAAAATCGCATGCATCCCAAAAATCATTTTTGCATTCATACATCATTGTCATTTTGCACAAGTATCACGCATACACCTTCATTCAAAAAGATGGAAAGAATTTAACAATGCCAAGACATGCCTAGGTTTTCTTAAAATTGCTCTTCCACAAGGAAAAAGTCAAATCCTTAAGTACTCGACAAGATCCAAGGCTCAGCTCGTCATGGAGGCATTTCAGAAGGATTTAGATGACATCAAGAGAAGAGTAATCGGGCTTGAAGAAATGAAAGAGGATGTTAGCACAATTTTGAGGATTCTGTCAAAAATTGAGAGGACAATGGAAGCGAAATATGGGGATGCGCCATTTGGCGAAGAAATTTTATACCAACCGCACGGCAAAGTAACGTCAAGTGATAAAACTCAACTCCTGCTCTCAAAGGACGTGCATGATGCAGAACAATCAAAATGTGACAATCCGCGAAGATCAGAAAGGCTTGAAGAGCGTGTGATTTGCATTGGACAAGGGAAGTTAGAGAATTACGAAATGGATGAGAGGGCAATCCAAAGGGAACGAATTAAAGGAAAGCTACAGTCAACCCAGGGGGAAGCAGAAGAGAATATCTGGAAGTGTCACTTTCAAAAGAATCAAGCTCTTTCTTATGTTGCAACAACCACACCAATATCGCGACCTCTGAACTTCATGACACCAACAAATAAAATCCCATTATCGGTACCACAACAAGGTGTTAATCGAGATGTCACTATCCCAAGGAAAGAAAAAAGGGTATTTGATCCAATCCCAATCACGTATACCGAACTCTTCCCTCAGTTACTCCATGAACGACTAATTGCTCCTATTCCGGGTGAGACTCTACGACCTCCATATCCAAGATGGTATAGGTTCGATAAGCAATGCGATTACCATTCCGGAGTCCAAGGGCACTCAATGGAAAATTGTAACGCTCTGAAGATAAGGATTCAAGAGATGGTAAAAGCTGGTTGGTTGAAGTTCGAAGAAGAGCCGAAACGCCCAGACGTCAACAGGAACTCAGTGCCAACGCATTAGAATTAGTGGGCGTACTACAAGGCAAAACTCGATTAAAGGATGATGTCGAGCTTATCTAAGTAAATAAAATATCGAGATCATTTGCCATTACAAAATATGTATCACTTTTGCTTTCGACATCATGAATAAAAGATCTTTCACGTTTCAACCTTTTCGGAGCATTGCGTGACCATTATCAATCTTAATTTAAGAGTTTGTATCAATGGATTTTTTTTTTATATCAAAATAACGAATGCCACTACGAATCCTTTTTTTTTTTTTTTAAACAGATTTATCTTCTACAAATAATGGAAGCCATCCAAATCCAACTTTATTTTTGAAGTTAAGCCATGAGACTGCCATGATAAGCAATTATGAGCACCCCACTGGTGCTGAGATTTGGGACACCCCAGTGGTATTGAGTGGTTATAAACACCCTGCTATTGTCAATATTTTGAGCACCCACTGGTGTTGAGAGTGTGCATGATCCACTAAAATCGAGAGACAAACACCCTACTGGTGTTCATAAATTACATGAGCTAATAGTAAAAAGGTGTAATGAGCATACGACATCATGCTACTTGTAGAATCTCGTCACTACTACAGCCGACTTTCGCCAACAAATTGAGACTCAGCTTACATGAACTCAAATAGCCAAATCTCGACGTACAAGGGACACCATATTACGGATAGGAAGCTCTCACAATGTCTCGTGACAAGAAGACCGGGAAGTTCAGGGATCCCATTTAACAAAACCCAAGAATCACACGAGTGAATCACTCATCTATACAAACAAGCGCATGGTATCAAAATCCTCACTTCTACAAAAAGAATAGCCCATTCAACCTAGCTAACGAGAAGTGACACCCACACGATCAATCATCAAAATGGACTCTCGATCCTTTCAATACTCGCCCCACCAGAGACAAGCGCCAGATTAAGAAAGAAAACGCATAGTCGGGGGCATGACAAAGTCAAGTAAGTCCCACACAAAAAAAAAGATCGAAAAGCAAACAAAATGTCGTGGGACATACAATCTGGGTGCCCCCAATTTAGCATTTGAAGTACTAAATACCTGCACCAAGTCAGGGTCTTAGCAGATCAATCTCAAGATACACCAGAAAGGACCTTCGAGTAAGAAAATTTCAATGATAAGAAAGCCTTTTCGGCCAAAATTACTTCATCCCAGATACTCATCATTTTGAGAGCAAGTCAGAAAGTGAAGCTCCACCACAACCAACATTTAGAGGTCACACAGAAATCTTGACAAGTCCATAACCAGATTACACTCGCAAAAATCTCAAACCACGACTCATGAAACCATAATCTCAAAAACGGGGGGCAAAGCTATCCAAACACACATTCCCCCAAATATGCCCAAGACTACCAACATTTTCAAACAAATCTTCGTCGAAAAAAGACCAGGATGATAATGGGTCTCAACCATCATGTCAATCCCATACTTGGGGGGCATCGCCAAAATCCCTCTACGAGAAGCCTTATATGGGTAAGGTCAAGATCTGACTTATCCGTCACCCATTTGAATGAACCACACTTCAAGAGCAAGAAGACGCCTACCATCAAAGTCATATCGGACAAAAGCCCCTTTCATAGGAAACCAACGTCCACAACGAAGCCATATGAAGGTCTCCAAAATCAATCACACCAAGGTCTTCCATGTTGCTGCACAAGGAACGCAGTTGGCCACCAACATAAAATGAGACATCTCAAGGTGACCAGAATCTTAATGGTAGCTGAAATGTCGTACACTCAAATCACCTATAGGAATGAGTGGTGAGCAGAACCAAAAGTGGGAGTGAGTGTGAGCAAAATCAAAAGCAAGAGTGAGAGCGAGGGCTTACATGATATTCTCATGGCTTGGCTTATACCCCTCCTTTTAAAAATAAAAAAAAAAAAAAAACAAATTTGGCGGCACGGCAACTACCACGCAAAAACGGTTTTATCCGGTTTACACACACTTCTCGAAAGCAAAGTCTTGATATGGCTTTCCGTTTTACTTCTCTAATAAAACGTTTTCAAACATTTTTGCATTCGCCTTAAGTCAAGATTGATAAGGTCACTCTTTGTTCCGGAGAATATAAAGTGAGTACCAAATCTACAGGGGCAAAACTGGTATACCATGGAAGATGGGGAAGTCTGAGAGCTCAAGAATCAGATTAATCAACTTTTCAATCATGAGTTGATGAAGAAATGTCAGGGAGTTTGAGAACATTCAGATCTCATTGAGCCAAGAAGCCAACCGATTATCCATCAATCCTTCAACTACATAGGAGATCCTCATATATCACACAGACCGAGAAATATACAACTCTAAAACATGTGAACCTAATCCTAACCGACAGGAAGGTTGAAGCAGTACACATGCTCAGCTCACCTCACAAAGTATATCTTCGCCCAACTACTACCAAGAAGATATATCTCAAGACAACAAGTTCAAAGTCGCTTCAGCATAAGCATGAACTATGGATCGAGTTGATCAAAAGGGATTGACAATCTTGGAAGATGAGCAATTTAAAGGAGTCCCAGACCAAAAAAAATAATAAATAAAAATTGCATAGAGATTATCAAATGCATCACATCCTTTTTTGCACTCAAACATTCACGAATTCATCAGCATAATTCGTCACGCAATCAATTTCGAAAATCATTTTGATACTCCTTAAAGAACATCATCATATGTTAAAATGAATCATGCATTAATTGCCAACAATCTCCAAAACAACTCATACATCTAGTTGGATTTTCAATGTCTGTTAAAAGATATCATTGCAAGTTAAAACACTGCATTCGCGTGAATTCTTCAAGTCTCACGTTTAGTCTTCAAGTGCATTTATGACGAGTCATAACATCGGTTTAGGTTTGTCCTAAACGAATACAATGAACACACGATATCGGTGTTGGCAAAGAATCACAAGTCTTTTTAAATTTGTTCCGTCGACTATCACGGACATTACGAAAACTACCTAGTCAATTTGTTTCGTCGACTATCACGAGCAAATTAGACCATCTTCTTAACTTGTTCCGTCGACTATCACAGGCAAGTAAAATTACCTACTAAATTTGTTTCGTCGACTACCACGAGCAAATTAGACCGTCTTTTTAAATTTGTTCCGTCGACTATCACGGACAATTCAAAAATTACCTAGTCAATTTGTTTCGTCAACTATCACGAACAAATTGGATCCCCTGCTAAGTTTGTTCCGTCGACTATCACGGGCAAACTAGAGATCCTAGACAATTTGTTTCGTCGACTATCACGAGCAAATTAGACCATCTTCTTAACTTGTTCCGTCGACTATCACGGGCAACTAAAAATTACCTAGCCAATTTGCTTCGTCGACTATCACGAGCAAATTAAAAACCCCCTGCTAAACTTGTTTCGTCGATTATCACGGGCAATTTAGAAAACCAAGTAAATTTGCTTCATCGACTATCACAAGCAAATTAAAAACCCCCTACTAAATTTGTTTCGTCGATTATCACGGGCAATTTAGAAAACCTAGTCAATTTGCTTCGTCGACTATCACAAGCAAATTAAAACCCTCATGCTAAACTTGTTTCGTCGATTATCACGGGCAATTTAGAAAACCAAGTAAATTTGCTCCGTCGACTATCACAAGCAAATTAAAACCCTCATGCTAAACTTGTTTCGTCGATTATCACGGACAATTTAGAGAACCTAGTCAATTTTCTTCGTCGACTATCATGAGCGAATTACACCCTCTGCTAAGCATGTTCCGTCGACTATCACGGGCAGTTTAGATAACCAAGTAAATTTGCTTCGTCGGCTTTCACGAGCAAATGAGATCCCTCCTTCTAAAACTTGTTCCGTCGACTATCACGGACAATGTAGAAAACCTAACCCCACTCCGCATACCGCGAGGGGGCAACCAAATTCCTGAGTCTGCTTACCGCAACCGAAAAAAAAAAAAAAAAATCTTTCACCCACTCTGCATACCGCAAGGGGGCAACCAAATTCCAAAGTCTTCCCTACAGCTACGGGAACAAGTCAACAACGCATGGGAGCTGAGGAGCGCCCCAACCATTCAAAACCTCAAAGGAGCTGGCGAGCCCCTCTACCAGTCAACAACGCATGGGAGCTGAGGAGCGCCCCAACCATTCAAAACCTCAAAGGAGCTGGCGAGCCCCTCTACCAATCAACAACGCATGGGAGCTGAGGAGCACCCCTACCAATCAATACCTCACAGGAGCTGGCGAGCCCCTCTACAAGTCAACAACGCATGGGAGCTGAGGAGCGCCCCAACCATTCAAAACCTCAAAGGAGCTGGCGAGCCCCTCTACCAATCAACAACGCATGGGAGCTGAGGAGCACCCCTACCAATCAATACCTCACAGGAGCTGGCGAGCCCCTCTACAAGTCAACAATGCATGGGAGCTGAGGAGCGCCCCAACCATTCAAAACCTCAAAGGAGCTGGCGAGCCCCTCTACAAGTCAACAACGCATGGGAGCTGAGGAGCACCCCTACCAATCAATACCTCACAGGAGCTGGCGAGCCCCTCTACAAGTCAACAACGCACAGGAGCTGGCGAGCCCCTCTACCATTCAACACCGCACGGGGTGCTGGTCAGCACCCGAAAAATATTGCATATACTTCTCAGACGCTAAAGGGCTTGAAACTTCCCGTATTAGTTAGCACTGCCGTTCAAACAAAATTATTTACAGTTCTCACGTCACTCCAAATTCACATCCTTAACACAACCATGACGCTACTTTTTCAAAATGTGGTGTCTTTATAGAAACTTTGTATAACTCTTTATACAAAGAGATATACAAAGGGGGGCAACTGTAGACACCACATTTTGTCCGGGATAATTGATTTATTGAAAATAATTATTGTCACGTCGTACTACGATTAATTTAAAAAGAAGTTGAAGATAGTGTGGTTGAGACTAGCAGTTGCAAGTCAATATGAACCAACAATTGTCAAATTTGCTCCTAGTCGATTCTAGGGCATAATTAGTTAAGATATAATCGATTTAAGTTAAGATTAGCAGTGGCAAATCTTAAATATAATTTCTCAATTGAATGGAAGAAATAGCTATAGTGCAAAGTTTGTTGTACATTTTGGATTTGGATTCGGCATTTGAAACGGGACTAATTGAAGTGGAATGAGCTTTATTATCAAATATTCAAAGTTGATACATTGTACAACTTGGGTAATGACCTCTAAATAAAGCGAGAATTAGAACTAATTACAATATTGAAGTCATTGCCCTCCTACTTTGAGCCCAAACCAGATCACAAACCTGCAAAATGAAAAAAGAATACGATCAGAATACAACCCAAAACAGAGCCCAATTCGGCCAAAACAGAGCCCAAGTTCAAGACTAGGCCAAGCCCAGTACCGGCCCAAACGAATTCAAGGCCCAACTCGGCCCAACCTTATTCGTCAGCCCAACCAACATCGAATTGTGTGCCAGCCTATCCTGAACAGGCCCTGAACAGTCAGAACCGACCATGCAAGGTGGAGGCTATTGGGGCAGCCTCAAAATTCGACCTATCAGGAAGAAACACGGCATTTCAAGTCCTAACAAAGACTAATGGCGAAGCAACACGTGGCATACGATTTATCAATAAGTAGAGCTCTTCAGCTCCTGATTTTGGGGGACGAGTGGAGTGGAAAGAAAGAAAATTACATTACAGAAGTAAACAAGCAGTTTGAGCTCATTTTTTCTTTACATCCGTCTTTTACACAAGATTGACGCAGAAATTTGTGGAATTAAGCAGTGGAAGGCCTTTCTTAAGCTAAGAAACTCCAACCAGGTTAGTGCTCCAACTCTTTCATCCTTTTAATAAGATCTGATCTCATTTTTGTTTTCGTCAAATTCATGCTCAATCATTGTACGGTCATAATCGTCTATCTACTTGCCCATTTATATACTCGATGGTCGTACTTTGCAAACTATTTTACATTTAAGCACTCTATCTATTCACTTAATACAAGATTTGCGCTTAGCAACTCAACTCTGGCATTAAGCTTCTTTCAATTGAGCATTTACTTGCTTTTCTCATCAATTGATAGACTACTTTATAACATGTCAACGTTGTAAATTCCCTATCTAGCAAATAGTTGATGAATACTTTATTATCATGTGTAAATGAATGAAAATATTCGAGTAGAGTTCAAATAGACAAAGGTCTATAGAAAGAAGAAAAAACCTCTTCCCTAGGATTACGATCACCCCCGATCTAGATCTAGATCCAGATCCAGCAGAAATCACCCAAACACAATTGAACTTCATATTTCAAACTTCATTTTGGCAAAGTCACAAGCAGAGGCAGTGACTTTTAGTTGCCAAAATTATCAATTTTAGAGCATGTTAATTACTTCCCAGTTATTGAAAATTCCCTTTTTCTTCTTTTTCATTTGTAGAAAAATCTAGCATCCCAAAACCATCCACCAAGCAACTAAGCATAAAAATTTCGAGATCACCAAACACCAAAATTATTGAACTCATACATAACCATTTTTATTGAAAACCCAGATCTGCAATCAGATTCAACCCATCTTTTTTGTTCAAGTTCCAAAATCACACTAAGCTAAGTTTAGAAACCTTACCCAGTCCTGTCAATTTCAAAACCTGCGTAGAGACCAGAATCAATTAGAACCAATACCAGTCAAGAAAATAAAAAAAATTAATCGAAGCAATCCTCACCTGCCGCCGCCGTTGTCAACTCATCGCCGGCGAAATTTTGTCGGTAGGGATCTTAGCCGCCAAAGATTCCCTTCTTCTCCTCCGCCCCAACCAAAAAAACATATTAGAACCCAGAAATCCAAAAATACAACCGATAAACCAAAAACGAAACCAGATCCGAGCCTACGTTTAAATCGTACCTCGGTCTGGCGACCTCCTCACTGCTTCTTTTCCCTCGTCCGAAACCAAGCCTCAAAGTCACAAGAAAACGAAAGAAAGTTAGACGAATCCTAATAAAATCACCTAAAACGAATCAAAAAGGCCATGCATGTCTCGATCTTACCTATATCGAAACCTTCTAGGCTGATTTAACTCGACGCGAGCGGTCCCCTTGGCTAACCGAGAGAAGGAAAGAGAGAGGGGCGGCGGTTGAAAGGCGAAGAGATGTTGAGATGTTGTTTTAGGTTTCGATTTTGGTTTTCTCTGGAAGGGAAGGTAGAAGAAGAGGATGGCGGCGGTGAAAAACCAGAGGGCTTTTTGGTTCGAAGAAGAGAGGAGAAAGAGGAGAGGATAGGGCGGCTATGGTTCGATTTGTTTCTGGAAGAGGAAGAGAGAAGTGGAAGGATCGAGAGAGAGGCGAGAATGAGAGGGCGGCCGCCTCTCTTTAGATTGATTAGGGTTTCATTAGAGATTATATATACCCCATCGATTAAAATGACTGAATTACCCTCAGGGTTTCCTCAAATTACATAACTCTGCCACCGTGTTTTCGGGTTATTACAAAAATACCCTTCCCCTTTCGCTGGAATAAAACGAGAAACAAAAAAGGTGGTGGCAGCTGGGTTCGAAACCGCATCCTCGCGATCGGGTATGTTGTACGACCGGCGTTTTAGCCAGTTGGGCTGCTGGCCTATCCTTCGCTAATTTAATCATCCCATTTAATTTTATTTGTTTTTAAAATCCATAATACGAAATGTAGAATTGCGCATTAAGTTTATCCCGTTTCTTTTCTAACACACCAAATCTCCTCTTAATAATAGAAATCCCTATATTATCTTTTATAATTTCATAATATCAACTTAAGTTTCATTAACAGTAAATTTTGATACGAGAATCACGATCAGAGGAACGTGGTTATAATTTATTTAAAATTATCAAAGTCTTAACGAACTACGTGGACTTTGATCCCGTCTTGCGGGTACGTAGGCAACCGATAAGGTTCGAGTCCAATTAATCAACTAACTTTATCTTTAGATTTTACGTCAGTGGGCGTATAACTAAATCACAAATAATACGATAAAATCATTAAATGGTCTAGTGGGACCTAAAATTACCAAAATATTATTAAAATACACCCAACTCGTATAAAAACTTATCGACTTAAGTAGTACCGATTTAGGGCGTTGTGGGGGTGTTGCTCAACTTCCCCACACGTAACCGTACTCCCGAACCTAGATTTCTATTTCGCAGACCATGTTTCGGTTCTGACCCAAAGGTCAGAGCCAACCGACGAGTGTTCGATCCACTCCTAATAAGATCGATGGCGACTCCCAAAATGCCGACGCGACGACATTCGGACCCCCGGAGGGACGGTTGCGACACCCAAGACACTTGGCTTTCAGGCTTTTGCAGCTGGTTTTCAAACCCAGGGACAGCCATACCAGCCCCGCCCAAGCCAGATGCAACAGCAGCAACAATTTTATCAGCTCAGACAGGGGGCAGGCTTTGCAATAGCATGCCTCCGTCATCACCATGTTGTGCGGCTCGGTGGTATTCAGGGGAAAGGAAGGGGAGTGCCCCAAATCACACCTACGGCGATTCCATGAGTTGATCGATGGAATCAAGATTAATGGGGTCCCTGCGGACGCCATCCAACTGAGGTACTTCCCATTCACTTTTGATGGACAAGCAAAGGAGTGGCTGGACACCCGGCCTCCGAGATTGATCACTACATTCGCCAGCCTGGCCGACAAGTTCCTTACCCGCTATCATCCTCCATCTAAGACAACATACCTACAGAAGGAGATCACTCATTTTGCACAGGAATAAGATGAGACCATCTGGGACGCGTGGGAAAGAATCACTAGTCTTTTCCTAAAGTGTCCCAATCATGGTTTCAACAACGCTTTCAAGGTGGGCACCTTCTACCGGGCTCTCTTTGAGGAGATGGCAGAGAACGGATATGATTGGGGGACAACTAGGAGGTCAAGGTGAGCACCAGGTCGGGGTGTGCATGTCGTGGACAACTAGTCATCTGAGTTGGTGCAGGTTGTCTCCAAACAAGTTTAAGCAATTGATCGGAACAGGATGGTTCCAGGTGCAGGGCAGCAGCAGCCGATGTATTGCCAGTGGTGTGAGAGCACCAATCATAGGGTGGAGGACTGCCAAGCCATGCGAGAGTCCAGCACACCGCAGGAGCATCTGAATTTCATTAACAATGCTCGGCGCAACGACCCCTATTGTAATACATACGAGGGGTGGCGCCAGCATCCAAATTTCTCTTGGTGTGGCAACAACAATCCCAAGACACTTGGCTTTCAGGCTTTTGCAGCTGGTTTTCAAACCCAGGGACAGCCATACCAGCCCCGCCCAAGCCAGATGCAACAGCAGCAACAATTTTATCAGCTCGGACAGGGGGCAGGCTTTGCAATAGCATGCCTCCGTCATCACCATGTTGTGCGGCTCGGTGGTATTCAGGGGAAAGGAAGGGGAGTGCCCCAAATCACACCTACGGCGATTCCATGAGTTGATCGATGGAATCAAGATTAATGGGGTCCCTGCGGACGCCATCCAACTGAGGTACTTCCCATTCACTTTTAATGGACAAGCAAAGGAGTGGCTGGACACCCGGCCTCTGAGATTGATCACTACATTCGCCAGCCTGGCCGACAAGTTCCTTACCCGCTATCATCCTCCATCTAAGACAACATACCTACAGAAGGAGATCACTCATTTTGCACAGGAATAAGATGAGACCATCTGGGACGCGTGGGAAAGAATCACTAGTCTTTTCCTAAAGTGTCCCAATCATGGTTTCAACAACGCTTTCAAGGTGGGCACCTTCTACCGGGCTCTCTTTGAGGAGATGGCAGAGAACGGATATGATTGGGGGACAACTAGGAGGTCAAGGTGAGCACCAGGTCGGGGTGTGCATGTCGTGGACAACTAGTCATCTGAGTTGGTGCAGGTTGTCTCTAAACAAGTTTAAGCAATTGATCGGAACGGGATGGTTCCAGGTGCAGGGCAGCAGCAGCCGATGTATTGCTAGTGGTGTGAGAGCACCAATCATAGGGTGGAGGACTGCCAAGCCATGCGAGAGTCCAGCACACCGCAGGAGCATCTGAATTTCATTAACAATGCTCGGCGCAACGACCCCTATTGTAATACATACGAGGGGTGGCGCCAGCATCCAAATTTCTCTTGGTGTGGCAACAACAATCCCAAGACACTTGGCTTTCAGGCTTTTGCAGCTGGTTTTCAAACCCAGGGACAGCCATACCAGCCCCGCCCAAGCCAGATGCAACAGCAGCAACAATTTTATCAGCTCGGACAGGGGGCAGGCTTTGCAATAGCATGCCTCCGTCATCACCATGTTGTGCGGCTCGGTGGTATTCAGGGGAAAGGAAGGGGAGTGCCCCAAATCACACCTACGGCGATTCCATGAGTTGATCGATGGAATCAAGATTAATGGGGTCCCTGCGGACGCCATCCAACTGAGGTACTTCCCATTCACTTTTGATGGACAAGCAAAGGAGTGGCTGGACACCCGGCCTCCGAGATTGATCACTACATTCGCCAGCCTGGCCGACAAGTTCCTTACCCGCTATCATCCTCCATCTAAGACAGCATACCTGCAGAAGGAGATCACTCATTTTGCACAGGAATAAGATGAGACCATCTGGGACGCGTGGGAAAGAATCACTAGTCTTTTCCTAAAGTGTCCCAATCATGGTTTCAACAACGCTTTCAAGGTGGGCACCTTCTACCGGGCTCTCTTTGAGGAGATGGCAGAGAACGGATATGATTGGGGGACAACTAGGAGGTCAAGGTGAGCACCAGGTCGGGGTGTGCATGCCGTGGACAACTAGTCATCTGAGTTGGTGCAGGTTGTCTCTAAACAAGTTTAAGCAATTGATCGGAACGGGATGGTTCCAGGTGCAGGGCAGCAGCAGCCGATGTATTGCTAGTGGTGTGAGAGCACCAATCATAGGGTGGAGGACTGCCAAGCCATGCGAGAGTCCAGCACACCGCAGGAGCATTTGAATTTCATTAACAATGCTCGGCGCAACGACCCCTATTGTAATACATACGAGGGGTGGCGCCAGCATCCAAATTTCTCTTGGTGTGGCAACAACAATCCCAAGACACTTGGCTTTCAGGCTTTTGCAGTTGGTTTTCAAACCCAGGGACAGCCATACCAGCCCCGCCCAAGCCAGATGCAACAGCAGCAACAATTTTATCAGCCCAGACAGGGGGCAGGCTTTGCAATAGCCCCCATAGCAGCAGCAGTACCAACAGCCTGGTGCATGTCCATCAGTCCCAATACTAGGCGATCCTGTGTCAGATTTGAGGGATCTAGTGACCACTTTGGCCAACACCAGTTCCCAGAAGTTTAATAAACTGGAGCAATTCATGGAAGTGGCTTCGAGAAAATTCATGGAGATTGAAGCTAGCTAGAAGAACCAGCAGGCACTCCTGCAAGATATGGACACCAAAATCGGGCACTTGGCAGATGCCCTTGCTTCGAGACCGGCCGGCACACTTCCTGGCCAACCCCTGCCGAATCCCAGAAATCATAAGGAGGGGTTACACGCCATCAAGCTAAGAAGTGGGACTGCGACTGAGGATGCACCACCGAGGAGTGCAAAGAAGGTACCACAGAATACCCCGGAGCCGGAAGAGGACCTGGTGGTGGGAAAGGAGCCAGAGGTTCGAGCCCCATAGTCCTAGTCAGTAGTGGCTGAATATAATCCTAAGCTCCCTTTTCCCACAAGGATGCACAAAGACTGGCTAGAGGCAGAGTTCGGGAACTTCATGCCCATGCTTAGGAAGCTGAATGTTCAAGTGCCCTTCATGGAGGCATTATCTCATATGCCTAAGTATGCAAAGTTCCTGAAAAATATCCTCTCTAAAAAGAAGAAGCTGAGCGTGCTGTCCACTTTGGAGCTCAGCAAGGAGTGCTCGGCCATTCTGCAGAACAAGCTTTCGCAGAAACAGAAGGACCCGGGTAGTTTTACTATCTCGTGCTCTACTGGTAAATTGCATGTAGAGAGGTCCTTGGCGAACCTAGGTGCTAGTATCAATGTTATACCATAAAAATTGTTCAAGAAAGTAGGTCTAGGTGAGCCAACTGCAACTAGGATGAGTATTCAATTAGCCGATCGATCTTTAGTTCATCCTAAGGGCATAGTGGAAGACCTCCGGGTTAAGGTTGACAGATTCTTTTATCCTGTGGATTTTGTTGTCTTAGACATCAATGAGGACGCAGAAGTGCCCCTTATACTAGGTAGGCCTTTCTTGGCCACCGCCAAGACTCTCATAGATGTGTATGATGGGACCCTGATTTTAAGGGATGATGAGGAGTGGATAACATTTTCCATTGCTAATAATATGTCTGCTTTAGCGCCTTTGCATCCTGTCTCTCACCAGGTGCACGAGTCTGTCGTGTATCCTTCTATGCCTTTTGTTTTGCAGGACTCTCCTCCCATTCCTTCGCCGCCACTCCCGTCCACCCTGTTACCAAAAGAAAAGATCAAGGATGATTCCTTCGCCGCCATTCCCGTCCACCCCGTTACCAAAAGAAAAGATCAAGGAGGAGTGGCGGCCGAAACTGCAGGTAGCTAAGCCTGCTTAAAAGAAAGTTGGAGACCACTATAAGCTGGTCCCGGCTCCTGATCCACGACTGCCCTTGCCATTGGAGTTTTCACTCACGTGCATCCTACCAGATGTCTAGGTTGTGCATGGCCACCATCTAAAGTTGTACCTGACGAGCGATGTGGATCCGCACTTCGAGGCACCTATTCCTACAATGCTCTGAGCATCCACCCTTTGCATCCATCTAAAGACGTAAAAGAAGCGCTTGTGGGAAGGCAACCCCACCACGGTTTGCTTTTCTTTTGTTTGTTTTTGTTTTTCCACTTGGAACTATGGTTTCTATCACCTGGTGTGTTTTGATGACTTTAGCTCTGTGCCTTTCACCTGGTCAACCTTTCATTCTTCCCCTGATGACTGGCTCCCATTTCTAGTCCCCCAACAGTCCATTTTCCCGGTAACATCGTTCCCCTTATCTTTTCCACGTCTCCATTGAGGACAATGTCATACTTAAGTGTGGGGGATGTTTATCTTTGACTACATAGATGAGTTTGTGTGCTTAGAGACTAGTCCACTATCCAATTTGATGAATTGAGGGCTCCAAGTACTATTCCCTACAATAACCTGCTCAGTATGCTTTGAATTGACAGTTTTATGGTGATACGCAACCTAGGGAGGTAGTTGTATCACTATGGAGGATGTTGAAGTATAAGATTTTTCCTATCCGTCTCTCTGCTGTTCCGGTTGATTTTGTGAACTAGTGGATTTAGGACCGTTGATTCATGTGGTATTGATGACTCTCCTTATGTGTGTTGTGGACTCGTGTATCGAAAAGGGTGCTCAATTGTGGGAAATGAAAAGGTAGTTGGTCCTCCATGTCAAAAGTTTAAAATTTTAAAACATGGGGTAAGCCCAATGTGTGTGGGACCGTTCATTGCACAAATTCGGGTTTTGGAAGAGATTTTAGTGATCCTTAGTGGGGTAGGCCTACAAGGTGAAGCTAAGCCGTCTCTAGTACAAGTAAAAATTACACCCGTTGAACGGTTTGCCTACTCGAGGATGTGTTTTTAAGGGCATGGATAGAGCTTCAGACCCCCCCCCCCCCCCAAATTTCATTGACCATCCACACAAAATGAGGAATAGAAGTTAAAAGAAGTACTCTGGCGAGCGATAGATGTACAGAAATTGATCTTGCTCACCCAATAAGGGTCGACCGTGCTTAAAAACTGCAGTTAGAACCCCAGCAAAGTAAAACAAAATAAAAAGAAACAAACAATAAGGAAAAGGGGTTCCAACAAGTGAGATGAAATGAAAGAGCACCCGATACGAAGAGTCATTGGTCATTAAATTGTTGAGTCTCCTTATCCATGAATTGGTTGTCTTAGTTCCACTACTTCTCATGATCCTGGCTTGAGTCTAGTACTCGCATTGAGAGAGATAGGAGACGTCTTAGAAGACTATTTGACCTCATAAGTTGCTAAATGATCTAGGAAATCCTCTACCAAAGATCGGGGTTGCATGTAGGTCTGGAGAGCTGCATTGGTTTGAGTCAGGTTTGTTCGGGGAAAAGCAAACGGTTAAGTAGGGGAATTGGATAGCTCGATATTTGCACACGTTTCTGTCCACCATTCTTATACTGTTTGAGCCTCATTTTTGGTGTTTTAAACCGATTTCATGCTAGGTTGTTCTTGTTTGTGATATTTCAGGTCCTAGTACGTGAATGAAGGCTTGGGCACAAGTTCGGGGTCGATTGGACGAAGTTGGCACGTTTGACGAAAAGCTAAAGTTTCCACGCGGCCGTGCAGTCCTGGCCGTGCGCGGGCAAGACTGATTCTACGCGGTCGTGCAGTGTGGCCGTGTATCTAATTTTTACGCGGCCACGGCCGTACTGGTTGTGCAAGGGCACACTTGGGCCGTACAGGATATCCAGGGGGTCTACACGGGCAAGGCTTAATTCTACATAGTCGTGTGATGGCCGTGTGCCTTCTTTCGACCAACTAAGTGCAACGCCGCATTTTGGGAGTTACATGGGCAGACTGGAATCTACACGGCCATGTGGCCTAGACGTGTAATCGGGCATAGCTGGGTTTTAACCCAATTTCGGTCTTTGAGAGAAGAATCAAATTTTCAGAGCAAAAACAGAGTTCTAGAGAGAGAAAGGGAGAAGAACAAACCCTAGGATCAATTCTTGGAGTGAAGATTTTCATCTCAGAGCTTATCGTACACATCATTATGGGTATGATTCCTCTGATTGTTGTTTTTTACTCTTTCTCTATGGAGTAGAACTTTCTCTCACTTGGGTATGAAGAACCCTAGTTTTATGTGTTAGGGATCATGATTGTAATGACTTTTGGATTGATATACTATTTGATTATAATCGAATGAAGTGTGTTTACTGAATCAATTGAATCCTGATCAACTTCTTTTGATTTCTGCTGCAACCTGAGATAGATAGAATATGATTAGGTTGTTAGATCTTCTTTAATCGATAGGAGTGAATTGATTGTACGAGAGTCAATCAATTCATTGTAGTGGAATCTGTTTCCAGTAGTGAAGTTCTGTGTTAATTGCCTTAGCGTTCTATCACGCTGAAGACTAGTTGTCTACCGGGTAGTCTCTCTGAGAGGGCTTGGGCAGCTTAAAAGATACGAAGCTACTGTCGGATCTCATGCAGTTTAATCAACAATAAATCAACCAAGGGAAATTACAACTTGGACCTAACTAAGGAGCTAGGGGGACTCAATCCCGAGTGACTTTTCCCTTGCTTAAGCACTTCGAACAACTTACTGCTTTCTTTTAGATTGGATAAATGTCAAGGTTGGTCACTGGGATTACTAAAAATATTTAATTCCATTCGTGGTCACTAAAATTGGTTAAATGTTTCAACTTTGGTCACTCTCCGTCCAACTCCGCTAACTTTTGTTTATTTGGCAGTCAACTCTTATAGTTGACTATTAAAAATAATAATAAAAAATAACTTCTTTTAGTTCTAGTTGTCGTCACCGACGCCGTGGACGTGCCGCAAGCAGAGTTGGGATATGGGTTCCGCACCAAGAGGGATCGATCTTCTCACTCAGTCACTAGTGGCTGCCTAGGTCTCTCTCTCAAACCGGAGTTTGAGCGGCTTAATCACAACCAACCTAGATGCAAACTGGTAATCGTGAACCGCAGAGGGATGCATATATGGTCAGAGACCACAATCTCAATTGCTAGACCGAGGTAAACATGAAAGGTCGTGTCACTCTACCCTCTCAGTTTAGACAATCGGTAGTTGACTTACTCCCTCACTCAACTCTAAGGTCGGACGGCTTGATAACGATTAACCGATTTGCTTAACTCAATATTGAGGGTTGCCCTAACTTAACCTAGTTTAGGTGGCTTAGAAAGCGGAAGGAAAACCAACTCGATTGAGTCTCCCTCGAAAGGGGGATTTCCTCTCTAAGCTAGGCTAAGGTGGCTAATTAGATTGCTAGCACCAACATGCACAAACCTAAGGATGCTAAGCACAATTATTCACAATCCTTAGGTTGCTAAGCACTAAAATGCACAAACCTAAGGATGCTAAGCACAAAACATGCACAACCCTTAGATTGCTAAGCACGTGCATGCACAATCACCATAAAAACACCTCAAATACTTAAATTGATGCAAACCCACACTTAATCATTCAATCTAAACAAGTAATTACAAAGTATTAGTTAGGGATCTACACCACCCAAGAGAAAAGAGTGAGTTTCTAGAGAGGGGGGGGGGGGATTACAAATTTGAGCTCAAGATCTTCTTCTTCTTCTTCTTCTAGGCTTGAATCTTCCACCCAAGCCTCCAATGATGCTCCAAGATCACTCTAGCACTCTCTCTCTCTCACTAGAACTCCCCTTTGGTGTTTAGGTTGAAACCTTAGAGAAAGAAAGTGTTTCTTCTCCAAAAACCAGCTCTCCTTTCTCTCTTCCCGCTACTGTCTTCATATTTGCCTGAGAGTGACCAGTTCACGGACGCGTTACCCAATTCACGGCCGTGAACTCAGCGTCGTCCAAAACGCACAGCTTCACTGTCTTGGGTTTACGGTCTTAGAGACCGTGAACTGCCTTGTCGTCAGTAACTTTAGCAACCGTGAAACGCCCATCGCGGGTCAGGTCGGGTAATACCCGGCGGGACGGGTTCAAATTGTCATCCCTACTTCCAATCACGTGACTTTCCCATGTTTCATTTACAAATTATAGTTTTGATACCTGAACTTAATATGTATTAATATTTAGTTACTAACTTTATTTGTACATTCTGGTACAAAAAATATCGATGGAAAATTATATTTGAGTACCTGAAATTTTTTCCCTTACATTTTAGTACTTAACTTTTTTCAAATTTACAAACATGTCCACTACTTTTGGCATGCTTTATAAACTTGTAGCATGCTTTATGGTAGTGATGGCAATTTGAACCCGCCCCGTGGGTATTACCCGCCCCTTAGTAGCGTGGGGGGCATGTGTACCTACTTCTGACCCGCCCTGCCCCGTTCTTGGCCTATTCTATCTCAATTTTTTACAATATATATACATATTTCTCCTATTTTGACTATTCTTCAACTAGTTAGAGTCAATTTTTCAATTAGTTAGACTCAATTACCCATTCTATTCCACTATTTTTCATTCATAAAGTGTTTCCCGCTTCGTTTTATCGTAAAATGTAAAATTTGCGTGTGTTTTTTTTAAATAACATGTAAGAGTGGGCTGGGGCATGTGTATTGAGGTACCCGCCCCGCCCATTGCCATCACTGCTTTATGGACGTGTGGCATACTTGAGAAGGTTGTAGTATGCTTTGTGGTTTTGGCATGCTTGGAGAAGGTTGTGACATGATTCGTGGTCCCCCTTTCTTCCTTCCTCCTCATCCCAATCTATCTACACAATAAATAAAAGCCAAATGAGAAAATTTGAAGCCTCATTTCAAATTTCCTGCATCCAGAGTGAAGGTAGGAAGGACATTTTGGTCTTCACAATTACTTTTTTTTATTCATTAAAAAGACACTTACTAGGATTCGAACCATGACCACTTTAAAGAAAAGCAAAAATCATAACCAATCACACTAAGTACATTTGTTGTATCTTTTTAAATTAAAAACAAATAATCGTAGAGAGGAAAAAACCCTTCCCCCATTTGAAATCCCCTGCTCCAAGAGCGTTTGTAGGAAGGGTAGAATAGGGAGTGTCAAGTTTTTTCTTTTTCCTCTGTGGAACGGGCCAACTTATCGTACACATGCGGATTTAACGGGTCAAGGAGTGTCAATTTTTTTTCTTTAAGTCATTTTATTTCTCCGTGGTGGTAAAATATATATGAAAAGGCAAAAATAATACTCATTTTTATTGCTAAAAAGAAAAAAATTTAACAATAAACTAATGCATGGATTCTAATGGGCTAACCGCTAATTATAAAATAAAAGAGTTTTACCATAAACAATATTGTTTCACAAGGTAACAGGTACTTGATTTTGGTTCATAAGGCTGATTTTTTATTCGATTTTTTGGAATTTGGTTTCTATAAAACTTACTCCACCTCATCATATTACTAGAAACAATATTGTTTCACAAGGTAACATGTACTTGATTTTGTTCATAAGGCTGATTTTTGATTCGTTGCATCATTCATGTCTCTTTCCTACTAAAATTCACTATTTTTATCACGTGTTTCCCAAAAAAAACTATACAACAATAAATTATACATCACATTACATTAAGAAATTTCATACCTCATATTCCTCCGGCCAAATGGCCGGGGCCCACGCTAGTTTTTCGTAATACTAAGCATGTTTCTCTTTCACCTCTCATCGTTAATTATGATCAACTCATTTAAATGAAAAAATCATGCAAACGAAATATTGTGATTGGCTGAATTTAACTTTACCACCGTACTAACAAAAAAATATATTAGCAACCTAACCCTCACTAGATAATCCATCAGATTTCATAACCAAATCACCGGTTAAATTAGATTCAACCGGGAGGCCTACCACCGAATAATCTAGCATTCATTCCGTTTAATCAAATTTCATTTTCCCATTTTTCCACTTGATTGGGCAAAACCACATCAGAGTCCAGACTGAGAGTCGAGAATCCTTTCAATCTCTCGCGCACCCAAATCCTCCTCTCTCATTCTCGTCCGTCTCCTCCGATTCCCCTTGTCCTTCTCTTCATCTATATTCAAAATTTTATCTGGAATTTAACTACCGTACTCAGAGGTACCTGGAGATTCACCTGAACTGATCGATAATCGGAGGTAGGATTCTCCCGTCTTCTTAATGTTCTCTACGATTTAGTTGATGGCGATTCTGACTCTGATCTGCACTTACTGGCATTCTTTCCACATCAACTTCTCTTTCATATCTTTAATGTTTCGATGCGCATTGTCAGTTTCCAATGTTGCCCCCATAGGTATGGGTTTGTTACCGGTGTTGCGAACTGTGATCAATAGTGGCATTGATCATCAGGGTGATCACCGCTCGATTGCGGTTTGGAGTGTGGTCTTTGTGCCTTCTCTCTTAACGGATATAGTCTCTATGATGGCATTGTCATGGAGGTCTTAGGAGCTAGATCTGCAGAATTCTTCTGGGTACTGGTTCTGTTACTGTGAGAGAAAACATGGTCAAAAGAAAGTCGGTTCTGAATGATTTAATGAGTGCCGGATTTAGTTTTTGAAGTTGAGTTTGCATATGCTCGGTTGCCTTCTTAAGTTTTAATGTACTTGGTCACTTGAGAAGTTTGAACTACTGTCATGTCTACTTTCCATTAATACTTGGTTTCTTTGGAGCTATATGACATCTCAATCTATCTCCGTTTTGTTTTTGCAGTTCTACTATTCCTTCTCGTTCAGATTGAATTTGCTGGAACTTTGATGTTGGTAAGTTAGTACATTGCTTGGTTGAGAATCTCTTAGCTCTCGTGGAAATTCTTGCATAATGGAAGAAGAAGAAGAGAAGATCGAGATAATAGAGATTTCGGGAGGGGATTTGGACATCCACAGAGAAGATAGTGCTGAAGTAAATAATATAGCCACATCAAGTGAAAATAATATCAGTCATTCTGGGGACAACCAAGTTGGTCCGGGGAATAACAATCTTGTATTGGAACGGGCAGATTCTGCAGCTGGAGCTATGAATGAAGAACAGTTTGAACAGGTTTCTTTGAGAGATCAAGGAAAGGCTGCCTTTGAGTTTACAGCTGGCAATGATGATGATTCAAATCAGTTCTCAAATATTGAGAATGGTAGACACTCCTCCAGCAGATTTGAGGAAGCCTCTGAAAGTTTTACCAAGAGTCCAGGGTCCGAGCATGATTATTTTCCAATAACCGAGTTTCCGCAGGATCGTTCTTTATCAAGCCCTTCTCCAGACGCTCAGTTCGGTTATGCTGCCGACCAGTCGTATTCACCAACTAGTATAGACTCTTCTTTCTATGGTGATGTTGGATTCTCACCTCAGAAGGCTAAGCCAAAAGCTGCCATGCCAAATGTTTCTCCAGAGTTGTTGCACTTGGTTGACTCCGCTATTATGGGCAAGTTAGAAAGCTTGGAAAAACTGATGAAAATAGTTAGTGGAGCTGAGAGGTTTGGGAGTGCTGAGGATGCAGAAAACATAGCTTTCTCAATTGTTGATTCCCTTCTTGCAACAATGGGAGGAGTTGAAAGTTTTGAGGATGAGGATAATAACCCTCCAAGTGTTATGCTGAACTCTCGAGCTGCCATTGTGGCAGGTGAGCTTATTCCTTGGTTACCTTGGATAGGTGATACTGATATCTACATGTCTCCAAGAACAAAGATGATAAGGGGGTTGCTTGCTATATTACGGGCCTGCACGAGAAACAGAGCAATGTGCTCCATCGCTGGATTGCTAGGGGTTCTTCTGGGGTCTGCTGAAAAGATATTTGTCCAAGATGCTAATTCGAAAGAAGAGATAAAGTGGGAAGCAACACCATTATGTAGCTGCATTGAGTACTTAGCTGGACATTCTTTGCAAGTAATTGATCTACACAGATGGCTTCAGGTGATTACCAGAACAACTGCAACTGAATGGGCACCTCGCTTGATGGGTGCGTTGGAAAAGGCAATGGATGGAAAGGAATCCAAGGGACCAGCATGCACTTTTGAGTTTGATGGTGAAAGCTCCGGTTTGCTTGGACCAGGGGAGAGTCGTTGGCCGTTTGCTAATGGGTATGCATTTGGTACATGGATTTACATTGAATCATTTGCTGATACCTTAAACACAGCTACTGCAGCTGCTGCAATTGCAGCAGCTGCAGCAGCTACAACAGGGAAGTCATCTGCTATGTCGGCTGCAGCTGCAGCCAGTGCACTTGCTGGTGAAGGCACTGCCCATATGCCACGATTGTTCAGTTTCTTGTCTGCGGATAACCAAGGGATAGAGGCATACTTCCACGCACAGTTTTTGGTTGTTGAAAGCGGTAGCGGGAAGGGAAAGAAGGCATCCTTGCATTTTACTCATGCATTCAAGCCACAATGCTGGTATTTTATTGGGTTGGAGCATATCTGCAAGCAAGGTCTCATTGGTAAAGCAGAGAGCGAATTAAGACTTTACATTGACGGATCCCTGTATGAAAGTCGTCCTTTTGAGTTTCCAAGGATCACCAAACCTCTAGCTTTTTGCTGCATTGGCACAAACCCGCCTCCTACAATGGCTGGCTTGCAACGTCGTCGTCGGCAGTGCCCACTGTTTGCTGAGATGGGCCCTGTTTATATCTTCAAAGAACCCATTGGTCCTGAACGGATGTCACGTTTGGCTTTAAGAGGAGGGGATGTTCTACCTACCTTTGGTAATGGTGCCGGTGTCCCTTGGCTGGCAACAAATGATCATGTTCGTGCCAAGGCAGAAGAAAGTTCAGTTTTGGATGCTGAGATTGGAGGGTTCATCCACCTTCTTTACCATCCCAGTTCTCTTAGTGGCCGTTTCTGTCCAGATGCTTCTCCTTCTGGTGCTGCAGGTGTGTGCATGAGTTACCCATTTTCTGGTGTGTTGATATGGCTAGATGACTGAATTCACATCATACTTTACAAGCAATTGATATTTCATATATATATATTTTTTTTTATATCATATTTCCATGGCGAACTTGCATCCAGTTACCATATGCGTGGAGTTCTTATCTATTAATATTTGATGATTTTATAATAGGGGTTTACATCTTCTGATATTGCATCTTCATTCCCTTGTTAATGTTTTGGAACTCTTTTCACAAGCTTTGTTTCATGTCTGTAATGAAACAAGTGCAAGTAATACATATATTATTATACTGGACTTGGCATTTAATTACCAAGTTTCAGGAGTTCCTGCCTATTAATACTTAATTTAAAATTTATTCTTGAGATCTGTTTTATTTTATTTTATTTGATTTTATTTTTATGAATAGATCTGGTGTTATTGCATCAGCATTCTCTTGTACATATATTGGAATTCTTTTCATAATCTCTATTTCATATGTTAGATGCATACTGCTATCATAATCTTTGTATCACCACCTTCCGGCTTCACATTCTTCCTGGTAGTTGCTTTGTTTCTTCAAACTACCTCATTTATCAATTGTGTATCATGGCACATGGTAATATAATATATTGACTTAAACTTCCATCAAAGTGGCACATCACTGGAGTTTTCCTTAATGTGTCCTTTTGTATATCGAGTTCGTAGGACTTACTTTCTGCAGTGGGCTGAATAAGTCAGTAGCATGTAGATATCCCATGTTGATCTGATTCTGTGTCTTTCTGAGATTATTCAGGCATACTCCGGAGACCAGCTGAGATACTCGGTCAAGTTCACGTCGCCACAAGAATGAAGCCAGTGGAAGCTTTGTGGGCTTTGGCTTATGGAGGCCCCATATCTTTACTTCCTCTGGTGGTGAGCAATGTTCATAAAGACAGCCTGGAACCTGAACAAGGGGATCTTTCTTCATCATTGGCAACTGGTGCTCTTGCTGCTCCAGTATTTCGAATGATTTCTATTGCTCTTCAGCATCCTGCAAATAATGAAGAGCTGTGTCGTACCAGGGGCCCGGAACTTCTTACGAAGATTTTATATTATCTTCTGCAAACATTGTCTTCATTAGATCGGGAAAAGCATACTGGCGCTGAAGACGAGGAACTTGTTGCTGCTGTTGTTTCCTTGTGCCAATCACAAAAGACTAATCATGTCCTGAAGGTGCAGCTATTTAGTACTCTATTATTGGATCTGAAAATTTGGAGCTTATGCAACTATGGACTGCAAAAAAAACTCCTTTCATCCCTAGCTGACATGGTTTTCTCAGAGTCGTTGGTCATGAGAGAGGCCAATGCCATTCAGATGCTTCTTGATGGCTGTAGAAGATGTTATTGGACAGTTCGCGAGAAGGGGTCTGTGAATACCTTTTCGTTGGATGAGGCAGCTCGTCCAATAGGTGAAGTAAATGCTTTGGTTGACGAGCTCTTGGTAGTTATCGAACTTCTTATAGGAGGAGCTTCTTCTTCAATGTCTTCAACTGATGTCCAATGTCTGCTTGGGTTCGTTGTAGATTGCCCTCAACCCAATCAGGTAATGATAGTGTTAAGAATGTTGGTTGCAGCCATACTGGCAATGTTGTATGCTCATAAGGCTTACTGGATAATTTTAACTTGTTAATGTTAATCAATAGCTTGCGAAGTTATATAGATTGGAGGCTGATTCTCCTTTTCCTATATTTAATTTGCCGATGGGTTGGATTAGTACTGAATTTATCTTTTTCAATTTGAAAGTTTTTCTTCTTGATACTGCTGGAACTAAATTGCATTGCAAATCATGTAATACTTGCTGTCTTGGTATATGCTGATTCTGACTTTGCCACTTTTTTCCTGATCTCAAAACTGACTACTAAATACTGATAATCTTTTTCCAGCTTGCCAGGGTGTTGCATCTCATCTATCGTCTGGTTGTACAGCCAAATGCAGTTAGAGCTAACATGTTCGCCGAGGCATTCATGAAATGTGGAGGCATAGAAACTCTTCTTGTTTTGCTGCAGAGGGAGGCCAAAGTTGGTGATAATAGCTTTCCAGAATCAATTGAAAAGAGTCAGGTTCAAGAAACTAAACCAGAGACTGATGTGGTGGCGTTGGATGTAAATCAGAATGATGAAGGAGAAATTTTGAACAAAAATAACTCAACTTCAGAAGAGAAACTTCTTGAACCCGGGTCATCTATTGGGGCAGGTGGCCCGACTACATCTCCATCTGGATTGAAGATTGAACGGGTGTCTTCTGTTTCTGAAGCTCCCAATTTGAAGAATTTGGGTGGTATAAGCCTTTCGATTAGTGCAGATAACGCAAGGAATAATGTCTACAACATTGACAAAAGTGATGGGGTGATTGTTGCAATCATTGAGCTATTAGGTGCTCTAGTGAGATCTGGACATTTGAAAATTGGACCAAATGCACCCCTTGACTTAACAAGCAACTTTCTGGGAGGATTGCTGCAAGATGGAGGTGGTACAATGTTTGACGATAAAGTTTCTCTTCTACTTTTTGCTCTGCAGAAGACATTCCAAGCTGCACCGAATAGGCTTATGACTACAAATGTGTACACAGCTCTATTGGGAGCCTCGGTATTTTCTCTTCATCTCTCAACATGGTTTACTTGGGTTTAGGGTTTCTGTTGTATTGCTGTGTAAACCTAAACAATGACCTACTGCGTTGGCTGCTATGCATTAAGTTTTTAGACTCCCTGCTTAAAATGACGTTACATGATTTTGCAGTATCCAAATTTGGGCGATAGGAAAAAACTGAATTAAAATGATTTTTGTTTGCAGATTAACATATCTTCAGCAGAGGATGGATTAAACTTCTATGATTCTGAACATCGCTTTGAGCATTTGCAAATTCTCTTGGTTCTTCTTCGTTCGCTGCCATATGCATCTTGGGCCTTTCAAGATCGAGCGTTGCAGGTATCCCATATCTGCGGTTCAGTGAATTTGTGATTTATTTATCAGGAAATCCATCCAGTTCAAACTGGGCTTGTTTATGTTGTTGCCTTAAGTATAAGAAAATAAGTTTAACTGCCTCAATTCTTTGTGCTGGCAGGGCTAAAATTTTAGTGGAAGGAGTTACAGTTATCGTAATGTTTAGAAGCAGTGTCGGAATATACCAAATTTTAGCTCTAGTAAGAGATGAGCTTGAGTACAAGACGTTATAAAATAAAAGTAGACCTCTTCTAAACAGAGTCATGGTTTCTGAGCCAAGTGCTTGTCTGTAATGTGGAATGGAAATTCGACCTGTCTTTTAGCCATGGATCATAGACTTTGTTGTATCTGATGTTGACCTTTCCGAGCCAAATACATTGAAAATTGACCGTCAAATCTTTTACTATGAAAACAAGGTGAAATTGAGAAGCGATATTGATCATTCCTGTTCTGTGATGAACTTATAAAAAACAATAATAAATTACCTTTTCTGTGTTGAGGTTCAGCAGGTGCTAGTATTCATTCATTTCACCCCTAGAAAGGGGTTATAGTTTTAGTATTTTAAATATTTATCCTGCTTTCTTTTCTTATTTTTTGTAAATTTTCTTTTGCAATATGCTCTGTTTTGTTTTCTGAGCTGCTCTTGCTATATGATTTCAGGATCTTCTGTTTTTGGCTTGCACTCATCCAGAAAATAGAAGCAGCATAACAATAATGGAGGAATGGCCTGAGTGGATATTGGAAATTTTAATTTCTAATTATGAGGTGTTGTCTCAGTTAGTTCTGAAATTGATTTTCTCTGTGTTATTTGTTGGTTCGCTTTTTATTTTAAAATTGGTTTACATCTTCTACGGAGGATACTTGTGGTCCATTTGTCTGGATAATTTAATCAGTAGTGTTAATGCGTGCAGAGGGTTGAAAACAGAGCTTCCACTGTGACAGGCTCGGGGGATGTTGAGGACCTTATTCATAACTTCTTGAGTATAATGCTGGAACACTCTATGCGACAGAAGGATGGTTGGAAGGTGACTTATCTATTTCACGGAATTAAATGAATAACTTCTCTCAGAATGCAATTTACTTGGAATGATTAACACTATTCAGTGTATAGATTGATGTGAGTTGATTACCTGTTGCTAGGTCAATTGGTAGTTTGTGTATATATTGATCTAAGATGATCAGCAGTTTTTTGTCACGTCAATTAACCCAGTTTTATCTTCCTCATACCCAGGGTTCGTAGGGGCTTGCTTGTTGTTCATTGTCTTTGTGTTGTATGGAATCATCCTTGCACAGTAAGATGTCTGTTGGAGAATTATTTTTTCCGGGGAAGCAAATTCCTCTTTGGAAAACCTCGACAGGTGTTCCGTCCCTGTGAATTTGGAAGATCTTAGATCTTCTGACCTATTGAGCATAACAATTAAGTTATTGTCTTTTCTATTTAGGTGTTTGATGCCTTCAAATTCAGTGCAACTGTTTTGGGGAAAATTAGTGTGCTGACATGGGATTATCTGTTTGGTTCCTTGCTTTACCTGTTAGCCAATTGAACCATAATGCATAACGTTCATCGGATTTGGGCTGGATAATTGCTGAAATTCTTTTTTGAAGTCCCCTATCCCTGCTAGAGGTTGAAAGCTAGACAGACATGTTCATGGTCACAGAGAGTGCTTTCCTGGCCTGCTTGGTTTGAGGGATTCAGGGTTGCTTCTCAAAGCTTTGTTTTAGACTTGATAAACCCATTTTCAGATTTCGCATCATTCACTCTGAACAAGTAATTTGTCCAGTCTTGCATTCTTGTGAGCTCTTAATCACTATATGTTTTCTATATCATAGTAACATCAATTTCGTTTCTCATTACTTCCGTTTTACAGGATATTGAAGCTACAATTCATTGTGCAGAGTGGCTTTGTATTGTGGGAGGATCTAGCACAGGAGACCAACGAGCCAGGTATTATCACTTCATATTGACAAGCTTCTTAGTAGTTCTGAAGGAACGAATGCCCCCTGAAAAGCAGATCAAAGCTTCGTCCTAATGCCTAAGACAGGATGTTTGAAATTTGAAATTAACTGGTCTTTTTCTGCCCCTAAATTGATGGGCTGTACAACTTCACAATGGTTTTAGTCAAACTCCTTTGCATGAAGGAATAAATATTAGAATTTTGAATGGCATGCTTAACTGGAAGGACAGATGCCTGTGAGTTTCTCTATGAATATGGAAGATTGCTCTTTTTGATTGGTGGATAATTTAATGACATGAGAAGTTTCGTTTTACTACTGGTGCATTTGCTTTTCCTTGCTAGATTAACCTAGAAATTGCAAATTCATTCTTCATTTTCTCTATGGTTTGAAGACGGGAAGAATCACTACCTATATTCAAGAGAAAGCTCTTGGGTGGTTTACTGGACTTTGCTGCTAGGGAACTACAGGCTCAGGTACCCTTTAGTTTTGCAAATTAAGCAGATATCTGTTTCATCCAGATCTAAAATGAGCTTCTCTTGTTGCAGACTCAGATAATTGCTGCAGCAGCTGCTGGTGTTGCAGCTGGGGGTTTATCACCAGAAGAGGCTAAGGCAGAAGCTGAGATTGCCGCTCAACTTTCCGTGGCATTGGTTGAAAACTCTATAGTGGTTCTAATGCTTGTGGAAGATCATTTGCGTTTTCAGAGCAAGTTATCTTGCTCATCTCGTACTGATTGTTCTCCATCTCCCCTTACTCTCGTATCACCATTGCATCATCGGTCAAGTTCTGGTACAAATCCGTTGGATGGTCTCGCTGATCGCAGATCTAGTGAATCTGGGGGATTGCCACTTGATGTATGTACACTTGTCTTGCCTAGTGATAAGTTCGTTCAACTTGTAGCTTCAGAGGCTGCATTCCCTTGATTAAAACTACAAAAGTTTAAATACAAGACTTATCAGCTCAACCTTAATAAAACATAGACCAGACATATAAGATCTGCTTGAATGCTTTTCATTTGCAATATTTGAGAACTTCCCCCAAAGTTGAGCATCTTACCTGGACTATTCTATTCTTTATAGCTCCACTTAACATGCTTTTCATTCGAACTGTTCAGAGCTTCTGGGAATATGGAGAACCTTCTCATGATGATTTCTGTCTATTATCGAACACTGAATTTTCTTATGTTATGTACTAACAATTTTCTTACATAAGGTACTTGCTTCAATGGCTGATGCAAATGGGCAAATTTCTGCTTCTGTAATGGAACGCCTTACAGCGGCAGCAGCAGCTGAGCCTTACGAATCTGTTGCTTGTGCGTTTGTATCTTATGGGAGCTGTACGAAGGACTTGGCTGAGGGTTGGAAATATAGAAGCAGATTATGGTATGGTGTTGGTTTTCCTTCAAAAACAGCTGTCTTTGGTGGTGGTGGCAGTGGCTGGGAATCTTGGGGTTCTGGTTTGGAAATGGATGCAAATGGAAATTGGATTGAGCTCCCGTTGGTGAAAAAGTCCGTCCACATGCTTCAAGCTTTGTTGTTAGATGAGTCTGGTCTTGGTGGTGGACTGGGTATAGGTGGAGGATCTGGCACTGGCATGGGTGGAATGGCTGCTTTATACCAGTTATTGGACAGTGACCAACCATTCTTGTGCATGCTACGAATGGTACTTCTATCAATGAGGGAGGAAGATAATGGAGAGTCAAGTATGTTCTTGAGGAATGTCAGCATGGAGAGTGGAAGCTCCGAAGAATTTCGCCGACAAGCAAGTGATACTGGTTTCTCGGAAGCAAGTTCCCAAGCAACAAGGCAACCACGTTCAGCTTTGTTGTGGAGGTACTTGAACGCTTTGCTAATTTCAATAGCTGGCTAATTTGAATCCTAGCTTCCTACTAGGCTCAAGTGTTATTAAACTGATTTGTAGTTCACATGTTGGGGAATCTGATTTGTCCAAGGCTGACTTCACTGTAACACATGCATGATTAGGGTATTTAGTAGAATAAATATTGAAACATTTTCACCTAGGAAAAAACAATATAAAGACTAAAGGACATTGATTTGGTATCTTAATATATACACCTTGTGTATTTGTTTGGTTGATTCGAGGGTAGCCTCCATGTCATGGTTAGGATAGCAGTTTCTGTCGGAAACAAAAAGAAAAGAAAAAGGAAAGAGCGTAATGTGGTGGCATAGTATTGTTTTGATTTTCCTGGTTGAATCTTTATCCATCTTTATCATGTAATCTCTTGTACTTGACCTTCCAATGAATTGTTATTTCCCTGTATAGATAGTTGTGTATTTTCTATACCTTCTCTAGCTTACAAACTGACTCTGTTGCTAGAAAGGGCGGGTGTTCTTGTCTTTTTGCTTCTTTGTTTGTGTTATGGGATATTGGTTGCACTAATAACATTGCCTTTCTACAGTGTTCTTTCACCTGTCTTGAACATGCCAATTTCAGACTCAAAGAGGCAGAGAGTATTGGTGGCATCCTGTGTTCTATATTCTGAGGTCAGCATAAGAATGTTTCATTATTTTTTATATTTCAAGTAATATGTTTCTCAAAATTGTTCTGTTTTTGGGGAATGCTGATAAGATCCTAAGCTATTTTGTGGGTGCGTTGAGAAGTTGACATTTTTCTCTGACATCTATGGAGTTCTTTATGCTTTTGAATCTGGCTTAACAAGTCATGCACATAACAGGTATGGCATGCAGTCGGGAGAGACAAAAAACCTCTTCGTAAAATGTTCCTTGAGGCCATTTTGCCACCTTTCGTTGCTGTGCTGCGGAGGTGGCGCCCAATTCTAGCTGGCATTCATGATCTTGCTACTGCTGATGGTTTAAATCCTCTTGCTGTTGATGATCCTGCATTAGCTGCTGATGCACTCCCTGTTGAGGTTATTCACCATTGTCCATCCATTATTCCGATCCTCCTTAAATACGAGCTAGACATATTTACTCAGATGCTCAGATATATAGAGACCTAATTGTGTCTTGTGCTGGATGAAACTGGAGGCACTTTTATTATCTGCATTATATCCTTTATTTTAGATACCTGGGATGTTTGGCATGGAACTGTTCTTTCTAAACTTTGTGTTGCTCTCTGCTTATTTCTGGAGTCTGAGCTCGAAGTATCATAGCCCATATCTTATTGTACATGAATGTAGTGGCCTGCATTGATTTGTAATAGATGCTTACATAGTGAATTCTGAAGAGTTTGACTAATTTGTTTGTTGTGCATCTTACTTGCTTGGGACTCCTATATTTGTGTTTCCTTGCACTGTTTCTAATGTATTATCACCTTGTTCCAGGCTGCCCTCAAAATGATATCTCCAGAATGGGCAGCTGCTTTTGCATCACCTCCAGCTGCAATGGCATTGGCTATGATTGCTGCCGGTGCTTCCGGTGCAGAAACTGCTGCTCCCCAAGCAACGTCGCATCATCTTAGGCGTGACTCGTCATTGCTTGAGAGAAAAGCAGCTAAGCTCCATACCTTTTCAAGCTTTCAGAAGCCACTTGAAGGAACTAACAAAACTCCAGGCCTCCCAAAGGACAAGGCGGCTGCCAAAGCTGCTGCACTTGCGGCTGCACGTGATCTTGAACGAAATGCTAAGATTGGCTCTGGAAGAGGCCTAAGTGCTGTTGCAATGGCCACATCTGCTCAACGGAGGGGTGCCAGTGACAGAGAGCGTGTAACCAGATGGACTATTTCGGAAGCCATGGGAGTTGCGTGGCTGGAGTGCCTGCAGCCAGTTGACACAAGATCGGTCTATGGAAAAGATTTTAACGCTCTGTCCTATAAGTTTATTGCAGTACTTGTTGCCAGTTTTGCTCTGGCCAGGAACATGCAAAGATTAGAGGTTTATATAGTGCTAGTCTCTCACTCTCTTATTTGGCGAAATCAATAAACCAGAGTCCGTGATTTGACTTTTTCCTTTTGTCTAGGTTGACCGGCGAGCTCAAGTTGATGTTGTAGCTCGGCATCGCCTTGTCAGGGGAAATCGTGCATGGAAAAAGCTCATACATTACTTGATGGAGATAAAGAGCCTTTTTGGACCATTTGGATCACATTTTCATTATCCTGAACGTGTAGGTTTTTGAACTATCTTATTTTCTTAGAACCGTATATCATATATGAGGGATTGTGTGGTGAACTTTTTATATTCTATACGTGAGGCAAATAATTTATTGGTAGTGAAACTATTTCAAAGTTACTCATTGATAGTGGTATTTGTGGCATGCCTTATAGGTCTACATCACTGTGGCAATGCTGTTTTGAAATACCAAAGAGATTTAGACTTAATACAATTGGAAATATATTGTGTCACTTCTAATGATTTTTTTTTTTATATATTGACCTCCTGAAGATTTACACATAAAGATATATCGGATCGTGCCAATTTATTCACTCCTTAGATTATGTTATAATAAAGTGTCTCACATTCTCCTCATAATTGTTTACACGAATTATAGAGGAGCTGACTTTCTAACCATTGTTTGAGACCTGCAGGTCTTTTGGAAGCTTGACCTCATGGAGAGCTCCTCAAGGATGAGAAGATGTTTGAGGAGAAATTATAAAGGATCTGATCATTTTGGTGCTGCTGCTAACTATGAGGATGAGGTTAAGATGAGACACAGCGAAGAAAATGTTCCTGTGCTCGCAGCTGAAGCAATATCGATGGAAGGTCTAAAGGAAGATGATGAACATGCAGAGATTGGAAATTTAGATGCAGCTGATGATACACGAAGCAGTGAAGATAACCTGTCCCGAATTTCTGGGACAACTGATCAAAATGCACAGCAGCCGTTGGAATCCTTTGAAAGGCAACTTGCAAATGTTCAGGAGTTTGATAGAACATCAGGAGTTGCACTAGGATATGTCCCTAGTGAGCTCGATGAAAGAATTATTATTGAGCTTCCTTCATCAATGGTCCGGCCACTTAGGGTCATACGAGGAACCTTTCAAGTAAGTGCTCAGTCCTAATTCCTTATTTCCTTTCTGTTCAGATGATCCTTTCCTTATAAATATCCTCTTACTCCGTGCTGCCTTTATCTTCGAGGAGCCTCTTATAAATATATTCTATGAGCATGTTTCGTTTTGGGTGATATATCAGGTAACAAGCAGGAGAATGAACTTTATTGTTGATGGCACCGAGGGGAATACCATAGGGGGAACAGAATCCTCTGAAGTGGTATATCAGGAAAAGAATTACAGTTGGGCAATGTCCTCCCTGCATCAGATTTATAGTCGAAGGTAAAGTGGGCATATAATTTCCCTTACCTCCATATTTCAAGCTTCTTTTCTTGGTTCCTTATTTAGAAAAAAAAAAAAACATGTGTACCTCACATTCTGTTATGTATCTCGGTTTTAGAAGTCAAAAGTATCATTCATCTTTCATTGACTAGAGTTGCTAATTAGATATGGGACTGAACTCCAAGTAGGTGGTCAATTCATGCCAGCGGTCTAAAATAACTTTAAGATGACTCTCGTGGACTTTGAATGAAGTTCCTGATAGCACCTTGATGTCGATGCAAGTTTAAGAAAACTGATGCCGTAGCATGGATTTGGGAAGTCTTTTTGGTGATGGGAGTTCGATTGATGTTAGCAATATTGTTTGTGGACTCGAAAGGTGTTGAGCCTCTATTTCTCTGAATAAGTTGGCATTGGAGGGAATGCTCAGTGCGACGATGCACCATATCAACCTTTGAAATTGTTTCTTGATGAGATTGGTTCGGTGTATTTATAAGTAGATGCCAAACCTTTAATGAATAATGCTTATCCTTGGTGTTTTTAGAAAGGTGAAAAAGGCGTCAAACTTCCCTAGACTGCATGTATTCAAGAACCTCCTAGTCCCCATGTATTTCAGAATTAATCATTTGTTTGATTTCAAATTGGCCATGCTATTCAAATACATTTCCATGTATCAGAAGTGTGAACATAGAATAATGCATTTGATATCCTCCTTTTTCTCACTTTTCAGATATCTACTGAGAAGAAGTGCTTTGGAATTGTTTATGGTTGATCGAGCTAACTTCTTCTTTGATTTCGGGGTACTACTCTTTATATCTTTATGCATTTCCTCTAGTTTAAAGACTTCAACAACACTTTAGACAAAACTGTGATTGGCTATTTTCCCATCAGAGTACTGATGGGCGGCGAAGTGCTTACCGAGCAATTGTTCAGTTACGGCCTCCTCATTTGAACAATATATATTTGGCAACACAGGTTGGGGCCTTCACCTCTGTTTTTCCTATTATCTTGCTCTAAGGAGAACTGAATCATGCTCTTAATTCTTAAATTTCAAGAGTTGTAAACTGAACTTCTTCTGCAGAGACCTGAGCAGCTTCTGAAGAGAACTCAACTTATGGAGCGGTGGGCTAGGTGGGAGGTAACTGAAAAATTAAAATCCAACTTGATATATGGTGATTTGGACAATAGATTCATGCATTACCTAGAAACTCTCCCAAATTAACGGCTAGTTATGACCATGCAGATCAGCAATTTTGAGTACTTGATGCAGTTGAATACATTGGCTGGGCGTAGTTACAATGACATCACTCAGGTGAGTATCCTTTGTATCTGCATATTCCTTAAGTGAATTCACCCAAATCCTCATCTTATTTTGTTACCTTGCAGTATCCTGTGTTTCCATGGATTCTGTCTGATTACACTTCGAACAGTTTGGATCTTTCTAATCCTTCTTCGTACAGAGATCTTTCTAAGGTGCTTGCTACTTTTTGCTTTGTCCTGAGTTTTGGCTGCATATTTCCTCTATGTCGATTGTCATTACAGCCCAATACCTTCTTGCAGCCAGTTGGCGCATTGAATCTTGACCGATTGAAAAAATTCCAAGAGAGATATTCTAGCTTTGACGATCCAGTAATCCCAAAGTTCCATTATGGTTCTCACTACTCAAGTGCCGGAACCGTAAGTTTTCTGCTTGCTTTGGTCTTGAGTTCTACCTGCTACAAATAAACGCTCACTAAAAATACGCATTTATTGCACTTTTGCCCTGCACGTGCTCTACTAAGCTACTGGTTGCTCCTTCAAAGTTACTTCCCTGTCATTCTGATGTAAATTTTGGGAAACTGAAAAAGTAAGCCTCTGGAAGATAATGTGAATGTTTCTTATGGGTTAGTAGAGCGACCTGAAAACTAAAGTAGTGTTCCAATTCCTTTGGGTCACTCAATACCATGCTAATAAAGTCTTGCTTGAATGAACGGCATAGTCTTTTGATTGTGGTTCCAGTCTGCATACGTTTTAGATCTTCCAATTCCAGTTGTATTGGAATGTCTAAGCTTGGTACAATGTTGTGAGGTTTCAGGTCTTAGCAAGTTCTTTAATTTTCAACCTTCAGATAGGTGTCTTACCTGAAGAACGATCGAATGTTCACATGACTGTTGATGATCTATTTCATCTGTTTTTCTTTGTGTTTAGACTTGGTATCCTTTTTTGGCTTTGGCCAACTGTTAATAATCCCATGGCAAGGTTTTTTTTTTTGGTAGAAGATATCTGTCTTTTCTTTTGCCGTGATCTTCTTTGAGATGTTGAAACAAACTGAAAATTGAAGATAATGTGGAAAATTCAAAGTTTTTGGTGATACTTAACATCCTCATTTGTAAGCTTGTATAACGTTTACATTTTAGTTTTTCCTTAAAGTCACTCGTGTAATACCTAGAATTCCTCTTGGTGGCTGCAGGTGTTATACTATCTTGTCAGAATCGAGCCTTTCACAACCCTCTCAATCCAACTGCAAGGTGGAAAATTCGATCATGCTGATAGGATGTTTTTGGATATCGCTTCTACATGGAATGGGGTTCTTGAGGATATGAGTGATGTAAAGGAATTGGTATGTATCTGTGACGAGGATAAACCTAACATCTAATATTAATCGTCAGTCATTTGGCCTTGAATTCTCCAACATATTAGGTTGCGCGTTTAAATCATTAATGAAATAGAATGCCAGCGAAAAGGAAATGAAGATCACTTCGGCATCTATTTCTTCCTTCAGCAGCTGTTATCTTTATATCAAGTAAATAAGCTTCTCTATTCACGCACTTCTGTTTTGTTTTTGTGGTGGTCGACTGGTGGTTGCTCTCTTCTTAGGTCCCAGAGTTGTATTATCTTCCAGAGATGTTGACCAACGAAAATTCTATTGATTTTGGAACAACACAGCTAGGAGGGAAGTTAGGTAAGTCTTCGTTGAATTATGAATGTATATGGTTAAACATGCTTTCAAGTGGAGGCAATAAATTTGTCTTTGTTGATATTAACTGTTTCAGATTCAGTTAAACTACCTCCCTGGGCTGAAAACCCACTTGACTTCATAAATAAGCACCGGATGGCTCTTGAGAGTGAACATGTGTCTGCACACTTGCATGAATGGATTGATCTCATCTTTGGGTTAGCTCTTGCTAATTATTGTCTTAGAATTTTAATGTAGTCAGATGCTCCTTTTAGAATAAATCTTTTGATTCTTTGCGCTCTGAGAAATTTGGTTCCTGCAGTTATAAGCAACGAGGAAAAGAAGCTATAGGAGCAAATAATGTCTTCTTTTACATTACGTATGAAGGGACTGTTGATATTGATAAGATCTCAGATCCAGTAAGTTGAGTTTATCACAAACTTTCTCTGCTACAATATGTTTGGTTTCCTTAGTCTTGTTTTCTTTTTTGTATCAACAAAAGGTACAACAACGTGCTACTCAAGACCAGATTGCTTACTTTGGACAAACTCCATCCCAACTTCTCACTGTTCCTCACTTGAAAAGGATGCCATTATCAGATGTTCTTCATTTGCAGGTCTGTGTTGGCTAAAACTCTGTTCTGTGGTGTTGCACGTGTTCTTTTTCTTCTGAGCATCGCTTGTTTTAAGTTTAGGCTTACAATTGCATTCTTGCTCCACTTCAGTTAAGTGTTGTTTGTTTAGGTAGTAGCAGTTCCTTGATCTCTCATGCTTTGCCCTAGCTGTCAAATCCAGTTCTTCTGGTACCATTTTGATTCTCTTTTCGATTACAAAGATGTCGATGTGTTTTGACCTCTCATTGCTGTTCTAATATTCACAGGTAAATGATGTACTAGCTTTTGCTAAGGCAAAACTAGTATAGGAAAATGTCGAACCCTTCAAAATCTCTCCAGTATTCGCCTTCGAAAATGATACACCACTCAATCAGTCAATCTCACTTTAGGATTGAATTCTTTTAAGACCTGATGTTCACCATAATATAAGTAGTTGAAGTTTGCTTTAAGCAAACTCTTGTTGAGTGTTAACTACTAATTCATTATTTAACATCTTATCATATGTTTATGATTTCTGAGCAAGTCTCATTTCACGACTTCAATTTCTTTTTTCTTGTCAGACCATTTTTAGGAACCCAAAAGAAGTCAAGCCATACCCCATTCCAGCCCCTGAGCGGTGCAATCTACCTGCTGCAGCTATTCGTGCATCTTCTGATAGAGTTGTAATCGTCGATATAAAAGCACCGGCAGCACATGTTGCAGAGCACAAGTGGCAGCCCAACACTCCTGATGGCCAAGGATCACCTTTCCTGTTTGAACATGGGAAAACCTCTGCAAATTCAGCTGGTGGGGCATTCATGAGGATGTTTAAAGGGCCTGCTGGTTCTGGTGATGATTTGCAATTTCCCCGTGCCTTGGCATTTCCTTCTTCCGGGATTAGAAGCACTGCGGTGGTTGCCATCACAAATGACAACGAAGTTATAACTGGTGATATTTCATTATATTCAAAGATGTAGTTATTTATTTTGAAGTTGGTAAAAGAGGAGAGCATTTTGTCCTTATTTGCTTTTTGGCATAGATTGAGGAGGCCTTGTGCTACTTAAAACTTCATCTATCTTCCACCACTTTTGTTTCTAGGAATTGTACTTCTTGGTGTCAGTTTCGTATCGTCTGCGTACTTCATTTAATTTCACATCTTATTTTAGGTTGGTTGTTTACATAATGTTTCTTTTCTTGATTCAGGTGGGCATACAGATAACAGCATAAAACTGATATCCTCAGATGGAGCAAAAACCTTAGAAACAGCAATTGGGCATTGTGGTCCAGTCACTTGTCTTGCTCTTTCACCGGACAGCAGTTATCTTGTTACAGGATCACGGGACACGACAGTCTTACTCTGGAAGATACACAGGGCATATGCCTCACGTTCGGGCAGCATGACAGATCATCAAACCACAAACAGCACAACATCCACTGGCAGTAACACCTCAGCCGACAAAAACAGGCAGCCTCGTATTGAGGGTCCAATACACGTACTTCGTGGTCACCACCGAGAAATTCTATGTTGTTCAGTTAGCTCGGATCTTGGGATTGTTGTCTCCTGCTCTGAGTCGTCAGATCTTTTGTTGCATTCCATCAGGAGGGGCCGTTTGATTCGGAGACTGGTTGGGGTGGAGGCTCATGCCGTTTGCCTTTCCCCTGAGGGGATTATAGTTATTTGGAACAAAAGCCAAGGGTATCTAACTACTTTTAGTGTCAACGGGGTACCGATTGCGAGAGCACAGCTCCCTTTGTCTGGAAATGTCAGTTGCATTGAGATTTCAGTGGATGGGAGGAATGCTTTGGTTGGAATGAACTCTAGTGGGGAACCTAATCAAACACCTAATGTCAATAAGGATTTGAGGATATGGACACAGGGATCTGAAGAGTTTGATCCAGAATCAGATGAAAATCGAGAAACAAACAAACTGGATGTTCCATCCCCATCGATTTGTTTCATCAATCTGCACACACTAAAGGTAATATAAATCACTCATATTCTTTTTACTTGTTCATCATCCTTTTGGCTGTTACTGAAATTTTTGTTTGCATACTTTGAAATCCCACTTCTGGACCAAAGAAACCTTACTATTTCTGTAACAGGGAGAACTACAGAATTTTGTCCTGTTTGACCATGTTAGAAGCATTTTCTCTCTTTTCTTTCTTGATGCATTTAAGTGCCGTAGAGCCACTGATTGGTTATCTTGCTCTAAACGGCCCACTTGTCTCTCATTCAAAGTTATGTGCATGTATCTGATAGTTGAGCAACACTTTGCAATGCAGGTGTTCCATGTATTAAAGCTAGGGGAAGGCCAGGACATCACTGCTCTGGCTATGAGCGATGATAACACAAATCTTGTAGTGTCAACTGCAGATAAACAGTTGATAATCTTCACTGATCCAACTGTAAGTTGAACTGAAGTTATAGTCTGTGGATTTTGTGAGTTATTTATTTGTTATCGTGGAGGCCAAGGTTCGGCAACCTCTTGAAATTAACCTGTGGAAACTATCGTTCAGCCTCTTTCATTTTCCTTTTCCGTCTCCTTCTAGCTCTCTATACTTCCTTTTATCTGGACAATGATTCTGCTCTTAGGAATTTGCTTATGTTAGTTGAGGAACTCTTGATTCTGCCCTTCTGACGAATCACTTAGCTTGCATCCAATGTTACTGCTGCAATAATTCTGTGGCAAACTATGCATCCCATGAAGAATGAACATTTGGGTGTTTTTGATTTGTGCTTACTGTGGCTATACTCTTTCCCTTCAGATGAAATCTAGTACTTCCCATGAACTGCTATCATTCTCTTCACATCATAGTTTTTTTTTATGAACTGGTATCCCTCTCTTCAAATTGTGATTGGGTTGAGAATGTTATTCGACAAATACATGGGTGTTCCAGTTGCTGATAGTGACCAAGAAACCCTTAGTTATGGTAGAGGTTGAAAATAAGGTATGAATGTGATGCTTTTCAAGGAGATACTAAGAAAACTGTAAATGCTTTGGATGATTCATTGGCGTAATGACGAATCTTTAGATATGACCTTGAAGCCTCATTTTATTTACCTCGTCTTTCTAACTGTTTGCAGTTGAGCCTGAAAGTGGTGGATCAGATGCTGAAGCTTGGATGGGAAGGCGATGGTCTCAGCCCTCTAATAGTATAGAGCTGGTAGACTTTTGGTCATACTGAGAATGAATCATGAAACACTTCGGTGGGCGAAGTGTTTAGATTTGCTCTGGGCTCTTGTTGTAACTTGAACGGAAAGAACGGCTAGAACAAGCGCCGCCACCGCCCATCTCTTTATGTCCATCTCTGCATATGATGATTTGTTACACCAGGGGTGGCACGGTGGATTTTGATTGAGTTGAGAGTTCCTTTAAATCAGCCCGAGTTTCAACTAACTGGTCTGCTGTGGCATTGTGTTAGATTTTCGTTAGTTCAGGTGAGATACACAATTATGCGGATGGAGTTGAACATATTGTACTCTTCTTCTGTATATATTTACGTTGCGGAGATGTGACTCCATTTATCCATCGCCGGGTATAGCAAGCAGGCAACAATGTGAAAGAAGAAAACATAATTAGTGTGCTGATATGTTTTGCTCTTATTCTAATGCTTCTTACTGAACAAGCTCCCTGGGGATGTACCGTAATGGTATCACTGAACAAGCAGCACCTACCTATTTTAGCAAATTCTTCTCCATCTTTAATTGTCAGATCTTGATGGATTGATTTCTATAAAGGGGGCTGCTGCAATAATATGGGAACCTAATCTACAACCTTCAAAACGAAAACTGTCTTCCAGTTAAATCAATACATACCAATTTTTTTTTTTTGCCAAAGAAATCAATCCATGCCATTTGGATCACTAATTCATTTTTTGCGGTTAATGAAAACCAAATTAGGTATTCCCCAAAAAACCAAACCTGAAACCGCAAAGGAGAGTTTCGGTTGGCTGACAATTCCGAAAAACAAAACTCTCCTTATTGGTACAGGATTCAGTTTTTAAACGAAAACAAAAACACTCTCAAGTCCTAATGGGTTTCGAGTTCGGTTAGTTTAAGCAGAAATCGAATTGTACATACACTTCATTTGTGAGGACCATTTTGGATGAATTTTGCGAAAGAATGAAAGAATGGAGGAAGAACAGAGAAGGAGAAGAGATGGAAAAGTGCAGAGAAGTTCTTCAAAGCTACAGCTAAAGCGGAAGAGAGGAAAAGTAGCTAATAGAGTCTCAATTCGTCAAAGATGCCTCAATAACAGGTGGCTCTAGCTATTTATAGTTCGTTTGGGTTGTTATAAAACCCGTCTCCTTCAAACACAGGTTGTCCTCAAGTTGTTCTTAGGACTGGAGAGGAGGGAAACTACAGCTTGAAGATGGACAATCTTCCCATGTAGCAGCCGATGGAATCCAGTGTGTCCATAACACCCAGAAAGCAGTAGCATTAACAGAAGATGGTGATAACATGTCCCAAATCTGCAGATGCCCTCTAGAGGAGTAGTGAATGAAAAAAAAAAATCGTTGTTGTGCAAGTTTGTTATTTATATTCATGTCAACGGTCAGATGTTCCACATCATTAAACTTGGTCGTTTCAGCTGTGAATTGCATTATTAATTGCTATCTCCTGACGCCGAGTTGACTTTGAGACCACCAAGTTGGAGATGTAGTTGTAACTGTCTTCCCCTCCTCCGTCGATGTTGCAGAAGTGAGGAGCCTATCCATGCTTACCAGGGAAGTTCACAATCTTTATAAGGACTTTCAAATCAGTATGAATCCTACTGCCATGGAAATGCCTAAAGATGCCATAGAAATTTGGGAAGACGCGAAACTCGTAACCCCAATTGACATAGCCGGACTCGATAGGGTAAGGAAAGATCCCAAACACAAACTCAGCAGGACAAGGATCACTAAAAATGACAGAAATCATCTTCTGATTAAGATTACCAGCAGAGGAATCAAACACGCCACTGCAAATACAAGGCGTGCTTTTAGTGAGATGGGGAACCCCAAAACTTGCGTGCAGAGGCCCTTGAGACGACTTCGATGCTTGCATATTTGAACTACCCTCGTTAGCCACGGGACTTGCAACGAAGAGCCTGAATTCCAAACGCTAATATCAACAGTGGAAGAAACTGTTTCCGAGCCCATTACGAGAGATGAGTTCAGTGCAAGATTGTGGATTGTGGTGGCACTTGTCTCACCATTCCCACACAACATAACCCATTCCGCCGGGTCATTGCCGAGGAAAAAAGGAATGTCCGATTTAGGAAGGGTTGGTCGATCGATACCTGGAAGTGCATGTGGATGGGAAGCCCCCAGCTCCGCATTGCGTTGAATAGGTAGCGGAAGGAAACCTCGATCCCTGTGGCAACCATCCGACGCGAAGCGAGAAACATAATTCGTTTGCCGGGATTGATAGAACACAACTACAATATTCAGTTGTTCGTGATGCCCAAATCGACTGATCAGCTCGTCGACGAATTGCCCCCAAATCAACCGAAATCGCCGGAAAGACCACCCCTCAAACCATGCTCAAGCTCGCCCTTCCAGATAGTGCAAAACGAATTCGATTTACTGCTTCTCCATAATCGGATACAACAAAAAGAGCTTGGAGCAGTTGCTCGCCCACACATGAGGATCAGATCCAGAAAAATAGGTGAGGTCGGGGCGAGGATAGTGAACCATAACCGATGAACGACGCGGTAGAGGATGGAAGTGCTGGTGATTGGCGAAATGGATGTTAGTGACGAGCGGCGGAGATCTTATCGGAGAAGTGTCGCGAAGGTGAGTCATAGAAGCAGTTAGGGTGTCGATGTTGGCATTCATCGATGCCGTGAGAGCAACAAAGGCGATCTTCAGGTCCCGGTGCCGTGAGTCCAGCTGTTGATTGATGGCCGCCATTTGAGTTTCCAAAACAAGGATTCGTGTGGTGTTGGTCTCCATTGCCAGATTACAGGTCTCTCATACCTGATTCGGGCCCAAATGTACACAGTTTACCCCTCATTTCTTATTCGTTTAGCTTTGTAGATCATCGTTACTCCATATATTTCACGCTAGGTTGTGTTTGTTTTGATACATTTCAGGTCCTAGCACGTGTGGAAGGGTCGAGGACGAGTTTCAGGATAATTGGAGGTCAAAAAGCGCAAAAAACCGAAGAAAAGTCCGAAGTCTGTGACAATTGCCCCGTAACAGTGAAGCACAGGCGTCCATGAAGCAGCTGCAGTTCACGGCTTGGCATTGGAGTTCACGGTCTCTAAGACCGTGAACTGGAGCCACAAACCTTGAAATCGAGGCGTCTAGGGAGAAATTCGTAGTTGCTACCGCGAGACGAGTTCACGGTCAACAAGACCGTGAAGATTGAGCACAAACCGTGAACCCAGGAGAGTGAATCGGTGCGTTTTTGGAGACGACACTGAGTTCACGGACGCGTTTAGATGTTCACGGCAGTGAACTGGCCAACGCGGTCGTGAACTGTTAACTTTCGGGCAAATATGAAGACAGTAGCGGGGAGAGAGAACAAGGGAGAGCTGGTTTTAGGAGAGAAATTCAATTCCCTCTCTAGGGTTTGCCTAAAACACCAAAAGGGGAGATCTAGTGAGAGAAAGAGAGTGCTAGAGTGATCTTGGAGTTTGATTGGAGGCTTGGATTGATATTGAAGACAATGATTCAAGCCTAGAAGAAGAAGATCTTGAGCTCAAATTTGTAATCCCTCTCTTCTTCTCTAGAAACTCACCCTCTTCTCTTGGTTTAAGAACCCTGGGTCTAGTTTTGAGTTTGTTGTTGATCTATGTGACAAAATCCCTAGTTTGATTGTTGATTTTACTTAATTGATGGATGTTTTCTTGAATGGCATGCGTGTGGTTTCCATTTTCATGCTTTGATCTTTTGACCTAGGAGTGGGACAATCCCCTTAGAGCCCCTTCCTTGGCGTCTTCGGGTCACTACTATCGTATATTTTCTGGTTAGTCACCGAGGGAGTTGATTCGACCGGTCTCCTAGCAATATACGATACCCTAGGTTGAATAGAGCGCTACCCATCCATTGATTCGCTGTTCTGGGTCATTCCCGAGGGAGTCCATCTCCAAGCGGTAGTGTATTTGAGTCGATCCAGCTAGGAGGATACCCAACATCGATCCAAAGGACGGACCTAGGACGATTCAACGCAAGAGAGCTCACAACCTTGTAAATAGCTAGGTTAGTTAGTTTAATTCTTCTAATCAACATCCTAGGTTGGCTAGATAATGAACCCTAAACCTGAAATAGGGTAAGCCTAAATCCCCGTGGTGCGATAAATTCTTATTGCTTGCTTGCCCTATGCTATACCCGGTCGGCGGTTATACTTGGCCTTTGATTGGGATGCTATAGTTAGAACGAGGCAATACCACTTGTAAGGACCTTTATTGATGAATCTGGCGAAAAAATGGAAGAATGGAGGAAGAACAGAGAAGGAGAAGAGATGGAAACGTGTAGAGAAGTTCTACAAAGCTACCAGCTAAAGCGGAAGAAAGGGAAAGTAGCTAATAGAGTCTCAATTCGTCAAAGATGCCTCAATAATAGGTGGCTCTAGCTATTTATAGCTGGCTTGGGTGGTTACATCGTTTGACAGAACCCAACTAACCTGAACATGCCCGATTGACCTAAAATAATTAAACTATTATATAATATATAGTCTTTCAAAATAATTATTTTTGTTCTAAACCTGAGTAAAACCTTTTTTTCAATTCGTAAAGGGAAGTTCAAAATCAGAAATTTACTTGAAATTTTGTTTTTTTAATTACAACTATTTAAAACATGAAGTTCACTGAAACAAAAATTTCTTTAACAATTTTTTTTACAAAAAGGTAATCATTATATTGATTGAAAAGGAGATAATTACATCCTGGAATTTAACCAGGCCACAAAATCAAAGAAAGGACCTTACAAGCCACCAAATGTACTACCCTATTGCTATTCAGACCTAGAAAATCAAAGAAAGGGCCTTAAGCCCAGTATGAACAACCAAATTATGCAAGATTCTTCAAAGATGGCACCAGCCCGATAATCACGGCCATTAGCTTGTGGATTTTGTGAACAATCACTTTGGCTTCACCTTTCAACCTTAGCCTCTCGGAGAACCAGGAGCTCGACCATCATAGGATCATCAATCGTATCAAATTTAACTCCCCTTACCAAAATGACCCTCCCCTCTTGGTTCTTGATAACCACCACCCCTCCCCCCGAGTGAGATCCATTCTTTGTCGCCCCATCCCACATAAAGATAACTGAATTAGGATTAGCAACGTCAAGTTATCCCCTCCCATAGTGGGATGGGCATTCATGGTACTGGCGCATCAACGCTGGGACGCCAGATTGCTTGCCCTCAAAGAAAATCCAATTTCGTGACCGCCAGATACACCACAGGACAGCGACAACGACAATAATTTGATGAGGTTGATGTAACAGAGCCATCAACTTTTCAGGAACAACGAGAAAGTATGACGATGTAGACCCTTCCCAAGATGCTCAAGCCCCGAATGATCCCATATAGCTATTGCCATCGGGCAATCTAGAAATACATGTTCCATAGTTTTCGACTCCGCCCAAAACACTGGACACCTGGGAAGCACCTGGACTTCCTTCTCGAATGAGGACTACCATCATTGGGAGGATCAGGTGGAAGAGTTGCCAAAGAAAGACCTTCAATTTGGGAGTGATCGGAGATTCCCACAATCAGATCCAGTTTGGCCTATGCATCCAATTTCTTTAACAGAATTACAAAATAGTAAATAAGAAATATAAAATTAGCACAATGTCAATATTAATAATGAATAATTAAAAATTGAGACAACGTATAACATTAGTATAGTAATACAAATCAAAATTATGGTCAATTTAACTATTCAACAAATTTAACAATTAAATATAAATATAGTAAAGTAATGTATTTGATACTTTGATTATTTTAAAAGAAGGGAGAGATTTTGGTATTTTTAACTTTTTGGTAAGAGAAATAAGAGGGAAATTAGTGGAAATTTTGGGGCTTTTGATCTAAACAATATATTAAAGGATTTCCCATTAAGGACTTCACAAATTCAAATTTCCCGTTCCCTCATTCATCCACGTCAGCATAATCTATCAACCAATCAAATTCTTTTTAACAAAAAACCCAACCAAGAAAATATATCTCCATGAACTCTTCCCCCAATTTTCTAGTTTCTGTTTTCCTTTTTTTTTTGCAATTTCATTGAACCGTCAATTTTCTTTCACTTTTTTCCTTTGCATGTTTTCTTTTACGTTTCTATGTCACTAAAACGTTTCTACAAAAAATCTCAATTATAATAACTTATGTAGTTAAAAAAATACACTTTAAAACTTAAAAACTTACGATATTACGCTTCTAGATCACCAAAACGTTTCTACGTAGAAACTAGCTTTTAACTACATTGATCGCAGTTATATGTTTGTTACCACTTACCATCTAAAATAAGTGCTGTTGTATATATTTCATATTTCAATTGTATACAATTGACACAGTATTAATTATAACAAAAAAAAAAAAAACTGCGAACAAAGAATTTAAAAATAAATTGAGTTATATTTCTTATGCACTAGCAATTTGTAGTATATATTGCATAATATAAGTCATTTTGAGTATTTTTGGGTGAGACTCAGTTCAAATATTGTAAACTCACCCAGCCAATGGCAGGGATCAAAGCTAGTTAATAAAAAGAAAAGTATGTGGGAAATTTGCGTGTTTCAAATTTTAGGAAAATGAAAGAAGGGGGAAGTTTGATGTTTTGATTTTTTTTGGAAGCGAAAGAAGAGGGAAACTTGAATGTTTGTATTTTATGGCAAGAGAAAGGAGGAAAATGTTGGTGTTTTCCAAATTTTTTTCCTTAGAATAAATAACTCAATCGCCCACCGTGGGGCCGAATTTTCCAATTTTGGGTGAAAAGAAAGAAGGAAATTTTTTGTTGCTTTCAACTTTTTGGTGTTTCAACTTTCAAAATTTTGGTTTTTAAAACATGAATTCTTGAATTTTTATGTGGATGCCAATGTTAATTTGCTTATATTATATCGTTATATGAAATGACTAATTTGCTTATATTATGTTATTTGTCATTAGCGAGGGGTAGAATCTCCTTGTTATAGGCTTTGCCGCTAAAAGTTTTAACGAGTGGATAACATGGTCGCCCGTTGTAGCTTTTAATGAGGGTGAATTTTTGGTCATTGTTAGCCACTCATTTACGAAAAGTTCTTTGAGCAATTACGATGCCATTCTCTTCGATAAAGAGTGGCACAATAGTCAATATATAGTCGTAGTAAAATGGACATATTGACGAAATAAACTCCATCATTATATGTTAACAAGAAGAAATTGGGAGCAGTTAGAGTGTTAACTTCATAGGGGTGAGCACCATACTAACCATTTTAATCACCATTCATAGTTTTAAGTAAATCTGATGGTGGGGATTAATGAGGGGTATATTTGGTATTTTGAGAAATTAATTTAATAAATAAAGTAAAATTAAAATTTTTTTTATGAGTCGTTGGATTAGCATTTAATAAAAAAAGTGTTGCTAGCAATAGCCTTACTAGCTAGGCCTATAGTATGTTGATTACTACAACCAAGAAACCTGGAAACCTATTGTAAAACTAAAGCCTCTACCTACTCAGAACTCAAAGCCAATCAAGAATTCCAGAAACCTAGGATTCTCTGTCTCCCTACTGCTAGCTCCACTTCAGATTTTATTACCTTAAGCAGCACCCCAGCTTCGTGCTTTACTCCAGCATACATCCTGCTACATCGTTCTCTCCATAGGTGGCTTAGCCAAGACTGCCAGATCATTCGCCCCACTTGAGCAATATCAGTAGAAGCAGAAAGTTTAGCAGTCCATTGTATCATTGCAGCTTCCCACCCGGGTCTAAGAGAGATCTTCAATGCTCTACTAAGAAGGCCATCATACAGAAACTTCGAATAACAACAATCAGTAAACAGATGATCTCTATCCTCCATACCTGCATCACAGAGGCAACAATTCATAGGACCCTGATAACCCCACTTTAGCATCTTCCTCCTAGTATTAATGCTGCCTTTAACAATCAGCCAGGAAATGACTCTGTTTCTTGGAATCACCTGCACTTTCCACACAAGTTTCCACCAGGGAACTTTCTGCTAAGTAGGCCTTAATACTTCCCATACCTTCTTAATCGAAAAAGAAAGCATTGGTCACCATTAAACAGAACTTCATCACTGTCCAGAGAAAACAAATTGATCACTCTAGATCTGATCTTTATAACCTTCTTCCAGTTCCAAGAGCCAGTGCTACAAGTGTAATCCCAGAAGCTATGCTCCTTGAGTTTATAAGCATAGATCCAAGCTACCCATAGCGAGTCTTCTTTCAAAAATATAAGCTAGATAAGCCTTACCATACAAGCTACATTCCAACTGCTCATATCCCTAAGTCCCAAACCCCCCTCTTTCTTTGGAAAAGTAAGCTTCTGCCAGACCATGTTAGCTCTCAACTTTGTTCCAGTCCCAACCCCCCATATGAATCGACTACAAATCTGTTCAATCTCTTTAATAATGACTTTATGGAGCAAGAACACTGACATCCAGAATTGTGTCAAACTGTACAAGACAGTTCCTACTAGTTCAATTCTGCCTGCATAAGACAAAGTTTTTGCTTGCCAACTTCTTACTTTTGCTACCAGTTTGTCAATGAGAGGCTTGCAAACACCAAGACTCAGTTTGCCTGAAATGAGAGGAACCCCCAAATAACGCACTGGGAAATCACCAAGCTAGTAGCCATATCTGGAAGCCCTTATACCTTTCTCCTCCCTATCTAACCCAGCAAAAAACACCTCACATTTACTTGGATTTTATTTAAGACCTGAGACTCTTCGAAACTGGTTGAGAACCCTCTGAAGTTCTATAATCCCACAGTTTGAAGCATCAGAAAAGACCAAGAGGTCATCCGCAAAACAAAGATGGGTGAGTTTGATTTTTTTGCATTGTGCGTGGAATGGGAAATGCCCTTCATTAGCATACCTATCCAGCAGACACGTGAAAATTTTCATAGCAACAGAAAACAGATAGGGGGAGAGAGAATCCCCTTCCCTGAAACCCTTACTAGCCTTAAAATAACCAACCAGTCCTCCATTAAAACTGACACTAAGCATAGGAGTACCCACACTCATTTTTATCGAGGATACAAAACGTTCAGGGAACCCCATACTCTTTAAAACTTGGAAAATAAAATTCTAATCCACTGAATCAAATGCTTTCATGAGGTCTATTTTGATAGCACATCTTGGGGAGATTTTCTGTTTAGAATACTTAGCAACCAGCTCATGAGCAAGGAGAATATTTTCACCAATAAGCCGACCCTTCACAAATGCAGTTTGATTCTTACTAATTAAGAAGGGAAAAAAAGCACTAAATCTTTTTGCTATCAACTTAGATATGCATTTGTAGAGTATATTGCAGCACGAGATGGGTCTAAAATTCTTCATTTCATATGGGTTTGGGACTTTTGGAATTAAGGCAAGAATTGTAGCATTAACTGCTCTAGGAATACAATTTTGTTCAAAGCAATATTGAATTGCAAAAGTTACCTCGTGACCAATTAGAGGCCAAACATGCTGGAAGAAGGCAGCCGTGAAACCATCTGGACCCGGGCTTTTATCACCATTCATTTCAAATAAGACTTCTTTGATCTGTTCTTCAGTGAAGGGAACACCGATTCAAGCCGAATGGTTCAGGCCATATCGCCTGCAGGCAAGCACGACATACGCGATCCAGATCTCCCCCAGTGATCGCAGTCTCTGCAATCTTGTGTCTTTGGCTTCTCCTTCTTTCGAGCAAACGCCTCTACAAGCGTCGTCGTCTTCGATTCTCCTTCGTCATCGGCTGCAATCGCCTCTGCAAGCGTCGTATTCTTCATTTCTCCCCCACTGACCATCGGTTGCACTCGCCTGGTGAGGGCCGTTTTCTTCTTTTTTCCTCTGCGTCGATTCATTGTCTTCCCCAACCACTGTCGTCTTCTTCGTTTCACCTTGCCGAAATCGTGTGTAAGAGAGAAAGGCGGAAGAGTGGAAGAGAGACGTGGGAGAGATTATGAGAGGCGGTTGTAGGATTTAATAAAAAAAATTAGTATTTATATTAGGGTTTGAGAGATATTTACTAAATTATCCTCTAATTAATTCTAACCCTAGGATTATTATTTTGATCTAATGCCTCTTAGATTAGTTAGTATGGTGCTAATTCCTTAGGGGTTAGCATCTAATCTCAAACCTGGAGAAATTACTTGTTCCTTAAAGTTTTTACTGTCCTTTTAATAATCAACATTAACTTTGATCTACAAACTAATACATTTCAGCACTTATAATGTTATATATGCTCCCTAACTCATTGTAGCAATAAGCATTCCATTAGTAGTATTATACTACTAGTATAGACTATAGATCATTGAGCCAATTACACATATATCATAGAACTATTAAGGAACAGGGCTAACAAAAAATTGAGGATAAAGCAACATCATCAACCAACTAATTCCTATACTCTAGTTGATATTGCTACTTTATGAACAAAATCATGGACAAGAAATTACAAAATAATAGATAGACCTAAATGTCAAATGTCTTGATTCATGAATACTTCAAGAACGCTACCAACAAGAACATCAACCATATATCTATCTGATGATGATCTCTTGTCCATTGAGTTATACCCATAAAACGAGCCACCTGTTCATAATGATCAAATAATAATGTAATTAGTACTTGAAGATTCAAGAAACAAACTCAATAAAGGGATCACATAAATCTAGAAAATCTAGAATTAACCTTCGTGTAGATAAAGGGGAAAGGAGTAAAGGGAACACTTTCCCTTCGGGTAAATGACACATTTGGTCACTGAGATTACTAAATCGTGTCATATTTAGTCACTAGAAAAATTTAATATCAATTTTGGTCACTCGAATTACTAACACAGGTCACATTTGGTCACTCTTCTGTAGCCTCTATCCAACTCCGGTCACTCGAATTATTGAAAAATGTCACATTTAGTCACTCGGATTACTGAAACATGTCACATTTAGTCACTCTCCCAAAAGTTTCCGTCCAACTACATTAATGGAGTTGGACGGAAACTGACGGGAGAGTGACTAAATTTGACCAGTTTCGGTAATTCGAGTGACCAAAATTGATATTAATTTTTTCTAGTGACTAAACATGACACAATTTAATAATCTCAGTGACCAAATGTGTCATTTACCCCTTTCCCTTCGTAAAAATAAATTGGGGAAAAGAAAGTTCCTTTTAATGTGGACAAAACAAAATGGGAACGAAACAGGAATTTTAAGTGCTGTCTTGTCATGAAAATTGAAATAGTTGAAGCAACATAATCAACCAACTAATTCCTACACATCATCTGCATCATATCAACTCATGAGGGGGGCAACTGAACTGTGTCTCTCATTACTGCATAAACAAATTTGGCAGAGTATTCACACTGACAGAATAAGTGCTGACGTGATTCACTAGTATAAGTACACACACATCATCACTAATCTTGCTCCAAGCTTTCAACTTGTCTCGCGTGACATTCCTGTCCAGTATTATTAACCAAGTCAGCAAGCGATAGCATGGGAGAGTGAATTTATCCCATAAAACCTTCCAACATTGAATAACAGGTTTCTAAATTCGAATAGAGTTCCAAACCACAAAAACAAAGAAACAGATCATCTTATTGCCTTGCAAAGTGAGAGAACCCTCTGAATCGACATCCATTCTATAATGCAGCCAGGGCCTAATCTCCAATAACTGCCTCCAAATCCAAGATCCTGCAGCAGAAGCTTTAACATCCCAGATAGAGTTCCCTCTTAGCCTATAAAGATAGATCCATGCAACCCAAAAGCTTCCATCTTGCATAAGGAGAAGCCAGATGAGCTTTGTAGTGCTGGCAATGTTCTAGGTAACGAGATCCTTTAGACCTAAGCCTCCCTATTCACAAAATCAAATACTTTTTCAAGTCCACCTTCACTCCACTCCTAGATTATATTTGTTTTCTGTTATAATTATGAACAATCTCTCTGCCATGAAGATGTTTTCTAGGATACTCCTACCCTGGATAAAGGCTGACTGGTTTCTACTGATGATAGAGGGAAGAACAGCTCTGAGCCTATTTGCTAGGACCTTAGCTACAATTTTATACAATACAATAATGCAAAGTATAGGTCTATAGGCATGGAGCCTATAATCATTTGGAACTTTTGGGATAAGGGTTAGTGAGGCAAAGTTCATACCCTAGGAAAAGTTTTGGTTTTGGGAAATTGAAGAACTCCCTCTATAATACTTGCACCAATTAATTCCCAGTTCCTTTGGAAAAACCCAGCATCCCACCCATCCGGACCAGGGGCCTTTGTACCATCCATATAAAAAATTGCCGCTTTAATTTCTTGGCTAGATGTTTGCTGTATTCCAAAGAAACATTTGCCATTGACTCTCTGTAACCATGAATCCTTGATGATTTGACCATAAGAATCATGCACCTCCCACATGTCAAAATATATATCGGCTTTGGAAATCTCCGTGAAGAGACTCGAGGAGTGAGCTTCATACCACAATAATCTAGGAAATCCAGAGCAAGAAACTCTGCAACACTATTAGGAAAAGCAGAAATCCAATCAACATTAACTAAAAGCCTATCCAGCTTCTTAGCAATAGGGTTGTCCTGTTGCTAGTTAGCCCAAGTAAAAACATGTCCTGTGGCCTTATGATCAACCACTTCCATTCGAGTAATCCATTCCCTGAAATCAGACATGCTACTAGTAATGCCAACACCATTGGATGCTTCAGACGGATCACGAATAGAGTTAAAATCACCACCTATAAGCCATGGGGCATTTTGTACTTTCCACTTGCTTAGAGATCTGTAAGTAATCAATCGTTCTTTCTCTTCATTGGACCCATAGATAGCAGTGAAAAAGAAGTGTACTCCGTGCTTTAGAGTGACCACAGTGTGGATGAAGTTTGCCTCTATTGCTAAACTCTCTTATTGACCTCATCATTCTATCCAATCCATACCCTCCCAGTTTGTGCTCAGCATAGTTATCAATGAATTGAAAGTCATGGAACTTCTGCCTTATTTCTTTAATATTTTTTTTGGATATTTACTCTTGTTTCTAGCAAAGAAAAAAAAAAAAGACAAACCGAAATACACGTGGCTCCAGAGCTGACTTAAAACAACCTAAAAAATTTCATTAAAACAAATACTACTGAATCCCTTTCAAATGAAATGCCCTAAACAAAAATGAGACGGGTAGGAACTTCGAAACACTTGACACGACTCACAAAACAAAAATGGACATAAAAGGGAAAAGAAATACAAACCGAGGTGGGGTTGCCTCCCCACAAGCGCTTTATTTTATGTCTTTAGCTAGACTCAGTTTGTGGATTCTTAGAGCGAATTAGGGGCAGGTGCCCTCAAGAGGGGATCCACATCGCTCTTGAGGTACATCTTCAAATGGTGGCCTTGAACTCGGCAATTGTGGCCATCAGTACATGATAACTCGACCTGACCATCCTGCAGGATGCAAGCGAGTGAATACTCGGATGACAAGGGTGGTCGGGGCTCAGAATGGCCTCCAGATTTCTTCTTGGTTGATTTAGGGGCCCGAACCGTTGGCCGCCACTCAATCTTGATCTTTCTTTTTAGGAACGAGACTGACGAGAGTGGCGGCGAACTAACGTTTGGAGAAACCTGCAAAACCGGAGAGGTAGAAGGATACACGACAAACTCGTGCACCTGGTGAGATAAAGCATGCACATGCGAGGTCGCAGCCCTATCATTAGCTATGGAAATTATGATATGCTCCCACCTCTCAAAACTAAGGTCCCCTCATGCACATTAATAAGAGCCTTGGCGATGGCCAGGAAAATCTTACCTAGTATCAGGGGCACTTCTGCGTCCTCATTGATGTGTAAGACAACAAAATCCGTAGGATAAAAGAATCTGCCAACCTGAACTAGGAGGTCTTCCACTATGCCTCTACGATGAACTATTGATCGGTCAGCTAGTTGGACATTCATCCTAATTTCACTCAGTTCACCTAGTTGGAAAAAGGAGTTGCGGCTTATGTTCAGACACTATTGGCTGAGGCTTTGGAACTCGAGTCACCGGCTCCTTCTCCACCACCAGGTCCTCTTCCGGCTCCCGAGTGATCTGTGTCACATTCATTGCATCCCGCGGTGGTGCCTCCTCATTCATTGTCCCACTCCTAAGCATGATTGCGTGTAACCCCTCCTTGTGATTTCTTGGGTTCGGCAAGGGCTGGTCAGGGAGCGTTCCAACCGTTCGGGAAGCAAGTGCATCTACCATTTGCCAATTTTTGTGTCCATATCCTACATTTTTGCCTGCTAGTTCCTTTGACTAGTGAAATCCATAAATTGGTCTATCTTGGCGAACTTTTGAGTACTAGTACTAACAAAGGTCGTCACCAGCTCTCGCATCTCGGTTATTTAGTCACTCTGTGCTAGTGCTCCAGTCATCTGCTATATTTGCCGCTGCTACAGTTGAAAAGGCTACCCCTGTCTGGGCGGGAATGGACCCGGTTGGGTCTGATACTGCTGCTTCGGAGGAAAACCTCCATCCTGTACTGCGAAACCAGGAGGTTTGCTGTTGTTGCTTTTTCCACCTCCCCAAGAACAATTGGGGTGCTGACGCCATCCTTCATTATAGGTGCCACTGTAGGGATCAAGGCGCCGAGCATTGATAATGAAGTCCAACTGCTTCTGTGGGGTGGTGGAATCCTGCATAGACTGACAATCTTCCACTAAATGGTTAGAGCTCTCGCACCACTAACATTGGGCGACTGGAGTTACTGTCATGCCTCTACCTGGTATGAGGCTGTTGGACTGCTTCAATGTCTGAACCAACTCTGCCACTTCCCTTTCGAGCACGGATCTGGTCTCCAGGGCGTGCACACCTCTGTCCCTCGAGTTCCTACCTCTGGTAATCTGCCCCCAAGAATGATCTCTGGCGGCCAAAGAACTGATCATCTGATTCAGCTCGGGTGGAGTCTTAGTGAGATTGTCTCCGCCCGGACATAAAGATTCAATCAGTCTCTGACTCTCCAGAGATCGAGCACTATAGAAGTTCCCCATAGTGAATGCATCACTAAAGCCGTGATGGGGACACTTACAGAACAGACCCGAGTACCGCTCCCAAGCATCTCTTAATGACTCATCATCTTCTTGGCGGAAATGAGTGATCTCTCGCTGAATCACTGAAGTCTTAGAGGCCGGATATTATCTATGTATGAACTTGTCGGCCAGATCGTCCCAAGAAGCGATGGACAATGGTGGCTGAGTCTCTAGCCACCTCGTCATAGTACCCGCCAGGGAGTGGGGGAAGAGATGAAGACGGATCGCGTCATCTGGAACGCCGTTCAGTTTGAACCCATTGGTCAGCTGCAGGAATCGAGAAAGATGAACTGTAACACCCTACCCTATACGTATTACCTAATCATATTGTTCACACAATTGCAGCGGAAATAATCTCGGGTGTTACATTAATTACCAAAATTTACCCAAATAAAATTTCGACATGAATTACTCGCATAATGGGCTAATAATTCTTGCAACTAGACCTGCAAAATAATTTATCTGAATCCCTGCATCCATAGACATACACATATACCCATAACCATATACATTGGCTTTCATAGCCATAGTCACAGTTTTCATACTCCCCAACTGCATACCATACTGATACATACCATAATCGTCACAACTTACACAGTTACACAAAATATACACATAACATAAACTTTTCACACCTGTGGATATCTCACACTACATCAGAAGCTAGTATGCACATGAAAAACGTTCTCAAAACATTTTTACAGAAAGGTGTGGATCAATGGCCAAAATCCCGAGTAGTAGTCCAAGCACGGAATAGTTGAAGACCATACCTCATCTTGCCTTCAACTCTTGCTCAGCTCCCACCTATACACCTATCTACTACTGCTGATGATAATGATCTTCTTACACATGGCATAAGCAGAGAAAAAGGATAAAGAGGATCAGCTCATAGCTGAGTGAGATAATCATAGCATCATGAGTTCATAACATAGCATACCCCTACCATACATCTAGCAAACAAGCCAAAGCACTAGGATCAGACCTCAATCATCCTCATATCCCAATGGGCAAAAGACTCAACCACCTTGACTTATGCATATGCATCTTATCATGTTATAGTTATAGGCGCCTGGCTACTCCCATGCTAATAACTCTCCCGGGAAACATACCCCAAAATCCAGTCGGATGTGGTCATACATACCCCACACCACTATGGGTGTAGTCATACCCCGACACCGCTCTGGGTGTGGTCATATCTCGTAAGAATTCTTCAGTCACCACCACATGAGAGGTGTGACTATCATACATATCATAATAGAGTAATAGCATAGGGAGCCCTAATTACTATGTAGTTGACCGTGAGACCACAACACTCATATTTGGTATCCTTATACATGATTCATGTATCATCTTGCTTAATCATAATTCATTACTTGCACATGTACTTGACCTGGCCATAAATGGCTCAACATAGGTAAATCAGGAGTTGTATAATTGCACTTCCTCGAGATAAACCCTCGTGCAAGTCATCCTCCTTAAACATCATAATATCACCCTGGGAAGTTTATTTCTCCCACTTGTGAATCCAAATACAACCACAATATCACATCATGTCAAAACACCTGATCGAACAACCATGAAGTCATATCAACGGTTAAGCCACAAATCGCAACATGTATGCAATCATCAACATAAACAAGGTCCATATCGGCTAGGGCAAGTCAATAATATCATACAACAATCCATGGTTCATCATATAGCATAAAAGTCCATACACCCCTAATCATGCCATTCTAATTTACCTAGGTCAATTCTAAGCATCAATATAATTATCGTGATACGACAAACCCGGTATGCCGTGCTAATTCCTCACCAGTTCTGGTCATTCAAACACCGGTTTAACCTTCCCGTACTAAAACGTCAATTTCACAAACGAACCCCGAATTAAAATCCGAGACCGTCCTAATATCCCCTGCAGTGTCCCCGTCAATATTAGTTCTAAGCTACGTTATGCTGAAGGATTACGTACCAACTAGGAGATTTTTGGATCACCCAAACCCTAGAATCAGCTCTGCTATTTCCTCCCGAACCTCCCCTGTATCTGCTATGTTTCGCTTCTGGTCTCTGGATGTGGAAATAGAAACGGGACGGAATAAATGGGACGGAAGTGGACATGGAATGGGGGAAGAGTGACACGTACCTATATAGGAAAGTGATCATTCCACCTCATCCTTCCGTCCTTTGTTTTCATTTCTAATTTACTTTTGGTTTGGTTCAATAGTTGTAGTAATATTAGTATAGGTATATTTATATATAGTAATTGGTACTTATCCGATCAATCGATAATCCAATTTTCGTTGAAATATTATCAAAACGCTCGATTTTAAATCGTGAAATTTTCTAGCGATCGAAAGATGGATTTTACCGGAACGGGATGTTACATGAACCATCGCATCTTCATCCTTGAGCCCATGGAACTAGATGGAGGATGAAATCAACTGGATCCAGCATGGCTTAATCTCGAAATTGTTGACAAGGATGAGCGGGTGCTGGATGACGGGGCGGATTTTAGCGATCCATGGAATACCGCCTCTAGGTGGGACTTGATTTACCGGAGAAGCCTGGATTGGCATCCCCGTGGGCTGTTCCGGATTCATGTTGTTCATCCGGTTGTTCTCATCGCCCATGTCGTCCTCCTGCTCGGAGTCGCTGCTAATCTGACCGTCCATCTGCGCTTCTGCCGTAGCAAGTCTCGCTCGCTGCACTCGCCTAAGCTGGCGACAAGTGCGTTCTAGCTGCGGATCTAACGATAGTAATGCTCACGACTGGTTACGGGTCATGCACCACCTACACACAGCCAAGCAAGAAAACCCGTGAAGGCAAAAGTGGGGAATAAACAAAACAATCGATGCGGAAAAGAAATGCTAAAGTAACATAAATCAAGTTTCTTCAACAACCTAGTTGTCCCCAGCAACAGCGCCAAAAACTTGACTCGGCTGTACCATCATACTAGAAAGTGGCCCAGTGCAACCACTTACTAATGCGTAGTATAGCGGGTTTAGCTTTAATTGTCAACCCGGGTCCTAGATATGATGACTACTCCGTGAAGTTATTATTATTTAGCGGTTTAACTATAGTGAAGTGTTAACTAAGCAGCAAACGTCGTGGTACAAGTTTGAGAGAGGTCACCCAAATATAATTCCCCCTAGATTGCAGTTAAGTCGGGTTAGAATTCTCCAAGTCTAGATTCAATGACAGTTATACTGCGGAAGGTTCTTATTCAGTATAAAGTTTCAACTAAAGGTCTCCAGACCCTCTCAATCTGAATACCCGATGGGCGACTAACCTCCACCAGAGTAGACAAACTGAGGCCCTATCATTCAAAACCTCCTCTACTAGAGTAAATCCAGTACAGGGCAGTGAATTGACTCCTTGACTAAAGAAGTCAATTCACCACCTTCAATTAAGGGTGCTCTATCAACCTAGGCAGATATTCTCTTTCTAAGTCAAAGTAGGAAATACATGGATTTGATCAGGATTCATACAATTAAGAAAATCATGCCTCAATTGAATATAATCGATGTCGAAGAACATTTACTTTGGTTCATACAACCAAACCTAACATACAAATCTAGGGTTCTTCATGCCCAGGTGAGAGAGAGAGTTTACTCCATACAGAGAGAAGAGAAATCAACTTCAGATGCGGAAATCATTCTGTGAAGTATGAAAATCGGCTTCTTGCTGTCAATTGGTACTTTGTTCGTCGCTTTATCTCTCTAGGTTTTCGCTTTCTTTCTCCAAAACTAGGATCACATTCAAACCCCGAAATTGGGTTAAGATACAGTTCTCCACAATTGCACAGTCAGGCCGCACGGTCGTGCAACATCCTTCGTTGCCCGTACAACCAAAATGCAGAGTTTTAATTAGTTCCGCGAGGGGAGTGCACGGCCGAGAGCGTGGCAGTGCAGCTTCTCGCAGAATTCATTACGACGAGAAATTAAGTGGTGCACGGCCGTACAAACCCTGGCCGCGCATCTTCGCTTGCACGACCACTATGCACGGCCATGCGTCTTCCCGAACTGGTCGTGCAACTTGTCTACTCTCCATCGCTCGTCCCGTCTTCGCGCAATTGACCCTGAACTCGTGCTCAAACATTCATTCATGCATTAGGACCCGAAATGTCATAAACAAGAACAACCTAGCGTAAAATAGGCTTAAAACCCGAGATCTGAGCCTCAAGCAGTATAAGAATGGTGGACAAAAATATGTGTAAATATCGAGTCATCACCATGTAATGCAACTTCGACTGACTTCCATCGCTTCCACCATGAGGGATCTCCAATGGTTTGGCCTTGGCTTGGGAGCCGCAAACGGGGTCCTTCTCCAAAAGTGCATCGAGGTCAAGTGGAAAGCATTGGTAGCTCTTGTAACTTGTGGATGCTTCATCCACCTCGACCTCGTCCTCATCTTGGACACCACTTGCTCCTTATACTTCTTCCTCAACCTCCCTTCTATCTTCTTCAATTTCCTCCCCTTGGAAACACTCAAGATCTTTCTCTTCTTTAAAGTTCACTTCATCCTCTTCAAATTCCTCCTTCTCCTTCCCGTTCATGTCTTCAAGCACGGTTTGAAAGGCAAGATGCCATGCAAGATCATAAAAAATATTATCTTGCTCCTCCACACTCGTAACTTGGTCTTCAAATTTGCTCTCGTGAAGGGGAAAGTGATGAGAATCGTCAATGCAACCTTCTTGTCCATCCTCACCACGGGAGCTCTCCGGGGTGAGTTCCTCTTGCTCCACATGGTTGTCAATGATCTCCCTATCAACCTCCTTGTTCACCTCCATGATGAGAGGAGATAGCTTTCACAAGCATATGTCACCTTCCCTTCTAATGTACAACTGGGAGGAGGGAGGGGTTGGAAATCTGGTTGGAGCATGCTCTTTCAAAATTCTCCATGACAAGCATTAATTTGGACTTCTCTTCGGGTTGTAGGAGATTCAAGTTCAAGCACCCTTCATCGCTGCCTTGAGCAAACTGCTCAACCATGTGCTCCAATTGGCTCCGGTTGTGGAGTGGCAAATGGTCTTGAGGATTGTCGCGTGAAAGTTTCCATTGCCAACTCCAACTTAGATTTCTCCTCGACTTGTGGAGGGAAATCTTCTTTATATGGGGAAGCCTCTCCATATCCCCAATTGTATGGTTCTTCTTCTTGGAAGGGAGGTTGATCATAAAACCCGGTTCCTTGACCTCCACCTTCTTGATCACTCCATGAAGGTCCGGGGTACACCCATTCGGGTGGTTGTGGATACCCCCAAATGTTGTAGAAGCCATTAGATTCCATGATTCAACCTACAATGAAAAAAATACAAAAGGAAAATCAAAACACAAAACGGCTATAGTAACGACCTACGCCTTTTTCAAATAACCTAGAATGTGCTCCCCGGCAACGGAGCCAAAAACTTGACTCGTTCAAACTATAACATCTTGATCGATGGCCAAGTATAACTGCCGACTGGGTGTAGTATAGGGCAAGTAAGCAATAATAATTTAACGTACCACGGGGATCTAGGCTTACCCTACTTCAGGTTTAGGGTTCGTTATCTAGTCAACCTAGCATAGTGATTAAGAGAATTAAACTAACTAACCTAGCTATTTACAAGTTTTGGGAGCTCTATTGGGTTGAATTGTCCTAGGTCCGTCCATTGGATCGATGTTGGGTATCCTCCTAGCTCGATTGTCTCAATTACTCTACCATTAGGAGATGGACTCCCTCGGGAATGACCCGAAATGGTGAATCGATTAATGGAGTGTTCTCTATTCAACCTAGGGCAACCCTATATCATAGGAGATTGATGGAATCGACTCCCTCGGGGATTACCCGTACAATATAAGGTGAGGAGTGACCCAAAGATGCCAATAATGGTCTCTAAGGGGTTTTTCTCCCTCCTAGGTCAAAAGCTCATACATGAAAATGGAAACCAAACTCATGCAATCCATGAAAACATCGATCAATTAAGTAAAATCATCAATCAAACATGGAATTTGTCACATACATCAACAATGAAACAAAATCTTGACCTAGGGTTCTTAAACCCAAGAGAAAAGGGTGAGTTTCTAGAGAGAGAAGAGAGAGATTACAAACAAAGCACAAGATCTTCTTCTTATTATAGGCTTGATTCCTTGCTTCCAAGCTTAATCAATGCCTTCAATTAAACTCCAAGATCACTCAAGAACTCACATTCTCTCTAGAACTCCCCTTTGGTGTTTTGGGTCGAAACCCTAGATAAAGAAACTAATTCCTCTCCAAAAACTAGCTCCCCTTTCTCTCTCCCTGCTCCTATCTTTATATTTTCCTGATAGTACTGACTTCACGGTCTGGCGCTAGAGTTCACGAAGTTAGCGATCGTGAAAAGGTTGGACTCCGGTGAGACGACAAACTGCTCTGGAAATTGGCCACTTCACAGCTTGGGCTTATTATCACGATATTAAGATCGTGATAAATGAGTCCAGACCGTGAAGTCATCACTTCACTCCCTGGGGGTGATTTTTACGGTCTAAATGCGTGGCATTTGCCTCCATCCTGTGAACAGTGCTCAGCCTCCACTTTTTGGCTCGTTTTGACATCAGAATGACCCGAAACTCGTCCCGGACCTTCCCATACGTGCTAGGACCTGAAATGTAACAAAATAAGCACAACCTAGTGTAAAATAGGTCAAGGGATGTTGATCTACTAAGCAAAACGAACAAAAAATGATGGGTAAAATGTGTACAATTGGACCCAAATCAATTATCAATTATCAAGAAAGGCGAATCTCCATAGTCTTGGTTCTTGAGTCTCTACCAGAGGTCTTCGTAGAAGAACCGAGCAACTTAGACATTTTTAATAGCGCGATAGAGGGGAGTTGCATGCTGGGTAGAGCGAATGGGACCTGCTATTGGCTTGCTCGAGCGGAGCTGGTTCTGCTGGCTAGAGAAGAAGGGAGATGTTGCTACTGACTGGAGCAAAGCTGAGCTGCCACAAAAACTAACAATTGCTCAAGTTATGAAAATTGATACAATCGGGTTTCCTTTCACCCTCATGCTGTTGATTTAGTTCATTTCTTTGTTTTCAGGGAGTAGGAGCATGATACATATAAGTCAATCCTTCTAACTTTTAGGGTTTAAGACTGATTGTTTTCCTTGTTTGCCATCACTAGTTCTGCTTGTTAACAACAATGACTTTCCTTGCATTGCTCTCAAGGAATCATTTTAGTGGAAGCCATCCTGCACTTGGTAATCTTCTCAAAGAGGAAGATCAAAAGGTGTGTTTCCCTATCCTACTTGAAATGGATTCTAGGTTGTCAATATTCCCTATCCTGCTTGAACTAGGTGCTGAATTTGAATAGAGGAAAAAGGCGGAAGAGGGCTGGAGGTTTAGAATCACAATGGGAGAAAACTGAAGGATTATAATTTATCCTAGCATAATAGTACATTTGGATGTTTCACCGAATGATGATTTCTTGATGATGTTGTGGTCTGGGCTTCAATCTGTTTCGTTGTTGTTCTACCCATATAAGAGATGTTACTCATAGATCAAGATATTATTTTTGATTACTGCCTTCTGATCTAGGTGATTATAATTTTGTTTTAGTTACACAAAAAATTGCTCTACTTATCTTCTCATGTACTGGTAATTGGGGGATTGTTCATTAAGGCCTTTACCATGATTCAAAAAGTTTTAGAATGTAAGCTTCTTAAACTTAGATGAATGGGGAGAAATTAGATGAAGTATAATGTTTGTCTTCTGTGAGTAATTAGATGAATGGGGAGAAACCTCTTGTCCTGTCTTGAAAGGGGCGATAAACCTCTAATTTCAATTCATCATCTTCTTATTTGTTGGAGTTTCACAACTAGCTTTGCCATAGTGTAAAGGTTTCCAGAATTAATGCCTTAAGATTAAACTTGTTTATTCAATTTGTAGGAACTTCAATAGGAGCATAAATCTTACTCTGTAGGAAATTTTATATATGTCTGCTTCACTCATGCTATATTCAGGTAAAATATATATGTACGATTATCGATTATTACTAGAGTTTTGGAAAATTCTCCTCTTTAATTATGCCAAAGCTAAAAAAGGCAGAACTTGAGATGTTGGGGTTTCTATAGGCTTTTGGTTGTTGCTAGTTTTCTTTAACTTGTATATAATTTGTGTTTTTTGTATGACTCTGCCTTGGTACACAGCTTTTGTGGTTACAAAGGAATTGGTTTCCTTGTCCTGTTTTAGAAATAAGGGAATTTGTTTTGGCTTCTGCAAATGGGTTATTATGTCTCTGAACTTCAGTCAAGTGTTGTTGGTGTCCTCTTATACTAGTAACTAGAATCAATATCCGTGGCTACGCCACAGGAATTAAAGTTGCAACAACATTGATCATATGATGGCAAGTTTAGGTGATAGCAAAATGGGATCATTGTATCACTCCCAAAGATGTGATTTGGAAGTATTGATAGCGTGCAAGAGATTTGTATTTTGAGCTCCATAGTAAATTAGCATAGGAATTTAGTTCGAGTGACAACAGCAGGAGACGCTCTAGAACTGTAGAAGGCTAATCCCATAAGAAATTGTATACCATCATTTTAATGGACTCATGATTAAGTGTTGAAAAGGTATATGCAATATTGGATAACCATATTCCTATTTACCCAATGAATAGACAAAAAATAAGCATACTGTAAGAGTTTCCTACCGAATCCAACTCGTTGACATAGTTCTACTCAGGAGCTACAACTCAAGGGTATGTCTAACAGCTCTCTACATAATCGAACTTATTGACATAATTCTACTGAGAAGATACAAACTCAGGTATATGTCTAAGACTTTCCTACCGAAACCTTACAACCCTTTAAAGGTTCTATGTCTAAGACTTATCCTTCCATCTGCATTCTCCACCTCCCTACTAACCTCCTTGGCCTGCATAATCTCATCAATATCCACCTTCCTGCTAACCTCATTGGCTTCACATAGTATTATATCATCCTTTACAACAACAAAAAAAAACTCTCCTCGGCTTCACATATAATGGCTTCAATCTGAGTATGGAAATAGAACCTTATTGATTAAACAATAGCAGGAAAATAGTTGCTTGAGCTAATTACTCTGTTGAATAAAAATGATCCAGAAATGGTAAGGTTAATGTTACTTAAATAAATATGTAAAAGTCACTTTTTTAATCAGCTTATTTGAGTTTTGCTCTTGTCTCAAATAAAATAGAATTGTAAGCAACACAATTTTTACCTTTTGTCATCATAAATTGCATCCTAGACATAATGACAACAAAAACTCATTCCTGGGATCCAATACCAACTCACTAACAATTTTATGAAGCATTAATTAATAATTAATAGAAGTATATTGTGATGCAATTGGCTGGTTTCTTCTCGTCAAGCACAAACTGACAAAATCAAAGAAGGGAAGGAGAATCCTTAGTATAGGAGAGAGGGAAAAGCAAGTAAACCATCTCAAATAAAAAAAGGGGAAAGGAAGAACCCCAGTAAAGGAGACAGTAGGCAACCTTGGGAGGTTTTCTGGTTGGGCTGCTAGCAGCTGAATGTTCCAAATTCTTTCAATAGAATTGTAAATTTCAAGCATGGGGCAAGCTTCCTTGATGTAGCATCTAATTTCTAATCACTAACAGAGATCCTCTTTAACTACAATGCTTGTTGATACGCTAAATTCGACTAACAAACTAACAATAAGGACATTAGGACAAACCACTCTACCATAAATATAACCGAAATCTCACTATAGCAAACAGTAAGGGTTCAAAGTACAGGGAAAATGAAACATTCAATGAGCAACTTAAAATGAAAAAGGAGGCCCTCTCGACCCAATGCTTCTAGCTTGCTGGTTCTGATAACCATGCACTTGATTTGCACTTGTTGGAAGCAAAGGATACACTGGCTGAAGTTGCAACATTTAAAACAAATGAGAACAAAACCCATATTAAGTGTATAATGTAGACAACTTAATTTATTCAAAACTGAATATCAATCTTTAAGCACCTTCATACAAAAACATAACCATTAAACATAGTGTAGCAGGCAGCTACACATCAATGACCTTTTTCCTCTCCTTCAATCTATCATTTTGAAGATGTGACCAATGAAAAAACAGTGTAATGAAGATCTATATCTTTTGAATATACTAAATAGAGTGCATTATCCACTCACATTTCGCTGCAGTTTGTGTTTTATCAAACATGACTGCAATTCATCACGTATTCATTTAAAAAAACCTCAAAACAACATTACCCTGCTTGAAGATGTTGCAGAACTGAATTTCAGCAACTCGAAGTCATGATGCAATTTTGACCTACAGGAGACAGTTTCTTTACATTATTAGAAGAGGATTAGATAGCGGATTGGGCTGTGATCGATGTGCCCCAATTTTGTTTATTGATCCACCTAAACATTGTTTTGTCTCTCAGTGTTCATTGTTAATAATAGAAATCAACATTAGCAGCAAAAAAAATCCCCCCTCAACCCTTAGGTTTATAACCACGGAAAATTAATTGCGAACCCATGTCATGTTGGAATAAAGCGCTGGTTTTTTCTTTCGGTAACAGGAAAGGAGTATTAGGCAGTCTAAGGCATACATGCATCATAATGCATTTATGCTCAACCATGATTCAGGAAACATAGTGGCCTGACATAATTTGAATCTTGTTGCTCAACAAATCTATCTTTATCTTCATTCCTACAATTCTGTCTTTTCAACTTTTTCATATTACTTGTGCATATAGCTATTATCCAATTCGCAGTCTATTCTTTTATCTCTTTGTATGATTCTTGATCTTCCCTGAGAAACAAAACACACTCAACTCCCATCCATGTCTAAAAGAGGACCTTGAACCAAGATGAAAACATACAAAGCTATTGAGTAATATGCAAGAATCTTGATTATCCATTCCTAAATAACTAAGCTGGTCACTCTCACATCTCTCATGTTGGTATTTTGGATCATGATGCAGACAATGGGGTAACATATTGTGGATGTCACTCTTCCAACACTCAAAGTACCTCGGATAAAAACAGAGCTTAATTTGAAAACCGAAAGCACCTAAAATTGAAGAACATAAAAAGCATACCTGCAATGTTAATCCGGCAACTGACTGTGTAACCATCAATCACAACTTCAAGAACTGTGCATGCCCCAATCCTACTTCATTTGTTGACTGCAATTTTGAGGAAGTAAATAAAATTGAGTAATCACAGTAGCCAGGCACGCCAAAGTACCTAAGAGACGATTTTACAAAATGCAGCAAGGGGAAACAACTTCCCACGCGGAATCAATAAGTGGAAACAGCAATCGTCCCTGTTTTTGTGTTTCTCTATCTGCCTCGCACTGTAGGTCGGCGATCATCTGAGCCCATAGCTGAGATCCAAACACGACACGTGAGGACATCAAGCAGCCCCCAAACCACTAAAAACTCGAGCGGTGTAGACATGGAGAAAAAAGAGGAAACAAAAGCCCAGGCAAGCAAAACAAAATCGTTCGTACAAAGTGAAAACCGTACCGTAATTCTGTGGCCATTACAAGAAGTGAAATTCCCGACACCTTCGCCGTTGTAGGCATTCTTGTCCCTATCGGAGCTGCTATTGCTGGACCTCGAGAGCAAGAGAGTGGAAAGCATCAACCCGCCAATGTTTGGTGTTGCTAAAATCAACGGGATCTAACAGCTTCGACATATCTGGCTCTTTTCTACGACAGCTGAAAGAATCGAGCTTGCGCTGATCACCAATGTTGTCTATGTTTTTTGCCCGACAGCTGAAGTCGATGGAGAGAGGACGAACAGAAAAGATTGGGATGTGGATGAGAGTTAAAAGATGGTAGGTTAGATAATTAGAAAGCAAGGGGATGAGAGAAAAGACTAATGATATAGAGGGATGGAGGGACGATTTTGTGAAAGAAAATCAGCAGCAATGTACTTATGTACAGTAGAGGATAGAGTGCGGGAGAGGATTTGTCAGGAAGAGATGGTTGGCAGAGAAAAGAGGTATGGTAAGGGAGTGGAGCTGTACGGGAAGCTCCTTTCTTTACGCAAGATGGGGCTGGGGTTTTTTTTTGTTTTGTTATTAATGGCCTCTTGATTTAAGGCGTCGCTGATTGGGAAGAGAGCTGGTTGTGAGGAGAATGAGGACTCCATTGCACTAAAAGACATAAAATGAAACAGTAGCACAACACTTGGGGCAATAAAGTGTACTCAACTTTCATGTATAAAAGAATAAGTAGCAGTAGTAGCTAGGTAGTCATATCATGCATGAACTGTCTCTTGTTTTTGTTTGTGTTAGAACTTCTGTTAGCTAAGGAACTAGTTTTCTGACTTATATGAAGCTTGGATGGTTAACTGCCAAATGGCTAAGTTATGATGTATATGTTGATTATTGTTTAACTTAGACCCTTCATTGTAAAATATTTTTCAAGTGCACAGAATTGTGCAAAGTGCAGTTGCTTGAATGTTAATTTGGGGGCTGGAAGTGACGAGTTTGCATCAAGTAACAGTAGTGAATGGTGTTTTGGCAGCATGAGGGCGAAGAAGTAGTTGCTGCAGCAGAGGCATTCCATCGTGGTGCTTGTTCTGTTTGTTCTTTCTATCGTGGTTGAATGGTTGATCTTTTTTTATCCAATCTGCCAAATTGTGAGTCAAAGAAGTTACAAGATTAGTGATCATCAAAGTTAAAAACAAGTTTGTTGCTTTTAAGAGTCTCTGTTTACTAGATTGCATTAAGCAGTAGCAGCAACAACAAATATGTCAATGCAATTGCTTATGTATGTATATGGATTTTGATTAATTTTTCTTTTTCTGGGCCTGCACTATGTTTGGTGACTGGCTTGTTGATTCAATTTGTAGGAACAACTACAGCAGGAGCAACGCTTTACAGTCTATGAAGTGTATACGTAGTTCCTGCCTTGAGAACAAGGCATTTGGGTAAGTCTTTCCAGTCCCTCTTTAAGTTTCCAGCTTCTCTATCTATATGTTCTATGGATTTGGGTTCAACTCACTTCTCATTGATGATTAAAATTTCAATTGTTGTTCATGGTAGATACAAGCAGGATGCCTCAGATGGTGTCCACCTCACTTTTTTCGCTACAAGAAGAATGAAATTTAGAATGTTAGCTCTAGACAGACAATTTTGATGTTGACTTGTATACCATAAAAGTAATAATTAGTTAGCTTATCGAGGAGAACTAGTTATTAGTTATTACAATGATATATATTGTAACTTCTTAGAATTATTTACTACAAGATTTACGACTTTCGATTATTGATATTAATATTATTTTGTTCTTACTTGGTGGAAAGAAACTTTAATATTGGTTTTTTTAATTAGTAATGACAAAAAATTATAATTAATCTTGTTATAGAAATTGTAATTAGTCATAGGAAAATACTGTGACTAGTGATTGTAAGTAGCTTTCGTAAAATACCGTGACTAGTGGTTAATATTTAGTCATGGGTGAACAGTTACTACAAGTAGTAAATATCGTGACTAGTGGTTAGTATTTAGTCATGGGTGAACCAGTTACTACAAGTAGTAAATACCGTGACTAGGGATTGACATCTATTCACGGGTATCAATTAGTCACAATATACAACTAGTCACAGAGCTTTAAATTACAGTAATTTTCCCCTGACTAAAATTCTTAATCACGGGAAACTTGCTTTTAATTACCGGAATTAGCGTGATTAAATTACCTTTTTCTTGTAGTGAGCCCACAATGATCAAATATTCCTGGGGAAGTAGTTTGAGCTTTACTGCTAAAGAATTGATGAGGTCATACATCATTAACCAATATTTTATCCAACCTCTTTGCAATAGGGTAATTCTGCTGCTTGTTCCACCATGTGAATCTAGAACCCAGGACCTTACGATCTACCAGTTCCATACCACCAATCCAATTCTTGAAACGCAACATACTCTTAGACAAGGTAACCATGTTTGACAATAGTCAATGCTTTGAAATAATTCGATGATCCCTATAGGACGTGGTCAGCGAGAAGTCATCTAATATGGCCATAGGATGCTGATCCGGACTTAATTGTACACTTTTTAGCCGTGGTTTTCTTAGTCGTTTGAGGCATTTTACTCCTGGAGGTTTGGTTTTACGCTGGGTTTTGTCTCATTTTTGTGCATTTCATTCAATAGCTGGTGGAACCAACCCCGGAGTCGAAAGTTGGACGAAAAGGAGAAAACTCGGGTCAAAGGATAGAGGCAGTAGCAGATCACGATGGAAGCAGTGAGTTCACGGTCAGGGAGATCGTGAACTGGAGCCGCAAACTGTGAACCTCCAGCTTTCAGGGACATTTTTGCTTTCACTGGACTCAAGTGATCGAGTTGCTCGAAGACATGGCAAGTAAAGAATATGATTGGGGTTTGACGAGAAGTGGCAAGAGAAGCACCGCAAGAGGAGAGCAAAGTGTAGGAGCAAGTCCCCCGCTTGAAGTTGAGATTGATCAGTTGATTGATGCACTCCTAGAGGACAAGAAGCATGGGAAGAGGCCGATAATGGCGTGTGATTGGCGTTTGATTACCAACCACGAGATTTCAGAGTGTCAAATGATGAAGGAATCAAGCACCCCAGAGGAGAAAGGGAGTTTCATCGCCAATGCTAGAGTGAACAACCCCTATAGCAACACTTACAACCCGGGGTGTCGAAATCATCCCAATTTATCTTGGTCCTCTCCTACCAACCCAAGACCCCCCAGTTTCCAAGGATTGACGAGAAATTGTCAACCAAGGCCTACTTTCATTCAACAAATGCCGCAATTTCAAAGCTCTATCTTTCAACAACCATTCCAAGCTCAAGGTGGTCAAGGGTTTCAACAACCTGATAAGTTTGCAAAACTTGAAGACCTTGTGACCACCTTCATGAGCATGAGCACCCAAAAGTTTGAGAAGATTGAGCAATTTATGGATGTGGCAACAACAAAGTTTACTTCGGTTGAGGCAAGATTGAGGAGCCAACAAGCAAGCCTTCAATACTTGCAGGTGCAAGTTGGTAATCTTGCCGGGATCATCACCGAGAGACCAAGGGGAGCCCTACCCTCTCAAACTATTGTCAACCCCAAAGATCAAAATGGCAGTTGCAATGCTATTCTTTTGAGGAGTGGGAATGACCCCGGAGGTTGTTCCTAAGGAAGTGACCGAAGAAGAGAAGACTCCTCCAACGACCAATGATAAAGAAAAGTGGGAGAAACGGAAGAAGAGCATAAGAATGCATTGCCGATGCCACCACAAGTGGCTGAGTACAAGCCTCCTCTTAATTTCCCCACGAGGATGCACAAGGACCGATTGGAGGCGGAATGTGGTTGATTTATGGAGATGATCAAGAAGCTCCGCATCACCATTTCGTTCTTGGAGGCCATAGTGCACATGCCGAGGTATGCCAAATACCTCAAAGGGATTCTCGCCAAGAAGCCAAAATATGAAGACCTCGCCAATGTCACCTTAGGCGAGGAGTACTCCGCCTTCATCCTCAACAATTTGCCCAAAAAGCGACCGGATCCAGGTAGTTTTAATATACCTCTTTGCATCGAAAATCATCATATAGAAAAATCCTTGGCGGACTTAGGAGCAAGCATTAATGTGACGCTACAAGTTTTTTAGAAATTTTCTTTTGGGGGAATTAAAGACCACTAGGCTTAGTGTCACATTGGCTGATCATTCAATTATTAGTCCTAGAGGTATTGTGGAGGACGTCCAAGTGAGAGTTGGCCAATTCTATTATCCGACGGATTTTGTTATCCTTGATATCAGTGAAGATGCATATATGCCACTCATACTAGGGAGCCCCTTCCTTGCCACCGCCAAGGCCTTAATCGATGTTAATGAGCAAACTCTGGTTTTGAGAGATGGGGAGGAGTAACTCACTCTTTCAATTGATCCGAAGGCCAAAAATGATGTTGTGAAGGAAATGGACTCGAGTGGTATGATAAGAAGCGGTGGTGAGCCTCTCAAGGCAAACCCCACTAGTGGTTTTGTTCCATTTGATGATGAGGTGCAGGAAACCAAGGCAGGTACCAAGCTTGAAGGAATGAAGAAGGAAGCATGGAGGGAAAAGCTGAACCGTGCTTATTCCCGACCAAAAGATAAGGGTAAGGCGAAAGTGCCAGGCCAAGAAGGCTATCCTATGGAGCTTAAGTTTGGAGGTGATAAACCTCGCCCAGAGACCGTGGCGGATCCACTCTCGGTGGCTTCGTTCTCTCAAGCATGATAGATCTGCAACGTTGAGCTAGTGACGTTAAACTAGCGCTTGTTGGGAGGCAACCCAACGACAATTTGTTTTCTTTTCCTTATTTTCTCTTTTTGTGTTTGTGTGAAGAGTTCAAGTGTTAGAATGGGTATCACCGTGCCAAGTCTGTGTGTTTGCGTATTTCGAGATGTTTTGTGATTGAATTAGGGGCACGGTTGAGTAGATCGAGTCAAAATTTTGCAAATGCCCTATTTTCACTCAGTTCACGGGTTCTGCTTTCAGTTTAAGGCAGGAGACCGTGAACGATGGCGAATCCAGCAGTCTTTGAAACTCACCGTTTTACCCAAGTTCACGGTCTGGGAGTTATGCTCGCGGTCTCAGCCACCATGTACTGGGCCCTCCATCTGTGAACTATGGGATCGACCTATAAAAGGGGCATGAACCCGCCTCCCTCGCCAGAATCCTCTGAACATAGCCGGAAATTAACAATTTTTTGACAATTTTCATCGATTTTAGTGACCTTCGCAAGTCTTCCCAAGTCTTCCCAAGTCTTCTCGCGTTCAGCAGCACCTTCGCCAAAGTTTTTGCGAGGTTTGGCTCCAAATTTACCGGTGAGGCGATTTCCGGTGAGCTACCGACGAGGCTCCAATGACCCCCCTCCTGCCAGTTTTTCATGGATTTTTCAACTCCCTCGCCCTCTCCTTACATCCCCGTCAATCCTACTTGAGTCTCCAGGTTTGTTTTCATCTTTTAGATTGTCAATTCTTGGAGAATCGGATTAGGGTGAAGGTGAGGGGAATTTGCGAATTGATTGAATGAATGTTGAAATTGGCCGAGGGGTTAGTCGATTAATATTATGAATGTTGCATGTGGATTCTATGAGCTTAATTGAGCCTTGGCGGGCATGATTTGGGTATAGTTTGTGGTTAAGTGTGGAATTTGTCCACCAAGTGCTTTATGTTTGAATTCATTTTTTGTGAATGGTGGTTGGAGGCCATCGAGGCGTGGTATGGGTTTGATATTATGTTTTGATAATCCGTGAATTGCCTTGAACCATGCGTCGATGAGCTTTGTGTGCACTTGAGCTTAAATTGTTGAAATCCGGTCTTGTGAAAAGCCTTCAAAGGCCTATTAATGGAATCCTAAGCGTGGGGGAATTCTTTTCTCCCCTTTGATGTGAGATTGACAGATATTTCCACGTATCGTGTATGTTTTGGATTTTTGCAGGATGGTTGACATGAGCCACCCGTACTTGATAGAGCTAAAACGGTGGCCGAGCATTGAAAAGGAAGCGAGGTTCTGGGTGCAGTCTTCGACCGGACCCCATTGGAAATTCGATTTCACTTAGTTCGATAGATTACACTATGGAGATATCATGTGAGTGGTTGTGGCATACCCACAATGGCGGCCAGCTACTCGAAATGGAAGATGACATTTACACAGAGTTGTGTGTAGAGTTTTCAGCACTTTCTGCATCCTTAGGGAGAAGAACCTGCTGGGGCGTGTGCATCGTGCACTGTCTTTTAACCAGTTTGCTGGAGCCATGGGAGTCCTCATGAGGTTAGGATCAGAGTTGGATGCAGATGCCATCAAAAATTTCGACGCACAAGCCGCTTTGAAGAAGTTTTGCCTCTCTGAGATGCACCAAACTCGGTTTGTTCCATCTCGCGCTTCGGCATCTACGCTCAAGCCGCAATGGCGTGTCATCAACACACTCCTTGCTCATTCTCTTTACCAAAGCTACATGTGCACGAACAAGATCACTGAGAGAGCCTTGCTCGCATTCGCTTCCATGGTGGATCCATCTAGTAACCTTCATCTTGGCTTGGCCTTGTCAACCTCTTTCAACAGGGCTATTAGTGGCAGCGGAAGCTATATCATTTCACTGGACCCCTACATCACCCACCTAGCTCAAAACTTCAATGCCAACCTTGAGTGCTGTAAAAAGGAAGGGCGCTCCTCCGGGTTTGGCAATGACACCTTAAGAGCCATGAAGATGCTTCAAGTCTTCGAACCATTTAGCTACATTGAGGGACTTTCCCTACCACCAAGGGTTCCTCCTCCAGAGCAGCCACCTACCAGAGCTCCAGGACACTGCTGGCGCATCGCACCACCACCATCAGGAGCATCATCATCATCCGAAGCTGGACCTTCCTCCTTCGGAGCCCACCTCAAGCAGTGCGTGGATTGCCTCGAGGAGCAATTTTTAAGAGTCACCACTCGGCTTGACCGATCCACTGACCTCCTAGAGTGGATTGCTCGACTCCAGGGCGTCCTTTCGGACGACGAGGAGTGACCTTGGATCCATGACGAGGTAGCCGACGAGTGAGACATGTCGCAGAGCTGATTTCTTTCGCCCCACTTCTCCACTTGAAAACTCTGAACTCTGTTTATTTTCATTTTTATTCTCTCTTTCTTTAGTGTGTGAACTAGTAATTTATGAGTTTTTCTTTCCTTTCAATTGTGATGTGGAACTTTATTATGTTTAATAACCTCGCCTCGAGCGAGAATGTGCGTGTGTTTGTGTTTTGTTTTGTTTTCTCTTTGAAACTCAAACATCATACCCCGAGAAGCTCTCCAACTTTCATTCACCAAGCCATGCGGTAACATCGTTCGACACCCTATTTTACGCCATTGAGGGCAATGTCGAGCTTAAGTGTGGGGGGGTTAGTTTATTATTATGCTTATGTGTGTGATTGAATGCTTGGAGCCTTGATGTATGCCCAAATTTGAAAAATTTGAGGGCTCGAAGCAATGCATGATCAAATGGCCGGTTGGTGGGTGAATCTCGTTCTTATTTGGCATTGATCTTGAATTGTTGCATGTGATCAAGTGCATCCTATTATGATGACTGAGAGTGCAGTAGGTGTGTGCAAACGTTTAGTTCTCATGTGTGCCTAAATGAATTGATGTCTTGACTTGGTTACTCTTTGATTACAATTGCCATGCATAAAAAAATTTGAAATTTGAATAGATGATTGTGTGGCTAGGTAGCCATATGAGATTTGTGTCGATCGTCTTTTTCATGTGTGATAGATCCCTCTCGCCATGATGTGTAACATTCACTGTTGTCACTAGTGAGTATGATAGAGGCATAGGATTAGTCCACGCCCAAAAGTTGATTGTCCCGAAACATCTTATCCCCTAGTCAACCCCTTTGAGCCGTGTGACTTTGGGGTCGTTCTAATGTTAGGAGCTTTGTGCTTGTTGAGCTTAATGGTGAGTGAAAGAATGACCCCTCGTCCTTTTTTCGTTCCAAAGTGTTAGTCATCCTTGTGTCTCAGAGTTCTCGTTTTTTAGATCCATTGATGTTCTACATAGGTGGTTTTGCATGGTTCTTGCTAGAAATGAAAAGGTAGTATTGGAGGAAAGTTCTTTATGGAGAGAATTGTTCGTTTAAGGATAAGTGACATGTGTTGTACTGTACTCTCTAGTACCCCCCCCCCCCCCCCAAAAAAAGAGAAACAGACAGAAAGAGCAAAAGAAAGAAACGAAACAAAAAAGAGGTCATAAAACGGGGTAGATAAAAATAGAGAGTGGCCACAAAACTCTAATTGTATGCCCCAAGAAGGATTTTTAGGCACTCAAGCAATTGAAACACCTAAATTGTTTGATGACCTACTTCACTACTAGGTTTGAAATGTGAATAGCAAGAAGAGACCAAGGAGTGTGCTTTAATGAAGTTCGCGATTGGTAGTGGTTTGTAAGAAGGGAAGTGTGCTTTTTGGCCGATGCTAGTGGTAGTTTATCATAGGAAAGGTTTTTAGTCAAAACCATGGAACCTTTGGTTTTAGGTTGAAGATGTAGGACTATGTTTGCCACCACCCATAAAGCTTTTTCCCCATGTCCAAGACAATTGCCAGTCATTTGAACCCGTGTCTAAGACCTCCGGACAAGTTAGTGATGACAACCACCCCATGAACTCTAGCATTTAGAGGTTGCCGCCATGGTAGAGAGACGGTAGGGCTGAGTGTAAATGGTTGTTCACATATTTTGCCCCCAAAAGGTCATGACCCCACTGGTCGAGAGTGAGTGATTCATTCTTGTTTTGCATTTTTATATCCTACCCTGGTGAGGACCTTTGTCGTCGCCTTTTCATTTGTTCCTTGGACTTGAGTTCTATGCATGGTTAGTTGTGGTTGGTGAGTAGTCCGGTCGAGACTTGCATTGATTTTTGAACAGGGTGAGAACTTTTCAATTGCTCATTCTTGATGCATTCGAATGTCGTTTGTGGTGGATGTCGGTATTGCTTGAGGTAGTTCATGCGTTGATGCCCAATAAGGCAATAACCATTGAGATTCACCATTTTGTGTCTTTTGATTTTTCCCCAAGTTATTTTGTTAGGTTGAGGTTTCACCTTTGGTTGAAAATGGTTTGCATGGGGACAAGAAAACGTCTAACTGTGGGGGAGTGATTCGGCTTATTTGTACACTTTTTACTCCTGGTTTCCTTAGTTGTTTGAAGAATTTTTACTCCGGGAGGTTTAGTTTTACGCTGGGTTTTGTCTCGTTTTTGTGAATTTCATTCTATAGTAGGTGGAACGAACCTCGGAGTCGAAGTTGGACGAAAAAGGCAAAAAATCGGGTCAAAGGATGGAGGCAGTAGCAGATCACGATGGAAGCAGTGAGTTCACAGTCAGGGAGACCATGAACTGGAGTCGCAAACCGTGAACCGCCAGACGTCCAGGGACATTTTTACTTTCACTGAACTCAAGCCAGTTCACGGTCGTAAGACTGTGAACCCAAGTCGCAGACCGTGAACTGGATAATTGATGCGACGCGTTTTGGCCTGAGATCACGATCCCCGCCTTGAGTTCACGGTCGTGAACTGGGACAGTGATGTGAGCCCGACCTGGGTATAAAAAGGGGTCTGAGCTGAAGGAAAGAGAGAGAGAGAGAGAGACCTAGTGTGAGAAATTTCTTGTTCTTCTTCATCTTCAGATTTCTAGAGTGAGAAAGTGACGAACCAAAGAAGAGAAGAAGCTAGGGTTTCATCTTCAAGCAAGGTTTTGGGAATTCATTCCCTAAAGGAGGATCTCTTCAACACAAAGAGCAAGGCTAGCATCTACATGATGGTTTCCCTTCTCTCTTGTGTTTTTACTTCTCCTAGCATGGAATAGTCCCTTATTTCACTTGGGTGTTTGTAAACCCTAGTTACAAATATGTGGATTTTTGTATGGGTTGAATGATTTATGTGTGGATGTGTTTTAATATGAATTTGGAGGTACTTTTATGGAAGATTGTGTTGTGTGTTTTCCTATCAATCTTTTTGACATTTTAACCTAGTTAGAGAGAAAACCCCATTTCTATGAAAGAGGCTTGTAAAGCTAGGTTTGCTTAAGCAAATCTTGTCTCCTACCTAGGTTAATGTAGGCAACCCTCTTTGTTCGTATTAGCACCTAATGTTGGTTGTAATTTGCCCATCCCAAATCCTTAGTCGGGACGAGTCAATAGGTCAAGAGAGCTACTTTGGTGGCTTGAATCGAATTCCCTTGACCTATTGACCAAGAGAGTGGCCTTTGTTCACTTGTTGCATGATAGACCGTTATTTACACATTTTTTTACCCTCGTTCTCACACCGTTTGAGGTGTTGATTCTCGTGTTTTAGGCCGATTTCACGCTAGGTTGTGCTCGTTTATGATATTTCAGGTCCTAGTACGTGAATGGAGGCTTGGGAGCGAGTCTGGGGTCGATTGGACGAAGATCGGACGCATGGCGAGGTTCTAAGGAAGCTGCACGGGCAGACCGTAGCATCACACGGCCGTGCAAGTGACAAGACAGGCCGTGTGGGATTGTGCGAGGCCAAACACGGGCAGCTGGAATTCTCACACGGCCGTGCAACTGAGCAACCCTGGCAGTGTGATTTCCACCGAGAGCAAACACGGGTAGACTGGGATTCTCACACGGCCGTGCAACCCTGGCCGTGTGAGATTGCTGAAGTTCAAACTTAATGGTACACTGCGTTTTGAGCCGCACGGCCAAGTGGGTGAGTCACACGGCCGTGTGGCCTGCCCGTGCGGGTCGGGAAATTCTGGTTTTAGAGCCAATTCCGAGCCAAAAGTGGGAGAATTGGATTTTCAGAGCAAAAACAGAGCCCTAGAGAGAGAAAGTGCGAAGAACACATCCTAGAAGCTATCTTGGAGCTGGGTTTCATCGAATCGAGCTTGGAGATCGTTATAGGAGTGGAAATCATCATCCCGGAGCAGATTTTCCTCATCATTATGAGTATGACTACTCCAATTACTGTTTTCTCTTCTCTCTCTATGGAGTAGAACCCTTCTCTCACTTGGGTATGAAGAACCCTAGTTCCTTGTGTTAGGGATTTGATTGTAATGACTTGGGATGATATTACTGTTTGATTTTAATCGAATGATGCATGTTTATTGAATTGATTTGAGTCTGATCAGCTTTTCTCAATTTCTGTTGCAACCTCAGATAGATAGAATCTGATTAGGTTGTTAGAGCTTCTTCATTCGATAGTAGGAGATTGGCTATACGATAGTAGGAGATTGGCGCCGTTGCCGGGGACCCTCTAGGTTATTGGGGAAACGTGAGAATTTGTTACTCTAGCTTTTTCTTTATTGCATTTTTCTCTTCCACCTGTGTGCCTTCACGGGTTGTTTCTGCTGACTGTGTGCAGGTAGTGCATGACCTGTAGCCAGTCGGGAGAACTACTACCATTAGACCAGGAGCTTGAACGAACTTGCAGGAACTTCAAGCGGGCTCTAAAGGCACGACTGGCTGCGGAGGAGGAGCATTCACAGCTGCAGTTAGAAGAAGAAGAAGACGAGATGGCTGATCCAGAGAACCGTGATGTGATCCCGGAAGAGCAGACCATGGGATCCTACTGGACCGCTAGGGCTGCGGACATGAGGTCACCCATTCAACACCCTCATGTCCTAGCCAACAATTTCGAGGTGAGCACCTCAGTGATCACCATGCTGCGCGGTTCAGTGGTGTTCCGTGGTAAGGAGGGAGAGTGCCCCCGATCACATCTCAGGCGATTCCACGAGCTCATCGATGGAATCAAGATCAATGGGGTACCAGCAGATGCCATCCAGCTGAGGTACTTCCCCTTCACGCTGGAGGGGCAAGCCAAGGAGTGGCTAGACACTCGACCTCCGGGCTCCATTACCACGTTCGCCAACCTGGCGGACAAGTTCCTCACCCGCTACCATCCTCCCTCCAAGACAGCTGACCTGCAGAAGCAAATTACCCATTTTGCTCAGGATGAGGATGAGACCATCAGAGATGCATGGGAGAGGTACAACAGTCTCTTCCTGAGGTGTCCAAATCATGGCTTCAATGATGCCTTCAAGGTGGGCACCTTCTATCACGCCCTCTTCCCGGAGGACAAGCAGCTGATTGATTCGGTCTGCGGCGGGAACATGCTGACCAAAACCCCGCCACAGCTGAATCAACTCTTTGAGGAGATGGCGGAGAACGGTTATGATTGGGGCACTGCCAGGAGGTCGAGGAGAGCACCCAGCCGAGGTGTACATTCTGTGGGAGCCCATCCCTCTGATTTGGTGCAGGTAGTATCAAAGCTGGTCTCAGCTATCGATCGTTCTGGGATGATTCCAGGGACCGGACAGCAGCAGGCGATGCTCTGCCACTGGTGCGAAAGCACCCATCATACGGTGGAAGACTGCCAGGCGATGAAGGAATCAACCACACCCTAGGAGCAGGTGAACTTCATCAATAATGTCCGGCGCAACGACCCCTACAGTAACACTTACAACGAGGGGTGGCGCCAGCATCCTAACTTCTCCTGGGGTGGGGCAAATTCCAGACCACCAGTCCCCCAGGGACCACCGGGCTTCCAGAGGCCACCATATCAGCCCAGGCAGGGGCAATTCCAGCAGCAACAACAGTCTCTTTATCAGCCCATGCAAGGGCATGCTGCTCATTCACAGCCGCGACCTTTCCAGCAGCCAGGTGCAGCCCCTGCTGCCCCAGTGCAGAATGATCAGATGGCTGAACTGCGGGACTTGGTGGGTTCTCTCGCCAGTTCTAGTGCTCAGAAATTCAACACCATTGAGCAGTTCATGGAGAAGGCCTCGGGAAAATTCATGGCTCTTGAAGCTGGTCAGAGGAACACACAGGCTGTGTTGCAGGATATCCAGACCCAGCTGGGGAGTGTGGCTCAGGCAGTGGCTCAAAGGGCTCCCGGTACTCTACCCGGGCAGACCATCCCTCATCCGCCGACACCGAATGAGCACTGCAATGCCATCATGACCAGGAGTGGCAAGATGACTGTTGATCCACCTGTTCGGGAACAGGAGAGAGAGACCCCTGCCTCGGCATCTCCAGCAGCTGAAGAAGAAGTAGAGAAGGAGGTTGAGGTGCCTGCACCTAAACCGCAACCAGTAGTGAAGGAGTATATCCCTAAACTCTCCTTCCCTACTCGGTTGCACAAAGACAGGCTGGAGGCAGAGTTCGAGAACTTCATGGCCATGCTTAGGAAGCTGAATGTCCAAGTGCCTTTCCTGGAGGCACTATCTCAAATGCCTAAGTATGCGAAGTTCCTGAAGGATCTTCTCTCAAAGAAGCAGAAGCTGAGCGAGCTGGCCACTGTGGAGCTCAGCGAGGAGTGCTCGGCCATTCTGCAGAACAAGCTTCCGCAGAAACAGAAGGACCCAGGTAGTTTTACTATCCCGTGCTCTATTGAGAATTTGCATGTAGAGAGGTCCTTGGCGGATTTAGGTGCTAGTATAAATGTTATGCCATATAAACTGTTTAAGAAACTAGGCCTAGGTGAACCCCGTGCTACTAGGATGAGCCTTCAATTAGCAGACCAATCTGTAGTGCATCCTAGGGGCATAGTGGAAGACCTTCTGGTTAAGGTTGGCAAATTCAATTATCCTGTTGATTTTGTGATTTTGGACATAAATGAGGATGTGAATGTGCCATTGATACTGGGAAGGCCTTTCCTGGCCACCGCCAAGGCCCTCATAGATGTGCATGATGGGACCTTAGTTTTGAGGGATGGCGAGGAGCGAATAACGTTTTCAGTTGCTAACACTATACCTGCTTCGTTACCTCTGCATGTTGTATCTCACCAGGAGCACGAGTCTGTCGTGTATCCTTCTGTGCTGCCTATTTTGCAGGACCCGCCTCCCACACCTTCGCCGCCACTCCAGACCACTCCATCACCAAAAATACATATCAAGGAGGAGTGGAGGCCGAAACTGCAGGCAGCCAAGCCTGCTCGAAAGAAAGCCGGAGACCACTATGAGCTGGTCCCGCCCCCACCTTGGCCATCCGAGTATTCACTCGCTTGCATCTTACCGGATGGCCAAGTCGAGTTGGCAAATGCTGGTGGTCACATTCGTCGCGTGCATGGCCATCATTTGAATCTGTACCTCAAGAACGATGTGGATCCGCTCTTGAAGGCACCTGATCCTACACTTCCCTGAGCATCCATACTGGCGTCCAGCTAAAAGACGGTAAAGAAGCGCTTGTGGAGAGGCAACCCCACCGAGGTTTGCATTTTCTTACTCGTTTTCCTTTGATTTTTGGTGTTTTTGAGTCTTGAGACGTTGATCCAGAGTCATGTGTCGGTTTTTGAGTGAAAACAGGTTGAATTCGGGGCTCCAGCATGTCGCACGGCCAGGTCCTCAGCTTGCACGGCCGTGTGGAATTTTCACCCTGGCCGTGCGAGCTCTCGGCAAAAATCGCACGGCCAAAAATCATAGTTGCACGGCCGTGTAACTCAGCCTGGCCTGGCCGTGTGGCCGACACAGGCAAACTTTTTCCTCGCACGGCCGTGTGGAATTTTCACCCTGGCCGTGCGAGCTCTCGGCAAAATCCGCACGGCCAAATGTGCACATTGCACGGCCGTGCGGAGTTCCTCGGCCAGGCCGTGTCGGCCATCATGGGCAAAATTGCTCCCTGCACGGCCGTGCGGGCCTGCCCGTGCGGACGAGGCACGGCTTATAAATTCGGCCAGCACGGCCGAGCAGGTAAGTTTTTTCAAAAACCTCGCCGGAATCCTCTGTCCTCGCCGGAAAACCGCGACAAAACCCCCATTTTTCAATTTTTGTCGGCCACTTTGGGTCATTTTTTCACCGAATCAACAACAAACCCACCCTTTCTACACCCAAAGCGACCTATCCCTCCATTTTGAGCGAATTTGGACGACGTTTTTGTTGCCGGAGGCGATTTCCGGCGAGGCTCCGACGAGCACTTCCGACCATTTTTTCGGCGTTTCGTCACTTCCATTGCCTTCCCCTCATCATCCCCTACACCTCTACTTGAGTCTCCAGGTTTGATTTTGCCCTTAGCTATGTTAATTGTGGAGAATTGAGTGTGTAGGGTGCATGTTAGAGAACCTTATTGAATCTTGTGATTTTTGTGCAATTGATTGAGGGGAATGCATGGAATGTGTTTGAATTGTGTTGGGCAAAGTCCCCCTTGCTTGTTTGAGCCCTTGTGTGCAAGAATTGTGCCAATTTCATGCTTAGCTTAATAGTGCACACAAGGTGTTCGATGAAATGCCTGTCTTTCATGCCATGTTGGGGCCACCGGTTGGGGCCCTTAATGACGTAGTTTGAGGGTGTTTTTGCTATGGATGTGAACCTTGAGTTGCCTATTTTCTCGTGAATGTGCACCCCCACTCAGATTATGCTTGATTTATCGAGTTTTTGACCCCCGAACTATGGATGAAACTATGGTTCAGCTGTTTTTTCTGTTCTTAAGTGTGGGGGTGTGATTGACGTTTTCTTTGGCTCTTTCGGTTCCACTTTGGGGTATTCTTTTGCAGGACAATGTCGAAACCTGACCTCAAGCACCCGTTCATCCGGGATCTACGGAGGGGCCCCACCGAGGCTCGCTTCAAGGAGGTCCTGGCCACCCCGTTTGGGCAACACCATTGCTGGTCCAAACAGGAGTTTCGGAAATTGCACTGCTACGAGCAACTCTCCGCTGCCCTCGAAAACCGCACATGGCGCCGTCTTCTCACCGTCTGCGAGAAGGTCTACTACGAGCCCGTCCTGGAGTTCTACACGACTTTCAGGCACACACAGACGACCGATTGGAAAGACGGTACAGCCATCAGATTCAGGCTAGGCGGTGCCCCCCGGTCGATGAGCTACCATGAGCTGGCCGAGGCTCTCGACCTCGACCTGGATGACGATGTGGACTACATCACCGAGGTCAACGACCCGCCGGAGGTGGATTTCATGCGGCCGTACACCCGCCTAGCTAAGCCAGGCCAGAGGAAACCCTTCGCGGCTGGGAGGACGAAGGCCACTACCCTGCTGCTCGACAACCGCCTTCTCCACCACCTGCTGGCGAAGTCTTACACCCCAGCGTCCGACAGTGCCAGCGCCATCACCAAGAGGGCCCTGTACTTCATCGCTTCGATGCGGCAGTTCGATCACCCTCTCCACTTGGGATCGGTGGTGGCCAGGACCTTTGAGAAGACTGCCAAGGAACTGAAGAGCCTCCACTGCGCCCCTCTCATCACCCGCATTGCCACCTACTTCGGGCTGTCGCTGCAGGGGTGCACACAGCAGGGAGACACCGTCGTCTTTGGCAGGACGACGATCAGTCACATGCACCTGCTGCGAGAGAACCGCGGCGTTCTATGGGTCGAGGGATTTCCAGAACCTCAGATCCCCGCGGAGCCCGAGCCGGAGGCCCAGCCAGAGGGCCAGGAGGAGGAGGCCGGTGAGGATATTGATCCAGAGGATGTGGACGCTGCTACTGATCCACCCCAGACTGACTTCCATGCAGGAGGTAGCAGCTCCGCTTTCCCGGGCCAGGATTACTTCTCCTATCAGTTCGAGCAGCTGCGGATCCAGAACCAGCAGCTCCTCGACCAGCAGATACAGTTCCAGCAGCAGTATGCGGAACACCAGGCCCAGTACCAGAACAGGATGGATGCTTTTGATGAGCGCCTGGACATACTCCAGACCCAGCAGGGGGTGACTCTCGCCCACATCGAGCGGGAGAAGCGCCGTTCACGGCGCATGCAGGAGGTCCAGCAGCACCTGCTCCAGCTGCTCTCGGGCGAGCAGCCCGTCTGGAGGACTCCCTGGGAGGACTCTCCACTTCCTCATGCCCCAGCTGACGATGATGATGGTACTGATGGAGCTGCTGGTGATGACGCCTTCATGGCTGACATCGACATCGACTTGGATGATCTTGGCGATGAGTAGGCTGTACTCGTCGCCCATCTCAGTGTGTTTTGCTTTTCGTTTTAGACTTTTGTGTGTTTTCTCCATGTGTGAGGAGCTTGAACTTAGTATCGTTTGTTTTTTGTTTTTGGTTTTCTTTTGTGGTTTGTTTCTGATGTAGCCGTCTGGGCTAACACTTATCCCTAACGCACAGTGTGCTAGTGTGTTTTTGGTGTTCGATTCGTGCAGAACTGTCCATTCTCCAGTTTGTTTCTCGCTGACTGGTCCACTTCCAGTCCCCCAGCAGTGTTTCAATCTGGTAACATCGTTCCCCTTATCTCTCCCTCTACTCCATTGAGGGCAATGTCGTGCTTAAGTGTGGGGGGGTGCTTTGTATCGGTTGGAATATATATTTGGGTGCTTGGAGCCTAGTCCGCTGTCCGAATCTTACGATTTGAGGGCTCCAAGTACTGCTGTTTGATCATATTGGCACTGTGTTGTGATTGATGAATTGAATGGTTTTCGGATTAATGCATGACAACTTGTTTGCGACTAGGACAACCTATGATGAGGACTGAGATGTGCAGTAGAATTGTGTAGGGGTTCAGTTCTTTCGACTGTTTGCTTACCAACTGTGACTTGATTTGATCACTTGTTCTTGACAGTCGTTTATGCATCTAGTTCAGGGCATCAGAATGTGAGATAGAGCATATAGGTAGCCATGTGAGATTTGAGCCTGCTCGTTTCTTTCTTGTGCGATAGATCCCTCTTCCATGATGTGTAGCATTCACGTTGTCATTAGCTAAGATGATGGGGGCATAGGATTAGCCCACGCCCAAAACTGACTGTCCTGATGTGTCATATCCCCTGGTCAGCCCCTTTGAGCCGTGTGTTATCCTTTCTTTTGGTCTATAACGAAAAAAAATCACCCTTGTTTCATCTTTTAGAAGGTTCCACAGAGTGGTTGTTACATATTCTCTGCTGTTTCTGCTAAAGTTTATGTGAGTGTTGGAGGTAGTGCTTAAAAGTTGGGCAGGTGTTTGAAATATGTGCAGAAGTGGTGGCTCTCATAAGAAATGAAAAGAAAAATGAAAGTAAAACAAAGAAAAATTGAAAGCAAAAGAGAGCCACTACCCAAAAATCGTGATTAATGCCCAGTAAGTAGTGTTTCTTAGAAGTCTAGCTTGGAAATGCTAATGTTTATGCCTCCTTCGCTCTTGTGCTCTTGAGATGTTGAGTATTGCAGAATAGCAGAAAGGGAATACCGGTTTGTTTGACTGTGATTGTGTGGGTTTGGAAATGTGGAACCTTGTGCTATGAATACTTCCACCACTTAAAAGGCCTTTTCCCCATGTCCAAGACCCTAGCCAGTCATTTGAACCTGTGTCTAAGACCTCCGGATTAGTTAGTGGTGACACCCCATATGTGAACTCTATCATTTAGAGGCTGCCATCATGGTGAAGAGATGATAGGGATTGAGAGAAGTAGCATGTGCATTTTTCGCATCGAATTGTCCTGACCCCACTGGTCGAGAGTGAGTGATTCATTTTCATATTCTTTATACTCTTGTACACCGGTGAGGACCTAGATTGCTCGGTCTCTGTTCTGATGTCTTGAGTTGGATGCATGAGTTGACTGTTTTGAGTAAGTGGTTGAGTCAAGTCTAGGTTGATTGGTGAACAGAAGGGAGACTCTTCCTTTACTCGATTTGCTGCACTCGAATGTCCTTTGTGGTGGTTGTCCAGGTTGTTATTGAGGTTGTTCATGTATTGATGTTTGAAAAACCAGTACGATTCACGTGTTCTGTGCCTTTATGACTTGTCCCCAATGTTGGTTGATTGAAATATGTAAGCTTACCTGGTGTCTGACTTGGTTTGCTTGGGGACAAGCAAACGGTTAAGTGTGGGGGAGTTTGATAGACCGTTATTTACACATGTTTTTACCCTCGTTCTTACACTGTTTGAGGTGTTGATTCTCGTGTTTTAGGCCGATTTCATGCTAGGTTGTGCTCGTTTATGATATTTCAGGTCCTAGTACGTGAATGGAGGCTTGGGAGCGAGTCTGGGGTCGATTGGACGAAGATCGGACGCATGGCGAGGTTCTAAGGAAGCTGCACGGGCAGACCGTAGCATCACACGGCCGTGCAAGTGACAAGACAGGCCGTGTGGGATTGTGCGAGGCCAAACACGGGCAGCTGGAATTCTCACACGGCCGTGCAACTGAGCAACCCTGGCCGTGTGATTTCCACCGAGAGCAAACACGGGCAGACTGGGATTCTCACACGGCCGTGCAACCCTGGCCGTGTGAGGTTGCTGAAGTTTGAACTTAATGGTACGCTACGTTTTGAGCCGCACGGCCAAGTGGGTGAGTCACACGGCCGTGTGGCCCGCCCATGCGGGTCGGGAAATTCTGGTTTTAGAGCCAATTCCGAGCCAAAAGTGGGAGAATCGGATTTTCAGAGCAAAAACAGAGCCCTAGAGAGAGAAAGTGCGAAGAACACATCCTATAAGCTATCTTGGAGCTGGGTTTCATCGAATCGAGCTTGGAGATCATCATAGGAGTGGAAATCATCATCCCGGAGCAGATTTTCCTCATCATTATGAGTATGACTACTCCGATTACTGTTTTCTCTTCTCTCTCTATGGAGTAGAACCCTTCTCTCACTTGGGTATGAAGAACCCTAGTTCCTTGTGTTAGGGATTTGATTGTAATGACTTGGGATGATATTACTGTTTGATTTTAATCGAATGATGCATGTTTATTGAATTGATTTGAGTCTGATCAGCTTTTCTCAATTTCTGCTGCAACCTGAGATAGATAGAATCTGATTAGGTTGTTAGAGCTTCTTCATTCGATAGTAGGAGATTGGCTATACGAGAGTTAGCCAGTTTACTGCTTTGTACTGAAATTCAATTCCAGTAGTGGAGTTCTGTGTTCATAGCCTCAGCTTTCTATCTCGGTGAAGACTAGTCGTCTGCCGAGTAGTTAGACTGAGAGGGCTTGGTCAGCTTAAGAGATTCCAAGCTACTGTCGGAACTTCCGCAGTTTAATCAACAGTGAATCAACCCAGGGGAATTACAATTGAACCTAACTAAGGGGATAGGGGGACTCAATCCCGAGTGACTCTTTCCTGCTTTAGAAAACCGAACAGTTTACTGCTTTCTTACTGCTTTTGCTTTTAAACAACAATCACTCGAATTAGTTTGCTAGATAATAGAGAATCATGGAGTAAGCAGTAGATCTAGACCCCGGGTTGATAATATAACTTGCCTGTTACTGCATTCCCGGACTGCGATTTCATTTGGTCGCAGTTTGGTGTTGTGTTTTGGCGTGTCATTGCACTTCCCTAAGGTTTACAACCTCCGTACCTCACGTTACCATTCGATCTGACAAGTCATAATTGCTAGCTAGGGCTAGCTAGTGTCAAATCCATTTACTTTTCCAAACTTTTTATCTATAGCTTGTCATTATCACCAAAAACCAATCCCTAGATAATGTTTCAAACAATCAAAGTAGGGGTACTTGGACCCGCCCGTGTTGATATATAAACATATTTGCCTATATTGCATCCAATTAAGGTTTATACTTGGGCTTTAACCGGGAGTTTTATTGTGATATTCGGGACGAGTCACATGCAAGTGCTCCTGGTGAACTAATAGCTCATTGTACAAATTGATTCTTTCATGGTCCTTATTCGGGGTATATACAAATATTAAAACTAATCTAAACTTGCCTTCAACATGTATTTTAAGAAATGCTACCCGTCATCCAATTTAATAGCATTCAACCCATGTTGCCAGAATAACCAAACACAACCAGACTAGGATTTACTATAGTTATCCATCGACTTCCAAAAAGAAATGGCGGTCGCCGCTAACGGAACCAGCCACGTGCCGTCGGTGGCGGTAGCTCGTAGGCTTATCTCTTTGGCATCTCTCCAGACAACATATTAGACTACTAGGAGCCAGAATTTATTGATGGTGCGCTTGGAATCTCTATGTCTGTTATTAAAAGAAGCCGCCGAAAGATGGGAGCACATCTTAGTTGGTAAATTCCAATCGCGACCGGCATCGATTTCGATGATTAGGTTCTAGGCTAACTGGTTGTGGGGTAAAGAAGGTGAGGTTCAAGTTATATGGATTGGGAATCAGTTAGTATTATTCCAATTTTCATCGACAGTAGTATGTTGCTCGGTTTTCGAAGGCCATCCCTGGCATCATAAGAAAAACATGGTGTTTCTGAGGAAAAAGGAGTCAGGTTTTCAGATGCTTCCAATTGATAACTCAGTGAGTCTAGTCTGGCTACATATTTCAAATCTTCCTACGGAGTTTGCTGATAAGGAAGGTTTAGTTCAGATTGCAAATTTAGTTGGGAAACATGGACTTACCAACTATAAGGATTAAGGGGTACAAAGCTAGATTTAGTGAAGGTTTGTGTGTAGACATCTCTGCTACAAAAGAATTGATTACCCAGCTTGATATGAAACACGATGGGATGTCCAATCTGTGGGTTGGGTTGGAATATTGTAACCTTCCCCTGAAATGCTTGAAGTGTAAATGCTTTGGCCATGATTGTTCAGTTCCAGAAAGGGGTTTGGGCAAGAGAGTTTGGCAAGTTACAAGAAGCAGGAGATGGAGAAAATTTCTGATGTGGAAACAGGAAAGGCAGCTATGGTGATGAATCTAGGGGAGGGTGATGGCTCATGAGTTGTGAAAAGTGCATATGTGGAGCAAGTGGACAAGTTATGGTGGATCCAACAAAATCTATTAGTTAGGTTGAGGAGGCTCCATCTGAGTCTGTTAACCAGGCCCTCATGTTATGGTTCACACACCCCCAGCAAGTCAAGGTATGAATCAGATTGTGGATTTTTTGTTTTCCCAGATCAATGGATATATGATTGAGCTATGGAGTTTTACCTAAATTAGGTCATGCATAGCAACCCAAAACATAAAATTTTGGCAAATGTAAGAAAAAAATATAGGTCAAACACACTTGTGTCGCCAAAACTTTGACAGTTTTGCCAAATATAGCCACTTTTGGCGAAATACCAAAAATAGCCACTTCTATCTAATTGTTTTTTTTTTTTTAGATAAGGGTGATATAGGTTGCTTTTTTGTTATTAGATACTACTGAAGAGACTCGAACCTGGGACCTCCAGGTTCATGGCTAGTGGTATTACTACTAGATAGAAGAGCAGCTCGTGTTGTATGGAAACCCGAGCCTGCTAAGGGCTTCACGGTGAAATTGATGTATAAGGCGAATGTGGAGAATCTCTACCCTGGAGCTTCAACCTTTCCATACAAGACGATCTGGCACTTCTGTCTAATTGTTTGACAGTGTTAGTTAACGTGCTGACTAACAGTAGCAGATGGCATATTTTATCAAAAGTAATATTAGGTGGAAAACAATCAAAAGTTTATCCTTTATTTTAATCAAACTAAATAAGAAATAAATAAAAACAATTAACACTTTCATAATAGTAGAAACAAGAAAAAATCCCTCACTCCACCGAAAATCTCCCTCTGCCATCGCAATCTCCAAAAATTCCTCATCTTCATCGCAATCCTCATCGCAATTCCAACCTTAGAATCTCCCTTGCCGGTGTTGGTCCTCACTAAGGAGGAGGCGAATGCTGCGACGGTGGTTGTTCCCGGTGGTTCTGCTTGACGAGGAGCAAGAGATCCAGGATTCAGATCTTCGAAATACGACGAGCAACGACCTTTCATTATATCCTGACGAACGAACCCACTTTCTCCGTCAACAGACAAACTCATCCAGATCGACGAACCCACCACCGCGAAACCCTTTTCTTAAGGACTGCGTCGATGTTACATATCGATTCTGTTGTTGGAAGATCTTCTAAAGGACGATGATGGTGACTTCTCCAACAACTTCCAGCTCTCGATTGGTGGTGAAACTTGGTGGCCAGATGTGAAGCACCCATTAAAATTGAGGGCCAAATCTACAATGAGCATATTTCCATCTCCGACCTCACTTCTATGTCGCTTCGTCTCCTTCACCGACGTTGTTGTTGTCGAAATCTATTGGCTTGGTTTCCTCTGTCCCTGGCGAAGATGATGGCAACCCGGAATCTAATGATGTCGTGGAGAACCAGTTGTTCGTGAGACATGGTCGCGACGGCGGATTGGGGTTGCTCTCGACGGGGCTAGGGTTTTTAAATTGGGGATTTTCGTAGAAGAGGGGATGAAGGTGGGAATAGGGGGGGGGGGGGGGGGGGAATTGTTATTCCCCATCTATCTCCGTTTAGGGGTAAAGGTTGAAGGATGGCGAGCAGTTCGATGGAGACGCCGGAAATCCGATCCCAATATCGGCGGTGCTGATGTTGGTGAGAATTTGGTAGTGGTAGTGATTGGGGTGGGCGACGAAGATGGTGGGAATAATTTAATTATTGTTTTTTTATGATTTTTCATATAATGATTTTTCATTTATTTTTAAATTAAAATATGACATGGCATACATGTGGCAAATGTTGGTGAGTAGTCGATGATGTGTCCGGTGAGTTGGCAGCCAGATCATCGTTAAGTTAATTAGATTAACTGTGTCACTGACGCCGTCAAACTATGTAACGGAAATGGCTATAATTGTCATCCAACTTTCAAAATTCTGGCTATTTTTGGTATTTCTCCAAAATTAGCTATATTTGACAAAACCGTCAAAGTTTTGACTATACAGGTGTATTTGGCCAAAAATATATTATAATGATGTCTTTAATATAATTAGAATCTGAGGAAGAAATTAAACAACAGTTAATGTGAAGCAAATGAGAAAGCAGGTAGAGTATAGAAAGGAAGTTAATGGGTTTCAATTTTCATAAAGGCTGGCCAATAGTAGTAGACGAGAAGAAGGTAAGTTTGAGCTCGCGGTCCCTTTTTCCTTAACTTGAACGGTTTTAGGTAGCATTAGGATATAAATAAAACATAGACGACAGCGACAATAATATATTATAATGTGTCAGTCTGTCAGGGTGCGGGCCTTGGAGTGGCACAGAGATAGAGACCTCCATGGATGTGAAGGGTAAACATAGTCTTGTAAGTCACATTATCATGGCCTCCCAGTTGGAATCGGAAGTAGCGAAGCAGCGCCACCGCAATGATCTTCATCTGCCGATAAGCGAAGTCTCTGCCTAAGCATATCCTAGGACCACCCTGCAGCAGCACCATCAAAACTGTATTAAGTAATTATCACATATCCTTCCTTCCTTCCTTCAATAAGAAAGAAAGAAACAAACAAGTGAATGGGCCGTCCGGCGAACAAGATATATAGATACATATTAGTATATTACGTGAAATGCGACAAATTTGAAGGGAGACTGTGGTTGGAAAGCTCCGTCGTCGTTGAGCCATCTTTCGGGCCTGAAATCTTGTGCGTCATCCCCCCAAATGTAGCTCATTCTACCCATGGAGTAGGCCAAGTAGTTGACCAAGTCCCCCTTCTTCACCCTCGTCCCGTCCGGCAGAATATCATCCGCTTCCGAACACCTACCGTCCTGCATAGCAATTGGCAGGTCAGATCAGGTCACCACTATTATTATTATTATTATTATTATTATTATTATTATTATTATTATTATTATTATTATTATTATTATTATTATTATTATTATTATTATTATTATTATATTAAGATATGGGGCGCACCATATGCATGCATATTACTAATTTTATTATATATGGAAATGGAAATTGATTCGTTACGTTACGTACTATTGGGACAGCAGGGTAGAGCCTGAGGGTCTCCGTAAGTGCAGCGTGCAGGTATGGCATTTTGTCCAGTGTCGTGTCGGTTATGCCTTGAATGAAGTCGTGAACAATACCAGTAGTTCCATCTAGTACTGCATTATTATTATTATTATTATTGCCGCCGGCCACCTCGTCGACTTCACGCGCTAATTTGTGTTGGACAAGAGGTTTCTTGGAGAGCATGTAGAAGAACCAAGACAGCGTGCCGGCGCTGGTGTCTTTCCCGGCGATCATGAAGTTGAGAATTATGTCCCTCAGGTATCGGTCGTTCATGGTGTCTGGGTCTTTCTCACTCTCCACCAGAAACCGTGACAGTATATCTTCCTTGCCACTGTCATTCTTCAATCAATCACCCAGAAATTAATTAATTAATTAATTGCATTGGAATATTATATATATAGTTTCAGAAAACAAATTAATTAATTTGATCTTTCGTTTGTGGGAGCTGAAGGAAGCCTTTGGTTTCTTGTCGGTAGGAGCTCCCATCGCTTGGATAGAAGTTTCCTTCCTGAATTGATGTTTATGTTCCTATATTGTTTTAAAACTCTTGGCATTGAACAGATCCATATCGTTTGCCTGGTCTATGAGTTATGAGTTAATTGACCTTTATAGATGCACTTGATTCTTATTGTAGATTAAATATATGATTGCAAATTGAGGGGGAGATATTACTCCATGTTGCTGCAATTCTAAATGAGGTTTCTGACTCTTCCCGGTGATTCTGTCTAGCTTGGATGTGATTAGGAGTTTGGATTTGCATGCTTTAGTATGCTTATTTTCAATATTATGTTGGAAATGCATTTTGTGCGTGCTTGCCTTTATTTTCCACTTGTTTTATCTCTTGTAATGGATTCATCATATGAGTGTCGTCATTTAATTGCCTTTTCTCCTTCCCTGTTAGGGATGGCAATGGGTCGGGTTGGGGCAGGTTTGGGTTTGACAAAACCCGCCCCAACCCAACTCAAACCCAACCCAACTCGTTGGGTATCCACGGGTTCATGGGTATCCGTGGGTTTTTGTGGTAAAAAATTTACAATAACAAATTTCTTTCAAAATAAAAGTTTAACATCAATTTTCTCATACAAAAAATACCAATCTAGAGCATACAAGCAAACCGCAAATGATCAATACAAATTGTTCAAAATTAAAGATAAACATCTATAAACAATAAGATTAATTGAAAGTTTCTTCCTCTTCAACTAAGTTTCTTCGCTCTCCACTTCATAATATCAACTTCATTCTAAAGAATTAGAAAGAACAAATTCTACATGTCTCCACAAACATAAAGAATATTAGTTGTTTAAGAAAGATATATTATTTAGAATATTAAATATACCGAAAAAATAATTAAATGTGTGTGGGCGGGTACCCATGGGGCGAATTTACCTAAGCCCAAACCCAACCCGACCCAGTGAATAGTGTATCGGGTTTAAACCCGAACCCGGCCCAAACCCCATCAACACGGGTTTTACCCGCGTTGACCGGGTTGGATCGGGCGGGTACCCATGGGTTCGGGTTTTGTTGCCATCCCTATTCCCTGTAGCTCTTGTGATTGGATTGGATTGGATGATGCTTGCTTTCAGGGGGAGAACATAGACTAGAATTTCTCCTGTTTATGACTATAGACGGGTTTGGATGGTGATTTTTGGGTTTCGATATGTGCATGCTTTAGTACTCATTCATTTCAATAGAATATTGGGAATTGCATTTGGACTTGTGTTGCAGCTATCAATTCGCAATCTCTGATTTAGGGGGAGATTGTTGGACGAATTTGGAAAGATAAAAAATCAGAATTGCGAATCAATTATGCAAGATTGTTTGGCTGTAATGCAGAAATTGACTCGGCCACAAATGGAAAGCAGGAATCAAGCGAGTGATACTTGGAAGGTTGTCAAATCTGCTGTATCTTCTCAAACGGCTACTTGGATGCTCCTTGAGTCTATATATATTAGTTCTTTTCCTTGTGCTTAGCAACTGAGTAAGGAGCGGTACAGGGCTATCAACTTAGTGGGTTAATCAGAACAGAGGCATAGGATCTGTTTGATTGACGGTGTAACGGGTCTGGTTTGGGATCCGGGTTTTGCTGTTCAGAGTTTCTTTTCAATTTCTCGAGTCCGTTTATGTCTTGTGTCTTTGATCGATTGCTTGATAGGGAAAACTAAAAAAAAGAGTCTCCTAGAAATCAGTGGGTACTGATTCTAGGACGAGGACTGACCCGTAGTTTGGGGAACCTCGTTAAATTTGGTGTGTCATTTTCATTCTGTCTATCATTGTTTGTTTTCTTCCTCTGCTCTGTTTTCTTTCTGGGTTTCGAAACAAGAACATGTGCTTTTAATTTCATATCCTGCATATCATTTAAAAAGTTGGGCTTAATGGCCTAAAGTCCGTTCTTTTATTTCATTTCACTGTTAAACGTTTTTGGGCCTTTGCTTCACTTTTGGGCCATTTAGTTGAGATAAGAAAGACGATCAAAAGTTGAAGGAAAAGAAAAACTCTTTCCCATCGTCTTCTCCATCTCATCTCTGTTTCTCAACCTTCCCTTCCCTTTTGTTTACAAACTGTAATCCCTAATTCCAGCCTGTATTCCTATTTCATCGTCTCTAAGAAACATTTTCATTTTCATAAGTGACGGATTAAAATGCCATAGCAAAATCTCCCCAATCAATTTTCTGAACCCAAGAGATAGTTCAATCTATCCCATTTATACTCGGTTTTTAAAATCCATTCATATGTTTGGCCCGACTTTTAAATGTATGTTTTTAGTTTCAAAAGATGAAGTATGGCCAAACACTTCTAAAAACTTGGCTTTTAAAAAGCTGAAAAGTTTTTGTATAACATAGCAAAAAGCTCTTTTAAAAATTCAAGATTATACTTATCATATTTTATTTTTATTTCAGAAACTATAATTTTTTTTAATTTATATTATTTTAAAAATAAAATGAATTATAAGATCATTATTTAATATAAAATAAATATAACAAGATCCATTTTGACTATTTTTTATTATTTAGAATTTATATTTATATTTCCATTATAAATCCTTTTTAGTCATTTTACCTAACATAAGCACTTCTAAAAAATTTCAGCCAAATATACTTCGGTTGATTGGTCTGAAGGCTTCTATCCTAATTCAGCTAGAATAATCAAGGAACTCCAGAGAGCTCCTCAGCGAGAGAGGATTTTTAAATTTTGACTTAAATGGCTTCATAAAGGGAAAATATAAAATATGGCTTACTTTCAAGTGGTCACCTCTGCTAGGCAATAGACATCAAGGCAATATTATTAGAGGCGTGGAAGAAGTCGATAGGCCAAACTTGTTATTCTCGATGCCCAAGTTTGTTGCCCATAATACGAATCTGTCGTCTCTTATTTAATCAAATGAAATTCACAAGGGCATGTTTGCTATGGAAGATTCACAAGCACTAGGGTAAGAAGGATTGAGAGATTTTTCCAGAAATAGCACTGTTTAAAAAAAAATTCCAAAAATAGCACCCAACTCCGAAAAATTCCAAAAATAGCACCATTTTTGTAAAACCGCAACCCGGAGGTGCGTTTTTCGATGAAAACGCCACCCGAGGGCGCGTTTTTCGATGAAAACCGCACTGGTAGGGAGCAGTTTTGCAAACCGCACCCCCAGGGTGCGATATGGCTTTTTTTTTTTTTTTTTGCAAACCGCACCCCCAGGGTGCGATCTGCCTTTTTTTTTTTTTTGAAAATCCTAATTTAGGTGGAAACTTCAAACGAACGTATTTTTATGTTCGGGTATCCGATCGTCGCAATTTTTTTTTGATTCCGCATAACTTTTTGAGATGTCGTTTGCTACCCCGAACGAGCTTTTTTCCGATTTCGTCAAACTTTGGACAACCGTAACGGCATGATTTTTTTTATTTCGCTTAACTTTTTAAGGACTATAATTTTTACTAGGAATGTATTTTCAAAACAGGAATTATTTTTGGATATACAGGATTTTGGGAATAGCTTATCTTCCCTTCTCAGCAATCCACATACATTTTGAAATTATGTCTATGATAAAAGTTGTATTCCTTAATAATTTATGTGAAATAAAAAAAAAAAATTCATGTCGTTTGGATTTTGGAGCACAAAGTTATGATTGTCCAAAGTTTGACGAAATCATAAAAAAGTTCGTTCAGGGTAGCAAACGACATTTTTTGGGACGAAGGCGAGACCAAACCACCTTTGGCAGTCTTCGGCTTGCAAGATCTAAAAAAGTTATGCGGAATCAACAAAAAAAATCGCGACGATCGGATACCCGAACATAAAGATACGTTCGTTTGAAGTTTCCACCTAAATTAGGATTTTTCAAAAAAAAAAAAAAAAGGCAGATTGCACCCTGGGGGTGCGGTTTGCAAAAAAAAAAAAAAAAAAGACAGATCGCACCCTGGGGGTGCGGTTTGCAAAACCGCTCCCTACCAGTGCGGTTTTCATCGAAAAACGCGCCCTCGGGTGGCGTTTTCATCGAAAAACGCACCTCCGGGTTGCGGTTTTACAAAAATGGTGCTATTTTTGGAATTTTTCGGAGTTGGGTGCTATTTTTGGAATTTTTTTTTTAAACAGTGCTATTTCTGAAAAAATCTCAAGGGTTGACCCCATGTTTGTACATGCTCAACAGTTTTTCCTTACTTGGGCTTAGAGAGGGGGCCGAGAGCGATTTTTGTTGCTATTTTTAGTTTTACGGATGGTTTCTTCAGACTAATTACGCAATAAGTTACCCCTGGTTTCTTTCAAAGGATTCGCATTAGGTGAACTTAACCTATTGTGTCTCATCTTTGCTATGTCGATAACTCATGTATTTTTGTAGGGCTTGTTTGAGTATCACAAAATATTTTTGTCCATTCTTTTACGTCTAAAAGCATCCACATCGATGTAATTGCAGAATTAAAATTATATAAGATGTTCTTATTGTCATCAAAATAATTTGTGCAATCTAAGTCATTAATCTCACATCTCCATATCATCTCGTAATTGAAAATGCAATATCAATATGGATGCAGCTAAGCAATTTTCAAAATAATTCCAACAATTTCAGTTACAAGACATAAGAAATCCTAAAAGGAAACGAAAGCAGTTTCACAACAACACCCAGGCAGCATATCTCTTCCTGCTGCCAGTCAAAGCTATTCCACCAAACCATAAACTGCAACTTCATTAAGAAATGGTGATCATCTTGATGGACTGGAAGGCATTGGGAGTTGCAGAGGTAGAAAATATATCAGAGACTACAAGAACGGAACATCCTCGTTTCACCATCCCCTTTGTTTTCAGTAGTTGAGTGGTTTTCAAGACGTTGGCTTCCATGTCTTCTGATAAATTATCAACAAGAACTGGGATGACCCCCCACTGCAAATTCAAGCCCATCCTGACACTGCGGTCGTTGGTGAATGCAAATATTGGAGGATTTGGTCGGTTCCGAGACAGCAGTGATGCCATCTCTCCGTGCTTTGTGTACACAAATATGGCATCCACCCCAAGGTTATTAGCTGCAAGTTTAGGGAAAGATAAAACACAGAAAGAAAACCAAAGTCATTGACTAAGGACTGCTTATAATAAACTGGCAGTTGTTTCAGAATTCAAGTCTTTTAGTACCCATTTCAACAGCAGAGTTGCATATTGCTTCCGCAATTCGGTCTGCCAATGAAGCTCCAAGTTTTTTATAGGAATAGAGAGCAGAAGCTTGTTGATGTTCCTCACGGGTCCACAGCTCCATCCGGCTACTCACCATCTTTAAGACCGACACTGCCTTTTGACCATTTGAGCCAATGGCGGATTCACCAGATAACATCAGTGCATCCGCATACTGTCTCACTACTTCGGTAACGTCAGCAACCTTTTTCGGAAATTAAGAAATAAACGTCAGTCTCTAGTATCTCTCACCCAGCACCACAGCATGATTTACTGCATAGTGGGACTCAAGATGGTCTGACCTCGGCTCGTGTCGGGGTTGGATATTCGATCATTGATTCCAAAAGTTGAGAAGCTATAATGACTGGTTTGTTTAGCTGCCTACATATGCGAGTTATCTCTTCCTGGACTGTCGGAATCTGTTCAATTGGAACCTCAACCCCTAGGTCTCCACGAGCCACCATGATTCCATCTGATGCCTCTACGATTTCTTCCAAATTTTGAAGAGATTCCAGGGTCTCGACCTTTGCCAACACTTTCACCGATCTGCACGTTTAATTAAATTTAACTTGAGAAGCAATGTTTTTGAGTTTATGAAACCCAGCTAAGCTCCTCAATGCCGTGATCAGAAGCTACCCTACTTACTGAAATATTAGCAGCCTCAAATTTTATAAAGCAAAGAGTTCAGAAATGAGGAGAATCGGAAAACATACTGAAATGAAGTTAACTACATCGTGGTGTTGAAGGTTAATGTGAACTTTCTTACTTGGATGAGCTGGTAGAGAGATAGTTCTTTAGTTGCTTGATAGAATCGGCATCACTAACAAATGACACCGCAATGAAATCTATACCTTCAGAGACTCCAAAATCAATGTCTTCCCAGTCCTGTAGATTACATTACCCAGATAACTCAGACTAGATGTCAGACTAGATGTCTCCAAAAATGAGAGTTCTTTTTCTGCTATTGACAATCTGAAACAACTAAGACCACAACTAGATAACAGTCATATTCTTCACAAACAGCTGAGTAATGCGATTCAACTCCAGAGTTGGACTAGTATGATTAACTCAGTATTAGAAGCAGTCAGCTTGGAGATCCACAAACCTTTCTTTAGAGCTCAAAAAATAAGGAACATACAATAGTAGAAAAATGTTCTGTTTAGATGATTAGCGTGCTAGCAAGCGCGTTCCAACAATATTTCTGTGGCTCCTGATATGAAGATTGCATGATAAGCAACTACTCAGATCCTCTTATTCAAATACATGAACAGATCAATGAATGCAGCAAAGGAACTTTGTGTTACCCGAAAGGTGAATTCTACCCATTTCTCTCGAAGGGTTCCAATGAGAAATTGGAAACCATGCATTTGGATAGAGCAAGGGATCTGTCCTGGAACAATTTTCAACCCTTGCAGGTCGTTTTTTTTTTTTTTTTTTACAGTGTGCATGTAAAGTATTTAGGACAAAACTTGGAATCTCAGAGGGAACATTGGCCATATTTCTGGTAAAAAGCGGAGTTCTGTGGAGGTGGAAATTGTCCACTGGAACTTTATCAATCTGAGAATTCTTCCTCAATCACAATGAATTGCTATGCTAACCAGAAAACCCAACCCACAAACTGACCTTTTTAGACAAAGTTGGCAGGCCGTGGTAGGAAAGCTTGCCATTTCTCCAGAAGCTCATTTTGGCGCGAGGCAAGAGGAGACCTGGATCAGTGCACTTGCAGCGTAGGTCATCTCCCATTTTCTCAACAACCACAAAGCTTGCCATTCCACCATCAATAACAAGTTCATCACCAACCATAATTCCTGTAGCATCATTTCACTCGTTTAACACTTGGCAAATGGAAAACATTAGACAGCGCAAGTAAAAGTATGGACAAAACGTAAGTCCACCTTGAGAGAACCCTTCAAAATTTGCTCTGACTGTAAAGGGACGGGAGCCTTCAAACTTCTGGCTGGTAAATACCCAAACTGAGCCTTCCTACACGTCAATACAATAATCCAGCTCATCATTAACCTTTTTCAAACAACGGGAGTTAAACAAACTGATGAGAAACCTCTTTTCAAGCCTAAACGAGGGGGAAAACGAATCTAAGTCACCAAGTGTTTAATCTAATTGAAGCAATATACACGAACCAGAAAATGTAGGAGGGAAGTTCTAGAATCTTATAACTACCTCAGCTTTGAGAGAGGAAGGAGCTCCATGATCCACAACATGAATCTGGCTCCCTTCGGTGTCAATCATCACCGAGACAGAAAACCCCTTTTGTTCGTTCAACTTCTTGATCTTGGCAATCACATCCCGATGCCAGTCTCTGCTGTTATGGCACATATTCAGGCGTGCCACATTCATCCCACCCGCCGCCAATCGCTCCAATTCCAGCAACGAGCAACATGCTGGCCCTATCGTGCACACCAGCTTCGTCTTCCTCATCCCTGAAAACCCTTCTCCCCTCAGCACCTCCTCCGCCACTGTGTCAATTGCCATCCCGAAATTCGGCTCCTGCCCACTCAAGCTCTGAACTCTAGCTGCCTCCGCCACTGCCCGAACTCCAGCTAACCTCAACCTAGAATCCACTTGTCGCTTCCTTCCAGCCCAAGAAATAGCGCCGCTGGTAACTGGAACACCCAAGAACCGACTCTTCATCGGACCAGAAAAAAGGGTGGGCTGCTTTGCGACTTCGTTTCCAAATCTGAGAAGCACAGACTCGCTAGCCGCCGCCATTGTGTTTCGCTGGGGCAAATAAAAAAGACGCGATGTTGGTTTGGATCAAGAACTATAAAGGTTAATTAGGAATCCAAGAACGGGACGGAATTTTCTATGTGGTCGGAGAGTTGCGATCGAAAAGTCCGAAGAAGGGACTATGGAGGCCTTTCAAGGTTGAAAGAACGGAGTTTACAAGAGCGACATTGTCGAAAGAGTCGACAAGGCAGGGGAATTTAAAGATTCGCCTGCTGGCTGCTGAGCTGAACGATGGAGCAGCTTAATTACTTATTTTACTTGGGCCAAAACCACAATCATAATTGCAGATCAAAATAATAGATTACTCTAAGTGGGGGAGATTTAAATTAAAGAAATTTGAAAAATAAAAAGAAACGGCAAGTGTGTTTTGGCGGGTTGGACTTTGGAGACGGAGAGTTGAGTTAACGCCTAACGATCAACTACATATGGGTGTCAATTAAGCAGGTTCGGGTTCCAACGGGTTGAGCGTTCATCGGGTTGCTGGTTGATCGGGTTCGGGTTCTTCGTATTCGGGTTCAAACGGGTTGTGGGTTAGTCGGGTTGCGGGTTGTTCGGGTCAGCGTACCGAGTAACTTACTCGTTACCAACTTACACATTTTATTACACTAACTTAAAATATTTTTCAAATTTTAACCAATTTTTTTATACCTAGTATATATACTTAATTTTAAAAAAACTAGTCAAAATGTTAAATTAATTTATATGACTTGCAAACTTGTTATGTAATTAATCGTAATTGGTAAAGTCCGCTAGCTAATAGTAATGCTTATATCAACATTTGCAACCAAAAGACAACATTAATTATTTATTTGGTATTTTAATATTATTTCAGTAGTAATTGGATTAAACCATCTCGTTTAGTATAACCATGCAAATCTGGTATTTGGTGAACTGTGTGGTATTTGGCAAAAGTATAGTGGTAAAAGGAGTTATTTCGAAATAACTCATTGCCCTAATAACTTCAATAAACTGTTGCCAAATGAGTTATTTGATCAAATTTACTAAAATTGTTGTGACTTCAATCATAACTTACTCAATAACATATATCCTATAAACTTAGTCTTACTATCAATTGATAATATTAAGCTAATATATGTTGTTGATCGTATACCCTAAACCATTAATATATTATACACTAACAACATACCCTATATCCTAACCATATATCCCTATGAGTTGTGATTTTGCTAGTATAATTAATTTAAAGTGAAATTCATACTTTGATTTTCGAAACATAGATAAAAAGTGATATTTGCTATACCCTAACCATATATCCTATACTCTACACCATATACCATGTACCCTAACCACGTACCATAAACATAAATTAAAAAGGGATCTCCTGCCGTTAAAAATTTTAAATGACTTCAAGTGAACATATGTTAATAAAAAACTTAGAACCGTCAAAACCATCAATGCCTTATATCCTAACCATATACACACTAAACCATCTGTATCTTATACACTATACCCTAGCCATATACTTTATACCCTAAACAACGAACTGTAAAAAATAACTTATCAAGTTTAGTATAATTGTTGGCTCATATTCACCCACCATAAATTTTCCATTCCAAAATTCCCATCCAAACCTCCCTCTCATTTTCCATTCCAAAGTGACCCGCAACCCGATTAACCAAAATTTTCAAACCCGCGCCCCGACTGAGTTATTGCAATCGTAAGACTTAAAATGCCAAGTTTAACACCCATTTTAAAATGAAAGTTCAACTTGAACACAACTTTAATGTGCAAAAATTTGATAAGTGTTGTAAAATAACGATCATGTAGTGTTGAAATTGCAACAAATGTAGAGGTATAGAAAACAAGTAGAGAAAGTAAGTAAATTTTTCTAAAATAAATGATTATTGTAAATACCGAATTTGTTTTATTCTTTCTTTTTCACAAAAAAAAATTAAAATAATAAAATTCTCCTCCTTCTTTCTCATTCCAGAAATTAGAAACACTCAATTTTTCCTCCTCTTTCTCTTCCATAAAATTGAAATAACCAAATTTCCCTACTCTTTCTCTTCCATTTGAAGAACCAAATTTCCCTCTTCCTTTCTTCCTTTCACAAAAAGTTGAAAACTCAAAGTTTCCCTCCTTATTTTCTTTCATAATCAAAAGAACCAACTTTTCCCCCTTATTCACTTCCCACAAATCAAAACCAACAAAATTCTCCTTTTTCTTTTCTAAAAAATTCAAAAAACCGATGAGGAAAATTCGGGTCCTTCCTCTCTCTTCTCTCTCTTCTCTCTGACTTTCTGAACCCTAATTGCGCGATGGCGGCCGTCGCTGACGGTGAGGCTGCCGTCGGCGACGGTCGACAGTGGGCATCACTCTTTGGAGTCCCGGAGGATAATCGGCTTGACTACTACTAACCGGAGTTTGTGAATGGTTCGCTACGGATTCCACGGGAGGTTGTTGAGGAAGGGGCAAAGCGTTGGGAGAATTGTTTAGTCGGGCAGTTCATTGATCGGCCGGCTTCGATCTCATCGATTCGGTACTGGGCTAACTGGTTGTGGGGCAAGGAAGGTGTGGTCAAGGCTTCTTGGATGGGTCGAAGACTGGTGCTGTTTCAATTCCCGTCGGCTGAGATATGCCAATGGGTATTCGAAACGGGACCCTGGCATCACAGAGAAAATCTCTTGCTTCTTCGAAAGTGGGAGCCTGGGATTAGTCCTCTGAAAATCGACAACACTGCTCTACCGCTGTGGATTAAGCTCTCCAATTTGCCGACGGAATTAACATCGAAGGAAGGTTTAGGAAGAGTGGCAAGTTCGCTGGGAAAACCGCTATGTATGGATAAATCTACAACCCAGGGTCGTAAGGTAGGGTTTGCTCAAATTTGTGTTGAGGTTAAGGCTACTGCTAAGAAGATTACGAAGTTGAGTGTCACGCCTGATGGTTTGCCAGAGCTCTTTATTGATGTGGTGTATTGCCATATGCCAAAGGTATGTGAGAAGTGTGGTTGCTTTGGGCATAGCTGTACTAAAATGGAGGAAGAGCCGCAGAAAGTATGGGTGAAGCAGAATCCGTTAATAGGTGAGGATCCTTCTAAGCAGGCTTCGGTGGAGGTCCATGAAGGGGAGTGTTCGAATTTTTCTACTGAAGTTGAGGGAGAAGTACCTCTGAATGAGGAGAAAGAGGTGGAAGCAGAGATACTAGAGCACAGGGCAGGGAAAGAGACTATCACAATGGGTGCTCAAACCCCTTCTTCTACGAGTGGGTTGGTGGACAAGGATGGTTTCACCCTAGTTGTTAACAGGAAGCAGAAGCAGAAGATATGGATTGATCCAGGATCTAGTAGTAATGGGATTCGAGGTTATGCTGACAGAAGTTCAGGGGGCTTGCACCGTGTCAATACTACATCTAATCCTCGGCCAGTTTTGAATTGCCCTCCATCTCCTCCTAAAGGGAGAGGTAGGGGGAGGAAGCGAGGTAAATGAAGTTGCTAAGTTGGAATGTCAGAGGATTCAATTCCTCTGACAAGCACTCAGCTGTTCTTGAGCAGTTGAGGCTGAGAAAGATTGACATTGTAGGGTTATTGGAAACCAGAGTTACTAAAGAAAATAGTAAGAAAATAATAGATAGTGTTTTTTCTGCTTGTAAACATACTGATAACTATGATAGTTCTAAATCAGGTAGAGTTTGGTTATTCTGGAGGGCAGGTCTGAAAGTTACTCGGGTAAATGAAGGGGAACACTATATCCAGATTATGGTAGAGGATACAGCACCATTTATAGTTGTCTTTGTTTACAGTCCAAATAGAGAAGTGGAAAGGAAGAGTCTCTATCAGGAGTTATTACTTAGAAGAAATGCAACCATTCCTATGGTGTTCATGGGGGACTTCAATGCCATTGCGGAGATTAATGAGACTTCAAAAGCACAGGAGATCACTCAAAGTATGCAGGATTTCAAGGGTTGGATAAAGGATATGGAGTTGGTTGATCACAAGGTATCAGGAAATTGGTTTACTTGGTGGAATAAACAACAGGCTAATCCTATAGCTCGTAGGATTGATAGGGTGTTGGTTAATGAGGCATGGTTGGAGAAGATTAAGGATAGCTCATCTTACACAAATCCGCCTGGTATTTCAGATCATTGTGGCTTGATCCTGGACACTAATCCTGGGCTGAAAACTCTTCCAAAACCGTTCAAATACTTCACTTTTTGGCAGGGTCACCCAAATTATATGCAACTAGTTGAGCAAGCTTGGCAAAGGAAGGTGGAGGGGTATCCTTCATATATTTTCTATGGTAAGCTCCATTGTGTTAGGCAGGCCCTGAAACAATTAAATAGAACTGTTTATTCAGACATTTCTGCCAGAGTGAAGGGTGCAGCAGTGGAACTGGAGGCTGCTCAGAATGAAGTTCTTCTAAATCCTAATGCAGAATCAGTGGCCAAGGAAAAACAGGTGTGTATGGAGTACCTTGAGTTGAGAAAGGCAGAAGAGCAGTTTTACAGGCAGAAGGCTAGAACTCAAGCTATACAGGAGGGGGACTCGAATACTGCTTATTTTCATAAGACTGTAAAAATTAAAGCTCAGAGGCAGCAGATTACTCGTATGCAGAATGACAGAGGTGAAATTAAAACTGATGTGCAGAGTATTGGTAAGATTGCAGTGGAGTTTTATGAGCAGCTGATTGGGGCTGAGGATTCTAATGTGGAGGTTAAAGATGAGTCTTACTACCAGGGTTTAATTCAGCACAGGCTATCTGAGGATGAGCAGAATGAATTGTTGAGAGGTATTACAAGAGCAGAGATAAAGCAAACCTTTCTTTCACTTGCCAGGGATAAAGCCCCAGGGCCAGATGGTTTCCCTGCAGAATTTTATAAAGCTCATTGGTCTCTTATTGGCACTGAAGTTGAAGAGGTAGTTCTTTCTTTCTTGTCTACTGGTTTTATGCCATCTACTGTGAATAGCACCATTTTTACTCTGGTAGCCAAAATTCCCAGCTCTGAAAAGATGAAGGATTATAGGCCCATAGCTTGTTGTAATACCTTGTATAAGGGTATTTCAAAACTGTTAGCTAATAGGCTAGCCCTAGTTCTTCCCAGTGTGATAAGTAGATCTCAATCTGCTTTATCAAGGGGAGGTCTATTAGTGATAATATTCTACTGGTGTCAGAATTGGTTAGAAATTATCATAGAAAGAATATAACTCCCAGATGTGTGGTGAAGATAGATATAATGAAGGCATTTGATTCAGTAAATTGGAAGTTTCTGTTTAGTATAATGAAGGCAATGGGGTTTCCAGAGAGATTTATTACATTGATCTTTGCTTGTGTTACTACACCTACTATTAGAGTTGCAGTTAATGGAGGGTTGTGTGGTAATATAAAAGCTGGTAAAGGATTAAGGCAGGGGGATCCATTATCCCCCTACCTGTTTACAATTGCCATGGAAGCATTAGATTGTTTGGCTATGAAAGCTATGGTGGATAATCAGATTCCTTACCATCCTCGTTGTAAACCTCTTTTGATCTCCCATTTATGTTTTGCGGATGATTTGATGATGTTTACTAATGGGTCAATAAGAGGGGTTGCAGGCATTAGAAGGTTAATGGATAGTTTTTATAAGCTGTTTGGTTTAAGATGCAACCCAGCCAAGTGTCAACTTTTCTGTGCTGGTATTCCACATGAAGAAATGCTTGCTATATCTAGTTTCGCTGAATTCCCTCTGGGAACACTTCCTGTGAGGTACTTAGGAGTCCCACTTATAACAGGAAAACTCACTAGGCAAGATTGCAAGGTGTTGGTGGATAAGATAACACAAAAGTTGAGAAGTTGGAGATCCAAATTGCTAAGCTATGCTGGGAAAATACAACTGATCACCTCTGTCATCTCAAGCACCCTCCAATATTGGCTCAATATATTCCTACTGCCTCAGTTTGTTATCAAGGAGGTGGGTAGGTTGTGTAACGAGTTTTTATGGGATTCTGCTGAGGATGGTAGTCGTAAGAAGGCAGTTATGGCTTGGGACAAGTTGGCTATTCCAAAGAAAGAGGGTGGCCTTGGTATTAGAAATTTTGGAGTATGGAATAAGGCGTGTGTATTGAGGCATTTATAGGAGATCCTTACTCTAGGAGGGTATATATGGGTTGCATGGATCTCAAGGTATAGGCTGAAGGGTAGAAGCATCTGGGATATCTCAATTGTTTCTGCTGGGACATGGATCTGGAAACGGGTGCTGAAATGTAGAGAGATAGCTCATCCATTCATTTCTGGGATTGGCAGCGCCACTCTATGGCAAGGGGAGCAAATGAAACGATTCTCAGTGTCCAGGGTGTGGAATGATATCAGGGAGAAAAAACCAGAAGTGCAATGGTGGAGATTAGTCTGGGCAAAGGAAGTCATTCCTAATCATGGATTGATTCTTTGGCTTGCTATTCATGGCCGATTGGTAACTCAGGATAAGCTCCTGGCCTGGGGGAAAACTGTTTCTGGTTGCTGTCTATTGTGTCCAGGAGGGGTTGAGAACAAAGATCATTTGCTTGTTTATTGTTCTTACTCTTGTGCTGTTTTGAAACTCTGCTTGAAGAATCTGTCTCCACCAGCAGTAGGTGGCTGGGAAGAAACGGTTGCTTGGTGTGCAAGGGAATGGAAGAAGACTACTAAAGCGAGTATTTGCCGTGTACTGTGGAGTGCTGCTGTAAGTCATATATGGCGTGAAAGATGCTCTCGGCTGTATGGAACAAGAGGTATCAAAGACCCTGCTATGTTGGTGAAGTTGATATATGAGGAAGTTGCTTACCGAGTTAGTGTGGATCCTGCCCTCCAGTTAGAATTAGACAGCATTGAGTAGACTATAGATAGGAGATAGGAGTGGATTGTAAGTTTGTCCCTTGCGTTGTAACTGTTTGAGAGGCGCTGCAGGTTTTCCTCTGCAAGTGGCCTGTTCTTAATGCAATTTTTGATTTCACATAAAAAAAATTCAAAAAACCTAATTTTCCTCTTCTTTCTCTTTACAAAACGTTGAATACACCAAAATTTCCGTATTCTCTTAAAAGCATCAATCTGTCAAATACATTGCTTTACTTTATTAATATTTAATTGATAACTTTATTGAATAGTTAAATTGCAAGGAGGATTCTTGGTTGGCAGCCAAAACTCTTAACCTACGCGGGAAAGTTAGAGCTAGTTGTATCAATCTTGGCTAGTATGACTCAGTACTGGATGAACGTCATGTTGCTGCCAAAGAAAGTTATAATAGAAATTGAAAAGATTTGTTCCCAGTTCCTTTGGAGTGACTTTGAGAAGAAGAAGAAGAAGGCTAAGGTTCAGTGGAAAATAGCTGCTTTGCCTCGTGCAGAAGGGGGTATGGGGTTTAAGGATTTGCATTCGTGGAACAAAGCCTTCTTGGCCAGCATCTTTGGGGGATACTTTCTGATAAGGAAACACTCTGAATTGCTTGGGTAAAGGAATATAGGCTCCATAATCTGAGCATTTGGGAGGTTAAATCAAAAGGGTCGTGGGTATGGAATAAGATTCTCAAGTTGCGAGATAGTTTTGTGGGGAAGTTATGCAAAACAGATAGGAGAGTAGAATGTGAGGGAGATCTGATGCCTCAGTTCCAGACCAGCAAAATCTGGCAGAGTATTAGACCTCGAGGTTCTCCTGTGGTGTGGTTCAAACTGGTTTGGAAAGGAGAAATTCCACGGAACTCAGTCTTCACTTGGCTGCTGTTTACTAGGTAAGATCACCACTCTGGATAAGATTCGTCGGAACCTAGAGGTTTGTGTCACTTGCCCGCTGTGTCAAAAGTTGCCTGAGTCAGGTGACCATATTTTCTTTCAATGTGAGTATGTGCAGGATGTGTGGAGATCTTCTTTTCCAGCAGCTTGGCGGGTTCATTACCTGCTACCTTGCAACAGGCTGTTGAGTTTGCGACTCAAGAGCTACAGAAGAGTTTAGTTGTGAGAATAGTATGGTGTCTAGTGTTAAGCGAGTTATGGCGGGAGAGATGTCGCCGGTTGTATGGAGGTAAACAATTGTCAGCTGCAGGTTTGGTTACTAGGTTGCAGGAAGTCACAAGAATAAAGGTTGTTGGTGATCCAAAGTTTGTTGAGTCTCTAGGTGCCTAGCACTTGCGGTAGAAAGGAAGAGAGCTAAGTGTGTAGTCTAAAGTGTGACAGATGGCAGTAGTAGGTTCTGATATCTTGTATTGGGTTTTTGTCTAAAGTCTGTATTGTGAACTTTTGTCCTTAGAGATACTGATTGTACAGATTGTATTGATGAAATAAAGACACATATTCATAAAAAAATAGTTAAATTAACCAAAATTTTAATTTATATATTATATTAATATTGTCCATGATCTCAATTATTTTTTTGGAAATATGATCTCAATTATTAATCATTCATTATTATTATTCACATTGTGTTGATTTTATATTTTATATTTACTTTTTAATTTTGTTAAAGAACTTAGTGTTCAAGTGACCTTCATATCAAGTGAGTTTCATATTTTTAAATTTTCTATACGAAATGAAGAAATAATTTTATCTAAGTTTAGAATCAAAAACTTTATTTTGAAAAACTATGTATTATATAATATAATAATTATTCATGTGGATTAGGTGAAGTTTGGGTTGAGTCGGTTGGGTTCCGATTAGTGGGTTCGGATAATCGGGTTGCGGGTTAAATCGGGTTGCGGGTAAATCGGGTTCGGGTTAATTGGGTTGTGAGTCATTCGGGTTGCAGGTTAGTCGGGTTGCTGGTCAATCGGGATGCGGGTCGGGTGGGTTATGGGTTGTTGACTTTTAGTCAATTCGTGTTGCGGTCGGATTGCGGGTCGGGTTGATCGAGCAGGTTAACCAGGTCGGGTTCTGTTTTGACACCTATACAACTACACCTCCTCCTCGAGCTGATGCTTTGGATCCAATGTTAACACCAAAATGGAGTATGAATTAGTACTACGTGTGGTTTAAAATTTATTGGTTTAACGGGTATCTATGCTATTAATAATACACCAAGATTTAGATCACGGTCTTCTTAGTCAAAGACAACAATCATAACCAATTACACCAAACAAATATGATGTATCTAATTTATTACAAAACATGCATAGCGTTAAAATCTGAAACGCTAAGGACGCATAAGGATTAGCTAGCTCACTATGTCTCTTTTAAGTATTTTTATGGTGCTTGATACTTTGATTTTCATGTGTTGATTATTTTAATTGGAGTTCAATAAGTAATTACTTCTTATAACTTAGAAATGACAGATAATCCTAAAACCGCAACACAAAATCTTCATCACACAATTGGTTGCTACTCATACTTGACTTATGCTGACTTAAAACTAACAACAAACCCTCTAAAGAATGAATATATAGATCTATCCAAAAACGCTTGTTGATGCGCTGAAAATCAAGTTGTCCCTAAAAGTATAGATCCACCAATTTGTTTTCTCTAAGAAAAGGAAACAAGTAGCAGAAGATATTGATGAGGAAATTGCTATCCCTATTACTGAAGCTGGAAGTTCAAATGTAATGGATGCTAATTGTATGACTGCTGTTACTCAGGAAGTACATGTTGATACCACAATGGAGTCTACTGCAGCTATTGACACACTGCCGATTACTCCTAGTGCTCTGCCATCCATTGGGGAGTTTAACAAAGTAATCAATGGTGCCAAAACAAAAGTTAATAGTAAGGCCCTGATGTTTTACTTATGAATTCCTATGCTCCTATTGCAGAGAAACCGCTTGTTATTCTTCACCCGGTTCCTCAAAAGGTTGTTCATGAGGTAATATATAGTCAAAAGGGGGCTACTCCTGCAGCTCATCCCCATAAATGAGTGTTTTAGTGTGGAATGTGAGGGGATTTAATGGCCCCTACAAACATGATGCTCTACTTTAGTATTTGGATAGACATCATATTAGTCTTTTTAGTGTTCTTGAGACAAGGGTTCAACATGAGAATGTGAGTAAAATTCAAGAAAAGTTAGTGGGTTTTCAGTTTGTTGATAATTATAGTAAGAATTCTTTAAGAAGAATTTGGGTGGCGTGGCAAGATGATGTTCATCTTCAAGGCTTGGATGAGTTAGCATTCTATATGCGCACATTGGTAACGTTAGAAAACAAGGATAGTTTCTTCTTCACTGTGGTTTATGGATCGAACGAAGAGTCTGAACGTGCTAAGACATACAAGCAGTTAAGTCGAAAGATGGTTCAAGGATATCCAACATTATTGTACCTAAAAATTAGAAGAAAATTTTTAATTATAACACTAAACGAATCTATTCTATCATGAAGTCAACAAAACACAGTCATATTAAGAATCATGAAGTCAACAAAACACAGACATTTTCTTAATACGGTTCAAAAAATATGATCCTAAAACATAGAGTACAATATTTTCCAAATTATTATGCTCTAACTCTATTACATTTACCAAGTAATAATTAAATAACATAATCTTGTTGGCAAGGGGGAAAGTGAAAGTGAAGGGAGAATTGGGGGAAATTAATTAGGTTTTTATTAGAGTGGCCACTCAATTGCTTTTCTACTATTTATTCTCTCGAGTTATCCCCATCAATATTAATAGATTATAATTTGATCCACATTTTCTTTTATAATTTGATCCCGTCAAACTTTTTGCGGGGTTTATCCATACCCGGTCAAAGCGGGGATTCCCCGCGTTGGTTGGGTCGAGGCGGTTGGGTACCCGCGACCATCAATTTGATTGCCATCCCTATCTCTTTACTATTGCGATGGAAATGCTTTTAGTGATGCTTGATTCTGCTGTTAGAAAAGGAAAGCTGCCTTTAAATCTCCAGTTTAAACCAATTGGTCTGACTCACTTGTGTTTTGCTGATGATTTACTAATTTTTTCTGGCGGGTCAGTTTTATGCTCTTAAGTGTGTGAAGCGAGTTCTTTCTCAGTTTGCTACCTTTTCTGGGTCTGAATGCAATCCCCCAAAAGACATAAGTATTATTTGGGGGTGAAACAGACAAGGATTGGTTTTAAGGTAGATTTCATGTGTGCCATTTAGGCTTGCCATTATTTGCTGGGAAACTGACGAGTAAAGAGTGTGAAATTCTTGTGGGGGAAATGTTGTATTCCTAAGTATCGGTTCTTAGCCTGGTTGATTATTTTGAACAAGACTAAAACCCGCGATAAGTTACTTGAATGGGGGATTACTGATTCGAACTCCTGCCTTCTTTGTGGAACAGAGGTCGAAACTCGTGACCACTTGTTTTGTTGTTGCTCATACTCTCTTGTTGTATTTGCAGGACTGATTGGTGCTCTAGGTGTGTGTGGCCGTGATATTGGCCTAATTACCTAATGGAAATTTGCAGGCAAACCGGCAAACTTGGTGCTACAGGCCGTGTTTTGGACCTATTTGGTGCTAGACCATCAGCTTGATTTGGAAGGAACGTTGTTCGAGGGTGTTTGGGGGAGTTCCATGTAATAGCTGTAAGATTGTCCATATTATAAGAGAGGAGCTTATGTTGTTTAGTCTCTGAAACTTAGACTTCTCTGTTGACCTTGCTGCTAGTCACTTACTTGTTTGAAATGTTGCTAGAGAAAGCCTGTCTTCCTAGCTAGTTTTGATCTATGTTTGTATTTTTTGAGCCTTGGCTGTTTTGGTCGAGGGGTGGTTAATGAGATTTTTCCAATTACTGGAAAAAAGGTAATTAATTTAGTTGCACCAATTTCTCTGGAGATGCTTGATACATGCTACTATAATTACATGTACCCAAACCAATTCCTACTTCCATCCACTAGGACTCAACGCCCTCGTTGAGGTTTGCCCCACCATCGTTCAATAGGGACACAGAGAGGCTCTAATTCCACTTGTAACATCCCGAACCTTTTCTCGAGCAAGATATTGTTCGCTTTGGCCTTCGACCCTCATGGATTTCAACTTGAGGCACAATTCAAGGTGACTTTCCATAAGTCACCCATTACTGTACTCCACACTGAGCACATTTAACTTTGGAGTGCTCACAAGAACTTCTCTATTTCATCCCAAAATGCATCTTGTCAGTTAAGGTTGGTTTCTTACTTATGAACCATGGATCTCTCCCGTTCTTTGTTGATGTGCAATTTTCCAAGGTGTTACAATAGCAGTGATCACTGGGCCACATACTAGAGGGCGATTGTTCAGAGCATACTTGATGATCGTCCGGGAAAGGACAGAGGCCAAGTGAAGGGTGTCCTCCTCCAATCCCATAGAGTGCATGAAAACAGCGTCCAGAGGCCGAGGTTCCTAGCGGAGTGCTAGCTGGCCAAATAAGACTTGTCGAGCAACTGGTTGAGGATTTGCCACTCAGGCCGCAGCATGAAAGCCCTCGTCTACCCAGGATAAAACACGAAACCGACCTCCTTCGGGCGGGAGACCCGCTCAAAAAAACCATGGTTGTCATAGACAACAGGATCCATCTTCAATGGTGAGGTGCGCAGCAACATGGGGGAAGAGGTCGAGTGCCCATGCGAACTCTTTTTAGCTGAGAGTGAAGTGGATGGCGTTGGAGTGCACACCCTGTCGAGCTGGGTAGTGCTTGAAGGTGGACTAAAACTCCCATACCAGCTCCTGATACGTGACTCAGAGAGACAGAAGAGGCCCCGCCATGTCAGGTTTCAAACGGCAGCCGCCATTGCCGCTCAAGCATGCAACGCCTCGAAGACTCCAAAGTCGAGGTAGTGATGCTCGAAGAAGCACTGTGTCTTGAACTCACATGTGAGCATCTTTTGATCACAAGTGAGCAAGGTAAGGTTGTCAGGCTTTGTATTCCAACAAAAATAGCGCACATGTGCCATACATAGAAGCATGGTCAACGATTAGAAGAAGGTAAAGCCGTACTTGGAGCCCTCAAATCGAAAGATTTGGACAGTGGGCTAAGCTCCAAGCGGACATACACATCGAAACATTAAGATCAATTACCCATGATTCAATCACATTACTCCGAGAACCTAAGCATGCAAGATCAAGAGGCCTACTTAATCAATTTAACTTAAGCACAAAGCCAAAATTCTTCAACTAGAACCCTAAGAATAGAGTAGGAAGCAAACACGAGCGTCCAAAATAGGAAACACGATCTTGTTTCCATGTGGTCGCGCCTGTGTTTTTAGGCTCCAGGGCAGTTGGGCAAAAATTGGAAAACATAGACAAGGATGGGGTTGAAACACGACTATTTTTTTGCCTCTCTAGTGCCCGTGTTCTTTATGTCGCGGCCTATTATGCTTTATGCTAAACACCGCATTTTCAAACAATTAACCCATTCGTGCCCCAGCTCGGAAACCCACACAACCATAGACGCAAACTTGACACCAGGGGCATCGAATAGATTCCAGACAGACTAAAGACATACAATGACTCAAATACCAAAAATCAAAAGAAGAAGAGAAAATAAATGCAAACTGTGGTGGGTTGCCTCCCCACAAGCGCTTCTTTTTCGTCTTTTAGCTGGACGCATACAAAGGAACTAAAGGTCTTCTAGTTTGTTCAGCAGCTCACCTCAAACGGCTCAGTTTGTGCATTGCTGATCTTCACCGTGCCATATGGGAACGCCTAGGTGACCGTGAACTGCTTGACCACCGCGAACGCAACTTGCCCAATTACTCGCTCCGACTATCACAATAAAATCTCACCTAAGGCCCAAGTATAAACCTTAGATGGGTGTAATATAGGGCAAGTATGTTTAAATATCAACCCCGGCCGGCCCATGTACCCCTAATTCGATTGTTTGAAACATTATCTAGCGGAATGTTGTTTGTTGAAATCTCTACATCTACTATTTTCAAGCAAGACTTGAAAAGTAAAGAGTGGAAACTCTTGGTGGGAAGCTTCAACTTCGTTCCAGAGGGGTTTAGAGGTTACTGACGCCAAGGGGGTTCACAGGTCGCTAAGACCGTGAACTGGAAACCACAAACCATGAACCCCATAAGTGAAGCGGTGCGTTTTGGTCCAGCTCATATGTGTTTAAGGAAGCACTTTGACGTTCACGACCATGAACTGAGGTCTAAGACCGTGAACTAATCAACGCCGCGTGACTGAGGTCTTAGACTGGGAACTGATCAAACGCGGCCGTGAACTGAGTTCTTAGACCGTGAACAGAGCCCGATCTAGGCTAAAAAGGAGAGGGAGCTGAGGAGAAAGGCAGATCTGTTGAGTAGGTTTTTAGTGTGTAGGATAAAAGGGGGGTTTCTAGTGAGAGATTTAGGAATTTTCTCTTCCTATTCTAGAGAGAGAGTGCCATTCAAAGGAAGAAAGAAGGAGATTGGGCTTGCCACCTAAGCTAGGGAGTGAAGATTCTTACCTCTCAAGGGAGATTCAAGCGACGAAGGAAGATTGTCATCTCTTCATGGTTCTTTCTCTCCTCTTTCTTGTTTTCCTTTTGCTAGCTATAGAATAGCCTACCAATTCACTGGGTGTTGTGAACCCTAGCTGCAATTATGTGAATGCTTGTATGAATTGAATGATTTGTGTTGTGGTTGTGTTTACTGTGAATGTGGAGGTAATATTCATGAATGATTGTGTTGTGTGAAAGCCTATCAATCTAATTGCCATTCTAACCTAGGTAGAGAGAAAATCCCCCTTCCTTTCTACGAAAAGGCTTTAGTATGGGTTTTCTTGGGCAATTCATTGTCTCCTATTTAGGGTAATGCAGAGAAAAACCTCCTATTTCGTATTAGCACCTAGGATTTTGGTTGTGGTGGCAAGTCCGAACTCTGATTCGAGAGTGAAGTCTAAGCAATCCTTAGTCAAGAGGTTGAGAGACTCGCATTAGTGGCTTGGATCGTATCTCCTTTCCTCGACCTAGAGACTAAGAGGGTAGCTTTGGCTACTTGTTAGACTTCCCTACGGTTTACAACCCCCTCGCCACACACGACCATTCGATCCAACAAGTCGTAATTGTTAGCTGGGGGAGCAACACCCGAGTGAACTCTTCTCTCATTGGAACGACCTCGAGTTACTTTACTTGGCTTGTTTTTATTGTATTTTTCTTAGTTTTAAACCCAAAACCGTTTATTAGATAACAACCTAAGGCGATTGAAGTAGCTGTATATGGACCGGCCTGGGTTTGACGATAAATGCTTGCCCTATACTGCACCTGGCTAGAGTTTAAAAATTTGGGCTCTAGTCGGGATTAATTAGCAGTTTACTTTCGAGCAAGTCAATAACGGGCGGGATCTTTTGAGGATAGGCCACAATCTCTAGACGACGTCGTCATGGCCTTCTAAAGGGGGAAGATTGAGGGCTGATCGCGACCAGGATCTTCCTCACTGGGGAAATGACCGTTGGCGCTAATGCGACCGGGGAAACTCTCTACTTCTCCAAGGCTCCTTCCACGCGAGGTTTCGCGCCCTGGCCTCCAAGATCGCGGTCGTGATCTTTGGCATATAGGCCACGATCTTCAATGAGTACTTCCTGACAGGAATCCCGGTAGTGATCTTTGGCTTCTAGGCCACGATCATTTGATCCAATGCCCCTTTCTACACTTGTGACTATAGGTCAAAACAGAGCCCGACCTGACTAACCCGCCCGATTAACACGACCCACAACCCTACCCGCCCGCAACCCGAATTGACTAAAAGTCAATAAACCCGCAACCTGCCCGACCCGCAACCCGATTGACCCGGCTAACCCGACTAACCCGCAACCCAGCTACCCCAACCCGCTTAACCCAAAACCCGATTGACCCACGCCCGATTAAACCCGCAACCCGATTAACCCGAACCCAATTGACCCGAACCCGGATTAACCCGCAACCCGACGACTCAACCGAACCCTATTTATTCACCTGAATAATTATTATATTATATATACATAGTCTTAGAAAATGAAGTTTTTCATTCTAAACCGAGATAAAATAATTTTTTCATTTTCTATAGGGAATTGAAAAGATATGAAACTCACTTGAATTATGTATTTTAATAAAATCACAATAATTGAAACATGAATGTCACATAAACGGCACATAAACATTAAGTTATTTAAAAAAAATTAATACAAAACTCAACTCAATTCGAGAAAAAACTCGTTCAAAATATGTCTCGATTCTTTGTGAATTGGCTCGTGAGCTGGCTCATTTGTTAATGAGCAGAGCAGGAGCCAGAGTTTTTTCAACTCAAAGAGGCTCTCGATATGGCTCGACTCGTTGAGCTATTTGAGTTAGCTCGATCGAAACTCTCGAGATAGCTTGATAGTGATGACTCAAAACTTAAGTCAAATCAAGCTCATAGGTCAACTTGATGATGTGGCTAGCAAGCTAACAACATTATATATATATGCTCATAAGTCATAACGTAACTCATAAACTGGCATGTTGCTAGTCATATAAACTGTACATTAGTTATATTAATATTCAACTCAGTGAGATACTTAATGTGGTCCTAGACCTTATGTACGTGGCTAATATTCTTTACATGTATGATTGGTTGGCATATCTTAATCTATGTATGCTAACACACATATCACATAGTTATCGCTAATCAAGATATGAATAACTTACAAAAAGTATGATTGTCTAGTATTCATTTGAATTAATATTTAACTTGTAACAATATCAATGTTTGATTAAAATCTTGCAGTGTCAAATGCTTGAGCTATCGTTGATGATAAGTCGGATGGTGTAGAAACAATATTGAGAGTTTAGACTTTCTGTGTTGGAGTTAGAGCACAAGATTGTGATGCCCGTTGCTTAGGTATGACATGGACTATATATGGTGGAAGATGGTAAAGAGACAGAAGGAATCTTCCATTCTTCATTGTCTAGCCAACTCATGTGCCTAATTGACAATTAACCACTTAATTGACTAATCCACCCCCACGATTACAGAGAGGAAGCCACATGACATGAATGGCAGAGGTCATGTATATATGGTTATATAATTGGATAGATAACAAGCAACTAACTCAAATCAAATAGCTTAACACACCACGTGTGATATAGAAAAATATAGGATCTACAAGCCATAATCATCATTAATTGACAATGACCTCCTCCTTCCGACGAGGTTCCTTTGTCTTCCTCACATCTCATCCACAGTAAAGCAGCGAAGGATTGCTTGTCCCAGATGAAAGAGTTTGTTGTCGAGCTTCAATATGCAATTAGCAGAAGGCAAGGAGGATTGGAAGGTGAAACCAGAAGTTACCTCAAGTCTATGAGCACTGCGAGGAAAGAAATCTAGAAGGTTTTGATGGGTATGAACAACAAGAAGTCTACACCATCATAAAACAGTGAGACTATCTCCATGTTGAAGGAAGCTCAATCTGTTGCTATTGAGGTTCTAGAGTGCTTGTTCTAGAGTGAATAAACAGTTGTATGTTTGCTGCAGAAAGTATCATAGTTTGCTGCTTGGCGTTGGCTACTGCAGGGGTAGTGATTTTTATACCACATCGGTTGTAACCAAAAATCTCTTCCCCAAAATAGCTATAAATTGAGTGAACTTCTTCAGGCTAAGATTGTGGAGTCCATTAAGAAGCTCAATTTGATTTGGGCCTCAACTTATGGAATTCTGCCCAAGTGTAGCTTAGGTTGCATGCTTTTTGGGTTGCTACCATAGCTATTGATATTAGTTTGGGTTGGTAAAACCCTATTTGAAGTTATTTGTTAGTTTAGTTGGGCTCGGTGAATATGGCTTGTTGAGCTTGCTCAAGAGCTACTGAGCCCAGCTTTGAAGCTTGCGGTGAGCTCTAGCTGAATTCTAGCTAAGTAATTTTTGTCGAGCCTTAATTGTATAGTATATAATGGATTTGTTAACATATTGTTATGTCGAGCCTTTATCAATTACGATTAATTACATGACAAGTTTGCAAGTCATACAAATTGATTCAACATTTTGACTATTTTTTTAATTAAATACATAAACGAGGTAGAAAGAAATTGGTTAAAAATGGTGAAAAACACTCTCAATTAGTGTTATAGAATATGTAAGTTGGTAACGAATAAGTAACTCGATGTGCTGCCCGAACAACCCGCAACCCGATCCGCCAACAACCCGTCCAGCCCGAAACCCGATGAACCCATAACCCTATTTGCCCGCAACCCGATTGAACCCGAACCCGATCAACCCGCAACCCGACTAACCCGAACCCGATTGAACCCGACCCAATGAACCCGCAACCCGACTAACCCGCAACCCGATTGAACACAGACCGAACCTGCCCGATTGATACCTATACTTGTGACATTGTTTTGTACCTAATTTGCACATATTGATTAATACACCCTATAATCACATCAAAATCAAATAGGAACGAAATAGGGATGTATTTGACAATGTTTAAACGCTTAAGCACATGAATTGGCACAAAACATACCATAAGATGGAGGGTAAATAACACCGATTTCATCTTCACTGGTGGTCGCCGTCGCTGACAGAGCCTCATCGGGCGCCGTTGGTGATGGTAGATCCTGGCATCGCTGTTCTACGTGGCATAGGAAAATCGGCTTGATTAATTTGAACCAAAGTTTATTAACGGCTCGCTTCGAATCCCTAAATCGGTTGTCAAGGAAGGGGCGAAGCGGTGGGAGCATAACCTAGTAGGCCAGTTTCTGGTCAATCCTCCGTCAATCTCCACTCTCCGATTCTGGGCAAACTGGATTTGGGGCAAGGAAGGCGAAGTAAAGGTATCTTTGCTTGAGGATGGTCTTGTCCTGTTCCAATTTCCGTCTGAGTCGGTGTGCAGGTGGGTTTTCGAGGGAGGACCGTGGCACTATCGGGATAACATCATATGCCTTCGACGATGGACTCCTGGGGATTCAAGCAATTGAGATCGATAAATCGACATTTTCTGTGTGGATTCAACTATCCGGTTTGCCTGCGGAGCTGTCTTCGAGAAAGGGTGACATGCTAAAACACAACACCAAACTGCGACCAAGTGTAATCGCAGTCCGGAAATGCAGTAAGTGGCAAGCTCTATTTGTCAACCCGGGTCCTAGATCTACTGCCTACTCCGTGATTATTAATTATCTAGCAAAATAAGTCGAGTGATTGTGATTTTAACTAAAAGCAGTAAGAAAGCAGGAAATTGTTCGGTTTTCTAAAGCAAGGAAAGAGTCACTCGGGAATGAGTCCTCCTAGCTCCTTAGTTAGATCACAGTTGTAATTACTTTTGGTTGCTTTACTGTTGATTATACTGCGGAAGATCCGACAGTAGCTTGGAATCTCTTAAGCTGACCAAGTCCTCTCAGTCAAACTACCCGGCAAACGACTAGTCTTCACCGGGATAGAAAGCTGAGGCTATGAACACAGAAATCCACTACTGGAACTGAATTCCAATACAAAGCAGTGAATCGACTAACTCTCGTATAATCGATTCACTACTACCGATTGAAGAAGCTCTAACAACCTAATCAGATTCTATCTATCTCAGGTTGCAGCAGAAATCAATAAAAGATGATCAGGCTTCAATTAACTCAATCAAAACACTTCAATCGATCATAATCAAACAATATCACAATCCAAACGTCTTTACAACAATGATCCCTGATACATAGAACTAGGGTTCTTCATACCCAAGTGAGAGAGGGTTCTACTCCATAGAGAGAGAGAGAGGAAAACAACAAACAAAGCAGTCATACTCAACAAGATGGGAAGAATCTGCTCTAGGATGGTGATCTTCACTCCAAGGATGATTTCCAAGCTTGATTGATGAAACCCAGCTCCAAAACCCCTCTTAGGGGGTGTTCTTCGCACTTTCTCTCTCAAGGGCTTTGTTTTTGCTCCAGGAAATCGATTCCCTCTCATTAGGCTCGAAATTGGGTTAAAACCCAGAATTTCCCGACCACACGGCCAGGCAACACGGCCGTGTGTATTCCCTGTCTGCCCGTGTGAGTGCCAAAACGCGGTGTTCCATCTAATGAGGTTAGGCACGCTGCACGGCCAAAAGTGCACGCCCGTGTGGATTCTTAGGATGACCGTGTGAGCTCCTTGGAATTTCCACACGGCCTCAAGGGTCCCAAAACACGGCCAGTGTGGCTTGGCCGCCTAATGGGATTCCACACGGCCACACCACACGGCCGTGTGGCTGCTAGGTCTGGCCGTGTGGATTCCTCAGCTTCTCGCCAAACGTCCAACTTTCGTCCAATCGACCCGAAACTCGCTCCCAAACCTCCAATCACGTACTAGGAGTTGAAATAACACAAACGAGAACAACCTAGCGTGAAATCGGCATAAGATATAAGAAATGAGGCTCAAACAGCATAAGAATGGTGGATAAAGACATGTGTATATATCAAGTCATCAGAGGGTCTGGGTCGTATTGCAAGTTCAATTGGTAATCCTCTTTTGATGTACTACTCTACCACGTATCAGAAGAAGCTGGGTTCTGTGAGAATTTGCGTTGAGATTAAAGCGAACAAGCCTAGAATAGACAAGTTAAGTATTACACCTGATGATATGAAAGAAATGCTCATAGGGGTAGAGTATTTTGGTGTACCGCCTTGTTTCTCTAAGTGTGAATCGTTTGGCCATGATTGTTCTCTACTTCCCCCTGGAGTTGCTACCAAGAGGGTTTGGAGAGTCAAGCAGGCTAGGGTTGTTTCAATTTCAAAAGTTCTGGAGCTTGGAGTGGATGATGTAAGTACTGAGATAGAGAAAGAGGTGACTGTGGAGGTGGCTGGAAATAATGGTAAAGAGACTATTGTGGATATAACGCCTCCGGTCACCCCAAGTGCGTTGCCATCGTAAGAAGAGTTCAACAAAGTAATCAATGGTGCACGATCAAAATCTACAGTTAAGTCATCTATACCAGTGCTGTATTCTAATGTTTTTGGGGCTCTCTATGGTAAACGGGATATAAAGTTGCAGGCTCCAGTGCCAAAGCAAAAGGGTAGGGAGGGCCTTCGTAGTAAAGGAGCAGTCACCAAGGTGACTTCTTTTCATAAACGAAAATCATACTGTGGAACACGAGGGGTTTCAATAGCCCCTTGAAGCATGATTTCATGCTTCGATACCTTAGAGTACATAGAGTTTCTTTATTTTCTTGATAGTGTTGCATAATTTCTTGCACCAGATTTCTCTGATCACTGTGGCATGAAGATTGTTCCCCGATTCCCTACCAGAAGCTTTCCTAAGCCTTTCCATTACTTTGAAATGTGAGAGAAGCATGAATCTTATAAGCAAGTCTTACAGGATTGCTGGTTACAGAGAGTCAAGGGCACATGATTCTTTGCTGTAAAGCATAGACTCTATATTCTGAATCAAGAACTCCTGAAGCTGAATAAAGATCATTACTCAGACATCTCTGCTCGAGTGAAGGATCCAGGCGAAGAAGTAAGAGCATTGCAGCTCCAAGCCTTGCGCAGTCCATCCTTGTAGCAATTGCAGTAGCCAGGCAGACCTACTCTACTCTATTAAAAGCGGAGGAGGCTTTTTTTCAGGCAGAAATCCTGAACTGCAAGGCACAACTCAGCCAAGATCCGAACTGCATGGAAGCAAATTAGGAAACTAATTTCTCCAAGTGGGGAGGTACTGACTGAGATTCCATATATTGAAAATGATGCCATCAAATACTATATGGATTTTCTTGGAATTGGAATAGTTAATAAAGATGTCAGAGTGGATCCTATATTGATTGAGGAGTGTTTGGTGGGCAGATTGAGCCAGGTTCATCAAGAGTTACTTTGTACACCTATATCTAGCCAGGAAATAAAAGCAGCTGCATTTGATATGGATGGCTCCAAGGCCCCTTGGACCGGATGGATGGAATGCCGGTTTTTTCCAAAGAAACTGGGACATGCTCGGATTTAGTATCATTGAGGGAGTTACTCAATTCCTCCATACAAAAACCTTCCTTAGAGGTATGAACTCTGCATCATTAACACTTGTCCCTAAGATCCCAAATGCAGACAGACTTCAAGCTTACAGACCTATTGCTTGTATCAATGTTCTATATAAGATAGTTGCTAAATGACTAGCAAATAGGCTCAGAAGAGTCCTTCCTTCTGTCATCAGTAAAAACCAATCAGCCTTTATACAGGGTAGAAGTATCATGGAAAACATATTGATGGCTCAGGAAATTGTTCATAACCATAATAGGAAGAACATATCCTCGAGATGTGTTGTGAAGGTGGATCTAAAAAAGGCTTTTGATTCTGTAAATTGTCAATTTCTTCAATGTGTCATGACCAAGATGGAATCTCCTCAACTCTTTATTGATTGGATTCTGGTATGTTTAAGGACTGCGATGTTTAGCATTTCAATCCATGGTAGTCTATTTGGGGTTTTTGGAGCAGAAAAAGGGGTTAGGCAAGGGGATCCCCTCTCCCCCTACCTTTTTACCATAGCCATGGAGCCCTTAACAAGACTCCTTAATCAAGCAGCCTCAACAAACTTAATCCCCTACCACCCTCAGTGTAGACAAATAGGGCTCACACACTTATGCTTTGCAGATGACCTTGAGTGGTGTCAGAACAATTTTGGATTCTTTTTATCATCTTTTTGGTCTTCAATGCAATCCAGATAAGTGTGAGGTGTTCTTTGGGGGAGAAGCTCGCAGTTTCAAAATAATTTCTTTGCAAGTATCTGGATTTAAGGTGGGGCAGCTTCCAGTACAATATTTAGGCCTACCTCTGATTTCAGGGAAATTATCAAGTTTAGAATGTGCCATATTGATTGATAAAGTCACTAGCCGTATTCGTTCTTGGAGAGAAAAATCCCATTCATATGCAGGTAAGCTGCAATTAGTGGAATCTGTCATCTACTCTCTAATCCACTACTAGATGGTTGTGTTTATTATTCCAAAGAAAGTAATTAAAGTAGTACAAAAACTATGTTCAGATTTCTTATTGTTTGGGGATGGTTTGGCAGTTTTGGCTATACCAGAGCAAGAGGGTGGTTTATGGTTTAAGGACCTGGTCACCTAGAATATTGCTAGTACCGCAAAACTCATCTGGATTCTCCTTCTTCAAGGTGGAAGCTTTTGGGTGGCCTGGATGCTTCGATATAGGCTTAGGGAGCAATCTATCTGGAATGTTAAGATGACTTCAAAAGGGTCATGGATTTGGAAGCAATTGTTAAAAATCAGATCCTGGATATGCTATATGATGGATGTTTATACTGAGGGGGCTGTTCTTTGGCAGGGTAATAAGATGATTTGATACTTTGTTTCACTGGTTTGGAATGATACTAGAATCAAGAAGCCTCATGTGCAATGGTGGAAGGTTATATGGGGCAAATTCACTATGCCTCGATATTGTTTGTTAACTTGGTTGATTATTTTGGACAAGATTGTCACAAGGGACAAGCTGAAAAGCTGGGGCAAAATAACAAATGATGCTTGTGTGCTCTGTGAAGCTACCAGTGAATCTCGGCAACACCTGTTTTGTCAGTGTACCTATACGGTTTCTTTTGTTTCTGCAGTGATGATGGATCCAATTCAGCTGTCGCCTTCGCGGGAGGAAATGCTACAAAAAATTTGTGATTGTGCGCAAAGAGGTGATGTAGAAAGCCTGGTTGAAACGTCTTTGTGGTGCTGGTGTGCCTCCTTTATCTGGAAGGAGCGTTGTCGTCGTGTGATTGGGAGCAGTCCACGCACTCCAAAAGGTCTTGTTGAAGCACTAAGGGAAGAAGTCTATATGCACAGCTGTGGGAATACAGACTTTAACAGTCATCTTAACCGATTCCCCTCTCTTATGCGGATTATAGATAGCAATATTTGTAACCCGTAGTTTGCTTTATTTATGCTAAAAGGAACTGTTTAGGCTGGAAGCCTTGTATTTTTTGACTCTTGTGTTATTTTCCAAGATGAGCTCCAATAAAATGCTAATTACCGGGAAAAAATAACACCAATTTTGGTGTTATCGACGCCCTTGGTAGTTTGATCGAAGGGTTTTCCACTACGGAGACACAAATTTCTACAAGTTCAAGCATAGAAACTATAACTTCTTGCTCAAACAATTATCATCGACGGAAGTTTGAGCTGATCACTAACAATTAGAGGCAAATCGACGGCGAGAAAAGGGAGAATCTAGTGGAACACACTCAGAGGAAACCAATGAAGCCAATTTGGTAGCCTGACGATTCATGTTGACTGCTTTCAAGAAGAAGAATGAACACCATGGTTGTCAAGTCGGACAAGTCTGCGTCACCTTGTTGGATTGCGTCGAATCAAGTCCAATTGATGAATCCAAAGCAAGCCAAAACTCCCTTGAAAAAGACCAAACCTGAGGAAAAATCGACTAAATTGGTTGGAGAGATCGAGGTTGTTTGATCTATACTGATGATGCAGAATCATCAAGGAAGTTTTTAGAAAGCTATAGGATCTCCCAATTATGCTCCAATATGCCTGAATCAGAAACGCTCAAAATCGGATTGCAAATTATGGGTAAAGAAATTTTGAAATCAGAGGATGGCGGGAAAGGAAGCTTGGTGGGATTGAAGATGAAGAAGATGATTCGAGACTCGAGAGTGGGTCAGACCTTCAATTCGGTGCCTGGAGAAATGCATGGGAACAACAAATTGGATTGGGAATCCTCCAAACAAAACACCCCAAATTTCTCGAATGGGATGAATTCTAATGACAATGTCTGATGACCAGACAACTATTTCAATCACTTCTCGACAATGTTGATCATCAACACTAGTTCAATTCGACTCGAGGAAGTAAGCTTAACCTCTCCACAAGCCTCAACCCCTCTGGAGCAGATTGAGAATGAAGATGGAGCTGGCATGGTGCTTATGAAAAGGAAGTTAGGTAAGGATGTTTTCGATCCATTTTGGGAGCAGTTCAGTGAGGATTTTGATCCCTAGTAGCCAAGTACATAAGTCTTTATTACTTGCCAAAGAAGCAACCTAAGTTGGCAAGAAGTGAGGCAGAATTTGGCCAAGTGTTAAACTCATTTCATGGTGCCTACTTTGATCAACATCTCTAAAGGTTACTTTGTCCAAAGAAAAGTCCCTAAGGTCATTAACCAACTCGTTGAAGTTGCTCTGAAGACACTGAGAAACTGTCCAATTTTGGCCAAGTCTGGAGTCGTGTTCGGATACTTAACTTCGAGGGCTTATTCGATCTGGAGGAGGGAGAGTCGAAGCAAGAGGGGTTTGGTACACAAAATTAAACATTTTTCTGAGCAACCTAAAGGAATTGGATGATCAAGAACATACCTCTAAAGCTTTGAACGAACGTGTGCAAGATCATATGGAGTCTGGAATTATGTCTTGCACAACAAGCAAACTGTTTCCTTGTTGCACTAGGATTTCTATCCTTTGTTATTTTTAGTTTGATTTCTGAGTTTCATTGTGCTTAGGACATCTTTTGTAGTTGATAGCTTAGCTAAGTTCTAAATAAAGCCTATTCTATTGCATTATAGTTCAAATTTCGTTGATGGAATTCAAACCTTTGAGTTTTGGTTCATTGAGCTTTGCTAAGTGGACTTTGAGTTGCTTGAGTGCTTGTATCGATCAATTGGACACATTGATCGCGGCCTGGCTTCCACCTATACTTATCAAGCCTTCTTCCTTTTGAAAGATTGCACAAAAGTTCCATATCAAAACCCATAACCACATACCCTATTTTGTTCAAGTTTCAATCCGATTCTTGGATATGATGAGCTGTGTGATTCTAATAATTGAGACCCAAGTTAGGGCTCATCAAGTAGTATCAGAGCCTGGTTCGAACACAGTGGCGCAACCCAAAGCTCTAGGACTAGTTTCCAAGAGGACAAGGTCTTAAGACTCCATCCCACGTCGCAAATTAGAGGAGTAATATGATTTTGAAGAGGAGCCTCAATTCGAAGATCAAACAATGGTGGATAATCCCATTAACACCTCTGAATTGTTGCAAACAATCATGGCGCAGCTAAACGTCACATTCCAGCCACAATTTAAGTAAATCAATTGCCAATTTTTCGAGCTAAGGATGGCGACGAACAACCATGTTCCGCCGGGAAATTTGACAAGGCAAAATGACAATTATGAAGCAAATCGGAACCAAGGCCCCCAACAAGAATCGATCCTACTTTAGTGGATCATATTCATAATTTCGAGTGACGACTAATCACTACGGAGCACGACCACCGTGATCGCGATCACGAATTTTGTGGTCATGATCGCCGTCCATCGGAAAACACAGTTGCAGAGCTAAGAGGTACCAAACTATCTGTGCCGTCTTTCTTAGGCTCTAACAATGCATCAAGCTACCTGGATAGGGAGAGAAAAGTGATTATATTCTTCCAGAGTGGCAACTACACTAAATTCCAGCAGGTCCTCTTTGCATGAGTAAGGAAGAAAATGGAATGGGTTCCGCAGGTTTGAGGAATTTAATCAGGCCTTATTGGCCAAGATATCATGGTAGCTTCTGAAAGTACCCAATTTTTTGTTAGCACGCATTTATAATGCGAAGCATTTTCCGAATTGTTCCTTTCTTTAGGCTGGTTCCTTACCTTTGTGGGGGTAGCGTGATATTCTTCATGGTCGAGCGTTGCTTCAGCAGGGGCTCCGATGGTAGGTCAAAAATGCTGAGAGTATTTCCCTAGCTACATCGGATTGGGTTCCTGCTTTGCATCCGAGTCCTCCTTGACTCCGTGCAAAGGTAGGAAGAATTCACGGAATGGTTGCTTCTCTAATCTCGGCACGTATAGGACGGTGGAATGTGGACCGTATTCGGTTGTTGTTTTCCTGGGAGGTAGTTCCAAAAATATTTTCTATTCCGCTTCCTATGGTTCCTATGGCGTCCGTGTATTATTTGGTTAAGTCAGGATATCACTTGGCCACCCAATTTAGAAAGGGGTGTGATCCCTCTTTCAAGCAGGATGTAAGACCGTGGGATAAAAAGTTGTGGGAAGGATTTGGAGTGCTTCTGTTCCACCTAAGATGATATATTTTATTTGGAAAATAATTAGGCGAGTTCTTCCTACTGGGGAGGCCCTGCCATTTCATGTTGTCATGGGTGTGGTTGTGCGCCTGACTCGTTTGGGGGAGGTGGGATCCTTGGAGCATTTGTTTTATTTTTATTTTTGTCCTGCTAGGGAGCTTTAGGACGCCTCGGGCTTTAAATACTTCGACCGAGTCTCCCAACGGGTAATGTGGAGATATTTTGCAGACAATTGTTTGATAAGGATGGGGATTCCGCTTGTGCGGATGCATTGCATCTTGTTGCTTTGTTCAGGGTATCTGAAAAGTTAGAAACTAGGTGGTTTTTTAACCTACTCTCTTTTCGACCCCTGTCCATTTATCCTAATTCAATGAGCAACTTGGGGGTGGGAGCGGGGTGGGGGAAGGGGTAGCGTGGGGGATGCTCCACCTAGGGCTTTGCATGTTCATACCGATGGGGCAACTTGTGCAGGCTCGCATGGAGCTGGTGGCTCGGCCCTCAAGGATTGTTCACGAGGACTATATGAGGAGTTGGATGATCCATTCCTTGTTGAATTGTTGGCGCTCAGGGATGCGATCTAGTGGTGCCTAGCTTATGGTATTCAAGAAGTTGTATTTAAGGTGAAGTGCTAGTCGTGTTCGAGAAGGAGGCAACTAAGGATGCTTAGGATGTGCATGGTGGTGCTATTTTGGAAGAGAACCAAGTCCTTCGCTGGTGTTTCCATTCTTGTGGTTTTCGATTTGTTAGGCGTGATTGCCATAGGACAGCCCATTTGGTGGCGAGAAAAGCCATTTCATTGTACCTAGTTTGATAGCGTTTTATTTTTTTGCTTGGCTATGTGTGTCCATGTGACTCTAGTGTAACTCTTTTGTCTCATTAATACGAGTTAAAGAAAGGAAGATAAAGAATATAATTTATTTTTTTCCATTTTTTTTATTTTTTGTATTATAAAATCACTTTGGCGCGTCATATATGAAACTCCAAGTGAATTGTATTGATGTATATTTGATAATATTTTGATGAGTTAGATTGCATAAATTATGTAATGACAATAGGAGCAACATATGAAATTGGTTTTGTAATTGCATTGTTTTGGATGTTGTAAAGGGTGAGATTAAAATGTCTTTTAGTTCCCCTACTTTTGCAATCGGTATGTATCTTCGATGTTTTAATTTGGATTTCAAAAAAAAAAATTGCACAGATAGAACGAGTTTGTTATGATCTACAAAATGTGTCACCATTTTTAATATATTTGGAGGAAAAAATTCATACCTCGTTACAACCCTCGTAACTCCTTCATTTTCACTCAAAAGAGAAATTTTGCATACAAGGAGTGAGTTTATCGTGGTCTATTTGATCTATAAATTTTTGTGGAAAAATGCAAAACCAAACATTCGATCGTATACCACCTTGGTTTAGGGTGGTAACTGGTGGTGGACGATGATCAAATATGATAAATGGACGTTAGTATATTCCTACTACCATGTATAAAACAATTATATACTATGGTTTATTCATACCATTATGATATAATCTTATATACTACGCATTAGTAGGTGGTTACACTTGGCCACTTTCTAGTGTGACGGTAAAAGCGAGTCAAGTTTTTGCGTCATTGCCGGGGACGACTACGTTGTTGAAGAAATGTGGTCTCTGTTACTTTAGCATTTCTTTTTCGCTTTGTTTGTTTTGCTTTGTCCCACTTGTGCCTTCACGGGTTTGCTTGCTTGGGTTGTGCGCAGGTAGTGTATGACCCGTAGCCAGCTGGGAGACTTACTACCATTAGACTCGGAGCTAGAACGCACTTATCGCCAGCTTAGGAGACAACAGCGAGCTAGACTGGCTACGGAGGAAGTGCACGTCGATGACCATCTGAGCAGGGACTCTGAAGAGGCAATGGTGCACCTTTCCCGGTTCTTGCATCTTACCAATGAGTTCAAGCTGAATGGTGTACCAGATGACGCGATCTGTCTTCACCTCTTCCCCCACTATCTGGTGGGGCATGCAAAGAGGTGGTTAGAGACCCAGCCCCCACTGTCCATCACGTCATGAGACGATCTGGCCGACAAGTTTGTGCACAACTACTACCCGGCCTTGAAGACCACGGAGATTCAACCGGAGATCACTCATTTCCACTAGGAGCCAGACGAGTCACTACGTAATGCCTGGGAGCGGTACTCGGGATTTTTCAGGCAGTGTCCCCATCACGGTTTTAGTGATGCATTCACAGTGGGGAACTTCTACAGTGCTCTAACTGCCAGAGAGGCAGAGGGTGATCGAGTCTCTATGCCCAGGAGGGGACATTGTCACCAAGACTCCACCCGAGCTGAATCAGATGATCAGTACTTTGGCTGCTAGAGATCACTCTTGGGGGCAGAGCACTAGAGCCAGAAACTCCCGGGATCGTTGTGTGCATTCTATGGATGCTAGATCCGGGCTAGAGCGGGAGGTGGCCGAGCTGGTCCAGACATTAAAGCAGCCTAAGAGTCTCATTCCGAGCAGAGGATTGGCTGGCCACTCGGTTGCACAGTGCTAGTGGTGCGATAGATCCAATCACTTGGTAGAAGACTGTCAGGCTATGCGGGAGTCTACTACACCCCAGGAGCAGTTGGACTTCATCGCCAATGCTCGACACCTTGATCATTACAGTGGAACATATAATGAGGGGTGGCGCCAGCTTCCCAACTTCTCCTTGAACAACCACACCAGCAACACTACCAAGCCTCCCGGCTTCCCAGATAGAGCAGCTGGTTTTCAGCAAAGGCAACCCTTCAAAGCCAGACAAGGGCAACCATTTCAGCAGTAGCAGAGACAGTTTGCCCAGCCGACAGCAACTCCAACACAGGATGATCAGATGTCAGAGCTGAAGAACGTGGTGCAGACCTTCGTGAGCACCAGCACGACAAATTTTGCCAGGTTGGACAAGTGCATCATAGCGCTGGAGACAGGCTAGAGGAACCATGTGGCCATACTGTTGGATCTCCAGACCCAGATTGGAGGCATTGCCCGCCAAAACACCACCAGAGCACCAGGAACTCTGTCTGCCACCACCATCCCAAATCCTCGCGAGCCTCACCAGCAGTTAGATGCCATCACTACGCGAAGTGGCAAGACGACATCTGATATCGCTGCTCCGGCCAGGCAGGAGAAGCCAACGCCAGCTTCAGCACTTCCAGCTGACAAAGAAGAAGTGTGGATTGAGAAAGAAGCACCTGCTCCCAAGCCACAACCATTGGTTAAGGATAATGTTCCCCAGCTTCCTTTCCCCACTCGATCGCACAAGGACAAGCTAGAGACTTAGTTTGCCAAATTCATGGCAATGTTGAAGTAGGTCAACATTAGCCAGCCATTCATGGAGGCACTGTCGAAGATGCCCAAGTATGCCAAGTTCATGAAGGATCTCCTCACCAAAAAAAGAAACTTGGGGATCTCTCGATAGTGATGCTGAGCGAGGAGTGTTCTGCCATCCTGCAGAACAAGCTGCCCGAAAAACGCAAGGACCTAGGGAGTTTTACTATCCCGTGCTCCATTGGAAAACTGCATGTAGAGAGGTCCCTGGTGGATCTAGGTGCTAGTATCAATGTTGTCCCATACGAATTGTTCAAGAAACTAGGCCTAGGTGAACCCAGTGCAACTAGGATGTGTATTCAATTAGCTGAACGATCTGTGGTCCATCCTAGGGGCATAGTGGAAGACCTCCTGGTTAAGCTTGGTAAGTTCTTTTATCCTGTGGATTTAGTTGTCTTAGACATCAATGAAGATGCAGAAGTGTACCTTATACTAGGAAGGCCTTTCATGGCCACCGCCAGGGCCCTCATAGATGTCTGTGACGGGACTTTGGTCTTTAGAAATGGCGAGGAGCAGATAACATTTTTCATTGCTGTTAACAATATGACTGCTATCCCGCCTATGCATGCTATCTCTCATCAGGTGCACGAGTCTGTCGTGTATCCTCCTGTGCTGCCCATTTTGCAGGATTCTCCTCTCATTCCTTCGCCGCCACTCCCATCCAGCTCATTACCCAGAGAAAAGATCAGGGAGGCGTGGCGGCCGAACCTGCAGGTCGCTCAACCGGCTAAAAAGAAAGCTGGAGACCAGTATGAGCTGGTCCCGCCTCTTGAGCCATGACCACCCTGGCCATCCGAGTACTCACTCGCTTGCATCCTGCCAGATGGCCAGGTCGAGTTGACAAGTGATGGTGGTCACACCCTTCGTGTGCATGGCCACCATCTGAAGCTGTACTTCACGAGCGATGTGGATCCGCTCTTGGAGGCACCTGTTCCTACAACACTTTGAGCATCCGCCATGGGCGTCCAGCTAAAAATCGGTTAAGAAGTGCTTGTGGGGAGGCAACCCCACCACGGTTTGCATTTCTTTCCCTTTTTCCTTTGTTTTGTGGTGTGATCGAGTCATTTGCACGTCTGTGATGAAATTAGGTCGTTTGGTATGGCTCGTTTTGGTGTTTTCGTGCAGGGGAGTTCGAAAAAATGGAGAGCAAATTTTTGCCGAGAAGGGAGAAATACCCGGCCAGGAGACAAAATTCCCGACCGTGTATTTTGGCCTCTCGGCCGGGAGCCCTTCTGTCTAGGGGGCGCCGAAGCTTAAATCCCCGACCAGGAGCCAACATATCCGACTGGGTATTTTGGCCTCGCGGCAGGGCCCCCTCTGTTCGTGATTTGCGACAAAGGTTGAATACCCGACCGCGACCTTGAAATACCCGACCGGGTTTTCCAGTGAATTTTCGGCGGGTTTTCCAGCGAACCCTCCGGGGCCGTTTTGGCTGTGGTTTCGCGTCCCTCACCCTCTACTCACGTCCATCTACGGTCCTACTTGTGTTTCCAAATGTGTTTCTTGCTCAATTTGTTTTTTCCTGGAAAATCGGACTCTAGATGTTAGGCCCGAGAACTGTGATTGGTTTGGCATGTTTGAACTAGAATAGGGTGAGGGATGTAGTGGATTTGAGTTGCTCATGAATGATGGATGCCTAATTGTTGAAATGCCTTGCTTTTACCAGGATTCTTGCTTGATTAGCGGTTGGTTTGTTTGCAAATCAACTGCTTTGTGCTTGAGTGCTTACCCTAGGTGGTCCTTAAGTGTGGGGAAGCTGTCGAAGCTATGCTTGCGGTCCTAACGAGAATTTTCTTGGCTCCACCTTTGGTTTGCTGATTTTGCAGGATCATGTCCCGGTGCTTGTTCTAGAGTGAATAAACAGTTGTATGTTTGCTGCAGAAAGTATCATGTTTGCTGCTTGGCGTTGGCTACTGCAGGGTTAGTGATTTTTATACCACATCGGTTGTAACCAAAAAATCTCTTCCCAAAATAGCTATAAATTGAGTGAACTTCTTCAGGCTAAGATTGTGGAGTCCATTAAGAAGCTCAATTTGATTTGGGCCTCTACTTATGGAATTCTGCCCAAGTGTAGCTTAGGTTGCATGCCTTTTGGGTTGCTGCCATAGCTATTGATATTAGTTTGGGTTGGTAAAACCCTATTTGAAGTTCTTTTTCATTTTAGTTGGGCTCAGTGAATATGGCTTGTTGAGCTTGCTCAAGAGCTACTGAGCCCTGCTTTGAAGCTTGCGGTGAGCTCTAGCTGAATTCTAGCTAAGTAATTTTTGTCGAGCCTTAATTGTATAGTATATAATGGATTTGTTAACATATTGTTATGTCGAGCCTTTATCAATTACGATTAATAACAGGACAAGTTTGCAAGTCATACAAATTGATTCAACATTTTGACTATTTTTTTTAATTAAATACAAAACCGAGGTAGAAAGAAATTGGTTAAAAATTGTGAAAACACTCTAAATTAGTGTTATAGAATATGTAAGTTGGTAACGAATAAGTAACTCGATGTTCTGCCCGAACAACCCGCAACCCGATCCGCCCACAACCCGTCCAGTCCGAAACCCAATGAACCCGTAACCCGATTTGCCCGCAACCCGATTGAACCCGAACCCGAACCCGATTAACCCGCAACCCGACTAACCCGAACCCGATTGAACCCGACCCAATGAACCCGCAACCCGACTAACCCGCAACCCGATTGAACCCAGACCGAACCCGCCCGATTGACACCTATACTTGTGACATTGTTTTGTACCTAATTTGCACATATTGATTAATACACCCTATAATCACATCAAAATCAAATAGGAACGAAATAGGGATGTATTTGACAATGTTTAAACGCTTAAGCACATGAATTGGCACAAAACATACCATAAGATGGAGGGTAAATAACACCGATTTCATCTTCACTGGTGGTCGTCGTCGCTGACAGAGCCTCATCGGGTGCCGTTGGTGACGGTAGATTCTGGCATCGCTGTTCCACGTGGCAGAGGAAAATCGGCTCGATTAATTTGAACCAGAGTTTATTAACGGCTCGCTTCGAATCCCTAAATCGGTTGTCAAGGAAGGGGCAAAGCGCTTGGAGCATAACCTAGTAGGCCAGTTTCTGGTCAATCCTCCGTCAATCTCCACTCTCCGATTCTGGGAAAACTGGATTTGGGGCAAGGAAGGCGAAGTAAAGGTATCTTTGCTTGAGGATGGTCTTGTCCTGTTCCAATTTCCGTCTGAGTCGGTCTGCTGGTGGGTTTTCGAGGGAGGACCGTGGCACTATCGGGATAACATCATATGCCTTCAACGATGGACTCCTGGGGATTCAAGCAATTGAGATCGATAAATCGGCATTTTCGGTGTGGATTTAACTATCTGGTTTGCCTGCGGAGCTGTCTTCGAGAGAGGGTGACACGCTAAAACACAACACCGAACTGCGACCAAGTGTAATCGCAGTCCGGAAATGCAGTAAGTGGCAAGCTCTATTTGTCAACCCGGGTCCTAGATCTACTGCCTACTCCGTGATTATTAATTATCTAGCAAACTAAGTCGAGTGATTGTGATTTTAACTAAAAGCAGTAAGAAAGCATGAAATTGTTCGGTTTTCTAAAGCAAGGAAAGAGTCACTCGGGAATGAGTCCCCCTAGCTCCTTAGTTAGATCAAAGTTGTAATTACTTTTGGTTGCTTTACTGTTGATTATACTGCGGAAGATCCGACAGTAGCTTGGAATCTCTTAAGCTGACCAAGTCCTCTTAGTCAAACTACCCGGCAAACGATTAGTCTTCATCGGGATAGAAAGCTGAGGCTATGAACACAGAACTCAACTACTGGAACTGAATTCCAATACAAAGCAGTGAATCGACTAACTCTCGTATAATCTATTCACTACTACCGATTGAAGAAGCTCTAACAACCTAATCAGATTCTATCTATCTCAGGTTGCAGCAGAAATCAATAAAAGATGATCAGGCTTCAATTAACTCAATCAAAACACTTCAATCGATTATAATCAAACAATATCACAATCCAAACATCTTTACAACAATGATCCCTGATACATAGAACTAGGGTTCTTCATACCCAAGTGAGAGAGGGTTCTACTCCATAGAGAGAGAGAGGAAAACAACAAACAAAGCAGTCATACTCAACAAGATGGGAAGAATCTGCTCTAGGATGGTGATCTTCACTCCAAGGATGATTTCCAAGCTTGATTGATGAAACCCAGTTCCAAAACCCCTCTTAGGGGGTGTTCTTCGCACTTTCTCTCTCAAGGGCTTTGTTTTTGCTCCAGGAAATCGATTCCCTCTCATTAGGCTCGAATTGGGTTAAAACCCAGAATTTCCCGACCACACGGCCTGGCGACACGGCCGTGTGTATTCCCAATCTTCCCGTGTGAGTGCCAAAACGCGGTGTTCCATCTAATGAGGTTAGGCACGCTGCACGGCCAAAAGTGCACGCCCGTGTGGATTCTTAGGCTGACCGTGTGAGCTCCTTGGAATTTCCACACGGCCTCAAGGGTCCCAAAACACGGCCAGTGTGGCTTGGCCGCCTAATGGGATTCCACACAGCCACACCACACGGCCATGTGGCTGCTAGGTCTGGCCTTGTGGATTCCTCAGCTTCTCGCCAAACATCCAACTTTCGTCCAATCGACCCGAAACTCGCTCCCAAACCTCCAATCACGTACTAGGAGTTGAAATAACACAAACGAGAACAACCTAGCGTGAAATCGGCATAAGATATAAGAAATGAGGCTCAAACAGCATAAGAATGGTGGATAAAGACATGTGTATATATAAAGTCATCAGAGGGTCTGGGTCGTATTGCTAGTTCAATTGGTAAGCCTCTTTTGATGTACTACTCTACCACGTATCAGAAGAAGCTGGGTTCTGTGAGAATTTGTGTTGAGATTAAAGCGAACAAGCCTAGAGTAGACAAGTTAAGTATTACACCTGATGATATGAAAGAAATGCTCATAGGGGTAGAGTATTTTGTTGTACCGCCTTGTTGCTCTAAGTGTGAATCGTTTGGCCATGATTGTTCTCTACTTCCCCCTGGAGCTTGGAGTGGATGATGTAAGTACTGAGATAGAGAAAGAGGTGACTGTGCAGGTGGCTGGAAATAATGGTAAAGAGACTATTGTGGATATAACGCCTCCGGTCACCCCAAGTGCGTTGCCATCGTAAGAGGAGTTTAACAAAGTAATCAATGGTGCATGATCAAAAGGGTAGGGAGGGCCTTCGTAGTAAAGGAGCAGTCACCAATGTGACTTCTTTTCATAAAAGAAAATCATACTGTGGAACACGAGGGGTTTCAATAGCCCCTTGAAGCATGATTTCATGCTTCGATACCTTAGAGTACATAGAGTTTCTTTATTTTCTTGATAGTGTTGCATAATTTCTTGCACCAGATTTCTCTGATCACTGTGGCATGAAGATTGTTCCCCGGTTCCCTACCAGAAGCTGTCCTAAGCCTTTCCATTACTTTGAAATGTGAGAGAAGCATGAATCTTATAAGCAAGTCTTACAGGATTGCTGGTTACAGAGAGTCAAGGGCACATGATTCTTTGCTGTAAAGCAGAGACTCTATATTCTGAAGCAAGAACTCCTGAAGCTGAATAAAGATCATTACTCAGACATCTCTGCTCGAGTGAAGGATCAAGGGGAAGAAGTAAGAACATTGCAGCTCCATGCCTTGCGCAGTCCATCCTTGTAGCAATTGCAGTAGCCAGGCATACCTACTCTACTCTATTAAAAGCGGAGGAGGCTTTTTTCAGGCAGAAATCCTGAACTGCAAGGCACAACTCAGCCAAGATCCGAACTGCATGGAAGCAAATTAGGAAACTAATTTCTCCAAGTGGGGAGGTACTGACTAAGATTCCATATATTGAAAATGATGCCATCAAATACTATATGGATTTGTTTGGAAATGGAATAGTTAATAAAGATGTCAGAGTGGATCCTATATTGATTGAGGAGTGTTTGGCAGTTTTGGCTATACCAGAGCAAGAGGGTGGTTTAGGGCTTAAGGACCAGGTCACCTAGAATATTGCTAGTACCGCAAAACTCATCTGGATTCTCCTTCTTCAAGGTGGAAGCTTTTGGGTGGCCTGGATGCTTCGATATAGGCTCAGGGAGCAATCTATCTGGAATGTTAAGATGACTTCAACAGGGTCATGGATTTGGAAGCAATTGTTAAAAATCAGATCCTTGATATGCTATATGATGGATGTTTATTCTGAGGGGGCTGTTCTTTGGCAGGGTAAGAAGATGATTTGATACTTTGTTTCACTGGTTTGGAATGATACTAGAATCAAGAAGCCTCATGTGCAATGGTGGAAGGTTATATGGAGCAAATTCACTATGCCTCGATATCGTTTGTTAACTTGGTTGATTATTTTGGACAAGATTGTCACAAGGGACAAGCTGAAAAGCTGGGGCAAAATAACAAATGATGCTTGTGTGCTCTGTGAAGCTACCAGTGAATCTCGGCAACACCTGTTTTGTCAGTGTACCTATACGGTTTCTTTTGTTTCTGCAGTGATGATGGATCCAATTCAGCTATCGCCTTCGTGGGAGGAAATGCTACAACAAATTTGTGATTGTGCGCAAAGAGGTGCTGCAGAAAGCCTGGTTGAAACGTCTTTGTGGTGCTGGTGTGCCTCCTTTATCTGGAAGGAGCGTTGTCGTCGTGTGATTGCGAGCAGTCCACGCACTCCAAAAGGTCTTGTTGAAGCACTAAGGGAAGAAGTCTATATGCACAGCTGTGGGAATGCAGACTTTAACAGTCATCTTAACCGATTCCCCTCTCTTATGCGGATTATAGATAGCAATATTTGTAACACGTAGTTTGCTTTATTTATGCTAAAAGGAACTGTTTAGGCTTGAAGCCTTGTATTTTTTGACTCTTGTGTTATTTTCCAAGATGAGCTCCAATAAAATGCTAATTATCAAGAAAAATAACACCAATTTTGGTGTTATCGACGCCCTTGGTAGTTTGATCGAAGGGTTTTCCACTACGGAGACACAAATTTCTACAAGTTCAAGCATATAAACTATAACTTCTTGCTCAAACAATTATCATCGGCGGAAGTTTGAGCTGATCACTAACAATTAGAGGCAAATCGACGGCGAGAAAAGGGAGAATCTAGTGGAACACACTCAAAGGAAACCAATGAAGCCAATTTGGTAGCCCGACGATTCATGTTGAATGCTTTCAAGAAGAAGAATGAACACCATGGTTGTCAAGTCGGACAAGTCTGCGTCACCTCGTTGGATTGCGTCGAAGCAAGTCCAATTGATGAATCCAAAGCAAGCCAAAACTCCCTTGAAAAAGACCAAACCTGAGGAAAAATCGACTAAATTGGTTGGAGAGATCGAGGTTGTTTGATCTATACTGATGATGCAGAATCATCAAGGAAGTTTTCAGAAAGCTATAGGATCTCCCAATTATGCTCCAAGATGCCTGAATCAGAAACGCTCAAAATCGGATTGCAAATTATGGGTAAAGAAATTTTGAAATCAGAGGATGGCGGGAAAGGAAGCTTGGTGGGATTGAAGATGAAGAAGATGATTCGAGACTCGAGAGTGGGTCAGACCTTCAATTCGGAGCCTGGAGAAATGCATGGGATCAACAAATTGGATTGGGAATCCTCCAAACAAAATACCCCAAATTTCTCGAATGGGATGAAGTCTAATGACAATGTCTGATGACCAGACAACTATTTCAATCACTTCTCGGCAATGTTGATCATCAACACTAGTTCAATTCGACTCGAGGAAGTAAGCTTAACCTCTCCACAAGCCTCAACCCCTCTGGAGCAGATCGAGAATGAAGATGGAGCTGGCATGGTGCTTATGAAAAGGAAGTTAGGGAAGGATGTTTTCGATCCATTTTGGGAGCAGTTCAGTGAGGATTTTGATCCCTAGTAGCCAAGTACATAAGTCTTTATTACTTGCCAAAGAAGCAACCTAACTTGGCAAGAAGTGAGGCAGAATTTGGCCAAGTGTTAAACTCATTTCATGGTGCCTACTTTGATCAACATCTCTAAAGGTTACTTTGTCCAAAGAAAAGTCCCTAAGGTCAATAACCAACTCGTTGAAGTTGCTCTGAAGACACTGAGAAACTGTCCAATTTTGGCCAAGTCTGGAGCCGTGTTCGGATACTTAACTTTGAGGGCTTATTCGATCTGGAGGAGGGAGAGTCGAAGCAAGAGGGGTTTGGTACACAAAATTAAAAATTTTTCTGAGCAACCTAAAGGAATTGGATGATCAAGAACATACCTCTAAAGCTTTGAACGAACGTGTGCAAGATCATATGGAGTATGGAATTATGTCTTGCACAACAAGCAAACTGTTTCCTTGTTGTACTAGGATTTCTATTCTTTGTTATTTTTAGTTTGATTTCTGAGTTTCATTGTGCTTAGGACATCTTTTGTAGCTGATAGCTTAGCTAAGTTCTAAATAAAGCCTATTCTATTGCATTATAGTTCAAATTTCGTTGATGGAATACAAACCTTTGAGTTTTGGTTCATTGAGCTTTGCTAAGTGGACTTTGAGTTGCTTGAGTGCTTGTATCAATCAATTGGACACATTGATCGTGGCCTGGCTTCCACCTATACTTATCGAGCCTTCTTCCTTTTGAAAGATTGCACAAAAGTTCCATATCAAAACCCATAACCACATACCCTATTTTGTTCAAGTTTCAATCCGATTCTTGGATATGATGAGCTGTGTGATTCTAATAATTGAGACCCAAGTTAGGGCTCATAAAGTAGCATCAGAGCCTGGTTCGAACACAGTGGCGCAACCCAAAGCTCTAAGACTAGTTTCCAAGAGGACAAGGTCTTAGGACAAGGTCTGAATTGTTGCAAACAATCATGGCGCAGCTAAACGTCACATTCCAGCCACAATTTAAGTAAATCAATTGCCAATTTTTCGAGCTAAGGATGGCGACGAACAACCATGTTCCGCCGGGAAATTTGACAAGGCAAAATGACAATTATGAAGCAAATCGGAACCAAGGCCCCCAACAGGAATCGATCCTACTTTAGTGGATCATATTCATAATTTCGAGTGACGACTAATCACTACGGAGCACGACCATCGGAAAACATAGTTGCAGAGGTAAGAGGTACCAAACTATCTTGCCGTCTTTCTTAGGCTCTAACAATGCATCAAGCTACCTGGATTGGGAGAGAAAAGTGATTATATTCTTCCAGAGTGGCAACTACACTAAATTCCAGAAGGTCCTCTTTGCATGAGTAAGGAAGAAAATGGAATGGGTTCCGCAGGTTTGAGGAATTTAATCAAGTCTTATTGGCCAAGATATCATGGTAGCTTCTGAAAAGTACCCAATTTTTTGTTAGCACGCATTTATAATGCGAAGTATTTTCCGAATTGTTCCTTTCTTTAGGCTGGTTCCTTACCTTTGTGGGGGTAGCGTGATATTCTTCATGGTCGAGCGTTGCTTCAGCGGGGGCTCCGATGGTAGGTCAAAAATGCTGAGATTATTTCCCTAGCTACATCGGATTGGGTTCCTGCTTTGCATCCGAGTCCTCCTTGACTCCGTCCAAAGGTAGGAAGAATTCACGGAACGGTTGCTTCTCTAATCTCGGCACGTATAGGACGGTGGAATGTGGACCGTATTCGGTTGTTGTTTTCCTGGGAGGTAGTTCCAAAAATATTTTCTATTCCGCTTCCTATGGTTCCTATGGCGTCCGTGTATTATTTGGTTAAGTCAGGATATCACTTGGCCACCCAATTTAGAAAGGGGTGTGATCCCTCTTTCAAGCAGGATGTAAGACCGTGGGATAAAAAGTTCTGGGAAGGATTTGGAGTGCTTCTGTTCCACCTAAGATGATATATTTTATTTGGAAAATAATTAGGCGAGTTCTTCCTACTGGGGAGGCCCTGCCATTTCATGGTATCATGGGTGTGGCTGTGCGCCTGACTCGTTTGGGGGAGGTGGGATCCTTGGAGCATTTGTTTTATTTTTATTTTCGTCCTGCTAGGGAGCTTTAGGACGCCTCGGGCTTTAAATACTTCGACTGAGTCTCCCAACGGGTAATGTGGAGATATTTTGCAGACAATTGTTTGATAAGGATGGGGATTCCGCTTGTGCGGATGCATTGCATCTTGTTGCTTTGTTTCAGGGTATCTGAAAAGCTAGAAACTAGGTGGTTTTTTAACCTACTCTCTTTTCGACCCCTGTCCATTTATCCTAATTCAATGAGCAACTTGGGGGTGGGAGCGGGGTGGGGGAAGGGGTAGCGTGGGGGATGCTCCACCTAGGGCTTTGCATGTTCATACCGATGGGGCCACTTGTGCAGGCTCGCATGGAGCTGGTGGCTCAGCCCTCAAGGATTGTTCATGAAGACTGATGGCGCTGGCGACGAACTATATGAGGAGTTGGATGATCCATTCCTTGTTGAATTGTTGGCGCTCAGGGATGTGATCTAGTGGTGCCTAGCTTATGGCATTCAAGAAGTTGTATTTAAGGTGAAGTGCTAGTCGTGTTCGAGAAGGAGGCAACTAAGGATGCTTAGGATGTGCATGGTGGTGCTATTTTGGAAGAGAACCAAGTCCTTCGCTGGTGTTTCCATTCTTGTGGTTTTTTATTTGTTAGGCGTGATTGCCATAGGCAGCCCATTTGGTGGCGAGAAAAGCCATTTCATTGTACCTAGTTTGATAGCGTTTTATTTTTTTGCTTCGATATGTGTGTCCATGTGACTCTAGTGTAACTCTTTTGTCTCATTAATACGAGTTAAAGAAAGGAAGATAAAGAATATAATTTATTTTTTTCCATTTTTTTTATTTTTTGTACTATAAAATCACTTTGGCCCGTCATATATGAAACTCCAAGTGAATTGTATTGATGTATATTTGATAATATTTTGATGAGTTAGATTGCATAAATTATGTAATGACAATAGGAGCAACATATGAAATTGGTTTTGTAATTGCATTGTTTTGGATGCTGTAAAGGGTGAGGGTCCGGATAGTATAACAACACCTTAAGTGTTGTTATACTAACAACATGATTCATTAAGGGTATAAGAGTAAACTTACAATTAAAAGAAAAATAACAATTAATAAGATCCCTAAATCCAATTCCCCCCGCTCTCTTCTCCTTCTCCGTCGAGCGTTCTCCGTCTCCAGCGCCGTATTCGCCCGCATCGTGATGGGAACCACACAGCTCATCATGCCACTCGTCTTCGCTCTAATTCGAGACTCCATGGGATCCCCCAAATTCACCGCCTGGAGGATCGCATTCTACGTCCCCGGCGTTTTCCAGATGCTGACGGTGCCCCTCTGGGCCCAGGACCGGAGCGAAGCGGCGATGATCGGCTGGTTGAGTTGGGCGATCCGGCGGAGAGCTCTGGGCTGGTTGATTGTTCATCACTTTCTAAATATCTCTGACTGATCGATCGTGTTATAGGCTAAGGGAATTTTGTTTTGTTTTTTCCATCTATTTTGCAGGATTCGAAAAATTATCAAAACTTGCGAATCTGAAATTTCTGATTTTATATGGCAACGAATTCAGCAATGATATACTCACATCTTTAGGCAAGCTTTCACAGATGGAAGGACTGAATCTTTATGGAAATATGCTAAAAGGAATGGTTGAAGTTCCCGGGGGATGCCGTCGTTCTTCTGATTGCATTTGGCGGTGAAGTTGGGACCCGGGGGATGTCACTGTTCGGTGGAGGAGGAGAGGAGATCATCACTACTCATCATCATCTTGGTCTGATAATCATGGGCTGACCATGGGCGAGTAAGTAAGCAATTAAAAAAATGATTGTTTGTAGACGCCGAAAATCTCCTAGTGCAAACTACAAACGCAATAAAACAATCCACAAAAAATATACCGGAAACCTCCTAATGCAAACCACAAATTTGCTAAAACATATCAGAAACCTCACAAAGCAAACCAGAAATATTTTGAAAAGCACACCAGAAACCCCCTAATGCAAACCACAAACACGGTAAAGCAAACCATAAACGTCCTAATGCAGACCACAAATATATTAAAACAATCCAGAAACCTCGCAAAGCAAACCACAAAAGTTTCGAAAACACACTAGAAACTTCTTAATGCAAACCAGAAACCTCCTAATGCAAACCACAAATCTCCTAAAACAAACTAGAAACCCCACAATGCAAACCACAACATTTGCGAAAGCACACCAGAAACCTCCTAATGCACACCACAATCATAGTAAATCAAACCACAAAAAAAGCAAACCATAAACGTCCTAATGCAAACTGCAAATATATTAAAACAAACCAGAAACCTCACAATGCAAACCACAAAGTTTTTGAAAGCAAACCAGAAACTTCTCAATGCAAACCACAAACACGATAAAGCAAACCAGAAACTTCTTAATGCAAACCACAAACACGATAAAGCAAACCACAAAAGGCATACGAAAATATGAGAAACCAAACCATAAAGCTCACAATGCAGACCATAACATCCGGTGGTCGTTGACCGTTGACCAAACTCCGATGACCGTTGACTGGTCAACGAAAATCGTTGACTGGTCAACGAAAATCGTTGACCAAACTCTGATGACCATCAGTTACCAGATTCCGGCGCCGATAGGCATATTCCGGCCCCGATGACTAGATTCCGACGCCGGTAAGCATATTCCGACCACGGTGAGCATATTCCGGCGACGGTGGCATATTCCGATGACAAAATAGCATATTCCGGTGACCGGCGACCATTTTCCGGCGACCGGTGACAGAATTCCGGCGACCAAAATTTTGGGCCGAAAAAATAAAAAATATTTTTTATTTTTTTATTTTTTTATTTTTTTTATTTTTTTATTATTTAAACATATTTTTCATAATGACAATTATACCCCTGCTTTGATTTTACACTAGGTCAACTCATCTAATAAAAAGTCATCACAACCCTAGCTTCCTATTGGTTGGAGACTAGTGTTGTTACCATAACAACACAAGGAGTGTTGTTATAGTAACCGGTCCCAAAGGGTGAGATTAAAATGTCTTTTAGTTCCCCTACTTTTGCAATCAGTATGTATCTTCTATGTTTTAATTTGGATTTCAAAAAAAAAAAAAAAAATTGCACAGATAGAACGAGTTTGTTATGATCTACAAAATGTGTCACCATTTTTAATATATTTGGAGGAAAAAATTCATACCTCGTTACAACCTTCGTAACTCCTTCATTTTCACTCAAAAGAGAAATTTTGCATACAAGGAGTGAGTTTATCGTGGTCTATTTGATCTATAAATTTTAGTGGAAAAATGCAAAACCAAATATCCCACCGTATACCACCTTGGTTTAGGGTGGTAACTGGTGGTAGACGATGATCAAATATGATAAATGGACGTTAGTATAATCCTACTACCATGTATAAAACAATTATATACTATGGTTTATTCATACCATTATGATATAATCTTATATACTACCAAAGATTGTCACCATGGTTTAGACTGGTAATATATGTCTCAATTTTTTTTGTTCCAAAATATATCAAAGTGGATGTCATTTTTTATTTTTTTATTATTTAAACATATTTTTCATAATGACAATTATACCCCTGCTTTGATTTTACACTAGGTCAACTCATCTAATAAAAAGTCATCACAACCCTAGCTTCCTATTGGTTGGAGACTAGTGTTGTTACCATAACAACACAAGGAGTGTTGTTATAGTAACCGGTCCCAAAGGGTGAGATTAAAATGTCTTTTAGTTCCCCTACTTTTGCAATCAGTATGTATCTTCTATGTTTTAATTTGGATTTCAAAAAAAAAAAAAAATTGCACAGATAGAACGAGTTTGTTATGATCTACAAAATGTGTCACCATTTTTAATATATTTGGAGGAAAAAATTCATACCTCGTTACAACCCTCGTAACTCCTTCATTTTCACTCAAAAGAGAAATTTTGCATACAAGGAGTGAGTTTATCGTGGTCTATTTGATCTATAAATTTTTGTGGAAAAATGCAAAACCAAATATCCCACCGTATACCACCTTGGTTTAGGGTGGTAACTGGTGGTAGACGATGATCAAATATGATAAATGGACGTTAGTATAATCCTACTACCATGTATAAAACAATTATATACTATGGTTTATTCATACCATTATGATATAATCTTATATACTACCAAAGATTGTCACCATGGTTTAGACTGGTAATATATGTCTCAATTTTTTTTGTTCCAAAATATATCAAAGTGGATGTCATTTTTGAAGAGAATAATTAATATGATTTTTATGTGTGAAAATATTGAATTATGACTTAAAAAAATAGATATAGTGCGTGAAATTAATAGGGTAAAAGTTATATGTCTCTCATAGACACTAAATGTGGGCTATTTAAAATTTGATTTACTGACTGGATGTGCTCCCTTTTTTGGGCATGAGAGTTAGCTGATGCAGATTACCAAGATGATGTTATTAACATCATGTTCAATGCAGTCCAAATCGCGTTTTAAAATTTAAAAACTTACTATTTTACGCTTTTAGGTGAGAGTCACGCTTTCGTTTCCATATAAAAATTTTACTGTATAAAATCGGACTAAATTCCGCTTTAAACCTTAAAAGCTTATGTTTTTACGCTTCTAGTTCATCAAAACGCTTTACGTTTTTACGCTTTTAGTTCACTAAATACGTATTCTTGTCATGAAATTAAAGGTAAATTATCAATAATATGATACTTGTGAGATTAAAAGTACATACCAAGTGCTTTGATGCATTCTTAACTTCAATAGAGTAATCTAATTCACCAGCTAGGCTCTTCCCAAATTCATTAGCATAGAGGGTCGATGGATTATTGTTAAGATTTATGTTTATGAACTTATTATTGAGAGGTTATAAGTTGTTCTACTTTATACATGAATTGCAGGTGTTTATTCACTTATCTAAATTATGTGCACTCATATTTTATATAGTATATGCCAACTTAAATTTTTTTTAGTTATTTTACAACATGCATAAAAAACTTACGTTTTTACGCTTTAATTCTATGCATTACGATTTTACCCCTTTTTCGCTTATAGGTAGAATCACGCTTTTGACTGCATTGATCATGTTAATAGATTTGTGAATATTTCACCAAATTTTATCTGATCATATCTCGAGTTTTAACTCGATTTAAAAAATATTTCCTAAGATGATTAGATTTTTGTGTCATATAAGATGACATACATTTTGATATTCTTTTGGAGTCACAAAATCTTAGAGTATTTTCATATAATGATATTACCATAGTGTTAAGATCATATCATGATAGATATGATAGTGGTAACCTTATAGTATGAAATATTACCATAGTGGTGAGATCATGACATGATAGTGATAAAATTTGTAGTATGAAATCTTATAATAGTAGTAAGATGATAGTAAGACGTCTTATGATACTGCCATATTTGTAATTAGATGATTGTATGATAGTGGTAAGATTATAGTAGAAGTTTCATCATATTAGTAAGATAATAGTATATAAGAATTTTTTTTATGAACATAGTGTTATTATCATAGTAAACACATATTTTGAAGGTCTATTTTCACTCAAAATATAACAATATGTATTTAAATATTTTAGGGCTAATACCACTACAACACCCAAACTATCAACAAAATGCCATTTGTATTCTATTCTTTTCAATATTCCATTTCTATCACATCGTATGATAGTTTTGTTGCATTTGTATCCTAACACTTTTGTTGACCGTTAAATATAACTGTTGACCAGACGATGCTCAAAGCAATATTGACTTTTGATGATGTGGCAAAAATGTGGCAGCCACATAGATGCCACATCATATTGTCTTTTTACACATTAGATTATTTTTTATTCAAAATTATATTAAACGGAAAAAATATGGTTGACCAGACGGAATCCCTTCCGGCCACCACCTCCGAAAAGATTAAGCTTTGGACTGTACATGGGCGGTAGGGCGTGCTTGGGCCGGCACGGCACGGGCACGCTTCGGGCCCATTTATTTAGTGTCGAGTTTGGCACGACCCTTCAGTTTTCGTGTCGTGCCATGCAAGCCCATTTGTTAACTTTGCTAGGCCCGGCCCGGGCCCGAGCACGGTTCGAATCGTGCCTATTCGTGCTCGTGTCATGCTCGTATTCGTGTTTAATGAAAAGGACGAAACCGAAAGAGAGAATGAAAAGGAAGGTGAAAATTGGTCTGGGGAAGATTGTATTAACCGATAATGTTTGAGAAAAGTAACAAATAAGGGGGAAAAGAAAATTGGAAGTCTAGCGAGTGTGATTTGGCTTTGTTTAATTCTTTGTCCATTTTTACTTTGTTTAATATCTTTATGACACTTCTAGCAACAACAAAAAATTATTTTTCTACTTGTGTTTTGTAATATTTGAACCTATATTTCTTTTAATATTTATTTTCTATCAAATAAATATTATTTTCGTGCCATGTCCGTTCTTATACTCAATAAAGTCTAGAAAATATTAGGCCCGACACGGCCCACTTATAAATCGTTTCGTGCCCGTGCTTGTGCCCGTGTCCACGAAGTTTAGGCCCGGCTGGCCCATTTATTTCGTGCCCGTGCTCGTGTCGTGCTAGCCCGTGGGCGGTGTCGCAACTGTGGGTCAGAACCGAGGCTTCATCTGCGATATAGAAATATAGAAATCTAGGTTCGGGAGTACGGTTACGTGTGGGGAAGTGAAATCACACCCCACAATGCCCAAAATTGGTAAGGCTTAAGTCGACAAGTTTTCTATGTGCTGGGAGTTTTTTTATAACAATTGTGTATTATTAATATCTCGCTTCATCATTAATATATTGCTAACTTATTAGTTATGATTTAATTAAACGTCAATTGATGGATATATTTTAAAGATAAATTTGATTAGGGTCCCATTGAAACCCTAAATAAATTTAAATCGCATCAATGGTAATTTGATTATACGCCCATTGGTGTTCAATTTAAAGATAAAATTTGTTAGTTAGTTGGACCTGGCCTCCAAGTGATGTGTTACAGACCCTGGTTGGGATTCCATTTTCTTAGAGTGTTCTATTTTTGTATACGTTAGCAATTGTGTGTAAGAGCTCACTTAATTATAGTTAAGATTTTATTACACTGACGTACAATGAAACACTTTATACATGTTATCCCTGTCAATTTGATCTTCTGCTTTATCAATTGTTAACCAAACCAAAATAACTGCGATAAAATCAAGCTAATCATTTTCTAAAAGATCTCGTACTCAAATTGTTTGTGATAGAAATCAAATAAAAAAATGAGAAAGACGTCAGCGATAAAGATCAAGCTAACGATTTGGTAAATGATATTGTAGTCAAATTGTTTGTGATAGAAATCAATTCAAACAATGAGGAAGACGTTAGCGATAAAGATCAAGCTAACAATTTTGTATAGGATATTGTAATCAAGTTGTTTGTGATAGAAACCAAATCAAACAATGAGAAAGATGTTAGCGATAAAGATCAAGCCAACAATTTTGTAACGATGTACTCAAATTACTCTTGATAGGAATCAAGTCAAGCAATGAGAAAATGTTAGCGATAAAGATCAAGCTAACGTGTGGTAAATGCGTAGTGGTATTTCGCATGAAAAGTTTTCATGTACATTTAGAAAGACATTTTAGGAGATTTAGGAAATGATTGCGATGCATAGCAAGTCAGTTTGATGTATAATGATGTTATGTAATGAATCTCGGAATGATTTTGAGAATGATTGTATGATGTGTCATGCTAATGTAGTCATGAACGTTGAGTGAAAAGAGGATATGATGCATTTTACAATGCTATGAAAACTATGTTGCTTTATTTTTTTTTTGTTGTCTTGTTTTTGCTCAGGGTTCCTTTAAATTGCTCTTCTACTAGGAACTACCATTTCCTTTTGTTCAACCGACCCTCGGATTTTGCTTAGGTGGGAGAGACTTTCAGCTTGCTCTCTTAAACTTATCTTTGTGGTGGTAGTCGTGTGAGGACATACTTTGTTGGGTGAGCTGAGGGTATGTACTGCTTCATCCTTCTTGTCACCATGTTGGGCTCACATGTTTCGGAGTCGTATAACTCTCGGTCAGTGTGGTATAGTAGGACTTCTTTCCTGCTATGCATTTGAAGTATAATTGATTGGCTGGTTGGCTTAATTAGATCTGAATGTTCTCAGACTCCTCGAGATTTTTTCCATCAACTCATGAGTAAAAAGTTGATTAATCTGATTCTTGGGTACTCAGGCTTCCCCTTCTTCCATGGTGGACCATTTTTGCCCCCGAAGATCTGTTACTCACTTTCTATTCTCCGGAACAAAGAGTGACTATATCAATCTTGACTTAAGAAGAAAGCAAAAATGTTTGAAAACGTTTATTAGAGAATTAAAATTGAAAGCCATATCAAGACGTTGCTTTCGAGAAGTGTGTGCAAACTGGAGAAAACCGATTTTTTGCGGTAGTTGTCATGTTGCCAAATTTGGTTTTCTTTTTAATAAGAGAATGGTAAGCCAAGCCATGAGAATATTAGTAAGCCCTCGCTCTCACTCTCGCTTTCTATTTTGCTCGCTTTCACTCCCACTTTGGATTTTGCTCATCACTCACTTCTATAGATGATTTGAGTGTACGACAATTCTGCTACCATTAAGATTCTTGTCACCTTGAGACATTGCCTTTATGCTGTGGCCAATTGTGTTCCTTGTGAAGATTTACTCAAATATGGAAGCCCTTGGAATGATTGATTTAGGAGACCTCCATATGGCTTCGTCGCAGACGTTTTTAGTCTCTCATGAAAGAGGCTTTTGTCCGATATGACTTTGAGGATATGAGTCTCCTTGTTCTTGAAGTGTAGTTTATTCAGATGGGTAACGAATATATGAAATCTTGACATTATCAATATAAAGCCTCTCATAGAGGAATATTTGCTTTGCCCCCAAAGTCTGAGATTGACTTGATGGATTAAGAACTGTAACACCCTACCCTGTACATTTTGCCTAATCATACTGTTCATACAATTGCAGCGGAAATAATCTCGGGTGTTACATTAATAATCAAAATTTACCCAAATAAAATTTCGACATGAATTACTCGCGGAATAGGCTAACAGTTCTTGCAACTTATCCTGCAAAATAATTCATCACAAACATATATACTCACACCCATATGCATTGGCTTTTCATAGCCATAGTCACAGTTTCATGTTACCCAACTGCATACTATACTGATACATGCCATAATCGTCACAACTTACATAATTACACAAATATACACATATCATCAACTTTCCACACCTGTGGATATCTCACACTACATCAGAAGCTAGTATGCACATGAAAAACGTTCTCAAAACATTTTACAAAAAGGTGTGGATCACTGGCCAAAATCCCGAGTAGTAGTCCAAGCACAAAATAGTTGAAGACCATACCTCATCTTGCCTTCAACTCTTGCTCAGCTCCCACCTATACAACTATCTACTGCTACTGATGATCTGCTTACACATAGCATAAGCAGAGAAAAAGGATAAAAGAGGGTCAGCTCATAGCTGAGTGAGATAATCATAGCATCGTGAGTTCATAACAGAGCATACCCCTACCATACATCTAGCAAACAAGCCAAAGCATTAGGATCAGACCTCGGGCATCCGACATCCCAATAGGCAAAAGACTCAACCACATTGACTTATGCATATGCATCTTATCATGTTTTACTTATAGGCGCCTGGCTACTCCCATGCTATTAACTCTCCCGGGAAACATACCCCACATCCCGTCGGATGTAGTCATACATACCCCAACATCCCGTCGGATGTGGTCATACATACCCCACACCACTATGGGTGTAGTCATACCCCGACACCGCTCTGGGTGTGGTCATATCTCGTAAGAATTCTTCAGTCACCACCACATGAGAGGTGTGACTATCATACATATCATAATAGAGTAATAGCATAGGGAGCCCTAATTACTATGTAGTTGACCGTGAGACCACAACACTCATATTTGGTATCCTTATACATGATTCATATCTCATCTTGCTTAATCATAATTCGTTACTTGCACATGTACTTGACCTGGCCATAATTGGCTCAACATAGGTAAATCAGGAGTCGTATTATTGCACTTCCTCGGGATAAACCCTCGTGCAAGTCATCCTCCTTAAACATCATAATATCACTAGGAGATATATATTTTCCCACTTGTACATCCAAATACGTCAATTTCACGAACGAACCCCGAATAAAAATCCGAGACCGTCTTAATATCCCCTGCAGTATCCCCGTCAATATTAGTTCTAGGCTCCGGGTCAAATTCTCGATAAAAACACATCAAACCCTGACCGGAGCTAAATTCAGCGATTAGGACCCCGACCTAAATAATTGCCGAAATTCAGGGATTAGAACTAGAGGATTGATTACCTCGCTGCAGGAAGCTCGTATATGAAATTTGGGCTCAATCCGGCTTCCGGATACTCCGAAACCCTAATTTGGCTTATCGGGAATTCAAGAAATTCCTGAACCAAAAACTCGTTTTAAAGCTCTAAATCGATAAATCATGATGTATAGATGAATTAGGCATTACTTACCGGATTTTTGGATCAACGGAGCTCAAGAATTGAGCTTTGAAACTTCTAGCCAAGCTGCCTCTGTTTCTCTGTTTCTCTCGGCCGGAAATGGGAAAAACGATGGTGATGGGGAAAGAAAATGGACAGGTGGTGGGGAATTAAATGGACAGGTATATATAATTAATACATATACTTATCCGATCGATCGATAATCCGATTTTCGTCGAAATAGTGTCGAAATGCTCGATTTTAAATCGTGAAATTTTCTAGCGATCGAAATACGATTTTAGCCGAAACGGGATGTTACAAGAACCACTATTATTTGGATCTTTTTGCTGACAAAGTCTTGTTCGAAAATACTAGTGAATTTTTCTAGGAATGTTACTTCAGCTAGGTTAGCCCCTCAGTATTTTTCACTAGCCGAGGCTATGATTTTCGTGAGTGCAATCTGGCTTGAAACTTGTCGAGATCCTTGTTTGGCCTCTAAATGTTGAATGTTGTGGATTTTCAGCTTCTGGCTTTCTCTCAAAATGATGAGTACCTTGGATGATGTGATTTTGGCTATAACTGTTTTCTTATCATGGAAGTTTCATGCTTGAAGGTCCTCATTGCTGTATCTTGAGGTTAATCAACAAAGACCTTGGCTTGGTACTGATAGTTGGTACTTCAAATGCTAAACCGAGGGCAACCAGATTGTAAGCCCCAAGACATTTTGTTTGTTTTTCTTTTCTTTTGCTTTTTGCTTTTTTTTTGTGTGTGTGTGGGACTTACTTGACTTTGTCATACCCCATATACGTTTCACTTTTTCCCTGGTCTAGCACTTGTATTTGGTAGGACGATTATCGAAAGGTAGAAAGTCTTCTTGATGCTCGATGATGTGAGTGCCACTTCTCATTAACTAGATGAAATTGACTATTCTTTTTGGTAAAAGTGGGGATGCTGACGCCATGTGCTTGCCGGTATTGCGCAAAAATCTCACAATCGGACTTTGACGTGTGAGTTTAATGCACGCTCTCCGCCTGTAAGAATGTAAGATCCTGAACCGAGGACATGACTGCTTCCTTCATGTGATTCCTTTGTATGATAAATTATATCCTTGGCCTTCCTCGATATTCTAGTGACGAGACTCTGTGAGGGTTTTCTTGGTATGATACTGATAGACCATTATTTGTACATGTTTTGACCACCATTTCTTGAATCGTTTGATAGTTGATTCTCGTATTTTAGGCCGATTTCATGCTAGGTTGTTTGTTATGTCATATTTAAGGACTTGGCGTGGATATGGAGGTGTGAGAACGAGTTTTGGGTCGGAAAATGGAAGTATGGAGCAGAGAAGGTGCCAGATGAAAATTCCCGGTCAGGAGTTGAAATACCCGACCAGGTAAAATGCAAAAGGAGGCCGGGTAAAGCACATTTTGGAGACCAATGAACAGAAGGGGTCCCGGCTGCATCGCCTAAATACCCGATTGGGTATTATGGACATCGATCGGGTATTCTCCTATAGCCGTTGCGCTGCGTTTCAAAATACCCGGCCGGCCGCCTGAAATACCCGACCGGGTATTACGGCCGGGTATCGCGATCTGCTCCCTTTTGAGGGAAAGAAGGCCATTTTTTAGAAGGATCCGAATTTGAGAGAAAGAAAGCAGATACATAGAGACAGAGAGCGACGAACCAAAGTCTCCAAGAGCCCTAGATCGATCTTCATTACCATTGGAGCTCGGTTTAAGCTTGGAGAAGTGCAGATTGATTACCAGAAGCAGATTCTCATCCTTCACAACATGCTTTTTTCATCTGACCTAGATTTCCCTCCTCTCTCTATGGAGTAAACTCTCTCACTCACCTGGGTATGAAGAACCCTAGATTTGTATGTTAGGTCTGGTTGTATGAACCCAAGTACGAATTCTTTGATACTGATTATATTCAATTGAGGCATGATTTTCTGAAGTGCATGAATCCTGATCAAATTCCTATTATTCCTGCTTTTACCTAGAATGAGAATATCTGCCTAGGTTGATAGAGCACCCTTGATTGAAGGTAGTGAATTGACGCCTTTGATCGAGGAGTCGATTCACTATTCTGTACTGGAAAATTACAACTTGGCTTAACTGCAGTCTAGGGGGAACCATATCTGGGTGACCTCTCTCGAACTTGGAAAACAACATTTACTGCTTTTGCTTGCTAGTTTAGTTGGAACTTCACTACAGGTCAACCTCTAAATAATAAGAATCTCACGGAGTAGTCATCACACCTAGGACCCGGGTTGACATTTAGTACTAAACCTGCTATACTACGCATTAGTAGGTGGTTACACTTGGCCACTTTCTAGTGTGACGGTAAAAGCGAGTCAAGTTTTTGCGTCATTGCCGGGGACGACTACATTGTTGAAGAAATGTGGTTTCTGTTACTTTAGCATTTCTTTTTCGCTTTGTTTTTTTTTTTTTTTGCTTTGTCCCACTTGTGCCTTCACGGGTTTGCTTGCTTGGGTTGTGCGCAGGTAGTGTATGACCCGTAGCCAGTTGGGAGACTTACTACCATTAGACTCGAAGCTAGAACGCACTTGTCGCCAGCTTAGGAGACAACAGCGAGCTAGACTGGCTACGGAGGAAGTGCACGTCGATGACCATCTGAGCAGGGACTCTGAAGAGGAATACAAGATGGGTGACGAGCACAACAGGGGGAACCTGAACCTGGGGCAGAACCAACCCCTGGGGATGCCCATGCAGGTCCCCCCAGTGAATCAGGTCCTGGAAAATAACCCAGTTCCCCATCCAGATGGGGCTCCGCATCCACCACCCCGCCGGGTCCTACTATGGAGTACTACTACATTCCACGGGTCGTCAACATTCTCCCCGTCATCCTGTATCCGCCCATTCCAGCAAATAACTTTGAGATCAAGCCATGCTGGATTCAACTGATCACATCCTTCATCCAGGTCCATGGCCTCAAGGATGAAGAGGCAAGGGTGCACCTTTCCCGGTTCTTGCAGCTTACCAATGGGTTCAAGCTGAATGGTGTACCAGATGACGCGATCTGTCTTCACCTCTTCCCCCACTATCTGGCGGGGCATGCAAAGAGGTGGTTAGAGACCCAGCCCCCACTGTCCATCACGTCATGAGACGATCTGGCCGACAAGTTTGTGCACAGCTACTACCCGGCCTCGAAGACCACGGAGATTCAACCGGAGATCACTCATTTCCACCAGGAGCCAGACGAGGCACTACGTAATGCCTGGGAGCGTTACTCGAGATTTTTCAGGCAGTGTCCCCATCACGGTTTTAGTGATGCATTCACAGTGGGGAACTTCTACAATGCTCTAACTGCCAGAGAGGCAGACGGTGATCGAGTCTCTATGCCCAGGAGGGGACATTGTCACTAAGATCCCACCTGAGCTGAATCAGATGATCAGTACTTTGGCTGCTAGAGATCACTCTTGGGGGCAGAGCACTAGAGCCAGAAACTCCCGGGATCGTTGTGTGCTTTCTATGGATGCTAGATCCGGGCTAAAGCGGGAGGTGGCCGAGCTGGTCCAGACATTAAAGCAGCCTAAGAGTTTCATTCCGTGCAGAGGATTGGCTGGCCACTCGGTTTCACAGTGCTAGTGGTGCGATAGATCCAATCACTTGGTAGAAGACTGCCAGGCTATGCGGGAGTCTACTACACCCCAGGAGCAGTTGGACTTCATCGCCAATGCTCGACACCTTGATAATTACAGTGGAACATATAATGAGGGGTGGCACCAGCTTCCCAACTTCTCCTGGAACAACCACATCAGCAACACTACCAAGTCTCCCAGCTTCCCAGATAGAGCAGGTTGTTTTCAGCAAAGACAACCCTTCAAAGCCAGACAAGGGCAACCATTTCAGCAGTAGCAGAGAAATTTTGCCCAGCCGACAGCAACTCCAGCACAGGATGATCAGATGTCAGAGCTGAAGAACGTGGTGCAGACCTTCGTGAGCACCAGCACGACAAATTTTGCCAGGTTGGACAAGTGCATCATAGCGCTGGAGACAGGCTAGAGGAACCATGTGGTCATACTGCTGGATCTCCAGACCCAGATTGGAGGCATTGCTCGCCAAAACACCACCAGAGCACCGGGAACTCTGTCTGCCACCACCATCCCAAATCCTCGCGAGCCTCACCAGCAGTTAGATGCCATCACTACGCGAAGTGGCAAGACGACATCTGATATCGCTGCTCCGGCCAGGCAGGAGAAGCCAACGCCAGCTTCAGCACTTCCAGCTGACAAAGAAGAAGTGTGGATTGAGAAAGAAGCACCTGCTCCCAAGCCACAACCATTGGTTAAGGATAATGTTCCCCAGCTTCCTTTCCCCACTCGACCGCACAAGGACAAGCTAGAGATTGAGTTTGCCAAATTCATGGCAATGTTGAAGTAGGTCAACATCAGCCAGCCATTCATGGAGGCACTGTTGAAGATGCCCAAGTATGCCAAGTTCATGAAGGATCTCCTCACCAAAAAAAGAAACTTGGGGATCTGTCGATAGTGATGCTGAGCGAGGAGTGTTCTGCCATCCTGCAGAATAAGCTGCCCGAAAAACGCAAGGACCTAGGGAGTTTTACTCTCCCGTGCTCCATTGGAAAACTGCATGTAGAGAGGTCCCTGGTGGATCTAGGTGCTAGTATCAATGTTGTCCCATACGAATTGTTCAAGAAACTAGGCCTAGGTGAACCCAGTGCAACTAGGATGTGTATTCAATTAGCTGACCGATCTGTGGTCCATCCTAGGGGCATAGTGGAAGACCTCCTGGTTAAGCTTGGTAAGTTCTTTTATCCTGTGGATTTAGTTGTCTTAGACATCAATGAAGAGGCAGAAGTGTACCTTATACTAGGAAGACCTTTCCTGGCCAGCGCCAGGGCCCTCATAGATGTCTGTGACGGGACTTTGGTCTTGAGAGATGGCGAGGAGCAGATAACATTTTTCATTGCTGTTAACAATATGACTGCTATCCTGCCTATGCATGCTATCTCTCATCAGGTGCACGAGTCTGTCGTGTATCCTCCTGTGCTGCCCATTTTGCAGAATTCTCCTCTCATTCCTTCGCCGCCACTCCCATCCAGCTCATTACCCAGAGAAAAGATCAGGGAGGCGTGGCGGCCGAACCTGCAGGTCGCTCAACCGGCTAAAAAGAAAGCTGGAGACCAGTATGAGCTGGTCCCGCCTCTTGAGCCACGACCACCCTGGCCATCCGAGTACTCACTCGCTTGCATCCTGCCAGATGGCCAGGTCGAGTTGACAAGTGATGGTGGTCACACCCTTCGCGTGCATGGCCACCATCTGAAGCTGTACTTCAAGAGCGATGTGGATCCGCTCTTGGAGGCACCTGTTCCTACAACACTCTGAGCATCCGCCATGGGCGTCCAGCTAAAAATCGGTTAAGAAGTGCTTGTGGGGAGGCAACCCCACCACGGTTTGCATTTCTTTCCCTTTTTCCTTTGTTTTGTGGTGTGATCAAGTCATTTGCACGTCTGTGATGAAATTAGGTCGTTTGGTATGGCTCGTTTTGGTGTTTTCGTGCAGGGGAGTTCGAAAAAATGGAGAGCAAATTTTTGCCGAGAAGGGAGAAATACCCGGCCAGGAGACAAAATACCCGGCCGGGTATTTTGGCCTCTCGGCCGGGAGGCTTAAATCCCGACCAGGAGCCAAAATATCCGACTGGGTATTTTGGCCTCGCGACAGGGCCCCCTCTGTTCGTGATTTGCGACAAAGGTTGAATACCCGACCGCGACCTTGAAATACCCGACCGGGTTTTCCAGTGACTTTTCGGCGGGTTTTCTTGCGAACCCTCCGGGGCCATTTTGGCTGTGGTTTCGCGTCCCTCACCCTCTACTCGCGTCCATCTACGGTCCTACTTGTGTTTCCAGATGTGTTTCTTGCTCAATTTGTTTTTTCCTGGAAAATCAGACTGTAGATGTTAGGCCCGAGAACTGTGATTGGTTTGGCATGTTTGAACTAGAATAGGGTGAGGGATGTAGTGGATTTGAGTTTCTCATGAACGATGGATGCCTAATTGTTGAAATGCCTTGCTTTTACCATGATTCTTGCTTGATTAGCGGTTGGTTTGTTTGCAAATCAACTGCTTTGTGCTTGAGTGCTTACCCTAGGTGGTCCTTAAGTGTGGGGGAGCTGTCGAACCTATGCTTGCGGTCCTAACGAGAATTTTCTTGGCTCCACCTTTGGTTTGCTGATTTTGCAGGATCATGTCCCAGTGCTTGTTCTAGAGTGAATAAGCAGTTGTATGTTTGCTGCAGAAAGTATCATGTTTGCTGCTTGGCGTTGGCTACTGCAGGGTTAGTGATTTTTATACCACATAGGTTGTAACCAAAAAATCTCTTCCCAAAATAGCTATAAATTGAGTGAACTTCTTCAGGCTAAGATTGTGGAGTCCATTAAGAAGCTCAATTTGATTTGGGCCTCTACTTATGGAATTCTGCCCAAGTGTAGCTTAGGTTGCATGCCTTTTGGGTTGCTGCCTTAGCTATAGATATTAGTTTGGGTTGGTAAAACCCTATTTGAAGTTCTTTTTCAGTTTAGTTGGGCTCGGTGAATATGGCTTGTTGAGCTTGCTCAAGAGCTACTGAGCCCTGCTTTGAAGCTTGCGGTGAGCTCTAGCTGAATTCTAGCTAATTAATTTTTGTCGAGCCTTAATTGTATAGTATATAATGGATTTGTTAACATATTGTTATGTCGAGCCTTTATCAATTACGATTAATTACATGACAAGTTTGCAAGTCATACAAATTGATTCAATATTTTGACTATTTTTTTTAATTAAATACAAAAGCGAGGTAGAAAGAAATTGGTTAAAAATTGTGAAAACACTCTAAATTAGTGTTATAGAATATGTAAGTTGGTAACGAATAAGTAACTCGATGTGCTGCCCGAACATCCCGCAACCCGATCCGCCCATAACCCGTCCAGCCCGAAAACCAATGAACCCGTAACCCTATTTGCCCGCAACCCGATTGAACCCGAACCCGATCAACCCGCAACCCGAACCCGATTGAACCCAACCCAATGAACCCACAACCAATGAACCCGCAACCCGACTAACCCGCAACCCGATTGAACCCAGACCGAACACGCCCGAACCCGCCCGAACCCGCCCGATTGACACCTGTACTTGTGACATTGTTTTGTACCTAATTTGCACATATTGATTAATACACCCTATAATCACATCAAAATCAAATAGGAACGAAATAGGGATGTAATTGACAATGTTTAAACGCTTAAGCACATGAATTGGCACAAAACATACCATAAGATGGAGGGTAAATAACACCGATTTCATCTTCACTGGTGGTCGCCGTCGCTGACAGAGCCTCAGCGGGCGCCGTTGGTGACGGTAGATCCTGGCATCGCTGTTCCACGATGCAGAGCAAAATTGGCTCGATTAATTTGAACCAGAGTTTATTAACGGCTCACTTCGAATCCCTAAAATCGGTTGTCAAGGAAGGGGTGAAGCGCTGGGAGCATAACCTAGTAGGCCTTTTTCTGGTCAATCCTCCGTCAATCTCCACTCTCCGATTCTGGGCAAACTGGATTTGCGGCAAGGAAGGCGAAGTAAAGGTATCTTTGCTTGAGGATGGTCTTGTCCTGTTCCAATTTCCGTCTGAGTCGGTCTGCAGGTGGGTTTTCGAGGGAGGACCGTGGCACTATCGGGATAACATCATATGCCTTCGATGATGGACTCCTCGGATTCAAGCAATTGAGATCGATAAATCGGCATTTTCGGTGTGGATTCAACTATCTGGTTTGCCTGCGGAGCTATCTTCGAGAGAGGGTGACACGCTAAAACACAACACCAAACTGCGACCAAGTGTAATCGCAGTCCGGAAATGTAGTAAGTGGAAAGCTCTATTTGTCAACCCGGGTCCTAGATCTACTGCCTACTCCGTGATTATTTATTATCTAGCAAACTAAGTCGAGTGATTGTGATTTTAACTAAAAGCAGTAAGAAAGCAGGAAATTGTTCGGTTTTCTAAAGCAAGGAATGAGTCCCCCTAGCTCCTTAGTTAGATCACAGTTGTAATTAATTTTGGTTCCTTTACTATTGATTATACTGCGGAAGATCCGACAGTAGCTTGGAATCTCTTAAGCTGACCAAGTCCTCTCAGTCAAACTACCCGGCAAACGACTAGTCTTCACCGGGATAGAAAGCTGAGGCTATGAACACAGAACTCCACTACTGGAACTGAATTCCAATACAAAGCAGTGAATCGACTAACTCTCGTATAATCGATTCACTACTACCGATTGAAGAAGCTCTAACAACCTAATCAGATTCTATCTATCTCAGGTTGCAGCAGAAATCAATAAAAGACGATAAGGCTCCCATTGACTCAATCAAAAGACTTCAATAGATTATAATCAAACAATATCACAATCCAAACGTCGTTACAACAATGATCCCTAACACATAGAACTAGGGTTCTTCATACCCAAGTGAGAGAGGGTTCTACTCCATAGAGAGAGAGAGGAAAACAGCAAACAAAGCAATCATACTCAACAAGATGGGAAGAATATGCTCTGGGATGATGATCTTCACTCCAAGGATGATTTCCAAGCTTGATTGATGAAACCCAGAACCACTCTTAGGGTGTGTTCTTCTCTCTCTAGGGCTCTGTTTTAGCTCCAGAAAATCGATTCCCTCTCCTTAGGCTCGAAATTGTGTTAAAACCCAGAATTCACGGCCAGGCCACACAGCCGTGTGTATTCCCAGTCTGCCCGTGTGAGTGTCAAAATGCGGCATTCCATCTAATGAGCTTCAGGCACGCTGCACGGCCAGAAGTGCACGACCGTGTGGATTCTTAGGCTTACCGTGAGAGCTCCCTGGAATTTCAACACGACCTTAGCTTCTCGCCAGCTTACCGTGTGGCTGCTAGGTCTGGCCGTGTGGATTCCTCAGCTTCTCGCCAGACATACAACTTTCGTCCAATCGACCCGAAACTCGCTCCCAAACCTCCAATCACATACTAGGACCTAAAATAACACAAACGAGAACCACCTAGCGTGAAAATCGGCCTAAAATACAAGAAATGAGGCTCAAACGGCATAAGAATGGTGGATAAAAACATGTGTATATATCAAGTCATCAAATTCCCCCACACTTAACCGTTTGCTTGTCCCCAAGCAAACCAAGTCAGATACAAGTTAAGCTCAACACATTTCAGTCATACCAACTTTGGGGACAAATCATATAGGCACAGAACACGTGAATCATACTGGCTGACATATGGACAACTCAACAGCAACCTAGACAACCACCACAGAGGCCATTCGAGTGCAGCAAAATTGGGTAAAGGAAGAGGAATCCTTGTTGTTCACCAACCAACAAAGACTTGACTCAAACACTTGACCAAGACAGTCATCGCATGCATCAACCTCAAAACATCAGAATCAAGACCGAGCCATCTAGGTCCTCGCCAGGGTAAAGAGCATAAGAACAAGGAAATAAATCGCTCACTCTCGACCAGTGGGGTCAGGACAATTTGATGCGAAAAATGCGCATGCTTATTCTCTCCAATCCTAACGTCTCTTCACCATGATGGCAACCTCTAAATGTTAGAGTTCACACAAGGGATGTCACCACTAACAAAATTGGGTAAAGGAAGAGGAATCTTCTTGTTCACCAACCAACAAAGACTTGACTCAAACACTTGACCAAGACAGTCATCGCATGCATCAACCTCAAAATATCAGAATCAAGACCGAGACATCTAGGTCCTCGCCAGGGTAAAGAGCATAAGAACAAGGAAATAAATCGCTCACTCTCGACCAGTGGGGTCAGGACAATTTGATACGAAAAATGCGCATGCTTATTCTCTCCAATCCTAACGTCTCTTCACCATGATGGCAACCTCTAAATGTTAGAGTTCACACAAGGAATGTCACCACTAACTAATCCGGAGGTCTTAGACACAGGTTCAAGCGACTGGTTAGGGTCTTGGACATGGGGGAAAAGCCTTTTAGGTGGTGGATTACTCCTCCAACCCTCACATTAGATTTAGTAGAAACAACAGAGAACATGCAAAAACCACTCTATGGAACCTTCTAGGAGATGCAAAAGGGTGATTTTCCATTGTAGATCGAAAGAAAGGAAAGTACACGGCTCAAAGGGGCTGACTAGGGGGTATAACACACCAGGACAGTCAATTTAGTCGTGGGCTAATCCTATGCCTCCATCATCTCAGCTAGTGACAACGTGAATGCTACACATCATGGAAGAGGGATCTATCGCACAAGAAAGAAACGAGCAAGCTCAAATCTCACATGGCTACCTATATGCTCTATCTCTAATTCTGATTCCCTGAACTAGATGCATAAACGACTGTCAAGAGCAATTGATCAATCCAAGTCACGGTTGGTAAGCAAACAGTTGAAAAACTGATCTCCTACACAATCCTACTGCATGTCTCAGTCATCATGATAGGGGGTCCTAGTTACAATCAATTTGTCATGCATTAATTCGAAAGCCATTCGATTCACCAATCAAATCCACAGTGCCAATATGATCATGCAAAACTCAGTACTTGGAGCCCTCAAATCTCGAGATTTGGACAGCGGACTAGGCTCCAAGCACACATATATAGATTCCAACCAACACAAAGCACCCCCCCCCCCACACACACACACTTAAGTTCGACATTGCCCTGAATGGAGCAGAGGGAAAGATAAGGGGAACGATGTTACCAGAAGGAAAGACTATCGGTAGACTGGAAGTGGACCAGTCAGCAGGGCTAGCGTTAGCAAAACACACTGGGTGATAGAAACCATAGTTCCAAGTGGACAAACCGAAAACAAATGAAAGGAAAATAAACCTTGGTGGGGTTGCCTCCCCACAAGCGCCTCTTTCCCATCTTTTAGCTGGACGCTAGTACGGTGGATGCTCAGAGAGGTTAAGGAACAGGTGCCTCCAAGAGCGGATCTACATCGCTCTTGAGGTACAACTTCAGATGGTGGCCATGCATACCACGGGTGTGACCACTAGCACTCGTCAACTCGACCTGGCCATCCGGCAGGATGTAAGCGAGTGAATACTCGGATGGGCAAGGCGGTCGAGGATCAGGAGGCGGGACCAGCTCATAGTGGTCTCCGGCTTTCTTTTGAGAAGGCTTAGCTACCTACAGTTTCGGCCGCCACTCCTCCTTGATCTTTTCTTTTGGTAACGGAGTGGATGGGAGCGGCGACGAAGATATGGGAGGGGGATCCTGCAAAATGGGAAGCACTGAAGGATACATGACAAACTCGTGCTCCTGGTGAGAAACAACATGCAAAGGCGATGAAGGAGGGAGAGTATTAGCAATGGAAAATGTTATTCGCTCCTCGCCATCCCTCAAGACTAAGGTCCCATCATGTACATCTACGATAGCCTTGGTGGTGGCCAGGAAAGGCCTTCACAATATAAGGGGCACTTCTGTGTCTTCATTGATGTCCAAGACAACAAAATCCACAGGATAAAAGAATCTGCCAACCTTAACCAGAAGGTCTTCCACTATGCCCCTAGGATGAACTATAGATCAGTCAGCTAATTGAATACTCATCCTAGTTGCACTAGGTTCACCTAGGCCTAGTTTCTTGAACAATTTATATGTCATAACATTGATACTAGCACCTAGATCCACCAAGGACCTCTCTACATGCAATTTACCTATAGAGAACGGGATAGTAAAACTACATGTGTCCTTCTACTTCGGCGGAAGCTTGTTCTGCAGAATGGCCGAGCACTCCTTGCTGAGTTCCACAGTGGCCAGCTCGCTCAACTTCTGCTTCTTTGAGAGAAGATCCTTTAGGAACTTCGCATACTTAAACATTTGAGATAGTTCCTCCAGGAAGGGCACTTGGACATTTAGCTTCCTAAGCATGGACATGAAGTTCCCGAACTCTGCCTCTAGCCTGTCTTTGTGCAACCGAGTAGGGAAGGGGAGTTGAGGGACATACTCCTTCACTACTGGTTGCGGCTTAGGAGCAGGCACCTCAACCTCCTTCTCCGTTTCTTCTTCAACAGCTGGAAATGCCGAGGCAGGTCTCCCTCCTACTTGTCGGGCCAGGACAGGTGGGTCTGCAATCACTTTACCACTCCTTGTAGTGATAGCATTACAGTGGGCATTCGGGTCCTTCAGATTAGGAATGGTATGACCCGGCAAGGTACCCGGAGCCCTTTGCGCCACTACTTGAGCCACACTACCCCGGATGGGTTTGGATATCCTGCAAGACAGCCTGTGTGTTCCTCTGGCCATCTTCAAGAACCAGGAATTTACCCGAGGCCTTTTCCATGAACTGCTTGATAGTGTTGAATTTATGAGTACTGGAATTGGCAAGAGAACCCACCAAGTCCCGCAGTTCAGCTATCGGATCATTCTGCACTGGGTTTGCAGGGGCTACACCTGGCTACTGGAATAGTCGCGGCTGTGGTTGAGCAACATGCCCCTACCTGGGCTGGTAGAGAGAATGCTGCTGTTGCTGGAATTGCCCCTGCCTAGGCTGATATGGCAGCCTCTGGAAGCCTGGCGGTCGCTAGGAGACTGGTGGTCTAGGATTGGCCCCAACCTAGGAGAAGTTGGGATGCTTGCGCCACCCCTCGTTGTAAGTGTTACTGTAGGGGTCAATGCGCCTAGCATTGTTGATGAAGTTCACCTGCTCCTGGGGTGTAGTCGACTTCCTCATCGCCTGACAGTCTTCCACAGTGTGATGGGTGCTCTCGCACCACTGCAATGCATAGCCTGCTGCTGTCCAGTCCCTGAAATTATTCCAGAGCGATCGATGGCTGAAACTAGCTTCGATACCACCTGCACCAAATCAGACGACTGTGTGGCTACGAACATGCACACCCCGCCCTGGTGCTCGTCTCGATCGCCTCGCAGTTCCCCAATCATACCTCTGCTCTGTCATCTCTTCAAAAAGTTGATTCAGCTGTGGCGGTGTCTTGGTGAGCATATTCCCGCCGCAAACTGAATCAATCAGCTGCTTGTCTTCCGGGAAGAGGGCATGGTAGAAGGTGCCCACCTTGAAGGCGTCGGTAAAACCATGGTTGGGACCCTTGAGGAAGAGACTGGTATATCTCTCCCAAGCATCCCGAATGGTCTCATCTTAATCCTGAGCAAAGTTGGTGATTTGCTTCTTCAGGTCCGCTGTCTTGGACGGAGGATGGTAGCGGGTGAGGAACTTGTCCGCCAGGTTGGCTAACGTGGTGATCGAACCTGGAGGTCGAGTGTCCAGCCACTCCTTGGCTTGCCACTAAATAGTAAATGGGAAGTACCTAAGCTGGATGGCATCAGCTGGGACCCCATTGATCTTGATCCCATCGATGAGCTCGTGGAATCGCCTCAGGTGTGATCAGGGGCACTCCCCCTCCTTGCCACGGAATACCACCGAGCCACGCAGCATGGTGATGACAGAGGTGCTCACCTCGAAGTTATTTGCTGGAACTTGATGGTGCTGGATGGGCGACCTCATATCCGCGGCTCTAGCAGTCCAGTAGTACCCCATGGTCTGCTCCCCGGGAAAGACCACATCGCTGTTCTGTGGTTCACCCATTTCTTCCTCCTTGGTGATTTGCAGTTTTGCTAGAGCCTCCTCGGCAGCCAGTCGCGCCTTTAAAGCCCGCTTGAAGTTCCTAAAGGTCCGTTCAAGATCTTGGTCTAATGGTAGTAAATCTCCCGACTGGCTACGGGTCATGCGCTACCTCCACACAGAATTCAAACACAACCAGTGAAGGCACAAAGGTGAAAGAGAGAGAATGCAGTAAAGAAAAAGCTAGAGTAACAAAATTGCACGTTTCCACAATAACCTAGAGGTCCCCGACAACGGCGCCAAAAACTTGACACGCTAAAACAAAACACCAAACTGCGACCAAGTGTAATCGCAGTCCGGAAATGCAGTAAGTGGCAAGCTCTATTTGTCAACCCGGATCCTAGATCTACTACATACTCCGTGATTATTTATTATCTAGCAAACTAAGTCTAGTGATTGTGATTTTAACTAAAAGCAGTAAGAAAGCATGAAATTGTTCGGTTTTCTAAAGAAAGGGAAGAGTCACTCGGGAATGAGTCCCCCTAGCTCCTTAGTTAGGTCATAGTTGTAATTACTTTTGGTTGCTTTACTGTTGATTATACTGCGGAAGATCCGACAGTAGCTTGGAATCTCTAGAGCTGACCAAGCCCTCTTAGTCAAACTACTTGGCAGACGACTAGTCTTCACCGGGATAGAAAGCTGAGGCTATGAACGCGGAACTCCACTACTAGAACTGAATTCCAGTACAAAGCAGTGAATCGACTAACTCTCATATAATCGATTCACTACTACCGATCGAAGAAGCTCTAACAACCTAATCAGATTCTATCTATCTCAGGTTGCAGCAGAACTCAATAAAAGATTATCAGGCTTCAATTAACTCAATCAAAACACTTCAATCGATTATAATCAAACAATATCACAATCCAAACGTCTATTACAACAATGATCCCTGATACATAGAACTAGGGTTCTTCATACCCAAGTGAGAGAGGGTTCTACTCCATAGAGAGAGAGAGAGAGAGAGAGGAAAACAACAAACAAAGCAGTCATACTCAACAAGATGGGAAGAATCTGCTCTGGGATGGTGATCTTCACTCCAAGGATGATTTCCAAGCTTGATTGATGAAACCCAGCTCCAAAACCCCTCTTAGGGGGTGTTCTTCGCACTTTCTCTCTCAAGGGCTCTGATTTTGCTCCAGGAAATCGATTCCCTCTCCTTAGGCTCGAAATTGGGTTAAAACCCAGAATTTCCCGACCACACGGCCAGGCGACACGGCCGTGTGTATTCCCAGTCTGCCCGTGTGAGTGCCAAAACGCGGTGTTCCATCTAATGAGGTTAGGCATGCTGCACGGCCAAAAGTGCACGCCCGTGTGGATTCTTAGGCTGATCGTGTGAGCCCCCTGGAATTTTCACACGGCCTCAAGGGTCCCAAAACACGGCCAATGTGGCTTGGCCGCCTAATGGGATTCCACACGGCCGTGTGGCTTCTAGGTCTGGCCGTGTGGATTCCTCAGCTTCTCACCAAACGTCCAACTTTCGTCCAATCGACCCAAAAATCGCTTTCAAACCTCCAATCACGTACTAGGAGCTGAAATAACACAAACGAGAACAACCTAGCGTGAAATCGGCCTATGATATAAGAAATGAGGCTCAAACAGCATAAGAATGGTGGATAAAGACATGTGTATATATCAAGTCATCAGAGGGTCTGGGTCGTATTGCAAGTTCAATTGGTAAGCCTCTTTTGATGTACTACTCTACCACGTATCAGAAGAAGCTGGGTTCTGTGAGAATTTGCATTGAGATTAAAGCGAACAAGCCTATAGTAGACAAGTTAAGTATTACACCTAATGATATGAAATAAATGCTCATAGGGGTAGAGTATTTTGGTGTACCGCCTTGTTGCTCTAAGTGTGAATCGTTTGGCCATGATTGTTCTCTACTTCCCCACTGGAGTTGCTACCAAGAGGGTTTGGAGAGTCAAGCAGGCTAGGGTTGTTTCAATTTCAAAAGTTCTGGAGCTTGGAGTGGATGATGTAAGTACCGAGATAGAGAAAGAGGTGACTGTGCAGGTGGCTGGAAATAATAGTAAAGAGACTATTGTGGATATAACGCCTCCGGTCACCCCAAGTGCGTTGCCATCGTAAGAGGAGTTCAACAAAGTAATCAATGGTGCACGATCAAAATCTACAGTTAAGTCATCTATACCAGTGCTGCATTCTAATGTTTTTGGGGCTCTCTATGGTAAACGGGATATAAAGTTGCAGGCTCCAGTGCCAAAGCAAAAGGGTAGGGAGGGCCTTCGTAGTAAAGGAGTAGTCACCAAGGTGACTTCTTTTCATAAACGACAATCATACTGTGGAACACGAGGGGTTTCAATAGCCCCTGGAAGCATGATTTCATGCTTCGATACCTTAGAGTACATAGAGTTTCTTTATTTTCTTGATAGTGTTGCATAATTTCTTGCACCAGATTTCTCTGATCACTATGGCATGAAGATTGTTCCCCGATTCCCTACGAGAAGTTTTCCTAAGCCTTTCCATTAATTTGAAATGTGAGAGAAGCATGAATCTTATAAGCAAGTCTTACAGGATTGCTGGTTACAGAGAGTCAAGGGCACATGATTCTTTGCTGTAAAGCATAGACTCTATATTCTGAAGCAAGAACTCCTGAAGCTGAATAAAGATCATTACTCAGACATCTCTGCTCGAGTGAAGGATCAAGGGGAAGAAGTAAGAACATTGCAGCTCCAAGCCTTGCAGTCCATCCTTGTAGCAATTGCAGTAGCCAAGCAGACCTACTCTACGCTATTAAAAGCGGAGGAGGCTTTTTTCAGGCAGAAATCCTGAACTGCAAGGCACAACTCAGCCAAGATCCGAACTGCATGGAAGCAAATTAGGAAACTAATTTCTCCAAATGGGGAGGTACTGACTGAGATTCCATATATTGAAAATGATGCCATCAAATACTATATGGATTTGTTTGGAACAGTTAATAAAGATGTCAGAGTGGATCCTATATTGATTGAGGAGTGTTTGGTGAGCAGATTGAGCCAGGTTCATCAAGAGTTACTTTGTACACCTATATCTAGCCAGGAAATAAAAGCAGCTGCATTTGATATGGATGGCTCCAAGGCGCCTGGACTGGATGGATGGAATGCTGGTTTTTTCCAAAGAAACTGGGACATGCTCGGATTAAGTATCATTGAGGGAGTTACTCAATTCCTCCATACAAAAACCTTCCCTAGAGGTATGAACTCTGCATCATTAACACTTGTCCCTAAGATCCCAAATGCAGACAGACTTCAAGCTTACAGACCTATTGCTTGTATCAATGTTCTATATAAGATAGTTGCTAAAGTACTAGCCAATAGGCTCAGAAGAGTCCTTCCTTCTGTCATCAGTAAAAACCAATCAGCCTTTATACCGGGTAGAAGTATCCTGGAAAACATATTGATGGCTCAGGAAATTTTTCATAACCATAATAAGAAGAACATATCCTCGAGATGTGTTGTGAAGGTGGATCTAAAAAAGGCTTTTGATTCTGTAAATTTTGAATTTCTTCAATGTGTCATGACCAAGATGGAATCTCCTCAACTCTTTATTGATTGGATTCTGGTATGTTTAAGGACTGCGATGTTTAGCATTTCAATCCATGGTAGTCTATTTGGGTTTTTTGGAGCAGAAAAAGGGGTTAGGCAAGGGGATCCCCTCTCCCCCTACCTTTTTACCATAGCCATGGAGCCCTTAACAAGACTCCTTAATCAAGCAGCCTCAACAAACTTAATCCCCTACCACCCTCAGTGTAGACAAATAGGGCTCACACACTTATGCTTTGCAGATGACCTTGAGTGGTGTCAGAACAGTTTTGGATTCTTTTTATCATCTTTTTGGTCTTCAATGCAATCCTGATAAGTGTGAGGTGTTCTTTGGGGGAGAAGCGCACAGTTTCAAAATAATTTCTTTGCAAGTCTCTGGATTTAAGGTGGGGCAGCTTCCAGTACAATATTTAGGCCTGCCTCTGATTTCAGGGAAATTATCAAGTTTAGAATGTGCCATGTTGATTGATAAAGTCACTAGCCGTATTCGTTCTTGGAGAGAAAACTCCCGTTCATATGCAGGTAAGCTGCAATTAGTGGAATCTGTCATCTACTCTCTAATCCACTACTAGATGGTTGTGTTTATTATTCCAAAGAAAGTAATTAAAGCAGTACAAAAACTATGTTCAGATTTCTTATGGTTTAGGGATGGTTTGGCAGTTTTGGCTATACCAGAGCAAGAGGGTGGTTTAGGGCTTAAGGACCTGGTCACCTAGAATATTGCTCGTACCGCAAAACTCATCTGGATTCTCCTTCTTCAAGGTGGAAGCTTTTGGGTGGCCTGGATGCTTCGATATAGGCTCAGGGAGCAATCTATCTGGAATGTTAAGATGACTTCAACAGGGTCATGGATTTGGAAGCAATTGTTAAAAATCAGATCCTGGATATGCTATATGATGGATGTTTATTCTGAGGGGGCTGTTCTTTGGCAGGGTAAGAAGATGATTTGATACTTTGTTTCACTGGTTTGGAATGATACTAGAATCAAGAAGCCTCATGTGCAATGGTGGAAGGTTATATGGGGCAAATTCACTATGCTTCGATATCGTTTGTTAGCTTGGTTGATTATTTTGGACAAGATTGTCACAAGGGACAAGCTGAAAAGCTGGGGCAAAATAACAAATGATGCTTGTGTGCTCTGTGAAGCTACCAGTGAATCTCGGCAACACCTGTTTTGTCAATGTACCTATACGGTTTCTTTTGTTTCTGCAGTGATGATGGATCCAATTCAGCTGTCACCTTCGTGGTGTGATTGTGCGCAAAGAGGTGATGCAGAAAGCTTGGTTGAAACGTCTTTGTGGTGCTGGTGTGCCTCCTTTATCTGGAAGGAGCGTTGTAGTCGTGTGATTGCGAGCAGTCCATGCACTCCAAAAGGTCTTGTTGAAGCACTAAGGGAAGAAGTCTATATGCACAGCTGTGGGAATGCAGACTTTAACAGTCATCTTAACCGATTCCCCTCTCTTATGCGGATTATAGATAGCAATATTTGTAACCCGTAGTTTGCTTTATTTATGCTAAAAGGAACTGTTTAGGCTTGAAGCCTTGTATTTTTCGACTCTTGTGTTATTTTCCAAGATGAGCTCCAATAAAATGCTAATTACCGGGGAAAAATAACACCAATTTTGGTGTTATCAATGCCCTTGGTAGTTTGATCGAAGGGTTTTCCACTACGGAGACACAAATTTCTACAAGTTCAAGCATAGAAACTATAACTTCTTGCTCAAACAATTATCATCGGCGGAAGTTCGAGCTGATCACTAACAATTAGAGGCAAATCGACGGCGAGAAAAGAGAGAATCTAGTGGAACACACTCAGAGGAAACCAATGAAGCCAATTTGGTAGCCCGATGATTCATGTTGACTGGTTTCAAGAAGAAGAATGAACACCATGGTTGCCAAGTCGGACAAGTCTGCGTCACCTCGTTGGATTGCGTCGAATCAAGTCCAATTGATGAATCCAAAGCAAGCCAAAACTCCCTTGAAAAAACTAAACATGAGGAAAAATAGACTAAATTGGTTGGAGAGATCGAGGTTGTTTGATCTATACTGATGATGCAGAATCATCAAGGAAGTTTTCAGAAAGCTATAGGATCTCCCAATTATGCTCCAAGATGCCTGAATCAGAAACGCTCAAAATCGGATTGCAAATTATGGGTAAAGAAATTTTGAAATCAGAGGATGGCGTGAAAGGAAGCTTGGTGGGATTAAAGATGAAGAAGATGATTCGAGACTCAAGAGTGGGTCAGACCTTCAATTCGGAGCCTGGAGAAATGCATGGGATCAAAAAATTGGATTGGGAATCCTCCAAACAAAACACCTCAAATTTCTCGAATGGGATGAAGTCTAATGACAATGTCCGATGACCAGACAACTATTTCAATCACTTCTCGGCAATGTTGATCATCAACACTAGTTCAATTCGACTCGAGGAAGTAAGCTTAACCTCTCCACAAGCCTCAACCCCTCTAGAGCAGATCGAGAATGAAGATGGAGCTGGCATGGTGCTTATGAAAAGGAAGTTAGGGAAGGATGTTTTCGATCCATTTTGGGAGCAGTTCAGTGAGGATTTTGATCCCTAGTAGCCAAGTACATAAGTCTTTATTACTTGCCAAAGAAGCAACCTAAGTCGGCAAGAAGTGAGGCAGAATTTGGCCAAGTGTTAAACTCATTTTATGGTGCCTACTTTGATCAACATCTCTAAAGGTCATTAACCAACTCGTTGAAGTTGCTCTGAAGACACTGAGAAACTGTCCAATTTTGGCCAAGTCTGGAGCCGTGTTCGGATACTTAACTTTGAGGGCTTATTCGATCCGGAGGAGGGAGAGTCGAAGCAAGCGGGGTTTGGTACACAAAATTAAACATTTTTCTGAGCAACCTAAAGGAATTGGATGATCAAGAACATACCTCTAAAGCTTTGAACGAACGTGTGCAAGATCATATGGAGTCTGGAATTATGTCTTGCACAACAAGCAAACTGTTTCCTTGTTGCACTAGGATTTCTATTCTTTGTTATTTTTAGTTTGATTTCTGAGTTTCATTGTGCTTAGGACATCTTTTGTAGCTGATAGCTTAGCTAAGTTCTAAATAAAGCCTATTCTATTGCATTATAGTTCAAATTTCGTTGATGGAATACAAACCTTTGAGCTTTGGTTCATTGAGTTGCTAAGTGGATTTTGAGTTGCTTGAGTGCTTGTATCGATCAATTGGACACATTGATCGTGGCCTAGCTTCCACCTATACTTGTCGAGCCTTCTTCCGTCTAAAAGATTGCACAAAAGTTCCATATCAAAACCCATAACCACATACCTTATTTTGTTCAAGTTTCAATCCGACTCTTGGATATGATGAGCTGTGTGATTCTAATCATTGAGACCCAAGTTAGGGCTCATCAAGTAGCATCAGAGCCTGGTTCGAACACAGTGGCGCAACCCAAAGCTCTAGGACTAGTTTCCAAGAGGACAAGGTCTTAAGACTCCATCTCACGTCGCAAACTAGAGGAGTAATCTGATTTTGAAGAGGAGCCTCAATTCGAAGTTCAAACAATGGTGGACAATCCCATTAACACCTCTGAATTGTTGCAAACAATCATGGCACAGCTAAGGACGGCGACGAACAACAATGTTCCGTCGGGAAATTTGACAAGGCAAGACGACAATTATGAAGCAAATCAAAACCAAGGCCCCCAAAAGGAATCAATCCTACTTTAGTGGATCATATTCATAATTTCGAGTGACTACTAATCACTACGGAGCACGAACACCGTGATCGCGATCACGAATTTTGTGGTCATGATCGCCGTCCATCGGAAAACACAGTTGCAGAGCTAAGAGGTACCAAACTATCCGTGCCGTCTTTCTTAGGCTCTAACAATGCATCAAGCTACCTGGATTGGGAGAGAAAAGTGATTATATTCTTCCAGAGTGGCAACTACACTAAATTCCAGAAGGTCCTCTTTGCATGAGTAAGGAAGAAAGTGGAATGGGTTCCGCAGGTTTGAGGAATTTAATCAGGCCTTATTGGCCAAGATACCATGGTAGCTTCTGAAAAGTACCCAATTTTTTGTTAGCACGCATTTATAATGCGAAGTATTTTCCGAATTGTTCCTTTCTTTAGGCTGGTTCCTTACCTTTGTGGGGGTAGCGTGATATTCTTCATGGTCGAGCGTTGCTTCAGCAGGGGCTCCGATGGTAGGTCAAAAATGCTGAGAGTATTTCCCTAGCTACATCGGATTGGGTTCCTGCTTTGCATCCGAGTCCTCCTTGACTCCGTCCAAAGGTAAGAAGAATTCACGGAACGGTTGCTTCTCTGATCTCGGCGCGTATAGGACGGTGGAATGTGGACCATATTCGGTTGTTGTTTTCGTGGGAGGTAGTTCCAAAAATATTTTCTATTCCGCTTCCTATGGTTCCTATGGCGTCCGGGTATGATTTGGTTAAGTCAAGATATCACTTGGCCACCCAATTTAGAAAGGGGTGTGATCCCTCTTTCAAGCAGGATGTACGACCGTGGGATAAAAAGTTGTGGGAAGGATTTGGAGTGCTTCTGTTCCACCTAAGATGATATATTTTATTTGGAAAATAATTAGGCGAGTTCTTCCTACTGGGAAGGCCCTGCCATTTCATGGTGTCATGGGTGTGGCTGTGCGCCTGACTCGTTTGGGGGAGGTGGGATCCTTGGAGCATTTGTTTTATTTTTATTTTCATCCTGATAGGGAGCTTTAGGACGCCTCGGGCTTTAAATACTTCGACCGAGTCTCCCAACGGGTAATGTGGAGATATTTTGCAGACAATTGTTTGATAAGGATGGGGATTCCGCTTGTGCGGATGCATTGCATCTTGTTGCTTTGTTTCAGGGTATCTGAAAAGCTAGAAACTAGGTGGTTTTTTAACCTACTCTCTTTTCGACCCCTGTCCATTTATCCTAATTCAATGAGCAACTTGGGGGTGGGAGCGGGGTGGGGGAAGGGGTAGCACGGGGGATGCTCCACCTAGGGCTTTGCATGTTCATACCGATGGGGCAACTTGTGCAGGCTCGCATGGAGCTGGTGGCTCGGCCCTCAAGGATTGTTCATGAGGACTGATGGCACTGGCGACGAACTATATGAGGAGTTGGATGATCCATTCCTTGTTGAATTGTTGGCGCTCAGGGATGCGATCTAGTGGTGCCTAGCTTATGGTATTCAAGAAGTTGTATTTAAGGTGAAGTGCTAGTCATGTTCGAGAAGGAGGCAACTAAGGATGCTTAGGATGTGCATGGTGGTGCTATTTTGGAAGAGAACCAAGTCCTTCGCTGGTGTTTCCATTCTTGTGGTTTTCGATTTGTTAGGCGTGATTGCCATATGACAGCCCATTTGGTGGCGAGAAAAGCCATTTCATTGTACCTAGTTTGATAGCGTTTGATTTTTTTGCTTGGCTATGTGTGTCCATGTGACTCTAGTGTAACTCTTTTGTCTTATTAATACGAGTTAAAGAAAGGAAGATAAAGAATATAATTTATTTTTTTCCATTTTTATTTTATTTTTTTGTACTATAAAATCACTTTGGCCCACCATATATGAAACTCCAAATGAATTGTATTGATGTATATTTGATAATATTTTGATGAGTTAGATTGCATAAATTATGATAGGAGCAACATATGAAATTGGTTTTGTAATTGCATTGTTTTGGATGCTGTAAAGGGTGAGATTAAAATGTCTTTTATTTCCCCTACTTTTGCAATCGGTATGTATCTTCTATATTTTAATTTGGATTTCAAAAAAAAAAATTGCACAGATAAAACGACTTTGTTATGATCTACAAAATGTGTCACCATTTTTAATATATTTGGAGGAAAAAATTCATACCTCGTTACAACCCTCGTAACTCCTTCATTTTCACTCAAAAGAGAAATTTTGCATACAAGGAGTGAGTTTATCGTGGTCTATTTGATCTATAAATTTTTGTGGAAAAATGCAAAACCAAATATCCCACCGTATACCACCTTGGTTTAGGGTGGTAACTGGTGGTAGACGATGATCAAATATGATAAATGGACGTTAGTATATTCCTACTACCATGTATAAAACAATTATATACTATGGTTTATTCATACCATTATGATATAATCTTACATACTACCAAAGATTGTCACCATGGTGTAGACTGGTAATATATGTCTCAATTTTTTTTGTTCCAAAATCTATCAATGTGGATGTCATTTTGAAGAGAATAATTAATATGATTTTTATGTGTGAAAAGATTGAATTATGACTTAAAAAAATAGATATAGTGCGTGAAATTAATAGGGTAAAAGTTATATGTCTCTCATAGAGACACTAAATGTGGGCTATTTAAAATTTGATTTACGGACTGGATGTGCTTCATTTTTTGGGCATGAGAGTTAGCTGATGCAGATTACCAAGATGATGTTATTAACATCATGTTCAATGCAGTCCAAATCGCGTTTTAAAATTTAAAAACTTACTATTTTACGCTTTTAGGTGAGCATCACGCTTTCGTTTCCATATAAAAATTTTAGTGTATAAAATCGGAATAAATTCGCCTTTAAACCTTAAAAGCTTATGTTTTTACGCTTCTAGTTCATCAAAATGCTTTACGTTTTTACGCTTTTAGTTCACTAAATACGTATTCTTGTCATGAAATTAAAGGTAAATTATCAATAATATGATACTTGTGAGATTAAAAGTACATACCAAGTGCTTGGATGCATTCTTAACTTCAATAGAGTAATCTAATTCACCAGCTAGGCTCTTCCCAAATTCATTAGCATAGAGGGTCGATGGATTATTGTTAAGATTTATGTTTATGAACTTATTATTGAGAGGTTATAAGTTGTTCTACTTTAGACATGAATTACAGGTGTTTATTCACTTATCTAAATTATGTGCACTAATATTTTATATAGTATATGTCGTACTTAAAAAAATTTTAGTTATTTTACAGCATGCATAAAAAACTTACGTTTTTACGCTTTAATTCTATGCTTTACGATTTTATCCCTTTTTCGCTTATAGGTGGAATCAAGCTTTTGACTGCATTGATCATGTTAATAGATTTGTGAATATTTCACCAAATTTTAACTGATCATATCTCGAGTTTTATCCTGATTTAAAAAATATTTCCTAAGATGATTAGATTTTTGTGTCAAATAAGATGACATCCATTTTGATATTCTTTTGGAGTCACAAAATCTTAGAGTATTTTCATATAATGATATTGCCATAGTGTTAAGATCATATCATGATAGATATGATAGTGGTAACATTATAGTATGAAATATTACCATAGTGGTGAGATCATGACATGATAGTGATAAAATTTGTAGTATGAAATCTTATAATAGTAGTAAGATGATAGTAAGACGTCTTATGATACTGCCATATTTGTAATTAGATGATTGTATGATAGTGGTAAGATTATAGTAGAAGTTTTATCATATTAGTAAGATAATAGTATTTGACGATTGTTTTTTATGAACATAGTGTTATTATCATAGTAAACACATATTTTGAAGGTCTATTTTAACTCAAAATATAATAATATGCATTTAAATATTTTAGGGCTAGTACCACGACAACACTCAAACTATCAACAAAATGCCACTTGTATTCTATTCTTTTCAATATTCCATTTCTATCCCATCGTATGATAGTTTTGTGGCATTTGTATCCTAACACTTTTGTTGACCGTTAAATATAATTGTTGACCAGACGATGGTCAAAGCAATATTGACTTTTGATGATGTGGCAAAAATGTGGCAGCCACATAGATGCCACATCATATTGTCTTTTTACACATTAGATTATTTTTTATTCAAAATTATATTAAACGGCAAAAATATGGTTGACTAGACGGAATCCCTTCCGGCCACCACCTCCGAAAAGATTAAGCTTTGGACTGTAGATGGGCGGTAGGGCGTGCTTGGGCCGGCACGACACGGGCATGCTTCGGGCCAATTTATTTCGTGTCGTGTTTGGCACGACCCTTCAGTTTTCGTGTTGTGTCATGCTTGCCAGCCCATTTGTTAACTTTGCTAGGCCCGGCCCGGGCCCGAGCACGGTTCGAATTGTGCCTATTCGTGCTCTTGCCATGCTCGTATTCGTGTTTAATGAAAAGGACGAAAACAAAAGAGAGAATGAAAAGGAAGGTGAAAATTGGTCTGGGGAAGATAGTATTAACCGATAATGTTTGAGAAAAGTAACAAATAAGGGGGAAAAGAAAATTGGAAGTCTAGCGAGTGTGATTTGGCTTTGTTTAATTCTTTGTCCATTTTTACTTATGTTAGTAATTACGTATATATCTTTATGACACTTCTAGCAACAACAAAAAATTACTTTTCTACTTGTGTTTTGTAATATTTGAACCTATAATTCTTTTTATATTTATTTTCTATCAAATAAATATTATTTCCGTGCCATGTCCGTTCTTATACTCAATAAAGTCTAGAAAATATTAGGCCCGACACGGCCCACTTATAAATCGTTCCGTGTCCATGAAGTTTAGGCCTGGCACGACTCATAAATTATTCGTGCTCGTGCCGGGCTGGCCCATTTATTTCGTGCATGTGCTCGTGTCGTGCTAGCCCGTGGGCGGTGTCGCAACTCTGGGTCAGAACCGAGGCTTCATCTGCGATATAGAAATATAGAAATCTAGGTTCGGGAGTACGGTTACGTGTGGGGAAGTGAAATCACACCCCACAATGCCCAAAATTGGTAATACTTAAGTCGACAAGTTTTATATGTGTTGGGAGTTTTTTTATAACAATTGTGTATTATTAAGATCTCGCTTCATCATTAATATATTGCTAACTTATTAGTTATGATTTAATTAAACGTCAATTGATGGATATATTTTAAAGATAAATTTGATTATGGTCCCATTGAAACCCTAAATAAATTTAAATCGCATCAATGGTAATTTGATTATCTGCCCACTGGCGTTGAATTTAAAGATAAAATTTGTTAGTTAGTTGGACCTGGCCTCCAAGTGATGTGTTACAGACCCTGGTTGGGATTCCATTTGCTTAGAGTGTTCTATTTTTGTATATGTTAGCAATTGTGTGTAAGAGCTCACTTAATTATAGTTAAGATTTTATTTCACTGACGTACAATGAAACACTTTATACATGTTATCCCTGTCAATTTGATGTTCTGCTTTATCAATTGTTAACCAAACCAAACTGTGACATCCATCAACCTTAGCTTATTAAATCCAAAATCACAAACCTTCCTCATTCTACCCAAAAATAGTCTTAATCCAACATCAAGCCTTCGATTATTTCAGGGAAACCATTGATCATTCTAACAAATTATTAACTACAAACAAGTATTGTAGTCGATCTCAATTAAATCGATCATATGATCAAATAGGAGCGAACTTGGCAATAATTTGTCCGTATTGACTCACCACTGTTAGTCTCGACCAAATCGAGATTATAATTAAATGAGAGTGAACTTGGAAATCATTGTGCATTGATACTTATTGACTTGCCACTGCAATCTCAATCAATTCTTTCCAAATCATCCTATTTAACTTGTAGTTTTTTGTGTTTAAAGTAGAATGATTGCCCCAGACAAAATGTGGTGTCTACAGTTGCCCCCCCCCCCCTTTATATCTCTTTGTAAAAAGAGTTATACAAAGTTCCTATAAACACATCCACATTTTGAACATGAAAATCTTAGAAGTGTAAGTTGAGCTTACCACTTGGTAACAATGATGTATTCAAATTGCTACGATGATAGTAAGCGAATTGTATAATGGCAGGGATAAAACCAAACTGACAATTTGGTATCAATGATATGCTCAAGTTGCTCGTGATAGTAACGAAGTGATCAATTTCAATCATATTAGCGATGAAATCAAGCTAATCACCTCATAACAACGATATAATCAAGTCGTCTGAGATATAAAATGGAATGAAAGTTGGAAAAAGTGTTAGCGATAAAATCAAGCTAACCGTTTGGCAATAACAATGTACTCTAGTTTTTTTGTGGTAGAAAGTCAAGTTGGTCAATGAGAAAGATGATAGCGATAAGATCAAGCTAATCATTTCATAACAGCGACATACTCAAGTTGTCTAAGATTGAAATCAAATTGGTCAATGAGAAAAATGACAGCGATAAAATCAAGCTAATAATTTGCGTAACCATGATATGCTCAAGGTGTCTATGATTGAAATCAAATTGATCAATGTGAAAAATGACTGCGATAAACACAAGCTAATCATTTTGTAAAAGATCTTGTACTAAAATTGTTTGTGATAGAAATCAAATAAAACAATGAGAAAGACGTCAGCGATAAAGATCAAGCTAACGATTTGGTAAATGATATTGTAGTCAAATTGTTTGTGATAGAAATCAATTCAAACAATGAGGAAGACGTTAGCGATAAAGATCAAGCTAACAATTTTGTATAGGATATTGTACTCAAGTTGTTTGTGATAGAAATCAAATCAAACAATGAGAAAGATGTTAGCGATAAAGATCAAGCCAACAATTTTGTAACGATGTACTCAAATTACTCTTGATAGGAATCAAGTCAAGCAATGAGAAAATGTTAGCGATAAAGATCAAGCTAACGTGTGGTAAATGCGTAGTGGTATTTTGCATGAAAAATTTTCATGTACATTTAGAAAGACATTTTAGGAGATTTGGGAAATGATTGCGATGCATAGCAAGTCAGTTTGATGTCTAATGATGTTATGTAATGAATCTCGGAATGATTTTGAGAATGATTGTATGATTTGTCATGCTAATGTAGTCATGAACGTTGAGTGAAAAGAGGATATGATGCTTTTGACAATGCTATGAAAACTATGTTGCTTTATTTTTTTTTTTTTTGTCTTGTTTTTGCTCAGGGTTCCTTTAAATTGCTCTTCTATTATGAACTACCATTTCCTTTTGTTCAACCGACCCTCGGATTTTGCTTAGGTGGGAGAGACTTTCAGCTTGCTCACTTAAACTTATCTTTGTGGTGGTAGTCGTGTGAGGACATACTTTGTTGGGTGAGCTGAGGGTATGTACTGCTTCATCCTTCTTGTCGGCCAGGCTTGGGCTCACATGTTCCGGAGTCGTATAACTCTCGGTCAGTGTGGTATAGTAGGACTTCTTTCCTGCTATGCATTTGAAGTATAATTGATTGGCTGTTTGGCTTAATTAGATCTGAATGTTCTCAGACTCCTCGAGATTTTTTCCATCAACTCATGAGTAAAAAGTTGATTAATCTGATTCTTGGGTACTCAGACTTCCCCTTCTTCCATGGTGGACCATTTTTGCTCCCGAAGATCTGTTACTCACTTTCTATTCTCCGGAACAAAGAGTGACTATATCAATCTTGACTTAAGACGAAAGCAAAAATGTTTGAAAACGTTTATTAGAGAATTTAAATTGAAAGTCATATCAAGACTTTGCTTTCGAGAAGTGTGTGCAAACTGGAGAAAACCGTTTTTTTGTGGTAGTTGTCATGTTGCAAAAATTGGGTTTTCTTTTTAATAAGAGAATGGTAAGCCAAGCCATGAGAATATTAGTAAGTCCTCGCTCTCACTCTTGCTTTTGATTTTGCTCTCTTTCACTCCCACTTTGGATTTCGCTCATCACTCACTTCTATAGGTGATTTGAGTGTACGACACTTCTGCTACCATTAAGATTCTTGTCACCTTGAGACATTGCCTTTATGTTGTGGCCAATTGTGTTCCTTGTGAAGATTTACTCAAATATGGAAGCCCTTGGTATGATTGACTTAGGAGACCTCCATATGGCTTCGTCGCAGACGTTTTTAGTCTCTCATGAAATAGGCTTTTGTCCGATATGACTTTGAGGATATGAGTCTCCTTGTTCTTGAAGTATAGTTTATTCAGATGGGTAACGAATATATGAAATCTTGACATTATCAATATAAAGCCTCTCGTAGTGGAATTTTTGCTTTGCCCCCAAAGTATGAGATTGACTTGATGGATTAAGAACCACTATTATTTGGATCTTTTTGTTGACAAAGTCTTGTTCGAAAATACTAGTGAATTATTCTAGGAATGTATCTTCAGCTACGTTAGCCAGTATTTTTCACTAGCCGAGGCTATGATTTTCGTGAGTGCAATCTGGCAGGAAACTTGTCGAGATCCTTGTTTGGCCTCTAAATGTTGAATGTTGTGGATTTTCAGCTTCTGGATTTCTCTCAAAATGATGAGTACCTTGATGATGTGATTTTGGCTATAACTGTTTTCTTATCATGGAAGTTTCATGCTTGAAGGTCCTCATTGCTGTATCTTGAGGTTAATCAACAAAGACCTTGGCATGGTACTGATAGTTGGTACTTCAAATGCTAAACCGAGGGCACCCAGATTGTAAGCCCCATGACATTTTGTTTGTTTTCCTTTTCTTTTGCTTTTTGCTTTTTTTTTTTTTTTGTGTGTGTGTGGGACTTACTTGACTTTGTCATACCCCATATACGTTTCACATTTTCCTTGGTCTAGCACTTGTATTTGGTAGGACGATTATCGAAAGGTAGAAAGTCTTCTTGATGCTCGATGATGTGAGTGCCACTTCTCAATAACTAGATGAAATTGACTATTCTTTTTGGTAAAAGTAGGGATGATGACGCCATGTGCTTGCCGGTATTGCGCAAATATCTCACAATCGGACTTTGACGTGTGAGTTTAATGCACGCTCTCCGCCTGTAAGAATGTAAGATCCTAAACCGAGGACATGACTGCTTCCTTCATGTGATTCCTTTGTATGATAAATTATATCCTTGACCTTCCTCGATATTCTAGTGACGAGACTCTGTGAGGGTTTTCTTGGTATGATACTGATAGACCATTATTTGTACATGTTTTGACCACCATTTCTTGAACCGTTTGAGAGTTGATTCTCGTGTTTTAGGCCGATTTCATGCTAGGTTGTTCGTTATGTCATATTTAAGGGCTTGGCATGGATATGGAGGTGTGAGAACGAGTTTTGGGTTGGAAAATGGAAGTATGGAGCAGAGAAGCTGCCAGATGAAAATTCTCGGTCAGGAGTTGAAATACCCGACCGGGTAAAATGCAAAAGGAGGCCGGGTAAAGCACATTTTGGAGGCCAAGGAACAGAAGGGGTCCCGGCTGGATCGCCTAAATACCCGATTGGGTATTATGGACATCGATCGGGTATTCTCCTATGGCCATTGCGCTGCGTTTCAAAATACCCGGTCGGCTGCCTGAAATACCCGACCGGGTATTACGGCCGGGTATCGCGATCTGCTCCCTTTTGAGGGAAAGAATGCCATTTTTTAGAAGGATCCGAATTTGAGAGAAAGAAAGCAGATACCTAGAGACAGAGAGCGACGAACCAAAGTCTCCAAGAGCCCTAGATCGATCTTCATTACCATTGGAGTTCGGTTTAAGCTTGGAGAAGTGCAGATTGATTACCAGAAGCAGATTCTCATCCTTCACAACATGCTTTTTTCATCTGACCTAGATTTCCCTCCTCTCTCTATGGAGTAAACTCTCTCACTCACCTGGGTATGAAGAACCCTAGATTTGTATGTTAGGTCTGGTTGTATGAACCCAAGTACGAATTCTTTGATACTGATTATATTCAATTGAGGCATGATTTTCTGAAGTGCATGAATCCTGATCAAATTCCTATTATTCCTGCTTTTACCTAGAATGAGAATATCTGCCTAGGTTGATAGAGCACCCTTGATTGAAGGTAGTGAATTGACGAATTTAGTCGAGGAGTCGATTCACTATTCTGTACTGGATTTATTCTAGTAGAGGAGGTTTGGTACGTTAGGGCCTCAGTCTGTTTACTCTGGTGGAGGTTAGTCGCCCGCTGGAGACTCAGATTGAGAGGGTCTGGAGAACTTTAGTCGAGACTGCAGATTGTCCAAGAACCTCCCGCAGTATAATTATCGTTGAATCTGAACTTGGAAAATTACAACATGGCTTAACTGCAGTCTAGGGGGAACCATATCTGGGTGACCTCTCTCGAACTTGGAAAACAACATTTACTGCTTTTGCTTGCTAGTTTAGTTGGAACTTCACTACAGGTTAACCGCTAAATAATAAGTATCTCACGGAGTAGTCATCACACCTAGGACCCGGGTTGACATTTAGTACTAAACCTGCTATACTACGCATTTGTAGGTGGTTACACTTGGCCACTTTCTACTGTGACGGTAAAAGCGAGTCAAGTTTTTGCGTCGTTCCCAGGGACGACTACGTTGTTGAAGAAATGTGGTTTATGTTACTTTAGCATTTCTTTTTCGCTTTGTTTGTTTTGCTTTGTCCCACTTGTGCCTTCACGGGTTTGCTTGCTTGGGTTGTACGCAGGTAGTGTATGACCCGTAGCCAGTTGGGAGACTTACTACCATTAGACTCGGAGCTAGAACGCACTTGTCGCCAGCTTAGGAAACAACATCGAGCAAGATGGGTGACGAGCACAACAGGGGGAACCTGAACCTGGGGCAGAACCAACCCCTGGGGATGCCCATGCAGGTCCCCCCCAAGTGAATCAGGTCCTGGAAAATAACCCAGTTCCCCATCCTGATGGGCCTCCGCATCCACCACCCCGCCGGGTCCTACTATGGAGTACTACAACACTCCACGGGTCGTCGACATTCTCCCCATCATCCTGTATCCGCCCATTCTAGCAAATAACTTTGATATCAAGCCATGCTGGATTCAACTGATCACATCCTTCATCCAGTTCCATGGCCTCAAGGATGAAGAGGCAAGGGTGCACCTTTCCCGGTTCTTGCAGCTTACCAATGGGTTCAAGCTGAATGGTGTACCAGATGACGCGATCTGTCTTCACCTCTTCCCCCACTATGGAGTACTACTACACTCCAATCACTTGGTAGAAGACTGCCAGGCTATGCGGGAGTCTACTACACCCCAGGAGCAGTTGGACTTCATCACCAATGCTCGACACCTTGATCATTACAGTGGAACATATAATGAGGGGTGGCGCCAGCTTCCCAACTTCTCCTGGAACAACCACACCAGCAACACTACCAAGCCTCCCGGCTTCCCAGATAGAGTAGGTGGTTTTCAGCAAAGGCAACCCTTCAAAGCCAGATAAGGGCAACCATTTTAGCAGTAGCAGAGACAGTTTGCCCAGCCGGCAGCAACTCCAGCACAGGATGATCAGATGTCAGAGCTGAAGAACATGGTGCAGACCTTCGTGAGCACCAGCACGACAAATTTCGCCAGGTTGGACAAGTGCATCATAGCGCTGGAGACAGGCTAGAAGAACCACGTGGCCATACTGCTGGATCTCCATACCCATATTGGAGGCATTGCTCGCCAAAACACCACCAGAGCACCGGAAACTCTGTCTGCCACCACCATCCCAAATCCTCGCGAGCCTCACCAGCAGTTAGATGCCATCACTACGCGAAGTGGCAAGGCGACATCTGATATCGCTGCTCCGGCCAGGCAGGAGAAGCCACACCAGCTTCAGCACTTCCAGCTGACAAAGAAGAAGTGTGGATTGAGAAAGAAGCACCTGCTCCCAAGCCACAACCATTGGTTAAGGAGAATGCTCCCCGGCTTCCTTTCCCCACTCGACCGCACAAGGACAAGCTGGAGACTGAGTTTGCCAAATTCATGGCAACGTTGAAGTAGGTCAACATCAGCCTGCCATTCATGGAGGCACTGTCGAAGATGCCCAAGTATGTCAAGTTCATGAAGGATCTCCTCACAAAAAAAAAAAGAAACTTGGGGATCTCTCGATAGTGATGCTGAGCGAGGAGTGTTCTGCCATCCTGCAGAACAAGCTGCCCGAAAAACGCAAGGACCCAGGGAGTTTTACTATCCCGTGCTCCATTGGAAAACTGCATGTACATAGGTCCCTGGTGGATCAAGGTGCTAGTATCAATGTTGTCCCATACGAATTGTTCAAGAAACTAGGCCTAGGTGAACCCAGTGCAACTAGGATGTGTATTCAATTAGGTGACCGATCTGTGGTCCATCCTAGGGGCATAGTGGAAGACCTCCTGGTTAAGCTTGGTAAGTTCTTTTATCCTGTGGATTTTGTTGTCTTAGACATCAATGAAGATGCAGAAGTGTACCTTATACTAGGAAGGCCTTTCCTGGCCACCGCCAGGGCCCTCATAGATGTCTGTGACGGGACTTTGGTCTTGAGAGATGGCGAGGGGCAGATAACATTTTTCATTGCTGATAACAATATGATTGCTATCCCGCCTATGCATGCTATCTCTCATCAGGTGCACGAGTCTGTCGTGTATCCTCCTGTGCTGCCCATTTTGCAGGATTCTCCTCTCATTCCTTCGCCGCCACTCCCATCCAGCTCATTACCCAGAGAAAAGGTCAGGGAGGCATGGCGGCAGAACCTGCAGGTAGCTCAACCGGCTAAAAAGAAAGCTGGAGACCAGTATGAGCTAGTCCCGCCTCTTGAGCCACGACCACCCTGGCCATCCGAGTACTCACTCGCTTGCATCCTGCCAGATGGCCAGGTCGAGTTGACAAGTGATGGTGGTCACACCCTTCGTGTGCATGGCCACCATCTGAAGCTATACTTCAAGAGCGATGTGGATCCGCTCTTGGAGGTACCTGTTCCTACAACACTCTGAGCATCCGCCATGGGCGTCCAGCTAAAAAACGGTTAAGAAGTGCTTGTAGGGAGGCACCCCACCACGATTTGCATTTCTTTCCCTTTTTCCTTTGTGTTGTGGTGTGATCGAGTCATTTGCACGTCTGTGATGAAATTAGGTCGTTTGGTATGGCTCGTGATTTGCGACAAAGGTCGAATACCCGACCGCGACCTTGAAAAACCCGACCGGGTTTTCCAGTGACTTTTCGGCGGGTTTTCTGGCGAACCCTCCGGGGCCGTTTTGGCTGTGGTTTCGCGTCCCTCACCCTCTACTCGCGTCCATCTACGGTCCTACTTGTGTTTCCAGATGTGTTTGCTCAATTTGTTTTTTCCTGGAAAATCGGACTGTAGATGTTAGGCCCGAGAACTGTGATTGGTTTGGCATGTTTGAACTAGAATAGGGTGAGGGATGTAGTGGATTTGAGTTGCTCATGAATGATGGATGCCTAATTGTTGAAATGCCTTGCTTTTACCATGATTCTTGGTTGATTAGCGGTTGGTTTGTTTGCAAATCAACGGCTTTGTGCTTGAGTGCTTACTCTAGGTGGTCCTTAAGTGTTGGGGAGCTGTCGAACCTATGCTTGCGGTCCTAACGAGAATTTTCTTGGCTCCACCTTTGGTTTGCTGATTTTGCAGGATCATGTCCCTCGACCATCCATTTATGTAGGGGTTGCGCCTACACCCCTGGTATGCAGACCAGTACTGCCGGGCCCTTAACGGGATGTTCCACCGACACCACCACCTGGTGTGGGGCGTCTTCCAGCAGCTCTACTGTATGGATGAGATCGCCGCCCCCATCAACCACCCACACTGGCGGGCGCTCCTGAGCATAGAAGACTCCACATACACGGAGCTGGTGTGGGAGTTCTACTCCACCTTCCAGTACCTCCCCAAGGCAACCCAAGACTCCCCCACCGGTGTGACTTTCCGGCTCGGCGGCCATATGCGTGAGCTGAGCATCAACGGGTTGGCCCATGCACTGGGAATCCACTACCACCCGTACTCTCACCACGAGAATGAGGTTGCTCATCCTTAGAACTGGCTTCAGGACGTGTTCTACCAGAGCATTGCCCGCCCAGACTACCAGTTCGACACTTTCGACGCCGACCAGACCTATGTCTACACCCTTCGGCCGGAGTGGCACATCCTCAACCTCCTGCTCACCCGCTCGATCATGCCCAACGCCACCAGATCTCACAAGATACCGAAGCGAGTACTGTATTCCATGTACTCGATGGGGCGCCCAGACCACCTGCTGCACCTCGGGTCTGTTGTGGCCACCACCTTTGTTCGGTGCCACAGCAAACCCACCTACTTCTTCTGTGGCCCCCTGATCACAAGGCTGGCACGCCACTTCGAGATCGCCTTGGAGGGGTTGACTGACCCCACAGCACTAGGTGGCTCCTCGCCTCTGAGTCGGGAAGTGCTTCATAACGCCCTGTTGCTAGCCTCCGATGGCAGGCTACTGTGGGTTGATGGTCTGTCCACGCCTCCAGACGAGGATAACGATGATGATGAGGGTGACGAGGAGGACGAGGATGACACTGGCGAGGAAGAGGCCGGTGATGATGATGATGATGATGATGGGGGTGCTATGGATGCCGATGAGCCGGTGCCCCCACTCTCCCCTCCAGGGGATCTCCTTCCTCGACAGAGACCAGAGCGAGGTCAGTCCTCCTCAGGTCCTTCTGGTCCGTCGATGGACTTCTTCATGGAGCAGTTCCACCAAATGGGGCTCCAGTTTCAGCAGCTTGGGGTCCAGAATCAGCGGCTCATGTACCACCAGGTCCAGTTTCCGCAGCAGTATTCAACTCACCAGGTCGAGTACTTCTCCAGGCTGGCTGTAACACCCTAACCCGGCTGGGTACTAATTTTACTAAAATGCCATTGAAAAATAAAATACTCAAGCTTAAACCGCAGCGGGAAATATTTCATAAATAAAATACTGAAAATACACTCTTGTAGTTCAAAACAACGCCCTAACACATGGGCAAAACCCAATACTTAAAATCTCAGAATGATCTCCAGTCTACTCATAATCATAAATGTAAATAACTAATAATCTCTAACGTTGTTGCTACTGAAAACCTTGACTAAGCATCCTCCGTGACGCTTATACTAACCCTCCTCTAGCTGGCTGCCCTCGAACTCGCTGCTCACTAACTGCTCCTCTAGCTCCTCCTCTAACTCTTCAAACTGGTGAGTGGGATGGGGTCAGTCTACGCCCTTACGTTTAACATCTTATTAACACTTGATCACTTTAGTTAACTTTGTAGAAGTTGTTTTGTACTTCCACTATTAAAAAAATTAACTCTTAAAACTGTATTCTTAAAGCTCAAATCTCAACTTAAATACTTGACTGACACAGGGATCCCTCACTAGCTAGTCCTGTTGCCAACTCATACGTATGAGAAGCCCTCCAGGCTTTCCTTAAACTTAAACTTATCGTGGAAGGCTCTTCTTCCACGATTATCAAGAGCATAACTGCTGCTCTATCTGAAAATCTCAAATGGCAACGGACTGGCGCTAGTGACTAAAAACACTTAAAACGACTTCACCTTCTTGAAGGTGAAGTACTTCTTAAAACACAAGGATTTGTTCTCAACTTTAACAATCACTCATAAACGTAAATCTTTAAAGCAAACATCACACATTCACTATAAACCACAGCTCAAACAAGCACATATCATCAATCATGAGCATAAACAACCATAGCAACACTTCACAAAAATACTAAAAACTCTAATACTTGAAAGAATACGTAAGGCGTAGAATTTACCCCTTTACACTCACCTTAATTTAAAACTCTCACCTTAATTTAAAACTCCCTGTCTTGAAACGTGGAAGACCGCTCTCCCGAACATATAATACACCAATCCTTTGCGCCAATTACTAACATGATCATTATATATCATCAGAATGGTTGGCTAAAAAGGGTTAACTCTAGTCAAACGCCAGTCCATATTATTAGTAAGCTAAATTTGTTCTCAACCTTGTCACCATGCTGTATTTTTCTACTACTAACCATGTTAAACTCATTAGCCAAGAAAACCTCCTCTATATATAATCGTCATGCCATTGTCCTCTTTTTATATATATATATATATATACTCATGAACATTTCCTCTTCCTACATGCACCACGTCGAGCAACAACTGAGAATTAAATTTAATAACGATTCAGAAGTAGTCGAACCCTTACCTATAGTGAGTTTGTCCACAATTCCAATCACCGGCCTCGTTCCATGCCACAGCTTCCTCGTCTAATCGATCCCCGCTTATGAAATCCCAAAGCTTTGCCGTCCGATCCCGTGACTCCGGCCCAATCGTGATGGTCTCCGGTCCCATCGATGAACGATCTCAAGCGGCGTTAGGTAGTAGGATATGGACGGTGGAGGGTTGGAATGAGGCGATGGTGATTTTTATGAAATGGTAATGGTGTTTCCGCGTGGAGAAGAGGCTCGCTGAGGGGGTTTGGTCGAGCTCGGAAGAGGGATTTGGGCGCGCTCTCCCTCTCTTCCTTTTGGTCTTTCCACCTTCTCCTCCCGATCGTATGTCGACTGTGATGATGTGATGAAAAGTGATAGTGGCTGTTTATTATGGGTACGAGGTTTAATTATATGGGTATTAAAGGGATGGTAACCGATGGGGAAGTAACGGGTGAGGAAAAACCATTTTTTATAATAAATAACAATTATTATTAATAATATTATTATTTATTCCTAATTCACTATCGTAATTCTTTGTACGTAGCTGCCGATCCAACCGTTCATTTACTATGGTCGAACCTGAACCAAAAAGTCGGGGCGTTACACTGGCTGCGCTGGACGAGCGCCTCGACCGCTTGGAGACCCAGCAGGGCGTTACCAGTGCTCGCATTGAGCGGGAGCGAGATCGTAACCGCCGGATGATGGAGTACCAGGAGCACCTGCTCCAGTCCTGCCATCCACCACACGAGCATCAATAGACCACTCGGTGGGACCACTCCCCACCGCCACCAGCACCGCGGGACAGAGTCGACGACCTTATGGAGTAGATTGACTTCAGCCAGCTCGAGTAGGCTGTACTCGCTGGCCCTTTTTTGTTTGTTTTATTTTGAATCAGAGTGCAACTTAGATTTTTGTATTTTGATTTGGTTTGATTTTCTTTGGATGATGTACTAGTTGATGAGTGATTGTGTTTTCTCTAGACCGTGCCATTGTGACGACAGGTCCCATTTCCAGTCCTTCTCACTCCGATTGGCCCACTTTCAAGTCCCACTACAGTATGTTCTTACTGGTAACATCATTCCCCTTATCTTTCCATCTTTTCCATTGAGGGCAATGTCGAACTTAAGTGTGGGGTGATGTTTTGATTTGACTGTTTAGCTCTGGTTGTGTGCTTGGAGCCTAGTCCACTGTCCAAATTTTCAAATTTGAGGGCTCCAAGTATTGTTCCCTGCAATAACCTGCTCAGTATGCTTTGAATTGACAGTCTTTATGGTGATATGCAATCTAGGGAGGTAGTTGTGGCACTATGGAGGATGTTGAAGTATATGATTTTTGCTGTGCAGGTTGATTTTGTGAACTAGTGGATTTAAGACCGTTGAATTCATGTGGTATTGGTGACTCTTTCTATATTGTGTTGTGGACTCGTGTACCGAAACGGGGTGCTCCTGTGGGAAATGAAAAAGCAGTTGTTCCTCCATGTCAGAATAATTGAAATCTTAAACATGGGGTAAGCCCAACATGTGTGGCCCCGTTCATTGCACAAAATCGGGTTTTGGAAGAAATTTTAGTGATCCTTAGTGGGGTAATCCTACAAGGTGAAGCTAACCTGTCTCTAGTACAAGTAAAATTTTCACCTGTTGAACGGTTTGCCTACTCGAGGATTTGTTTTCAAGGGCACGGATAGAGCTTCCGACCACCTCAATTTCATTGACCCTCCACACGAGTTGAGGTAAAGGAGTTAAAGGAAGTACTTTAGAGAGTGACAGATGTATTGAAATTGCTCTTGATCAACTAATAAGGGTCGATCGTACAAAAACTGCAGTTGTAACCCCCGCAAAGTGAATAAAAAACAAAGGAGATGTAAAATGAAAGTGCAAAAAGGGGTTCCAACAGTTGAAATGAAGTGAAAGGGCACCCTAATACAATGAGTCCCTGGTTGTTGAATTGTGTGAGTCTCTTTATCCATGAATTTTTTGTCTTAGTTCCGCTGCTTCTCATGATCCTGGTTTGAGTCTAGTACTCGCATTGAGAGAGATAGGGGACGTCTTAGAAGACCAGTTGACCTCGTAAGCTGCTAATTAATCTAGGAAATTCTCTACCGATGATCGGGGTTGTGTGTTGCTATAGAGGTCTAAAGAGCTGCATTGGTTTGAGTCAGGTTTGCTTGGGGACAAGCAAACGATTAAGTGTGGGGGCGTTTGATAGACCATTATTTGTACATGTTTTGACCACCATTTCTTGAACTGTTTGAGAGTTGATTCTCGTATTTTAGGTTGTTTGTTTATGTCATTTTTCAGGACTTGGCGTGGATATGGAGGAGTGAGAACGAGTTTCGGGTCGGAAAGTGGAAGTATGGAGTAGAGAAGCTGTCAGATGAAAATACTCAGTCAGGAGTTGAAATACTCGACCGGGTAAAATGAAAAAGGAGGCTGGGTAAAGCACATTTTGGAGGCCAGGAAACAGGAGTGGTCCCGGTCGGACCGCTTAAAGACCCGATCAGGTATTATGGACCTCGATCAGGTATTCTCCTATGGCCATTGCGCTGCATTTCAAAATACCCGGCCGACCCCCTGAAATACCTGACCAAGTATTATGGCCGGGTATCGCGATCTGCTCCCTTTTGAGGGAAAGAAGGCCATTTTTGAGAAGGATCCGAATTTGAGAGAAAGAAAGCAGATACCTGGAGAGAGAGAGACGAACCAAAGTCTCCAAGCGCCCTAGATCGATCTTCATCAACATTGGAGCTCGGCTTAAGCTTGGAGAAGTGCAAATTGATTACCAGAAGCAGATTCTCATCCTTCACAATATAATTTCTGCATCTGACCTAGATGTCCCTCCTCTCTCCATGGAGTAAACTTTCTCACTCACCTGGGTATGAAGAACCCTAGATTTGTATGTTAGGTCTGGTTGTATGAACCCAAGTACGAATTCTTTGATACTGATTATATTCAATTGAGGCATGGTTTTCTGAATTGCATGAATCCTGATAAAATTCCTGTTATTCCTGCTTTGACCTAGAATGAGTATATCTGCCTAGGTTTATAGAGCACCCTTGATTGAATGTAGTGAATTGACGAATTTAGTCGAGGAGTCGATTCACTATTCTGTACTGGATTTATTCCATTAGGGGAGGTTTTATACGTTAGGGCCTTAGAACTTCTGGAATCTCCATCCGACCTTGCTTCAAAACTTTTTCTATTGGTTCTCCGATTACTAGCAAATCCGTAAAGTTGGCAATGGTAATTGCGACCATGTTGTTGTAATTTGGATCCCTTAATGTTCCGAAGAAGATTGACACCATCTCTTTTTCTACCAGTGGAGGTTGAACATCTTCAACTTTCTCTCTCCACCTCTGAGCTTACTCTCTAAAAGACTCTTTCTCGTTCCTTTCCATATTTCTCAGATCTTCTCGGTCTGGAGCCAGATCCTGGTTGTGCTTGTGATGTCGCATGAATGCATCGGCTAAGTGTTTCCATCTCCTCACTTTTGTTTTCTCTAGTTGCATATACCATCATAGGGCAGAACTACTGAGGCTGTTTTGGAAGCAATGTACCATTAGCCTTTCATCTCATATATGGTTGGCCATTTTGGTGCAGTACATGACCAGATGACTTTTTAGGCAAGTTTTGCCATTGTATCTTTCTAATTCTGACATTTGAAACACTTGAGGAATCATGACATCTGGGACTAGAGATAGTTTCGATGCATCCATAGGCTCGTACGATTCAACTCCTTCTATGCTTCTTATTCGTTCATTCATGTGTTCTAATTTTTCTTCTAACATAGCTTTGATCTTATGTTCCTCTTGCTTCTTGGGTTCTCCAGATTTGTCATGCTTTGATGAACCAATGTCACCTTTTTCACCTGTGTTCTTCGAAGGTACGAGGATGAATTTACTACTCGAGACGTTTCCCTAAGGTTGCTCATAGTGATCATCGTCGTCAAATATGATTTCTTCCTCCTTCGTTGCAACCTCCTTCCCTTTTCTTCACAATATGCTCAATATTGTGTTGAGCTGGCTTTTCATCTCATCGAAGCCAGTTAGTTTCTCATCGAACCCCACTAGCTTCTCGTCAAACCCTGTCAGCTTTCTTTTGATGTCCTTCAACTCTTTTCGAAATGCCTCCATGATGAACTTGGCTTTTGATCTCGTTAAATACTTAAAAGGATGATTGTTTCCCCGTAGGCTAGCAATTTTAAGGAACCCTGACCAATTAATTTTGTTAAATTTACTTGAATGAGTAATGGAGAGTATGTATGATGCTTATGCGATGCATAGATGCACAGATGATTCCTTGGATGCACGTGCACTTTGAAAATGTTTCATGATTTATTTTAAATGCATAAGTGAAAACACAGAGAGAACAATGTTTATGAGTTTTTTAAAAAAAAAAGACATTGTTCACACAGACAAATTATTTTGCGATTTGAAGAATATAACACAAGTTATCACATCGTTAGAAAACATACATACAGATAATAAAAACATATCCCTATTGGGGAAAACCTAGGGCTTTAGGAGGGCATAACGACGTGGTGTTATGGTGGCTTCGAGATTGTTTTGGACGGTTTAGGAAGACCTCTAAGCTTACTATATCATGGCAGAGGAATTCCTAGGAATTGGTTCCCAAGTTGTATCCTGCAATAGCCCTTTCGAACTAGCTGGCTACCTCAAGATCAACCTCGGATCTGAGTTGAACTTGGTTGGAAAGTTTTGCGTGCTTTCCACTACTGTGAAACTCATGGTACTCCTTTTCCGTTTCTAATAGGATAGCTCGGGAATAGAGCTTTTATGCATGAATGCAGAATTAAATTGTGAAAATATAATTGCGTAAATAAGAAAGTAAAGACCCAACACGTAATAGGAAAATAAAAAACTTATCGAACTTAATTATGTAGCTCGACTCTCGAAGTTCCCAGCGGAGTCGCCATATGTCGCAACCGTCCCTCCGGAGTTCGTCGGTCGCGTTCGCTTTTGGAGTCGCCATCAATCTTACTTGGAGTGGATCGAACACTCTTCGGTTGCCTCTAACCTTAGGGTCGGAACCGAGGTGGTCTGTGATATAGAAATATAGAAATCTAGGTGTGGGAGTACGGTTACGTGTGGGGAAGAGAAATCACACCCCACAACGCCCAAAATTGGTACTACTTAAGTCGATAAGTTTTATATGTGTTGGTGCTTTTTATAACAATTGTGTATTATTAAGATCTCGCTTAATCATTAATATATTGCTAACTTATTAGTTATGGTTTAATTAAATGTCCATTGACGTATATATTTTAAAGATAAATTTGATTAGGGTCCCATTGAAACGCTAAAGAAATTTAAATCGCATCAATGGTAATTTGATTATACACCCACTGCGGTTAATTTAAAGATAAAATTTGTTAGTTAATTGGACCAGGCCTTCAAGTGATGTGTTACAGACCCTAGTTGGGATTCCATTTGCTTAGAGTGTTCTATTTTTTGTATATGTTAGCAATTGTGTGTAAGAGCTCACTTAATTATAGTTAAGATTTTATTTCACTGATGTACAATGAAACATTTTTTACATGTTATTTCTATCAATTTGATCTTCTGCTTTATCAATGGTTAACCAAACCAAAATGTGACATCCACCAATTCTTAGCTTATTAAATCCAAAATCGCAAACCTTCATCATTCTACCCAAAAATAGTCTTAAACTCCAACATCAAGCCTTTAATTATTCTAGGGAAACCATTGATCATTCTAACAAATTATTAACTACGAACAAGTGTTGTATTCGATCTCAATTAAATCGATCATATGATCAAATACGAGAAAACTTGGCAATAAGTGGTCCTTATTGACTTGCCACTGTTAGTCTCGACCAAATCGAGATTATAATTATGCATTGATACTTATTGACTTGCCACAGCAATCTCAATCAATTATTTCCAAAGCATCCTATTTAACTTATAGTTTTTTTAGTTTAAAGTAGGATGATTGCCCCGGACAAAATGTGGTGTCTACAGGCGGCACGGCCCGGTGCCCACGTACACTTTGGACTCTCAGCCGTCGTCGATCCAGGAAGAGAGGCTAGTTGCAGAAAGTTGGATCCAACCAAGCCTTTTGACCCTTTCTTCTATTCCAACTCTATCTCGCCTCCTAATTGATGATTATAATAGAAAGCATCAACCACAACACCACCTATCGAAACTTTTTGCCAGGAATCGGAGCAACAGTAGGTTTGGGAAGGGGAGTCGCCATTGACCGAGTGGCAGAGGATGAGAGAAGTGGAGGAGGCGGTTGCCCCCATCGATGGAGCGGCAGAAGGAAGTTGAAGGGTCAGGTTCCAATCGAAGTCCGACCTCTTCCAGATCTGTACGTAGCGGCGCCGCATCTTGGACCTTTCCAAAATGGGAATAGGACGGCAGAAAAAGTAGCATGTTCATTCCCAGCACGCAAGATCAGTTTACCACTATGCACATCAATAAGTGCCTTGGCGGTGGCGAGAAATGGTCTACCCAAAATCAAAGGCACATCCACATCCTCATTTATCAAGAATAAAAAAGTCAACAGGATATGTGAATGCACCTACATTAACAAGCAGATCCTCTATGATACCCCTAGGATGCACAATGGAACGGTCAGCTAACTAAATGCTCATCCTAGTAGCTCTTGGTTCACCTAAGTCTAGCTTTTTAAACAATTTGTAGGGCATGACATTTATGCTAGCGCCTAGGTCCGCCAAGGACTTTCCTACATGCATGCTGCCAATAACAAGAGGGATAGTAAAACTCCCTGGGTCTTTACACTTCTCGGGCAACTTGATATGCAGGATAGCAGAACACTCCTCGCTCAGCATCACTGTCGAAAGATCCCCAAGTTTCTTCTTGTTGTTGAGGAGATCCTTCATGAACTTGGCGTACTTGGGCATCTTCGACAGTGCCTCCACAAAAAACATGCTGATGTTGACCTGCTTCAACAGTACCATGAACTTGGCAAACTCAGTCTTCAGCATGTCTTTGTGTAGGCGAGTGGGGAAGGGAAGCTGGGGTACATGTTTCTTAACCACTGGTTGTGGCTTGTGAGCAGGGGCTTCCTTCTCTATCCCCACTTTTTGCATCGTCAGCTGGAAGTGTTGAACCAGGCAGTGGCTCTTTCTCCCTAGCCTGGGCGGGGGCAGCAGATGTTGTCTTACCACTCCGGGTAAAGATGGCATCCAGCTGCTGGTGAGGCTCGCGAGGATTAGGGATGGTGGTGGCAGACAGAGTTCCCAGGCCCTGGTATTATTCTGGCGGGCTATCCCTCCAATATGATTCTGGAGGTCTAGCAATATGCCACCTTGGTTCCTCTGACTTGCCTCCAACGAGGCGATGTTCTGGTCGATCCAGGCAAAATTGGCATGGCTGGTAGTCATGAATGCCGCTAAAATGTTTTTCAGCTCGGTCATCTGATTATCTGGAGCTGGAGCTGTTGCTGGAATGGCTGCACCTGCCTAGGCTGGTAGGGCTGCTGCTGTGGAACTAGGCCCTGCCTAGCCTTAAAGGGCTACCGCTGCTGAAAACCACCAGCTGGTGCTGGGAAGCCAGGAGGTTTGGTGGTGTTGCTGGTATTGCAGGAGAAGTTGGAATGCTGGCGCAAACCTTAGTTATACGTACCACTGTAAGGGTCGAGGCGCCGAGCATTGGCGATGAAGTCCAACTGCTCCTAGGGTGTAGAAGACTCCCGCATAGCCTGGCAGTCTTCCACTAGATGGTTCAAGCTCTCACACCACTGACATTGAGCTACTGGAGGTCCGGCCAGACCTCTGCTCGGAATAAGACTGTTGGGCTACTTCAATGTCTGCACCAACTCAGCCACCTCCCGCTTGAGCCCAAACCTGGCCTCCATGGCGTGCACACCATGATCCCGGGAATTCCTGCCTCTAGTGTTCTGCCCCCAGGAATGATCTTTGGCAGCCAAGGTACCGATCATCTGGTTCAGTTCGGGTGGAGTTTTAGTGATAATATCCCCTCCTAGGCATAGAGACTCAATCACCCTCTGGCTTTTCGGAGAGAGAGCACTATAGAAGTTCCCCACGGTGAATGCATCACTGAAGCCATGATGGGAACACTGCCAGAAAAATCCCGAGTACCGCTCCCATGCGTCACGAAGTGACTCATCTGGATCTTGGCGGAAGTGAGTGATCTCTCGCTGGATCTCTATGGTCTTCGATGCCGGATAGTACCTGTGCACGAACTTATTGGCCAGATCGTCCCAAGAAGAGATGGACAATGGGGGCTGGGTCTCTAACCACCTCTTAGCATGCCCCGCCAGAGAGTGGGGGAAGAGGTGAAGGCGGATCGCATCATCGGGTACACCATTCATCTTGAACCCGTTCGTCAGCTGCAGGAACCGGGAAAGATGCACCCTTGCCTCCTCATCATTCAAGCCATGAAACTGGATAGAGGATGTAATGAGTTGAATCCAGCATGGCTTGATCTCGAAGTTGTTCGCTGGAATGGGCGGATAGAGGATGACAGGGCAGATATCAGCGACCCGTGGAGTGTAATAATACTCCAAGGTGGGACTCGGCGGCGGTGGTTGATGCTGAACCCCATCTGCCTGGGGTATTGAGTTGTTCCCCAGGATCTGATTCACTAGGGGAACTTGGAGAGGAATCCCCTGTGGCAGGTTATGGTCACCGTCCATCTCGTATTCTTCCTCAAAATCGCTGCTCAAGTGGCCGTCTATGCGTCCTCCGTAGCCAGTCTAGCTCGCTGTTGTCTCCTAAGTTGGTGACAGGTGCGTTTAAGCTCTGGATCCAACAGCAGTAAACCTCCCCACTGGCTACGGGTCATGCACTACCTTCACACAGTCAAGAAGCAAACACGTGAAGGCACAAGTGGGACAAAGCAAACAAACAATGCTAAAAAGAAAAGCTTAATTAACAGAAATCACGTTTTTTCAACAACCTAGTTGTCCCCGGCAACGGCGCCAAAAACTTGACTCGCTTCTACCGTCACTCTAGAAAATGGCCAAGTGTAACCACCTCCTAAAGCGTATTATAGCGGGTTTGGGTTTTAATGTCAACCCGGGTCCTAAGTGTGATGACTACTCTGTGAGTTCTTATTATTTAGCCGTGAAAGTGTAGTGAAGGTCTAAACAAGCAAACAAGCAAAGCAGTTAAAGGTTGTTTTCAAGTTGAGAGAGGTCACCCGGATATGGTTCCCCCTAGACTACAGTTAAGCTGGATTGTAATTTACCAAGTTTAAGTTCAATGATAGTTATACTGCAGGAGGTTCTTAAACAGTCTGCAGTCTCGACAAAAAGTCTCCAGACCCTCTCAATCTGAGTCCCAAGTGGGCGACTAACCTCCACCGGAGTAAACAAATTGAGGCCCTAACGAAACAAACCTCCACTACCGAAGTAAATCCGGTACAGAATAGTGAATTGACTCCTCGACTAAAGTCGTCAATCCACTACCTTCAATCAAGGGTGCTCTATAAACCTAGGCAGATATTCTCTTTCTAGGTCAAAGTAGAAATAACAGGAATTTGATCAGGATTCAGGCCATTCACGAAATAAAACCTCAATTGAATATAATCATATCACTCAATTCGTACTTGGGTTCATACAATCAGACCTAACATACGAATCTAGGGTTATTCATACCCATGTGAATGAGAAAGTTACTCGACAGAGAGAGACATGAAATCTAGCTCAGACGCGGAAACCATACTGTGAAGGATGAGATTCTATTTCTGGCAATCAATCAGCACTTCTCCAAACTCAAATCGGGCTCCAATGGTGATGGAGAATGATCTAAGGCGCTTGAAGAATCAGGTTTTTCACTTTCTCTCTCAAGGTATACACTTTTTCTCTCTAAAACTCAGAACCCTTCAACTTTGCCCTTCTTGAAACATCCCACCTCTTTGAATTTGGAAAAATACATTTCCACCCCTGTAGGAAACAAGGTTTCCTACAGGTTGGGAATTTGGGAATTTAGCTAGATCAATTAGGGATTGATCTAACTAGGGATTAGAATTGGGGATTTTTGAGAACAAGAAGAGGGAAGAAGGGGGCTGCTGCCGCAGCTTTTGGAGCCAAGAGGGAGAGAGAGATTTCGCAGGAGAGAGGGAAGAGAGAGGTTTAGGATTTAGGTTTTGGTTCTGTAATTGCTTGATCCCAAAATAAGACCCTATTACAGATTATATAACCTGTCTAATTCCTATCTGCTACCCGAATAATAAAACATAACAATTAACTCCCTGTTTATTCCCCCAAATACCCAAATAATCCCCCAATCCATAAAAACCGACACTAATACGAAATAACCGAAAACAGCTAATAATTATGTTTCCCACATCCCCTCTTCCTTCGAAAAACAACCTTGTCCCCAAGGTTGTTCCTCCAGCTCACTAGGCATCTTCCTCTCCATTTCCTTCATCCTCAGCTTCTTCTTCTGCTTCATCTTCCCAGCGCCCAACCAGCATCATCAAATCCGGCTTCGGGCACTGATGACCAATGGTGAACCGGCCATCACAGTTGAAGCACTTACCCTCCCGCCTCTTTTGTTCAATCTCTGCCGGTGTCAATCGCACGAATCCCTTCGGTATGGCCCGCTGCCCCACCCTGGCCACCGGAGCTGGTCCTCCACCGCCCGCATTGGCCCCAGTCGAGCCCCCGGGTGCCCCACCTGTGCCGCCACTAGCACTGCTGCTTCCTCCTCCTCCACTTGGCTTTGAGAAGCGGCCAATGGTGCTTCTCCAGCTAGCTAGTTCTTCCTCCTTATGACCTGCAAGACGAAAAGCAGTTTTCACAGAATCGGGCTCAAACACCCTGACTGCCGCTGCTATCTCGGGTTTGAGACCCGCCATGCACAGCCCCACCAAGGTGTCCTCCGAGACTCCCTTGCACTGGTTCCCCAACTTGAAGAACTCCGCGCGGTACTCTGCCACCGTGCCGGTCTGCTTCAGCTTTGCCAACTGCTCAGGAGCCCACCCGTCCGACTTCCCAAACTGATACCGGAGCTCCTCCTGAAACATGGGCCAGGTGATCAAGGTTGCTGCTGCTGCATAGGATCGCTCCATCCACTCCCACCATTGGAGCGCATCGCCCTCCAGATAGAACGATGCCAGGTAGGCTTTCCTCTCCTCCGGGATTGGGTGATTCTTAAACCACCTCTCAACTGCATACAACCAAAGACCTGCATCCTCCTGCCCATTGAATTTTGGAAACTCAATGGTAGGAGGCTTAGCTCGAAAAACTATCCCATCCATTCCCTCATAGTTGGGATACTGGGACCCATACCTGTCATTTCCTGGCGTCCTCCATGGCTGCCCCCACTGAGAGCACTGCATCTGGTTAGGATTCCCATGTCCATAGTCACCCGGATAGCAACCCGGCTGATTCGGGTATTCCCCTGGGACATGAGGCGCCTCATAATGGCCCTCTCCTCCTCCTGGTACCCTGCTGTCCGCCCTCCGGTTCGGTTGGGCAGTTGGACTCGGTCGATGTCCGGTTCGACCTACCTCGGGTCGACCCATCCCGGTCCGTCCGGGTCCGGTTCGGCTCAACTCGGTCCGATCAACGCTGGTCCGACCAATACCGGTCTGCTCCGGTTCGGTCCGGCCCCCTCCTGGCCCGTCCGCCTGACCCGGCCCAAAAGGAGCCGCCCCACCTGGGCCCACCTGGTCTGCGGCCCTGCTTGGCCCACCATCTCCCTTCTGGTTCATCTCCTGTTCTGCCCACCGGGCCTGCTGGCCCGCCAAGCTTAGTTGGTCATACTCGAGCCCATATTCCTGGTCCAGCCATCCCAGCCCGTTATGGACCCTCGTATACTGGCCCATCTGTCCCGGCCCACCATTCATAGGAGGCCCATTTGCGTCATACCCAACCATCTTAGCCTTTCCCTTTCGGGCCGCAATTTCTTGGGCCGTGGGTGTCGGTAACAGACCCGAGCCCAGCCCTAGTGGAGTCCGATCAGCCCTGGCCGGCCCGGTGTTCGCCGCCCTGCTCCCCGCGGCCCCTTCACTCGGCGCGACCGCCTGAGCCGCCGCCGCCCTCGCCGCACCCGACCCGCCGCCGGCTCCGCCCCCGGCCCCGGCCGCCGCGGCCTTCGCCCCCGCCGGCGCCTCTAGCACCGCTGCCGCGGTGCTCCCACCGCCCGCCGACTCTTCCGCCGCGCCAGGTCCGCCGCCTCCCTCGTTCGCCAGCTCCTCCGGGTTCGGCGCCCTCTCTGGTCCGCTCCCCCTTGCCTGCAGCGAGGTAATTGCCCTCATCAGGTCCTCCAGCCTCTGACGCAGATCGTCAGCATCCTTCTTCGCATCAGCCTGCACTCTTGCCAGGCCTTCTTCGAGCCTGGCCAGCGCATCAGAGTGCTCGTGCACCACCTCCTTCACCGCCTCCAGCTCAGTGAGGTCCTCCATCACCACCTCGTCGCGATCAACGCCGCCCGTCCCGGTGCTCTTCTCGGCTGCCTGAGCCTTCTCCTCCGCCGCCTTCATCGATTTCGTTGTCACCATGTTGCTTTCCCCTGGTTCAAGAGTTCAGATGAACTCACTCTCGAGCCAGGCTCTGATACCAGATGTAGGAAACAAGGTTTCCTACAGGTTGGGAATTTGGGAATTTAGCTAGATCAATTAGGGATTGATCTAACTAGGGATTAGAATTGGGGATTTTTGAGAACAAGAAGAGGGAAGAAGGGGGCTGCTGCCGCAGCTTTTGGAGCCAAGAGGGAGAGAGAGATTTCGCAGGAGAGAGGGAAGAGAGAGGTTTAGGATTTAGGTTTTGGTTCTGTAATTGCTTGATCCCAAAATAAGACCCTATTACAGATTATATAACCTGTCTAATTCCTATCTGCTACCCGAATAATAAAACATAACAATTAACTCCCTGTTTATTCCCCCAAATACCCAAATAATCCCCCAATCCATAAAAACCGACACTAATACGAAATAACCGAAAACAGCTAATAATTATGTTTCCCACAACCCCGGGGTATAGTTAAAAATCTCAAATAAAAAAAGTTTAAATAAAATACAGAACTCAAATATCATAATATCTCAAATCGAAGCCCTAAACACGTGGGCAAAACTCAAATTGTCCAAAAGAAATGAGTCTCCAGTCTTTAACTCTTAACCATAAGGTCTTAATGACTTGAAAAAGTTCTCTGATGCTTACTATGACGCCTAGCTCGACATCTCTCAGCGATGATGATGTTGAGCTCCTCTAGCTTGCTGGTCACGGACTGGCTGGTTAGGATTTCCTCCTCTACGATCTGGTGAGTGAGTTGGGGTCTGTCTACGCCCTTACGATTGAAATCTCTAATCTTTCTTACTTAAGAACTTAACTTAAATTGGTGGATGATACCTCCACCCTCGAAGATTTTCCTCTTAAAACTCAAATCTCAACTTAAAATTTGACTGACACTGGGATCCCTCACTAGCTAGTCCGATTGCCAACTCATACGTATGAGAAGCCATTCAGGCTTTCCTTCAACTTAAACTTAGTTAGGCAAGTCGTAATGATTCATCCCCCTAACATCTTAAACTTATCGTGGTGGCTCTTCACCACGATTCTCAAGGGCATAACTGTTGTCCATCTTAAAAGTCTCAAGAGCATAACTGCTGCTCTATCTCAAAATGTCTCAAAATGCAACAGACTGGCGCTAGTGACTAAAAACACTTAAAATGACTTCACCTTCTTGAAGGTGAGTTACTTCTTAAAAGAACTTGTTTCTTAACTTTAACAATAACTTATAAACTTAGAGCTTTAATATAAATAAGAACTCATGCACATTCACATCAAACATAGCTCAAACAAAATCACATATCATCAACCATAAGCACAATCAAATAACGACAATCACTTCATCAAAATACTTAAGGCTTGTAATTCTTGAAAGAACACGTAAGGCGTAGAATTTACCCCCTTTACACTCACCTTGCAAAGATGACTCCTCGATTCATTACTCGAAGAAATCCCTCCTAGCCGAATTATCTCGGTGAACCTATTAATAAGAATGTCATCTCCTTAGTCGACCTTTCTCGATTTAGAATTCCCTTTTGGGTCACTAGAACATCCTCTCCTCAACAACCAGCCCTCGAGACTCGCTCCCAAGGTCCTTTAACCCCCTTTAAAATTTTTCTAAAAACAATCCCTCGAGACTCGCTCCTAATGTCATCTCCTCCAGCCCTGGCTACTTGATGGGTATAAAATGAGCCACCTTCGAGAAGCGATCCACAATCACCAATGCTCCATCATTTCCCCTTGGGGTCCATGGTAAACCATACACAAAATCCATGGTGATTTTCTCCCAAGTCCACTGCAGGATCTCCAACGGTAGGTGCTCAATGACTAGAGCTTGATGTTCAGCCTTGATCATTTGGCACTCCAAGCATTGGTAGACATGTGTAGCTACCTCCTTCTTCAATCCTGGCCACCAGAAATGCTCCTTGAGGGTACGATACATCTTAGTAGCCCCAGGGTGCATTGCATAGGGTGCAGAGTGAGCCTCGTCCAGAATATCCTTCCTTAGCTTGTCAATATCTGGGACACACAGCCTTCCTTGATACATCAGTACCCCATCTACCAGTCGGAAATTTGGTGTCCTTCCCTTCTAACACTTGCTTCTTGTACTTCTCTAATTCCAAATCTTCACTCTGCTTCTCCTTGATTCGTTCCTGCAGCATAAGGCAAATTTTCAAAGTTGCTAGCAACTTTGTTACCTCCTCTAGCTCCAATTCCACGTTCATGGCCCTCAAAGAGACCAACTCTGGTAAAGGGCTCTCCCTCTTCCTGCTCAAGGCGTTAGCCACCACATTTGCCTTTCCCGGATGGTACTTAATGGTGCAGTCATAATCGCTCAACAGCTCCATCCACATTCTCTGCCTCATGTTCAACTCCTTCTGATCAGTCAAGTGTTGGAGGCTCTTGTGATCCGTGAAGATGGTGAACATCTCTCCGTAGAGATAGTGTCTCCATAACTTCAAGGCAAAGACCACTGCTGCCAACTCCAGGTCATGGGTGGGGTAGTTCACCTCATGGGGCCGTAGTTGTCTCGAGGCATAGGCGATCACCTTCTTATCCTGCATCAGTACACAACCCAAGCCTTGGTAGGAAGCATCGCTATAGATGGAATACTCCCCACCGCTGGTCGGTAGTGCCAGCACCGGTGCAGAGGTCAGCTACTCCTTCAGCAACTCAAACGCCGTTTGACACTTCTCGTCCCAAACAAAGGCCTTCCCCTTCTGCAATAGATGTGTCATGGGTCGTGCAATGCTGGAGAACCCTTCCACAAACCTCCGGTAGTACCCAGCTAAAGCAGAAAACTCCGCACTTCGAAAACATTCTTTGGTGGAGCCCAGTTTGTTACAGCTTCAATCTTCTTGGGATCCACTTCAACTCCCCGTCCCGAAATCATGTGACCCAAGAACAAGACCTCCTCCAACCAAAAGTCACACTTCGAGAACTTGGCGTATAGCTTCTCCTCTTTCAATTTCTGCAAAATCACTCTAAGGTGTTCTTCGTGCTCCTCCTTACTTCTCGAGTAGATGAGTATGTCATCTATGAAGACGATGACAAACTTGTCCAAGTACTCATGAAGAAACCGGTTCATTAGTGCCATAAAAGTTGCTGGTGCATTGGTCTGTCCGAAGGGCATGACCAAGAATTCGTAGTGGTCGTACCTAGTGCGAAAAGCTGTCTTGGGTACTGAGCCATCTGCCACTCTCAACTGATGATACCCTGACCGTAGATCGATCTTCGAGAACACCCTTGCTCCTTATAGTTGGTCGAAGAGATCATCTATCCTTGGCAAAGGATAGCGGTTCTTGATGGTAGCTTTGTTCAACTTCCTATAGTCAATGCAAAGTCTCATGCTGCCATCCTTTTTCTTCACGAATAACACCGGTGCTCCCCATGGTGCTACACTAGGGCGTATGAACCCCTTCTCTAGAAACTCCTGTAACTTCTCCTTTAATTCCTTTAACTCCACTGGTTCCATACGGTAAGGAGGAATAGATATCGGTGTCGTGCCAGGAATCACTTCAATATCGAATTCCACCTCTCGTTACGGCGGTAGCCTAAGGAGATCTTCGGGAAATACCTCGGGGTATTCCCTGGCGACAGGTACATCCTCTATCTTCGTCTCTTGCACCTCCTTAGCATGAGCTAAATATGCTTCACATCCTTCTTAATTAATGAGAATGCCTTAACCGTGGAGATTAAGCACACAAGAATAAGCTTCTTAGTCCCTTTGAACAAGGCAGTGCCCTTTCCTTCCACCTCCAGGCTAACCTCCTTCTTGTAGCAGTCCACCTTCGCTCTATTCTTTGATAACCAATCCATACCCAAGATAACATCGAACTCGTCGAAGGGTAGTAGAATTAGGTTCGCCTCAAATCCGTGCCCCACCACGGTGATAGAACAATCCCGAATGACTGAATCCACTATGAGGGTATCCCCCACTGGGGTCCTAGCCCCTAAATTCTGCCCCAACCTCACAAATGGGATCCCTAAGGTTCTAGCAAGCTTGGTAGAAATGAAAGAGTGCGTGGAACCGGAATCAAATAATACAAAAGCGGGCTGGTGGTAAAGCGAGATCATACCAGTCACCACCTCAGGTGCAGCGTCAGCTTCTTCTCTCCTCATGCCAAACAGTCTTGGTTGCCCAGATGCTTGAGATCCTTGCCTCGATCTCGCTCATTGCGGTTGAGTCGCCCTGCATTTCCTCCCTGCTGGTGATAAGACCGGTTTGGCTGGTTGCCAAACTGCTGTCCGGTCCGAGTTCTTCCTCCTCCGCCCCGGACTGATTGTTCGGACTGGGCTCTTCCCTATCCTCCTCTCCTAGGGCAATCTTTGGCATAGTGGCCCGGCTCGTTGCAGTGATAGCAGATGCCTCCCAGATGCGCACCTTACACTCCCCCCGGGTGAGTTCTCCCACACTAGTTGCATGGGTCCAGAGGAATGTAGGTCGGCCCTGTAGGTCGGCAATGTAGACGCACAGGGTTTCGTTAGATCTCAGTTATTTCTTCCTTGATATGGTTTAGAGTAGACTGGAGATTCTAAATTCTTAAAAGAAATCCTTGACTTGTTTGGCCAAACTTTGACTTGAAATCTTTAAAACAAAACCTTTAAAACTGAGACCGACATTCCAATATTTCTTGGGAACCAAGAAACAGAGGAAGACTGGCTCTGATACCAAAATGAAGCATCCCACCTCTTTGAATTTGGAAAAAAGACATTTCTACCCCGGGGTATAGTTAAAAATCTCAAACAACACAAGTTTAAATAAAATACCAAACTCAAATATCATAATATCTCAAATCGAAGCCCTAAACACGTGGGCAAAACTCAAATTGTCCAAAAGAAATGAGTCTCCAGTCTTTAACTCTTAACCATAAAGTCTTAATAACTTGAAAAAGTTCTCTGATGCTTACTCTGACGCATGGCTCGACATCTCTCAGCGACGATGGTGTTGAGCTCCTCTAGCTTGCTGGTCACGGACTGGCTGGTTAGGATTTCCTCCTCTACGATCTGGTGAGTGAATTGGGGTCAATCTACGCCCTTACGATTGAAATCTCTAATCTTTCTTACTTAAGAACTTAACTTAAATTGGTGGATGACACTTCGACCCTTGAGGATTTTCCTCTTAAAACTCAAATCTCAACTTAAAATTTGACTGACACTGGGATCCCTCACTAGCTAGTCCGGTTGCCAACTCATACGTATGAGAAGCCATTCAGGCTTTCCTTAAATTTAAACTTAGATAGGCAAGTCGTAACGATTCATCCCCCTAACATCTTAAACTTATCGTGGTGGCTCTTCACCACGATTCTCAAGGGCATAACTGCTGTCCATCTTAAAAGTCTCAAGAGCATAACTGCTGCTCTATCTCAAAATGTCTCAAAATGCAACAGACTGGCGCTAGTGACTAAAAACACTTAAAATGACTTCACCTTCTTGAAGGTGAGTTACTTCTTAAAAGAACTTGTTTCTTAACTTTAACAATAACTTATAAACTTAGAGCTTTAATATAAATAAGAACTCATGCCTATTCACATCAAACATAGCTCAAACAAAATCACATATCATCAACCATAAGCACAATCAAATAACGACAATCACTTCATCAAAATACTTAAGGCTTGTAATTCTTGAAAGAACACGTAAGGCGTAGAATTTACCCCCTTTACACTCACCTTGCAAAGATGACTCCTCGATTCATTACTCGAAGAAATCCCTCCTAGTCGAATTATCTCGGTGAACCTATTAATAAGAATGTCATCTCCTTAGTCGACCTTTCTCGATTTAGAATTCCCTTTTGGGTCACTAGAGCATCCTCTCCTCATCAACCAGCCCTCGAGACTCGCTCCCAAGGTCCTTTAACCCCCTTTAAAAATTTTCTAAAAACAATCCCTTCTAAACCGACCACTTTTCCTAATTATTATAGTCTTGGACAAATTTTCCACCTAACTTTAACCTTCTAAACAATTCGGATCATAATTTTCCTACATCAATCATGAGTACTTATACCCAGAAAAATTATCAAACCCTTATAAACTCCTCGGAAATATTTTTATTTAATTAAAACAAATGTTCGAACAATTTGTAAAATTAAAAATACATCTTCAAAAATCCCCAAATTAAATTAAATCCATCTCCTAGACTTACCGCAATTTATAAAAATTTTAAACTCAAGAACAAACCTCCATAAAAGCTCGAAACAATTTAAACCATCTAAAACAAATTTCTGGAAATTCCCAGCAGCTTTAGTGACTACCCAAATTCTGTCACTAAAAGTCTGAACGTCTGTTACTAAAACCTCGGAATTGCACCCTAACGAAAATCACCAAATCGATCGATCTAACTCAAAGGGATCGAGTTCCCTTACCTCTAGAACGTGCCTAGGCCTAGGTTGGATGACCCGGGACATTGATCTTCTCGTTGATCGAGCCCTCAACGTCACCGCTAAAAAGAACGTGCTTCGGATTAGACTATCGATAAAACGAGTTTAGAAATCGCGAAGGGGTTCGTGATCCTTACCTAGAAACACGAGAGGGATGGGATCAGGATCGGGATTGAGATTGGAATTGGGTGCCGGAACCAACTCCTTCTTCTACTCCTCTCGCCCGCGTGGGCTGGGGATTGGCAGCGGGTTTTGATACTCGGCTGCAGCTGAACAATTAAATGGGGTCAGGTTTATTGCTGGGGCTTTGGGAAATTGAGGCGGTCTGGGGAATTATATGGAGGCGGCGGGGCTGGGGAATTATTAAGGGAGGGTCGGGTTTTTCTTTGGGAAACAAACTGGCGGGTTGGGGAATAATTTGGACAACAAAATAAGCGGCTGGCTGGGAAATAGAGAGGGCCGCCCTCTCGGCCCCAGGTCCGCCTTTTCTATTTTTTTTATAAAATAATAATAATAACTTTATTATTATTACTACTAATCCGCGATTGCAACTTTTAGTACGCAACTGTCAACCCAACCGATCACGTATTATGGTCGAACCATAACCCAAAATTCGGAGTGTTACACTTCTTTTCCCTTAAGAAGCTGTCAATCACGATCCTCGGCCAGAATACCCGGTCGAGTATTTTAGGTGGCGACCGGGGATTGTTGAAACGCACCGTCGAGGACAGGGGATTAATCCCCGGTCAGGGTCAAGAATACCCGATCGGGCCCCCTTCTGCTTCTCAAACGTCCAAAAGCGATTTTCCCTGGTCTGCTCAGATTAATACCCAGCCGGGTATTTTTGCTCATGGCCGGGTATTTTGCTCCTCCAGCACACTTCAACTCAAATGTGCTCCTTTCGAACCAAAACTCGTTTCTTCGCCTCGATGTCAACACCAAGCCCTGAAATATGATATAAACACACAACCTAGCGTGAAATCGGCTTAAAACACGAGAATCAACATCTCAAACAGCTCAAGAATATGGGTAAAAACATGTGCAATCAATGGTCTATCAGTGGGCAACTAGTTACCATTGAAAGAATGCAACCTTTCAATATGCCGCGATTGGGAGGAACCGTCACGTTTGGTCAAGCAACACATTACTTCAATGCAAGCATGCCTTTTCATTAAAGGGACGTGCCCTTTGGTGGAAAACTGCCACTACCAAATGCAATGCACCTGTTTCATTAATTTTTGGTTCACCCATAATTCTATGCAACCAATTCATTAGATTTTGGTTCAACCAATCTATTCCAGTCATTGTACCGGAAAATATTTTTCTCGATTGGTGAGACATGGGGAGGCAAATGTGATTCTGTGTATTTAATCAAGTAGAACGTCAAATAAGTTTACTTCTCACAATTTCCTACATTGAGGAGGTACTTGCAAAAATTTCATAGTATGAATTGTCTTGAGTTAATCCTAGTGGATCCAAATATGAAACTTATGGTTAATACTAGCCAACCAGTTTTATAAATGGAGTATTTCATGTTAATTGTGTGCTTGGTGAATGCAACGACTTGCATAAGACCATATATCGCATATGCGATATGATAACTAAATTGGTGTAGGAGTATTCCTAGTGCTCATCATTTGGCAATTGAATGAAGCATGTACTAGGATATCTTAAAGGCACAATGCATTATGCATCATGCATCATGAATTGACTTATAGTGGGTTTTTATTCATTTTGGGAGGATACACTGATGCGAGTTGATTTCTTATGTTGAAGATCATACTTCAAGATTAATATGAGTCTTCTTGCTTGGGGGAGGTGCCATATCGTGGGCCTCTAAAAAGCTAGTTTGTATCATTGGTTTCACTGATGGTCGAGAGATTTTGTTTATGATATTCTTTCATAACCTAAATAAATCTTTCTTTATTACTATCTTTTGGTAGTAATGTTATTGTGGCTAAGGCATATAGGCAAGTGTAAAATGGAAAGTAAGGTCATGTCAGAGTTATGCATGGTAACCCTATGAATTGATCACTCATAGATTTGTGTATGTACAAATATGACCGGACTTGAGATAATTTAGTTATCATTTGACGAAATGATTAACTAGTGACTTGGTGATAAGTCTGTGAGAGGGATGGATTTAAAGTCCATATAATTTCTGATCATGGGATACCCAATTGCCCTCTAATACAAAGTTAGAGGCTGAATTAAATGAGGAAAGCTCATTATCAAAAATCGAAGCACACAATTTATCATCCCAAGGTATGTGCTTATTATCCTGCATGTAAGAAGACGTTTAAAACTTCTTAATTGAACTTTTGAAAAAGTGTATTATGCAAGTACACCAATAAGAGATTCAACCTACGTAAGCATGAAGTGTAGCCGCTTCAAGAAACCCAAACTTTGTTTTCGTGTGCGCTTATGAGAAGGATTGTACACATGGCGGTTAATAGTGTCAAGGCACTTAGAGGTTTGTAACACTTAACTGTTTATTATCTTTGAATATTCATATGAGTAGATGGTTTTAGTCGTTACCGACACCCAAATATTCGAATATTTGTCCAGTGTAATATACTAAGATGAAAATTCAATCGTCACAACATTTTCATCTATGCTTAAGTTTTGTTGGAAAAATGTTGTGATTTTAGTGTATTCTATGAATACACTAAAATGGGGGAGGATTGTTGGGAATTTGGTTGAACCGGACTAATCAAGTCAAACTGGTTTTGGGTTGGACCAACCAATCGGCTCAGGGTTAGACCGACCAAACCAATATTCTGATTTCATGAAGGGACACATCCCTTGCGGTTGCATTATTTTATGGATAATGATAACTTTATGGATAAAGGTAACCCTTCGTATGGCTAAAGACAACATTTCATATGGATAGAGGTAACCTTTCATATGGATAAAGGCAACATTTTGTATGGATAAATGCAACCTTTCATGGAACAGTGCATGGGGGGGGGGGCTATAAATATATGTATGGGGTGGATGATGCCCCACACAATCAAACATATTCTTCTTCTTTCTTCCAAAAATTTCTAAGTATGCTTTAGTGTTCTTGAGCCTAAAACATAAATTGGTGATAGTTTTATCCTCGCAAGAAATTTTCTGTAACTCAAGACTTTGTAGAGGGTGGAAATATTCTGTTCGGAAAGTGAACGTTGTTCATGACTCTATCACAATCCTGATTACCCGGTCTCGGGCTATCATACGTGTACCCTCGTCCCAAAAGTCCCAACATTTTGTCACTTGGAGTGCCGAACTTTATCCTAGACATGATAAACATGAAGACATGGATCACTCTTTTGGAGATAGAGGAGTCGTCCATCGAGTGTTTTTTTTTTTTTTTTTTGCTCGAGTTCACGAGCATAACTGGAACAAAATAAGAATATGACTCGGTCTCGAAGAGAGAAGAAAGAGAACATAAATAGAAACTAAAATATTAAATAATTAACCATAAAAAATATAAACAGAATAAAGTTGTGCCTTGTTGCAATCGGAGCTGAGGTATATCACTATTGGAAATCCGATGTTGTACACCAGGTTTTAGGAGTTAGGATATCTTTAATGTCTTTTTGCTTTAGTCTGATTTGAATGATGTATGTAGTTATATGAACATGACTGGTAGAGGGGAATATACCATAGGATCCTTTGATCCTATCTCGTTGTATGGATTACTTCTTTGAGCAATAAAAACATCTGATTCAACGGGGAAAAAATATATTAAATAATTTATATTTATAAATCGTATCATGTGGTAGATAAGTGACCTGACATGGTGAGTTGGAGCTTTTGTGGACATTAAGTAGCGTAAAAAAAAAAAATTATTGTTAGCTATTGTCAGAAGTTTTTCTCTCTTGAGTTAGGGATTTTTCGGCGACCGGGTTCCGCTAGCTGAGTTGGCATCTACGCTGGCGGGTCTCCTTACCACATCCTTTTCTTTTCTTATTAGTGGGGTTTCTGAAACGGTGACAAACCAAGCTTCGGGGGCACATCTAACATAGCTCAAGGTCCCTCAAAGCCATGGGTGAAGTGGTATCTCCAAAGCCAATCGCTTGACCTACATACTGCTAGAGATTGTGAATGGAGGACTGTGTATGCCCAAATCAGTTAACGAGGAGGGTGCGGCTTGATGGAAAAATTGTCTCGACAGTCAATTTCTTAACTTTGCTCCTCCGTTGATGGTTCTACGTAGATGTTAATCGAATCTTGGGTAGAGAGGGGCAAATTAGGGTATCTTTGATGTGTGATAAGCTGCTCTTGATTCAATTGTCGTCTCAAACTACCTATGATTGGATTCTGGAAAGTGGTTGTGGTTTTACTTTGAGAATCTACTGCAACTAGGACTTTGGACTACATGCATCAGTGTAGAGGATATGGGAAGGCAAGCTTTACGAATCTAGTTGAACTTTCCAATGTTCCGCTAGAGTCTGTCAATTTCCAAGGACTTAGTTGCATAGGTAGTTGGGTGGGAATTCCATTGATAGTAGATCAGTCAACTAGGTTGGGAGGAAGGTTTGGTCATGTGAAGGTACTTTTTGAACTACAATCGAGTATGGAATTCCCTGGCAATGTTACTGTTAGAAACCGAATAGAAAAATTAGGGTTCTGGATGAGTCGCGGACTAGGTCGCTCTCTTTAATACGTTCGCGGCACTGTATTCGTTGCGCATGGCAGACTATCAACCGGTCCCCTCCAGGATAAAACAGCCTTTCGATTTGTTGCTCATCAGTTTCGTGCGAAAACCGGAGCTCTATGAATTCACTCTCTCTCTCTCTCGTGTTTCTACTCTTATAATTGTGTATTTACAGGGTCTGGGTAGTCCTTTATTTATAACAGTAGGAAACCCATAATTTCCCTCTTTCGCAGAGGATAAGTCACGTTTAATAGTAAGATAATCACGCCCATAATTAAAACGCGTTCTGTTGACATAATTAACTCGGATTATCTCCAGAATATTCCTTTTATTTATTATCCTTCTTATTTTTGTATCTAGAAAGAATACTGGATAATTAATTGAAAATAGCTTTCAAAGCTATTCATGCCCAACAATCCCCCACTTGAATAGTTTTTTAAACTATCTCTAAGCATCAACAGATCCATAAGATCGGCCAAAAGCTAAGGTATCGCAAAGATTTGAACCTTACCGTAGTGGTTACACTTCCGATTTCATAAGGCTGACTCGTAGTCTTGAACCCTGTCTCAGACAGTATAGCACATCGAATCTTTTCATTGAGTGATATTCTCTCATAGGCCGTTCGTTTATGGCCCTACACATTGTCCTGGTTTAGTGAACGCTCTATGATAGCATCGTATTTGCACATGTTTGCACTCTTTTTTCCTAACCATTTTAGCTCCTAATTGTGTTCCTTGGCCTATTTTACGCTAGGTTGTGTTGTTTTGTCGTATTTCAGGTCCTAACAAGTAAATGGATGCATAGGCGCAAGTTTCGGGTCATTTGGAGGTCAGTTGGCGATACAAGATGCAAATTACGGGCATCCCCTGCCCAATTACGGGTGTAATTGCTTCTGCCCTGACCGTAAATGCAATGCCGAACCAAATCCCTGAGAATGTCTGTCGCAGAGCAAATTACGGGCAAGAGCAAATTCAATTACGTTCGTAATTACTCGAATACTAGCAGTAATTTGGTAACGACGACCGTAATTCTCTTTCTTAGTGCTAAGTGAAACGCGCGTTTTGGGTGAAATATGGGCAGACCATGTTTACGACCGTAATTCAGCCCGTATTTCTCCCAGAATCAGGTTTTTGAGGCAGATTCGAGTCAAAGGAGAGGGAATGGAGTTTTTGAGCAAAAAACAAAGCTTTAGAGAGAGAAAGTGTGAAGAACAAACCCTAGGAGCTATTTGGAGTGGATTTCTCACCATTGAAGCCCAGATTGCATCCCCAGGAGTGAAGATCGACATCCCAGAGCAGATTATCTCCATCTTTATGAGCATGATTACTCTGATTTCTGTTTTCCTCTCTCTCTCTCTCTATGGAGTAGAACCTTCTCTCACTCGGGAATGAAGAATCCTAGTTCCATGTGTTAGGGATCTTGATTGTAATGACTTGGGATTGTTATACTGATTGGTTATAATCGATTGATGCATGATTCATTGAGTCAATTGAAGTCTGATCATCTTTTCTTGATTTCTGCTGCAGCCTGAGATAGATAGAATCTGATTAGGTTGTTAGAGCTTCATCAATCGGTAGTGGTAGTTTGGTTAAACTAGAGTTAATCGATTCACTGCTATGTACTGGAACCCAATTCCAGTAGTGGAGTCTTGTGCTTATTGCCTCAGTAGTCTATCCTGGTGAAGGTTAGTCGCCTGCCGGTTAGCCTGCCTGCCGGTTAGCCTACCTGAGAGGGATTGGTTTGCCCATTCAGCACCCCCATGTTCCAGCAAATAACTTTGAGGTGAGCACCTCTGTCATCACCATGTTGCGCGGTTCGGTAGTATTCCGTGGCAAGGAGGGGTAGTGCCCCCGATCACACCTGAGGCGATTCCACGAGCTCATCGATGGGAGGGGCAAGCCAAGGAGGGGTCCCAGCCAATGCAATCCAGTTCAGATACTTTCCATTTACTCTGGAGGGGCAAGCCAAGGAGTGGCTGGACACTCGACCTCCAGGCTCGATCACCACGTTCGCCAACCTGGCGGACAAGTTCCTCACCCGCTACCATCCTCCGTCAAAGATGGCGGACCTGCAGAAGCAAATACCCACTTTGCTCAGGATGAGGATGAGACTATTCGGGATGCTTGGGAGAGATGCACCTGTCTCTTCCTCAAGTGTCCCAACCATGGTTTTACCGACGCCTTCAAGGTGGGCACTTTCTAGCATGCCCTCTTCCGGAAGACAAGCAGCTGATTGACTCGGCTTGCGGCGGGAATATGCTCACCAAGACACCGCCACAGCTGAATCAACTTTTTGAAGAGATGGCAGAGCAGGGCTATGATTGCGGAACTGCGAGGAGATCGAGACGAGCACCAGGGCGGGGTGTGCATGCTGTAGCCACCCAGTCATATGATTTGGTGCAGGTGGTATCGAAACTGGTTTCAGCCATCGATCGCTCTAGAATGATTTCAGGTATAGGACAGCAGTAGGTGATGCAATGCTAGTGGTGTGAAAGCTCCCATCACACCGTGGAGGACTGTCAGACGATGAGAGAGTCGTCTACTCCCCAGGAGTAGGTGGACTTCATCGGCAATGCCAGGCGTTTCGACCCCTACAGCAACACTTACAACGAGGGGTGGCGCCAGCATCCCAACTTCTCCTTGGTTGGGGCCATTTCTAGACCACCAGTATCCCAGGGACCGCCAGGCTTCCAGAGGCCTCCTTACCAACCCAGACAAGGGCAATTTTAGCAGCAGCAGCAGCCTCTCTACCCGCCCAGACAGGGGCCAGTTCCTCCTCAGTCACAGGTGCGACCATTTCATCAGTGAGGGGCAGCCCCTACAACCCCAGTGCAGAGTGATCCGATGGCCGAATTGCGAGATCTGGTGGGTTCTCTGGCCACCTCCAGTGCAAACAAGTTCAATAATATCGAGCAGTTCATGGAGAAAGCTTCAGGTTTATTCTTGGAGCTAGAAGCTGGCAAGAGAAACATGCAGGCTGTGCTGCGGGATATCCAAACCCAGCTTGGAAGTGTGGCCCAGACTGTAGCCCAGAGGACCCCTGGTACTTTACTCGGTCATACCATCCCTAATCCGCAGGACCTAAATGAGCACTACAAGGCCATTACTACTAGGAGTGGAGAAATGACTGCTGATCCACCTGTTCGGGCACCAGAAAGAGAGACCTCTACTTCAGCACTTCCAGCTAATGAAGAGAAAATGGAGACGGAGGTTGAGGTTCCTGCTCCTAAGCTGCAACCAGTGGTGAAGGAGTATGTACCGCAGCTTCTCTTTCCTACTCGGTTGCACAAAGACAGACTGGAGACTGAGTTTGCCAAGTTTATGGCAATGCTGAAGTAGGTAAACATAAGCATGCCCTTCGTGGAGGCATTATCGAAGATGCCCAAGTATGCCAAGTTGATGAAGGATCTTCTCACCAACAAGAGGAAGCTTGGGGAGCTGTCAACGGTGATGCTCAACGAGGAGTGTTCTGCCATCCTGCAGAACAAACTACCAGAGAAGCGAAAAGACCCAGGGAGTTTTACTATCCCTTGCATGATTGGTAGTTTTCATATAGGGAAGTCCTTGGAGGATTTAGGCGCTGCCATAAATGTCATGCCATATAAACTACTTAAAAAGCTAGGCCTAGGTGAACCCAGTGATACTAGGATGAGCTTTCAACTTGCTGATAGATCCATTGTGCATACTAGGGGCATTGCAGAGGACTTGATAGTCGTAGTAGGGCCATTCTCATATCCTGTTGATTATGTGATTTGACATAAATGAGGATGTGGATGTGCCTTTAATATTGGGTAGACCTTTTCTCGCCACCGCCAAGGCGCTCATTGATGTGAATGATGGGAAATTGATTTTGCGAGCTGGGGGTGAACAAATTACCTTCTCTGTTTCTGATAATATGAAACACCCCCAGCTTCATGATGACCTCAATTACTGTGATGTTATTGCTGATTTTGAGACCGCACTCGCCATCACGAGTGCGGGTACTGACGATTTCCTCGAGCATTGTCTTTTGCTAGGGGAACAGGCATCACAGGAGTTGCACCTGGAGGAGCAACTCGCAGAGCTAGACGAGGCCGCGATTGAGGGGCGAGAGATACCATTCAAGTCGATCCCTATCTCGCCCCGGATCGCCACATCATTGGAGGAACGACCAGAGCTAGAGCTTAAGTCCCTCCCCTCTCACCTAGAGTATGCATTTCTCTGGGAGGGGAATAAGCTCCTGGTCATTATCAGCTCGGATCTGACACCCGAGCAGAAGAACAGGCTTGTGGCTCTGCTGCAGAAGTATGCCCGGGCTATGGCGTGGAAGATAACAGATGTCAGAGGCATTAGCCCATCCTTCTCCTCCCAAAGAATTCTGATGGAGGATGAGGTTAAGCCAGTCAGGCAGCCACAACAGAGATTGTCTCCCAACTTGGAGGCAGTGGTCCGGGCAGAGATTGTGTAGCTAATGGATGCAAGGATCATCTTTGCTATATCTGATAGTAAGTGGTTCAGCCAACTTAGGTGGTCCTGAAGAAAGGCGGGATGACTGTGGTCCCGAATGAGAAGAACGAGTTGATCCCGATGCGGATCGTGACCGGCCGGAGAGTCTGCATCGATTACCGGCGCTTGAACGACGCCACCAGGAAAGACCATTTTCCCCAACCTTTCATTGATCAGATGCTGGAGAGGTTGGCTGGCCATGAATTTTATTGCTTCCTAGATGGCATGTCTGGTTATTTCTAGATTCCTGTCGCACCAGAGGATCAGGCGAAGACCACATTCACTTGCCCCTTCGGTACCTTTGCTTACCAGAGGATTCATTCGGGCTGGGTAATGCACTGGCGACCTTCTAGAGATGCATGCTGGCGATCTTCGACCGACTAGTCGCAGAGATCATGGAAGTTTTTATGTACGACTTCTTGGTTTATGGAGAATCCTTCACTCATTGTCTCCATAACCTGGAACTCGTTCTTAAGAGGTGCGAGGAGACTAATCTGGCACTCAGCTGGGAGAAGTGCCATTTTATGGTTCGTGAAGGGATTGTGCTCGGGCACAAGATCTCCAAGCAGGGGATCAAGATGGATCGCGCGAAGATAGAGACGATCAGTAAGCTACCTCCTCCCATTTCTGTGAAGGGGATTTGCAGCTTTCTGGGTCATGCAGGTTTTTACAGGCGTTTTATTAAAGATTTCTCAAAGATTGCCCTGCCTCTAACCAAGCTGCTGGAGAAAGGATGCACCATTCCAGTTCACTCCTGAGTGCATAGCTGCATTCGAGACACTAAAGGAGAAGCTTACCCATGAACCCATCATGGTGACTCCTGACTGGTCACTTCCTTTTGAGCTGATGTGCCATGCGTGTGACTATGCAGTTGTAGCAGTTCTTGCTCAGAGACACGAGAAGCACTTCCAGTCCATCCATTCCAGATTACACTTAGAACGAGGGAGATTCGCTATCTGATGAGCAAGGGTGATGCAAAGCCTAGGCTCATCCGTTGGATCCTGCTTCTGCAGGAATTTGATATCGAGATCCGAGACAAGAAGGGAGCTGAGAACGTTGTTGCAGATCATCTATCACGGTTGGAAGCCGCTCCGGTGGACAACTTCGTTGAAGAGTTCGATGACTCCTTCCCGGGTGAGCGATTGCTGGCGATGACCTTGGTGGACAGTGTCACCCCTTGGTATTCTGACTTCGCAAATTATCTGGTGGGCAAGAAGCTACCGAAGGGGATGGACACTCATGCCAAGCGCAAGTTCTTCTCCGACCTGAAGCATTGTTTCTGGGAGGATCCTGACCTCTTTAGGGTCGGAGCAGATGGCGTGATCCGGCACTGCGTCATGGAGCACGAGATGGGAGACATCCTATCTCAATGCCACGAGGGACCTACTGGAGGTCACCATGGAGGAAGCCGCACGGCGCGGAAGGTGCTACAGTCGGGCTTTTATTGGTCGTCCCTCTTTAAGGATGCCGACACCTTCGCGGGATAGTGCGACAGTTGCCAAAGGTCAAGTAACATTTCTTCCCGGGATGAGATGCCCCAGCATATATCTGTCGTTTGTGGAATTTTTTATGTTTGGGGCATCGATTTCATTGGCCCATTTCCTCCATCTTTTGGAAATTTGTACATACTTGTAGCAGTGGACTACGTCTCGAGTTGGGCAGAAGCTCAAGCCATGCCCACCAATGATGCAAGACGGGTCTGCTCATTTCTGAAGCAGTTGTTCTCCCGGTTCGGGATACCGCGCGCCATCATAAGTGATAGAGGAACCCATTTTCAAGGGCAATTCACTAAGCTCCTCTCTCGCTATGGTGTTAAGCATCAGGTGTCGGTGGCTTACCATCCCCAAACAAATGGTCAAGTCGAGCTGACGAACCGGGAACTTAAAAGAATAATCGAAAAGACGGTGGATCAGTCCCACAAGGATTGGTCCACGAAGCTCGATGATGCTCTCTAGGAATATAGGACAGCCTACAAAAAACCGATTGGTACTTCACCCGATAGGCTTGTCTATGGGAAGGCGTGTCATTTGCCGGTAGAGCTAGAGCACAAGGCCTTTTGGGCACTTAAGCTGCTGAATCTGGATTTGAGTGTTGCAGGTATAGAACGTAAGCTGCAGCTGCTGGAGTTGGAGGAATGGCGTTACCACGCCTATGATAACACCCTGCTCTGCAAGGAGCGAACCAAGCATCTCCACGACGCTCGGTTGAGGGGCACGAAGGAGTTTCAGGTAGGTGATCGTGTTCTGCTCTTCAATGCATGCCTGAAACTCTTTGTGGGCAAGCTCCATTCGAGGTGGTCGGGACCCTTCACGGTCACCCAAGTATCCCCACACGGTGCGGTGGAGATCAGCAATGCTCAAACTGAGTCGTTCAAAGTGAATGGCCACCTCTTAAAGTTGTACTTGGGAGGTGATATCGAGCGCGCAGGCCGCAGAGCTGCTGATCAAGCTCGAGGACCCTCAGTTCCTCTACTGGCGTCCAGCTAAAAGACGATAAAGAAGCGCTTGTGGGCAGGCAACCCCATCACGGTTTGCATTTCTGCCCTTTTTCCTTTTCGCTTTTGTCGGTTTTTGAGTCTTTGAGTCTGTCTGGAGTCTATCTGGAATGTTTTTTGTGCCGCGGGTGGTCTGTTTTTGTCTGTGGTGGTGTTTATTTTCGAGCCGGGGCACAAATGGTTTTGGCTGTCGGAAAGTGCGGTTTAAAATTGTTGACAGGGGGCCCTCGGCAGTGCATTTACGGGCAAGGGGGACACGATTACGGTCGTAGTTGTTTCCCCCCTTCCCGTAATTCAGTCAGAAGAGGGCAGAAGCCTCGGCAATGCATTTACGGGCAAGGGGGGCTCGATTACAATCGTAGTTGCTTGTCCCCTTGCCCGTAATTGCATCAGAAAAGAAGAGGGGCCTCAGCGGTCGAATTACAGGCTGGACCAGGGCAATTACGATCATAATTCAGCCCATAATTAGACCCTTACACTTAAAAATCGGGCGACGCCCGTAGTTTCTCTGTCTCTCTCTCCTCACTTTTCTAGTCGACCCCTCTCTCTCCTGTCACCGCAAAATCGGCCCTCTATCCTTCCCAGGCGGTTTTCTGGCCATATCACCCTCACTGGAGCTCCAAATAAAAATCTGAAAACACCCCCGTGCTTCTCTCATCGGCGCGCACAAGTCTGTACCATTGGGGGTCGAGTTTGGCAGTGGTTTGGATCTCCGGAAAACCGCGACTCTTCGGTGTTCTTTCGGCCCGATCTCCCTCCTCCGACCTCCAATCGCAAAACCGTGACCACCACTGCGTTCCTGGCATCCGGGTCCTCATTCCCCAAAGTTTTGGGTCAGTTTGGTGGTGGTGAAGTCGTCGGCGATGAAACTCCGGCGATCTTCCCAGCGATTGTCGTGGAGTCTCTCCCTTTCCTCACCTTCCCTGTGATATCTCCTTGTGCCTCCAGGTGTGTTTCTCTATTTTTGTTGTCGAATTGTGGAGGATTGATATTATGGGTTTAAGTGAGGGAATTCAGGGATTGGGTTTTTGCTTGAATGAATTCGGTAGTCTTACGGTATTGCATGCTATTTTTCATCCTACCTTGGATTCTTTTAACTTAGTTGGCCTACCGAGGAATTTTTTGGAATGATGGGTTGTCGTGCTTAATGTGTAAAATGATTGTGCAGCGGTTGCTTAATGTGTAAAATGATTGTCCCACTTGGAGTTTAATTTGTTGTCCGGGTTTGTTATCCGAGGGCTCAAAGTGCGTTTAATCTTGTGTGGATGGTGAATGGTTTTGAATGTTCTCCTCACTTGGGGCCTAGTCCACTGTCCGAATTTTGTGATTCGAGGCCCACGAGTATGAGTGATTGTGTACTCACCATTGACAAAATTCCTTGTATGTTGTTGTGTTTTTGTTGCCTTTTGGTTGCAGGACCATGAACACTTACCTGAACATGCTCGTGACAATCAACATTTCGTGACAATCAACATGCTCGGTCTCAAAGGGGTTGACTAAGGGATATAACATTTCGTGACAATCAACATTTTGGCCTGGACTAATCCTATGCCTCCATCATACTCACTAGTGACAACTGTTATGTTACTCTCCATGGTAAGAGGGATCTAAGCACACATGAAGAAAACGATCAGCTCAAAACTCACATGGCTACCTAGTAACCAAATCATCTATTCCAATCACAAAACACAATGCATGGCAATTGTAATCAACAAGTAATCGAGTCAAGACATCCATTCAATTTTTCACACATGAGAACTAAACCTTTGCACTATCCTAATGCACCTCTCAGTCATCATCATAGGACACTGACACGCCAAAACACAACACCAAACTGCGACCAAGTATAATCGCAGTCCGGGAATGCAGTAACAGCCAAGTTCTAATGTCAACCCGGGGTCTAGATCTACTGCCTACTCCGTGAATATCTATTATCTAGCCAACTAAGTCAAGTGATTGTTGATTTAAGTAAAAGCAGTAAGAAAGCAGGAAATGGTTCGGTTTTCTGAAGTCAAGGAAAAGTCACTCGGGAATGAGTCCCCCTAGCTCCTTAGTTAGGTCTCAATTGTAATTACCCTGGGTTGATTTACTGTTGATTAAATTGCGGAAGATCCGACAGTAGCTTGGAATCTCTTAAGCTGACCAAGCTCTCTCAGTACAACTACCCGGCAGGCGACTAACCTTCACCGAGATAGAAAGCTGTGGCTATGAACACAGAACTCCACTATCGGAATTGGATTCCAGTATAAAGCAGTAGATTGACTAACTCTCGTATAACCAATCTACTACTACCGAATGATGAAGCTCTAACAACCTAATCAGATTCTATCTATCTCAGGTTGCAGCAGAAATCAAGAAAAGCTGATCAGACTTCAATTAATTCAATGAATCATGCATCATTCGATTATAATCAAACAGTATAACAATCCCAAGTCATTACAATCAAGATCCCTAACACATGGAACTAGGGTTCTTCATACCCAAGTGAGAGAAAGTTCTACTCCATAGAGAGAGGGGAAAACAGAATACAAAGCAGTCATACTCATAACAATGGGAAGAATCTGCTCCAGGATGATGATTTTCACTCCTATGATGATCTCCAAGCTCGATTTGATGAAACCCAGCTCCAAGATCGCTTCTAGGATGTGTTCTTCACACTTTCTCTCTCTAGGACTCTGTTTTTGCTCCAAAAAGTCGATTCCCTCTCCTTTGGCTCGAAATTGGGGTAAAACCTAGATTTTCCTGATCACACGGCCAGGCCACACGGCCGTGTGGCTTACCCAGCTGCCCGTGTGAGTGCCAAAACGCGGAGTTTCGATTAAGTGGATCTCAGGCTTCCTACACGGCCAGGGACACACGGCCGTGTGGAATTCCCAGGGTGCCCGTGTGAAGGCTTCCTAAAACACGAGAATCAACATCTCAAACGGTGTAAGAATAGGGGTAAAAACATGTGCAATTAACGGTCTATCAAACTCCCCCACACTTAACCGTTTGCTTGGCCTTCAACATCCCCAGGGTGCCCGTGTGAAGGCTTCCTAAAACACCAAGTCAGACACAAGGTAAGCTCACAATTTCAATCATACCAACATTGGGGACAAATCATATAGGCACAGAACACGGGAATCGTACTGGCTTTCAACATCAACACATGAACAACTTCAAAAGCAACCTGGACAACCAACACAGAGGACATTTGAATGCAGCAAAATCGAGTAAAGGAGGAGTCTCCCTTCTGTTCATCAACCAACATAGACTTGACTCAACCACTTACTCAAGACAGTCACCTCATGCACAAAACTCAAAATATCAGAATAGAGACCGAGCAATCTAGGTCCTCACCAGGGTAAAGAGTATAGATAATATTAGAAAATGAATCGCTCACTCTCGACCAGTGGGGTCAGGACAATTTGATGCAAAAAATGCGCATGCTTATTCTCTCAATCCCTAACATCTCTTCACCATGACGGCAACCTCTAAATGCTAGAGTTCACATATGGGGTGTCACCACTAACTAATCCGAAGGTCTTAGACACAGGTTCAAATGACTGGCTTGGGTCTTGGCCATGGGGAAAAGGCCTTTTAGGTGGTGGAAGTATTCATAGCACAAGGTTCCACATTTCCAAACCCACACAATCACAGTCAAACAAACCAGTATTTCCTTCCTGCCATTCTGCAGTACTAGGGGGTATGACACACCAGAACACTCAATTTGGTTGTGGGCTAATCCTATGCCTCCATCATCTTAGCTAATGACAACGTGAATGCTACACATCATGGAAGAGGGAACTATCGCACAAGAAAGAAACGAGCAGGCTCAAATCTCACATGGCTACCTATATGCTCTATCTCTCATTCTGATTCCCTTAACTGGATGCATAAACGACTGTCAAGAACAAGTGATCAATCCAAGTCACAGTTGGTAAGCAAACAGTTGAAAACTGAACCCCTACACAATTCTACTGCACGTCTCAGTCATCATCATAGGTTGTCCTAGTTACCATCAAGCTGTCATGCAATAATCAGAAAACCATTGGATTCAAACATCAGAACCACAGTGCCAATATGATCATGCAAACAATAGTACTTGGAGCCCTCAAATCTTAAGATTCAGACAGCGGACTAGGCTCCAAACACACATATATAGATTCCAGCCGATACAAAGCACCCCCCACACTTAAGCATGACATTGCCCTCAATGGTGCAGAGGGAGAGATAAGGGGAACGATGTTACCGGATTGAAAGACTGTCGGGAGACTGGAAGTGGACCAGTCAGCGGGAAACAAATGGGACGATGGACAGTTCTGCAGGAATGGAACATCAAGAGCACACTAGCACACTGTGCGTTAGGGATCAGAGGTAGCCCAGATGGCCACAAAATAGACAATCCACAAAAGAAAAAAAAAAGAAAAACAAAAATAAACAACAGACTAAGTTCAAGCTCCGCACACACATGGAGCAAACATAAAAAGTCTGAAATGAAAACACACTCATAGGGGCGACGAGTACAGCCTACTCGTCGCCAAGGTTGTCCAGATTGATGTCGTTCATGAAAGTGTCATAATCATCAGCTGGTGGAGGTGGAAGTGGAGAGTCCTCCCAGGGAGTCCTCTAGACTGGCTGCTCGCCCTGTAGCAGCTGGAGCAGGTGCTGCTGGACCTCCTGCATGCGCCAAGATCGGGCCTTCTCTTGTTCGATGTGAGCCAGTGTCACCCCCTGCTGGGTCTCCATCATGTTCAGGCGCTCATCATAAGCAGTCATCCAGGTCTGATACTCGGCTTGGTGAGCCGCATACTACTGCTGGAGCTGGAGTTGATGGTCGAGGAGCTGCTGATTCTGCAGGCGCAGCAGCTCGAACTGGTGAGTGAAGTAGTCCTGACCGGGGAAAGCGGAGCTGCTACCCCCTTACTCGAAGGTGGTGGGGCGGGGGGCAGTAGCATCATCCCCATCCTCGGGCTGGTCATCCGAAGCAGCCTCATCCTCAGGAGCATGCGCTGGTCCTCCGCTGGGATCGGAGGTTGAGGAAATCCTGCGTTCCACTTGACAGCGTGCTCCTCTCGCAGTAGGTGCATGCTCTTGATCGTGTCTTCGCCAAAGGCACTGGTGCCCCCTGCTCTGTGCAACCCTGCAGTGATATATGGAAGTAGGCGGCCAGGCGAGTGATGAGGGGAGTGTAGTGGAGGCTCTTCTATTCTGAAGCACTCTTCTCAAAGGTTCTGGCCACCACAGAACCCAAGTAGAAAAGATGGTCCTCCTGGAGGATGGACTGGATGAAGTACATGCCTCTCCTGGTGATGGTGCTGGCACTCTCCCCAGCTGGAGTGTAGGACTTTGCCAGCAAGTGGTGGAGAATGCGGTTATCGAGCTGCAGGGTGCTGGCCTTCCTTCGCCCTGCCACGAATGGACGCTGGCCTGGCTGGGCTAGACGGGTGTACAGCGTCTTGAAGTTCAAGCCCACCGGATCGTTGAGCTCGGTGACGTAGTCCTCACCATCGGTCAGGCCGAGGTCGAGAGCGGTTGCCAACTCGTGGTAGCTCATGGAGCGAGGTACACCGCCGAGCCTGAACTTGACGGCTTCACCGTCTGCCCAATCCTCTGTGGATGCGTGCTTGAAGGTCGTATCGAACTCAAGCACGGGCTCGTGGTAAACCTTCTCGCGGATGGATAGCAGACGGCGCCAAGGGCGGTTGGTGACAATGGCGGAGAAGTGCTCGTAGCAGTGCAGCTTCTCAAACTCCCGCCTGGACCAGTAATGGTGCTGCCCAAATGAGCAGGCCAGGACGTGCTTAAAACGATCCTGGTGGGGGCCCCTCTCCAAATCCCGGATGAACGGGTGCTTAAGGTTGGGTTTCGTCATGGTCCTGCAAAAGAACAACCCAAAGTGGAGCAAAAAGAGCCAAAGAAAAGGTTAATCACACCCCCACACTTGAGAACAGAAAACAGCCGAACCATGGTTTCATCCATAGTTCGGGGGTCAAAAACTCTATCAAACAAGCAGAATCTGGGTGGGGGTGCACATCCACAATGTACTAGGCAACTTAAGGTTCACATCCATAGCAAATACACCATCAAAGCACATCATTAAGGGTCCCAACCAGTTCCCACAACATGGTATGAAAAATAGGCATTTCATCGAACACCTTGTGTGCACTATTAAGGTGAGCATGGAATTGACAAATTTCTTGCACACAAGGGCTCAAACAAGAAAGGGGGACATTTCCCAACATAATTCACACATAATCCAAGCTTTCCCCTCAATCAATTGCACACAATTCACATGATTCAAAGTTGCTCTCTAAACATGCACCCTAACACCCAATTCTCCATAAATCACAAGGTTAAGGTCAAAATCAAACCTGGAGACAAAAGTAGAGGTGCGGGGGATGATGAGGGGAAGGCAATGGAAGCGACGAAAAGACGAAAATCTGCCCAGAAGTGCTCGTCGGAGCCTCGCCGGAGTCTCACCGGAAATCGCCTCCTAACACGCTAAAACACAACACCAAACTGCGACCAAGTGTAATCGCAGTCCGGGAATGTAGTAAAGTAGCAAGTTCTAATGTCAACCCGGGGTCTAGATCTACTGCCTACTCCATGATTATCTATTATCTAGCAAACTAAGTCGAGTGATTGTTGTTTAAAGTAAAAGCATTAAAAAGCAGGAAATGGTTCGGTTTTCTGAAGTCAAGGAAGAGTCACTCGGGAATGAGTCCCCCTAGCTCCTTAGTTAGGTCTCAATTGTAACTACCCAAGGTTAACTTACTGTTGATTAAACTGCGAAAGATCCGACAGTAGCTTGGAATCTCTTAAGCTGACCAAGCCCTCTCAGTCAAACTACCCGGCAGACGACTAGTCTTCACCGGGATAGAAAGCTGAGGCTATGAACACAGAACTCCACTACTGGAATTGGATTCCAGTACAAAGCAGTAGATTGGATAACTCTCGTATAACCAATCCACTACTACCGAATGATGTAGCTCTAACAACCTAATCAGATTCTATCTATCTCAGGTTGCAGCAGAAATCAAGAAAAACTGATCAGACTTAAATCAATTCAATGAATCATGCATCATTCGATTATAATCAAGGTGTATAACAATACCAAGTCATTACAATCAAAATCCCTAACACTTGGAACTAGGGCTCTTCATACCCAAGAGAGAGAAAGTTATACTCCATAGAGAGAGAGGGGAAAAAAGGATACAAAGCAGTCATACTCATAACAATGGGAAGAATCTGATCTGGGATGATGATTATCACTCCTATGATGATCTCCAAGCTTGATTTGATGAAACCCAGCTCCAAAACCACTCTTAGGATGTGTTCTTTGCACTTTCTCTCTCTATGGCTCTGTTTTTGCTCCAAAAAATCGATTCCCTCACTTGTGGCTCGGAATTGGGTAAAAACCAAGATTTCCCGACTCACACGGGCAGGCCAAACGGCCGTGTGGCTTACCCAGTTGCCCGTGTGGCTTCCAAAACGCTGCGTCTCAATTAATCGAACTCCAGGCTTCCCACACAGCCAGGGTCACACGGCCGTGTGGAATTTACACCATGCCCATGTGAGCTCTCGGCACAAACCACACGGCCACAAGGGTGACTTGCACGGCCGTGTGGGTTCCAGGAATGCCCGTTTGGCTTTCTCAGCGCCTCGCGTCCGATCTTCATCCAATCGCCCCCAAACTCGCTCCCAAGCCTCCATTCACGTACTAGGACCTGAAATATCACAAACAAGCACAACCTAGCGTGAAATCGGCCTAAAACACAAGAATCAACATCTCAAATGGTGTATGAATAGGGGTAAAAACATGTGCAATTAACGGTCTATCAAACTCCCCCACACTTAACCGTTTGCTTGTCCCCAAGCAAACCAAGTCAGACACAAGGTAAGATCACAATTTCAATTAGGGATGTCAATCCAACCCGTAACCATGGGTACCCTACCCGACCGTAACCGGTCAACGAGGGTAATTACCCGCTTTGACGAGTTAAGGGGTGGGTACGGGTAATACCCGGTTTCAAAATAAAGGGTAGGGTACGGGTATGGTAATCGATAATACCCGCCCCGTTATACCCGTCCCGCTAACCAAAGGGTCAATTTCCCTTGAGAAATTTAGTTTAGCTACCATTATTGATGATGAAGATGTAGACGATTATTATGTTTGTGTGGATTGTAGAAGCAAGAACAATTATTATGTTTTTGTTGTTTTTATTTGTTTGGATTGTTGAAGCTAGAACAACTAGAAGTATTGAGAATTTTTAATGGACAACAATATGTATGTGCATATATGTGTGTAAGTTCATAGTTTAGGATTCGTACCCATGGTTACCCGAATACCCGTGGTTACCCGGTGGGTAGGGTATGGTTATATAATTTTCATACCCGGCGGTTATTTAATCGGGTATTTTAGAAGGCTCTGCCCGGCGGGTTAGGAGTTGGTATAGGGTAAACCCGCACCCGACCCTACCCATTGCCATCCCTAATTTCAATCATACCAACATTGGGGACAAGTCATAAAGGCACAGAACACGTGAATCGTACTGGTTTTCAAACATCAACACATGAACAACTTCAATAGCAACCTGGACAACCACCACAAAGGACATTCGAGTGCAGCAAAATCGAGTAAAGGAAGAGTCTCCCTTCTGTTCACAGACCAACCTAGACTTGACTCAACCACTTACTCAAGACAGTCACCTCATGTACCAAACTCAAGACATCAGAATAGAGACTGAGGAATATAGGTCCTCACCGGGGTACAAGAGTATATAGAATATGAAAAATGAATTGCTCACTCTCGACCAGTGGGGTCAGGACAATCTTGATGAGAAAAATGTGCATGCTTATTCTCTCAATCCCTAACATCTCTTCACCATGATGGCAGTCTCTAAATGCTAGAGTGCACATATGGGGTGTCACCACCAACTAATCCGGAGGTCTTAGACACAGGTTCAAATGACTGGCTTGGGTCTTGGCCATGGGGAAAAGGCCTTTTAGGTGGTGGAAGTATTCATAGCACAAGGTTCCACATTTCCAAACCCACACAATCACAGTCAAACAAACCAGTATTTCCTTCCTGCCATTCTGCAGTACTCAAATTCTCAAGAGCACAAGAGCGAAGGAGGTTATATAAATGTCAGCATTTCTAAGCCAAACTGCTAAGAAACGCTACTTAATGGGCACTATTCAGATTTTTGGTAGTGTCTCTCTTTTGCTTTCATTTTTCTTTGTTTTTTTTTTCCTTTCATTTTCGTTTCATTACTTCAGAGAACCACCACTTCTGCACATATTTCAAACACATGCCCAACTTTTAAGCACTACCTCCAACCCTCACATTACATTTAGCAGAAACAGCAGAAAACATGTAAAAACCACTCTGTGGAACCTTCTAAAAGATGCAAAAGGGTGATTTTTCATTGTAGACCGAAAGAAAGGATAACACACGGCTCAAAGGGGCTGACTAGGGGATATGACACATCAGGACAGTCAATCTGGTTGTGGGCTAATCCTATGCCTCCATCATCTTAGCTAGTGACAACGTGAATGCTACACATCATGGAAGAGGGATCTTTGCACAAGAAAGAAACGAGCAGGCTCAAATCTCACATATTACCTATATGCTCTATATCTCATTCTGATTCTACTGCACGTCTCTGTCATCATCATAGGTTGTCCTAGTCACAATCCAGTTGTCATGCATCAATCCGAAAACCATTCAATTCACCAATCACAACACAGTGCCAATATGATCAAACAACAGTAGCGGACTAGGCTCCAAGCGCACACACACACACACACACACACACACACACACACACACACACATATATATATATATATATTCCAACCGATACAAAGCACCCCCCCCCACACTTAAGCACGACATTGCCCTCAATGGAGTAGAGGGAGAGATAAGGGGAATGATGTTACCGGATGAAAATACTGCCGGGGGACTGGAAGTGGACCAGTTAGCGAGAAACAAACGGGAAGATGGACAGTTCTGCACGAATCGAACATCAAGAACACACTAGCACACTGTGCGTTAGGGATCAGTAGCCCAGACGGCCACAAAATAAACAATCCACAAAAGAAAAAGAAAACAAAAAAAAAACGAAAAATTAAGTTCAAGCTCCGCACACATGGAGCAAACACACAAAAGTCTAAAATGAAAACACACTCAGAGGGGCAATGAGTACAGCCTACTCGTCGCCAAGGTTATCCAGGTCGATGTCGTCCATGAAAGCGTCAACACCATCAGCTGGGGGAGGTGGAAGTGGAGAGTCCTCCAGACTGGCTGCTCGCCCGGCAACAGCTGGAGCAGGTGCTGCTGGACCTCCTGCATGCGCCTAGATCGAGCCTTCTCTCGCTCGATATAAGCCAGTGTCACCCCCTGTTGGGTCGCCATCATGTCCAGGCGCTCATCATAAGCAGCCATCATGTTCTGGTACTCGGCCTAGTGAGCTGCATACTGCTGCTGGAACTGGAGCTGCTGGTCAAGGATCTGCTGGTTCTGGATACGCAGCTGCTCGAACTGGTGAGTGAAGTAGTCCTGACCGGGGAAGGCGGAGCTGCCACCCCCGTACTCGAAGGTGGTGGGGCGGGGGGCGGCAGCATCATCCACCTCCTCGGGCTCCACATGATCAACAACCTCATCCTCCTGGTCCTCGAGTTGCTCCTCCTCTGGCTGGTCCTCCTCTGGGATCGGAGGTTCCGGAAACCCTTCGATCCACAGGATGCCGCGGTTCTCACGCAGCCGGTGCATGCGACTAATCGTCTCTCTGCCGAAGACACTGGTGCTCCCCTGCTCTGTGCACCCCTGCAGTGAAAGCCCGAAGTAGGTGGCCAGGCGGGTGATGAGGGGAGTGCAGTGGAGGCTCTTCAATTCCGAAGCACTCTTCTCGAAGGTTCTGGCCACCACAGAACCCAAGTAGAGAGGATGGTCGTGCTGGCGGATGGACTGGATGAAGTACATGGCCCTCTTAGTGATGGCTCTGGCACTGTCGGAGGCTGGGGTGTAAGACTTTGCCAGCAGGTGGTGGAGAATGCGGTTGTCGAGGTGCAGGCTGCTGGCCTTCGTCTTCCCGGCCGAGAAGGGACGCTGGCCTGGCCGAGCAAGGCGGGTGTACAGGGTCTTGAAGTTCACGTCCGCTGGGTCGATGACCTCGGTGACGTAGTCCTCACCATCCGCCAGGCCGAGGTCGAGAGTAGTGGCCAGCTCGTGGTAGCTCATAGACCGGGGTGCACCGCCGAGCCTGAATTTGACAGCTGCACCGTCTGTCCAATCCTCTGTGGATGCGTGCTTGAAGGTCGTGTAGAACTCCAGCACGGGCTCGTACTAAACCTTCTCCCGGATGGAGAGCAGACGGCGCCAAGGCCTGTTGGTGACGATGGCGGAGAAGTACTCGTAACAGTGCAGCTTCTCAAACTCCCGCTTGGACCAACAATGGTGCTGCCCAAACGAGCATGCTAGGACTTGCTTGAAACGATCCTGGTAGGGCCCCCTCTTCAGATCCCGGATGAGCGGGTGCTTGAGGTTGGGTTTCGACATTGTCCTGCAAAAGAACAACCCAAAGTGGAACCAAAAGAGCCAAAGAAAAGGTTAATCACACCCCCACACTTAAGAACAGAAAACAGCCCAATCATGGTTTCATCCGTAGTTCGGGGGTCAAAAACTCGATCAATCAAGCATAATCTGAGTGGTGGTGCACATTCACGGTAAAGTAGGCAACTTAAGGTTCACATCCATAGCAAATACACCCTCAAAGCACATCATTAAGGGCCCCAACCAGTGCTCACAACATTGCATGAAAACAGGCATTTCATCGAACACCTTGTGTGCACTATTAAGGTAAGCATGAAATTGACAAAATTCTTGCACACAAGGGCTCAAACTAGCAAGGGGGACATTTCCCAACACAATTTAGACATAATCCAAGCATTCCCCTCAATCAATTGCACAAAATTCACAAGATTCAAATAGGTTCTCTAAACATGCACCCTAACACCCAATTCTCCAAAAATAACATAGTTAAGGGCAAAATAAAACCTGGAGACTCAAGTAGAGGTGTAGGGGATGATGAGGGGAAGGCGATGGAAGTGACGAAAAGCCGAAAAAAATGCGCGAAAGTGCTTGTCAGAGCCTCGCCGGAAATCGCCTCCGGCGACTCAAAATCGAACCAAATCACCTCAAAATCGAGGGATAGGCCGATAATAGGGAGGGAAGGGTGGTTGTGGTGTTGGGTTTGTGAAAAACCGTCCAAAAATGGCCGAAACTCGCCAAGGAGGGTGAAAAGTCGCGGTTTTCCGGCGAGGGGGAGAGGATTCCGGCGAGTGAAATTGAATTTTCTGACCACTCGGCCGTGTCGGCCGAATTTATAGCCCGTGGCTCGGCCATACGGGCAGGCTCACACGGCCGTGTGAGTTGCAGGGTGTGCCCGTGTTGGCCGACACGGCCAGGCCGAGGCAAGCCACACGGCCGTGTGACATGCACAACTGGCCGTGTGGAAAATGCCGAGAGCTCACACGGCCAAGGGGTCAAATCCACACGGCCGTGTGAGCATCAGAGTTGCCCGTGTCGGCCACACGGCCTGGCCGAGGTAATCCACACGGCCGTGTGAGTTGCACATTTGGCCGTGTGGATTATGCTAAGAGCTCACACGACCAGGGGCTGAAAACCACACGGCCGTGTGAGTTTCAGGCATGGCCGTGTGGATTGCTAGAGCCCCGATTTCAACATGTTTTCACTCAAAAACGACATTCGACTCTGGAACAACACCTCAAGACTCAAAAATCAAAAAAATCAAAAGGAAAAAAGGTAAGAAAATGCAAACCTCGGTGGGGATGCCTCCCCACAAGCGCTTCTTTACCGTCTTTTAGTTGGACGCCAGTAGAGGAACTAAGGGTCCTCGAGCTTGATCAGCAGCTTTGCGCACTCGACAGCACCTCCCAAATACAACTTTAGGAGGTGGCCATTCACCTTGAATGGCTCGGTTTGAGCATTGCTGATCTCCACCGCACCGTGCGGGAAAACTTGGGTGACCGTGAAGGGTCCCGACCACCTCGAACGGAGCTTGCCTGGAAAGAGTTTCAGGCGTGCATTGAAGAGTAGAACACGATCACCTACCTGAAAACTCCTTCGGGCCCCTCAACCGAGCGTCGTGGAGACGCTTGGTGCGCTCCTTGTAGAGCAGGGTGTTCTCGTAGGCGTGGTAACGCCACTCCTCCAACTCCAGCAGCTGCAACTTACGTTCTGTACCTGCAACACTCAAATCCAGGTTTAGCAGCTTAATGAATTGTGCTCTAGCTCTACTGGCAAATGACACGCCTTCCCATAGACAAGCCTCTATGGAGAAGTACCAATCGGATTTTTATAGGCTGCCCTATACGCCCAAAGAGCATCATCGAGCTTGGTGCACCAATCCTTGCGGGACTGATCCACCGTCTTTTCAATTATTCGTTTTAGCTCCCAGTTCGTCAGCTCGGCCTGCCCATTTGACTGGGGATGGTAGGACACCGACACCTGATGCTTAACGCCATAGCGAAAGAGGATTTTAGTGAATTGCCCTTGAAAATGGGTTCCTCTATCACTAATAATGGCGCGAGGTGTCCCGAACCAGGAGAACAGCTGCTTCAGAAATGAGCAGACCCATCTTGCATCATTGGTGGGCATGGCTTGAGCTTCTGCCCACCTCGAGACGTAGTCCACTGCAACCAATATGTACAGATTGCCAAAAGATGGAGGGAATGGGCCCATGAAATCGATACCCCAAACATAAAAAATTTCACAAATAACAGAGATATGTTGGGGCATCTCATCCCGGGAAGAAATGTTACCTTGAAGAGCGAGGGCCAATAGAAGCCCGACTGTAGCACCTTCCGCGCCGTGCGGTTTCCTCCATGGTGACCTCCAGTAGGTCCCTCGTGGAATTGAGACGGGATGTCTTCCATCTCGTGCTCCATGACACAGCGCTGGATCACGCCATCTGCTCCGATTCTGAAGAGGTAAGGATCCTCCCAGAAGTAGTGCTTCAGATCGGAGAAGAACTTGCGCTTTGCATGAGTGGCCATCCCCTTGGGTAACTGCTTGCCCACCAGATAATTGGCAAAGTCAGAATACTAAGGGGCCACGCTGTCCACCAGCATCATCGCTAGCAATTGCTCACCCGGGAAGGAGTCATCGATCTCTTCCTCGAAGTTGTCCACCGGAGGGGCTTCCAATTGTGAAAGAGTATCTGCAGCAACATTCTCGGCTCCCTGCTTGTCCCGGATCTCTATGTCGAATTCCTGCAGAAGCAGGATCCAGCGGATGAGCCGAGGCTTTGCATCAGCCTTGCTCATTAAGTAGCGAATCGCCAAGTGGTCTGTGTAGCCCACCACATGGGAGAGGACCAGATATGGTCGGAACTTATCAAAAGTATACACCACAGCGAGGAGCTCCTTCTCAGTGGTGGTGTGATTCTCATGTGCATCGTTCAAGGTCTTCGACGCATAGTAGATGGGCTGGAAGTGCTTCTCGCGTCTCTGACCCAGAACAGCTCCGACTGCATAGTCACTCGCATCGCACATCAGCTCAAATGGTAGAGACCAATCAGGAGACACCATGATGGGAGCGTGGGTGAGCTTCTCCTTCAAAGTCTCGAATGCCGCTGTGCACTCAGGAGTGAACTGAAATGGTGCATCCTTCTCCAGCAGCTTGGTCAGAGGCAGGGCAATCTTCGAGAAATCTTTAATGAAGCGCCGGTAGAAGCCTGCATGACCCAGAAAACTGCGAATCCCCTTCACACAAACAGGAGGAGGTAGCTGACTGATCGTCTCAATCTTCGTGCGATCCACCTCAATCCCCTGCTTGGATATCTTGTGCCCGAGCACAATACCCTCACGAACAATAAAATGACACTTCTCCCAGCTGAGTGCCAGATTAGTCTCCTCGCACCTCTTCAGAACGAGTTCCAAGTTATGGAGACAGTGAGTGAAGGAGTCTCCATACACCGAGAAATCATCCATGAAGACTTCCATGATCTCTCCAACCAGTCGGTCGAAGATCGCCAGCATGCATCTCTGGAAGGTCGTCGGTGCATTACACAGCCCAAATGGAATCCTCTGGAAGTAACCAGACATGCCATCCAGGAAGCAATAAAACTCATGGCTAGCCAACCTCTCCAGCATCTGATCAATGAAAGGTAGGGGAAAATGATCTTTCCTGGTGGCTTCGTTCAGGCGTCGGTAATCGATGCAGACTCTCCAGCCGGTCATGGTCCGCATCGGGATCAACTCCTTCATCTCATTCGGGACCACAGTCATCCTGCCTTTCTTCGGGACCACCTGAGGTGGACTGACCCACTTGCTATCAGATATAGCGAAGATGATCCCTGCATCCATGAGCTTCACAATCTCTGCCCGGACCACTGCCTCCAAGTTAGGAGACAATCTTCATTGTGGCTGCCTGACTGGCTTAACCTCATCCTCCATTAGAATTCTGTGGGAGCAGAAGGATGGGCTAATGCCTCTAATATCGGTAATCTTCCAAGCCATGTCTCGGGCATACTTCTGCAGCAGAGCCACCAGGCTGCTCTTCTGCTCGGGTGTCAGATCCGAGCTGATAATGACCGGGAGCTTATTCCCCTCCCGGAGAAATGCATACTCCAGGTGAGAAGAGAGGGGTTTAAGCTCCAACTCTGGCGGCTCCTCCAGTGATATTTACCTGCTTCAGCATTGCCATGAATTTGGCAAACTCAGTCTCCAGTCAGTCATTGTGCAACCGAGTAGGAAAGGGAAGCTGTGGTACATACTCCTTCACCACTGGTTGCGGTTTAGGAGCAGGCACCTCAACCTCATTCTCCATTTCCTCCTTATTAGCTGGAAGTGCTGAAGCAGGGGTCTCTCTCTCCTATGCCCGCACGGTTGGATCTGCAGTAATCTTGCCACTCCTGGTAGTGATGGCCTTGCAGTGCTCATTTGGGTCCTGCGGATTAGGGATGGTCTGAACAGGTAGAGTACCAGGAGTCCTCTAAGCTACAGCCTGGGCAACACTCCCAAGCTAAGTCTGTATATCCCGCAGCACAGCCTGTGTGTTTCTCTGACCAGCTTCTAGCTCCAAGAATTTACCTGAAGCTTTCTCCATGAACTGCTCGATGTTATTGAACTTGTTTGCACTGGAGGTGGCCAGAGAACCCACCAAATCTCTCAATTCCGCCATCGGGTCACTCTGTACAGGGGCTGCAGGTGCTGCCCATGTCTGATGAAATGGTCGCACCCGTGACTGAGGTGGAACTGGCCCCTGTCTGGGTGGGTAGAGAGGCTGCTGCGGCTGCTCAAATTGCCCTTGTTTGGGTTGGTAAGGAGGTCTCTGGAAGCCAGGTGGTCCCTGGGGGACTAGTGGTCTGGGATTTGCCCCAGCCCAAGAAAAGTTAGGATGCTGGCGCCACCCCTCGTTGTAAGTGTTGCTATAGGGGTCGAAGCGCCTGGCATTACTGATGAAGTCCACCTGCTCCGAGGGATTAGACGATTCCCTCATCGCCTGACAGTCCTCCAAGGTGTGATGGGAGCTCTCACACCACTGGCAGTGCATCGCCTGCGGCTGTCCTGTACCTGTAATCAATCCAGAGCGATCGATAGCTGAAACCAGCTTCGATACCACCTGCACCAAATCAGATAAATGGGTGGCCACAGCATGCACACCCCGCCCTGGTGCTCTTCTCGATCTCCTGGAAGTTCCCCAATCATAGCCCTGCTCTGCCAACTCTTCAAAAAGTTGATTCAGCTGTGGCGGTGTTTTGGTGAGCATATTCCCGCCACAGACCGAGTCAAACAGCTACTTGTCCTCCGGGAAGAGAGCATGATAGAAGGTGCCCACCTTGAAGGTGTCGGTGAAACCATGGTTGGGGCACTTGAGGAAGAGACTGGTGTATCTCTCCCAAGCATCCCGGATGGTCTCATCTTCGTCTTGAGTGAAGTGGGTGATTTGCTTCTGCAGGTCCGCCGTCTTTGAAGGAGGATGATAGCGGGTGAGGAACTTGTCCGCCAGGTTGGCGAACGTGGTGATAGAGCCTGGAGGTCGAGTGTCTAGCCACTCCTTGGTCTGGCCCTCCAGAGTAAACGGGAAGTACCTCAGCTGGATGGCATCGGCTGGGACCCCATTTATCTTGATTCCATCGATCAGCTCATGGAATCGCCTCAGATGTGATTGGGGGCACTCCCCCTCCTTGCCACGGAACACCACCAAACCGCGCAACATTGTGATGACCGAGGTGCTCACCTCAAAGTTGTTTGCTGGCACATGAGGGTGTTGAATGGGTGACCTCATGTCCGCGGCTCTGGCGGTCCTGTAGGATCCCATGGTCTGCTCGTCAGTGATCTGCAGCTGTGCTAGCGCCTCCTCCGCAGCAAGTCGCTCCTTTAGAGCCCGCTTGAAGTTCCTACAAGTCCGTTCAAGCTCCTGGTCTAATGGTAGTAGTTCTCCAGACTGGCTACGGGTCATGCACTACCTGCACACAACCAGCTAAAGAACCCCGTGAAGGCACACAGGTGGGAGAGAGAACAATGCAGTAAAGAAAAAGCTAGAGTAACAAATTTTCACGTTTCCCCAATAACCTAGAGGGTTCCCTGGCGACGGCGCCAAAAACTTGACACGCTAAAACACAACACCAAACTACGACCAAGTGTAATCGCAGTACGGGAATGCAGTAAAGTAGCAAGTTCTAATGTCAACCCGGGGTCTAGATCTACTGCCTACTCCGTGATTATCTATTATCTAGCAAACTATGTCGAGTGATTGTTGTTTAAAGTAAAAGCAGTAAAAAGCAGGAAATGGTTCGGTTTTCTAAAGTCAAGGAAGAGTCACTCGGGAATGAGTCCCCCTAGCTCCTTAGTTAGGTCTCAATTTTAATTACCCTGGGTTGATTTACTGTTGATTAAACTGCAGAAGATCCGACAGTAGCTTGGAATCTCTTAAGCTGACCAAGCCCTCTCAATCAAACTACCCGGCAGACGACTAGTCTTCACCGAGATAGAAAGCTGAGGCTATGAACACAGAACTCCACTACTGGAATTGGATTCCAGTGCAGAGCAGTATATTGGCTAACTCTCGTATAACCAATCCACTACTACCGAATGATGTAGCTCTAACAACCTAATCAGATTCTATCTATCTCAGGTTGCAGCAAAAATCAAGAAAAGCTGATCAGACTTCAATCAATTCAATAAATCATGCATCATTCGATTATAATCAAGCAGTATAACAATCCCAAGTCATTACAATCAAAATCCCTAACACATGGAACTAGGGCTCTTCATACCCAAGTGAGAGAAAGTTCTACTCCATAGAGAGAGAGGGGAAAACAGGATACAAAGCAGTCATACTCATAACAATGGGAAGAATCTGCTCTGGGATGATGATTATCACTCCTATGATGATCTCCAAGCTTGATTTGATGAAACCCAGCTCCAAAACCACTCTTAGGATGTGTTCTTCGCACTTTCTCTCTCTAGGGCTCTGTTTTTGCTCCAAAAAATTGATTCCCTCACTTGTGGCTCGGAATTGGGTAAAAACCAAGATTTCCCGACTCACACAGGCAGGCCACACGGCCGTGTGGCTTACCCAGTTGCCCGTTTGGCTTCCAAAACGCTGCGTCTCAATTAATCGAACTTCAGGCTTCCCACACGGCCGTGTGGAATTTCCACCATGCCCGTGTGAGTTCTCGGCACAAACCACACGGCCATAAGGGTGACTTGCACGGCCGTATGGAATCCAGGAATGCCCGTGTGGCTTCCTCAGCGCCTCGCCTCGCTTCCGATCTTCGTCCAATCGCCCCCAAACTCGCTCCCAAGCCTCCATTCACGTACTAGTACCTGGAAATATCACAAACAAGCACAACCTAGCGTGAAATCGGCCTAAAACACGAGAATCAACATCTCAAACGGTGTACGAATAGGGGTAAAAACATGTGCAATTAACGGTCTATCACCTCCAGCGACTCAAAAGCGGTCCAAATCGCCTCAAAATCGAGGGATGGGCCGAAAATCGCCAAAGAGGGCGAAAGGTCGCAAATGGTGTTGGTTTGGTGAAAAACCGACCAAAACTCGCCGAAAATCGCCAAAGAGGGCGAAAGGTCGCGGTTTTCCGGCGAGAGGGAAAGGATTCCGGCGAGGGGAAGGTGGTTTTCTGACCACGCGGTCGTGTCGGCCAAATAAATAGGCAAACGTTCGGCCACACGGGCACACTCACACGGCCGTGTGAGGTGCAGTGGTGCCCGTGTGGGCCGACACGGCCGGGCCGAGGAAAGCCGCACAGCCGTGTGAGTTACACAACTGGCCGTGTGGAAATTGTCGAGGCTTCACACGACCAAGGGCTCAAAACCACACGGCCGTGTGGGAGACCCCCCCTGCCCGTGTGAGATTTACAGGGCTTCACACGGCTCAAACCAAATCCCACACGGCCGTGTGAGGGTTAGGACTGGCCGTGTGGATTGCCAGAACCCTGAATTCGACTTGTTTTCACTCAAAAACGACGTTCGACTCTGGAACAACACCTCAAGGCTCAAAAACACAAAAAAATCAAAAGGAAAAGGTAAGAAAATGCAAACCTAGGTGGGGTTGCCTCCCCACAAGCGCTTCTTTACCGTCTTTTAGTTGGACGCCAGTAGAGTGGATGCTTAGTGAGGTGAAGGAGCAGGTGCCTCCAAGAGCGGATCCACATCGCTCTTGAGGTACAGCTTCAGGTGGTGGCCGTGCACATGAAGAATGTGGCCACCAGCACTCGTCAACTTGACCTGGCCATCCGGCAGGATGCAAGCGAGTGAATACTCAGATGCTTAGCTACCTGCAGCTTCGGCCGCCACTCCTCCTTGATCTTATCTTTTGGTAACGGAGTGGATGGGAGTGGCGGCGAAGATATGTGAGAGGGGTCCTGCAAAATGGGAGGCATAGAAGGATACACGACAGACTCGTGCTCCTGGTGAGAAACAACATGCAAAGGCGATGAAGCATGGAGAGTATTAACAATAGAAAAGGTTATTCGCTCCTCGCCATCCCTGAAGACTAAGGTCCCACCATGTACATCTATGAGAGCCTTGGCGGTGGCCAGGAAAGGCCTTCCCAGTATAAGGGGCACTTCTGTGTCCTCATTGATGTCCAAGACAACAAAATCTACAGGATAAAAGAATTTGCCAACCTTAACCAGAAGGTCTTCCACTATGCCCCTAGGATGAACTATAGATCGGTCAGCTAATTGGAGACTCATCCTAGTCGCACGGGGTTCACCTAGGCCTAGTTTCTTGAACAATTTGTATGGTATGACATTGATACTAGCACCTAGATCCTCCAAGGACCTCTCTACATGCAATTTACCAATAGAGCACTGGACAGTAAAACTACCTGGGTCCTTCTGCTTCTGCGGCAGCTTGTTCTGCAGAATAGCCGAGCACTCCTCGCTGAGCTCCACAATGGCCAGCTCACTCAGCTTCTGCTTCTTTGAGAGAAGATCTTTCAGGAACTTCGCATACTTCGGCATTTGAGATAGTGCCTCCAGGAAAGGCACTTGGACATTTAGCTTCCTAAGCATGGACATAAAGTTCCCAAACTCTGCCTCGAGTCTGTCTTTGTGCAATCGAGTAGGGAAGGGGAGTTGTGGGATATACTCCTTCACTACTGGTTGTGGCTCAGGCGCAGGCACCTCAACCTCCTTCTCTGCTTCTTCTTCAACCACTAGAGATGCTGAAACAGGGGCCTCTCTCATTTCTCCTCGAACAGGTGGATCAGCAGTCATCTTGCCCCTCCTGGTTGTGATGGCATTACAGTGGGCATTCGGGTCCTTCGGATTAGGAATGGTATGACCTGGCAAGGTGCCTGAAGCCCTCTGTGCCACTGCTTGAGCCACGCTCCCCAGCTGGGTTTGGATATCCTGCAAGACAGCCTGTGTGTTCCTCTGGCCCGCTTCAAGAGCCAGGAATTTACCCGATAGTGTTGGATTTCCATAAATTGCTTGATAGTGTTGAATTTCTGAGCACTAGAACTGGCAAGAGAACCCACCAGATCCCGCAATTCAGCCATCGGATCATTCTGCACTGGGGTTGCAGAGGCTGCACCTGGCTGCTGGAAAGGTCGCGGTTGTGGTTGAGCAGCATGCCCCTGCACGGGCTGGTAGAGAGACTGCTGCTGCTGGAATTGCCCCTGTCTGGGCTGATATGGCGGTCTCTGGAAGCCTGGCGGTCCTTGGGAGGCTACTGGTCTAGGATTTGCCCCAGTCCAGGAGATGTTAGGATGCTGGCGCCACCCCTCGTTGTACGTGTTACTATAGGGGTCATTGCGCCTAACATTATTGATGAAGTTCACCTGATCCTGGGGTGTAGTCGACTCCCTCATCGCCTGGCAATCTTCCACAGTGTGATGGGTGCTCTCGCACCACTGGCAGTGCATTGCTTGCTGCTGTCTGGTCCCGAGAATCATCCCATATCGATCTATGACTGAAACCAGCTTCGATACCACCTACACCAAATCAGATGACTGGGTGGCTATAGCATGAACACCCCGCCCTGGTGCTCGTCTCGATCTCCTAGCAGTTCCCCAGTCGTAGCCCTGCTCTGCCATCTCTTCAAAAAGTTGATTCAGCTGTGGCGGTGTTTTGGTGAGCATATTCTCGCCACAGACCGAGTCAATCAGCTGCTTGTCTTCCGAGAAGAGGGCATGGTAGAAGGTGCCCACCTTGAAGGCATCAGTAACACCATGGTTGGGGCACTTGAGGAAGAGACCGGTGTATCTCTCCCAAGCATCCCGGATGGTCTCATCTTCATCTTGAGCAAAGTGGGTGATTTGCTTCTGCATGTCCGCCATCTTGGACGGGGGATGGTAGCGAGTGAGGAACTTGTCCGCCAGGTTAGCGAACGTAGTGATCGAGCCTGGAGGTCGAGTGTTTAGCCACTCCTTGGTTTATCCCTCCAGAGTAAATGGGAAGTACCTCAGCTGGATGGCATCGGCTGGGACCCCATTTATCTTGATTCCATTGATCAGCTCGTGGAATCGCCTCAGATGTGATCGGGGGCACTCCCCCTCCTTGCCACGGAACACCACCGAACCGCGCAACATCGTGATGACCGAGGTGCTCACCTCAAAGTTGTTCGCTGGCACATGAGGGTGCTGGATGGGTGACCTCATGTCCGCGGCTCTGGCGTTCCAGTAGTATCCCATGGTCTCTCCTCAGGAATGACCACATCATGGTCCTGTGGGTCAGCCATCTCTTCCTCGTCGGCGATTTGCAGCTGTGCTAGCACCTCCTCTACAGCCAGTCGCGCCTTTAGAGCCCGCTTGAAGTTCCTACAGGTCCATTCAAGCTCCTGGTCTAATGGTAGTAGTTCTCCCGACTGGCTACGGGTCATGCACTACCTGCACACAACCAGCAAAAGCAACCCGTGAAGGCACACAGGTGGAAGAGAGAAAAATGCAGTAAAGAAAAAGGCTAGAGTAACAAACTTTCACGTTTCCCCAATAACCTAGAGGTTCCCCGGCAACTGCGCCAAAAACTTGACACGCCAAAACACAACACCAAACTGCGACCAAGTATAATCGCACTCCGGGAATGCAGTAACAGGCAAATTCTAATGTCAACCCGTGGTCTAGATCTACTGCCTACTCCGTGAATATCTATTATCTAGCCAACTAAGTCAAGTGATTGTTGATTTAAGTAAAAGCAGTAAGAAAGCAAGAAATGGTTCGGTTTTCTGAAGTCAAGGAAGAGTCACTCGGGAATGAGTCCCCCTAGCTCCTTAGTTAGGTCTCAATTTTAATTACCCTGGGTTGATTTACTGTTGATTAAACTGCGGAAGATCCGACAGTAGCTTGGCATCTCTTAAGCTGACCAAGCCCTCTCAGTCCAACTACCCGGTAGGCGACTAACCTTCACCGGGATAGAAAGCTGAGGCTATGAACACAGAACTCCACTACCGGAATTGGATTCCAGTACAAAGTAGTAGATTGACTAACTCTCGTATAACCAATCTACTACTACCGAATGATGAAGCTCTAACAACCTGATCAGATTCTATCTATCTCAGGTTGCAGCAGAAATCAAGAAAAGCTGATCAGACTTCAATTAATTCAATGAATCATGCATCATTCGATTATAATCAAACAGTATAACAATCCCAAGTCATTACAATCAAGATCCCTAACACATGGAACTAGGGTTCTTCATACCCAAGTGAGAGAAAGTTCTACTCCATAGAGAGAGAGGGGAAAACAGAATACAAAGCAGTCATACTCATAACAATGGGAAGAATCTGCTCTGGGATGATGATTTTCACTCCTATGATGATCTTCAAGCTTGATTTGATGAAACCCAGCTCCACGATCGCTTCTAGAATGTGTTCTTCGCACTTTCTCTCTCTAGGGCTCTGTTTTTGCTACAAAAAGTCGATTCCCTCTCCTTTGGCTCGAAATTGGGTTAAAACCCAGATTTTCCCGATCACACGGCCAGGGCACACGGCCGTGTGGCTTACCCAGCTGCCCGTGTGAGTGCCAAAACGCGGAGTTTCGATTAAGTGGATCTCAGGCTTCCTACACGGCCAGGGACACACGGCCGTGTGGAATTCCCAGGGTGCCCGTGTGAAGGCTTGGTAAATCCCACACGGCCACATGGGTTCCTTACACGGCCGTGTGGGTTCTAGGAATGCCCGTGTGGCATCCTCAGCTTCTCGCCACACGTCCGATCTTCGTCCAATCGACCCCGAACTCGTTCCCAAACCTTCATTCACGTACTAGGACCTGAAATATCACAAACAAGAACAACCTAGCGTGAAATTGGCCTAAAACACGAGAATCAACATCTCAAACGGTGTAAGAATATGGGTAAAAACATGTGCAATTAACGGTCTATCAGACACACTCGATCACATGCAACAATTCAAGGTCAATGCCAATAAACACGAGATTCTCCTACAAACCGGCCACTTTGATCATGCAAACATTGCTTGGAGCCCTCAAAATTTCCAAATTTGGGCATACATCAAGGTTCCAAGCATCAATCACACAAGCATAATAATAAACTACCCCACCCCCCCACCCACCCACCCACACACACACACACTTAAGTTCGACATTTCCCTTAATGGCGTAAGATAGGGATAGAATGATGTTAGAGCATTTCTTGGTGAGTGAAAGTTGGAATTTTTCCGGGGTAGGAGATTTGAGCTTCAAGGAGAAGACAAAAAGCACATACACAAACACAACACATACTCGCTCAAGGCGAGGTTATTACACATAACAGTACGATAGTAGTAGAAGAGAAACTTGCTACCTCGGTTGGGTTGCCTCCCAACAAGCGCTAATTTAACGTCTTAAGCTAGATGGAGACTTTGGACTAGACATCTTGCAGGAACACTACCTCCTTTTGGGGCAGTACCTCTCCTCCAAGGTAACATTAGTTCCTTGCTCTGGGTGGTAGATCTCAACCACCCCATATGGGAACACTTGCTTTACCACATACGAGCCCGACCATTTCGACCTTAACTTTCCGGGGAATAATCGTAACCGGGAGTTGTACAAGAGTACCTGCTCTCCCGACTGAAAATCCTTCCCTCCTTTCAGTCGAGCATCATGCAAGCTCTTCGTCTTTTCCTTGTAATCTTGGCATTCTCATAGGCCTGGAGGCGCCACTCCTTGAGTTCAATCACCTGCAACTTTCTTTCATTTCCACACAAAGTAGGGTCCATATTCAATAGCTTGGTGGCCCAGAAAGCCATATGCTCTAGCTCTACAAGCAAATGACACGCTTTGCCATACACTAATTAGTAAGGCGAGACACATATTGGGGTTTTGTAGTCCATGCGGGACGCCCATAGAGCATCATCGAGTTTTGCAGACCAATCCTTGCGGGATTGGTCCACTGTCTTTTCCAGTATCCTTTTCAGTTCCCAATTAGACAACTCTACTTGTCCACTTGTTCGGGGATGATAGTCCATTGACACACGGTTGATAACACCATAGCGATCGAGGAGTTTGTCGAATTTCCCCTAAAAATGGGTTCCTCGATCATTGATGATGGCCCTCGGAGTCCCAAATCTTGAAAAAAGTGTGAAAACAGTTTTTTAAGAAATCCGCAGACCCGTCTTGCATCAAGGGTGGGGAGAGCATGAGCCTCGACCCACCTCAAGATGTAGTCCACAGCCACTAGAATGTACTTGTTTCCAAAATATGAGGGAAAAGGACCCATAAAGTTGATGCCCCAAACATAAAAAAATCTCACATGTAACGGAAATCGTTTGGGGCATCTCATTTCGGTTAGACACATTACCTGTCCTTTGGCAGCCATCACAACGACTCACAAATGTGTAGGCATCCCAGAATAGGGAAGACCAATAGAATCTTGATTGAAGCACCTTCCTTGCAGTTTGATTGGCACCGTGATGGCCTCCAGCTGGTCCCTTATGGCAGTGGCTTAGGATAGCCATCATTTCCTTCTCCGGTACACACCTCCGAATGGCAGTGGCCTCCAGAAGTAGTAACGGAGATCGCAGAAGAACTTCCTTTTCCCACTTGTACTCATCCCCTTGGGCTGTTGCCTTCCAACCAAGTAATTGGCAAATTCGGTGAACCAAGGGGAGGTACTCTCAACAGTGGCTAGCACGAAGAACCGTTCATCGGGGAAATTGTAATTTATCTCTCTTTGGGAGGTGCTCTCTCTCGGTCCTTCAAGTCGCGAGAGGTGGTCCGCCGCAAGATTTTCGACTCCTTCTTTGTTTTTTATATCCACATCAAACTCTTGGAGAAGTAGGATCCATCGGATTGGGCGGGGCTTGGCGTCGACCTTGTTCATCAAGAAGCGAATGGTGGAGTGGTCAGTGTAGACAATAACCTTCGAAAGCACAAGGTAAGACATGAACTTGTCAAAAGCAAAGATTACTGCCAACAACTCTTTTTCGGTAGTTGTATAATTCTCCGAGAATCATTCAATGTCTTTGAAGCGTAGCAAATGGGTTGAAAATGCCTACCCCGCCTTTGTCCCAACACCGCTCCCACTGCATAGTCACTAGCATCACACATAAGCTCAAAAGGGAGGCCCCAATCTGGCGAGACCATTATGGGGGGCATTCGTGAGCTTCGCCTTGAGGATGTTAAACGCTTCAAGACATTCCTTGGTGAAAAAGGAGGGAGCATCTTTCTCCAAAAGATTTGTCAGTGGTAATGCAATATTAGAGAAGTGCTCAATGAAGCGTCGGTAAAATCCCGCATGCCCAAGGAAACTCCTGATGCCCTTGACCATTGTTGGTGGATGAAGTTTGCTTATTGTTTTAACATTGGCTCGATCCACTTCAATTCCCCTCTTTGAAATCTTGTGCCCCAACACAATGCCCTCTCTCACCATGAAATTTTACTTCTCCCAACTCAAAGTCAAATTGGTTTCTTCACAACGCTCGAGGACCTTCTTTAGGTTGGCAAGAAAGTGAGAAAATGAATCTCCGAATACCGAGAAGTCGTCCATGAACACTTCCAATATTCCAATATCTCCCCCCCACCCCCCGAGTTTAATGAAGATGGCCACCATGCATCTCCGGAAGGTGGATGGGGCATTGCACAATCCAAACGGAGTGCACCTATAAGCAAATGTCCCGAAAGGGCAGGTGAACGTTGTCTTGGCTTGATCTTCTGGGGAGATCGGGATCTGGAAGTACCCCGACATCCCATCCAAGAAATATTAATAATCATGCACAGCGAGCCTCTCTAGAATCTGATTGATGAAGGGAAAAAGGGAATGATCTTTGTGTATGGTTTTGCTAAGAATGAAAAAGTGAGTGCTGGAGGTAGTTTTTCAAAGCGAGCATTGTTTCTTAAGTTAAAATATGTGGCATGTGTATATAGCTCTCTATAGCCCTCAAAGAAAAGAAAAAGAAATCAATAAAAGGGAAGAGAAGAAAAGAGAGTGGCCGCCAAAAAATATAATAAATATTGAACATGCTCTTAGAAGTGTTTCTTGGAATGCAAGCTATAGAGACACTTACATGTTGTTGACCTCTACACTCTGGTGCTTGTAATTGACTGGAAAATGTAGAAAGAAGGTATTTGTGACTTGGTTTGGTGATTGGTTGTAGTTTGGAATTGAGGGAAGTGTGATTTTTGGCCGATGCGAATGGCCATTGAGTATAGGAGAGGGTTCTAATCAAAACCTTAGAACCTTTTTTGGTTTTAGGATGGAAATGTGGAACCTTATACTATGTTTGCCACCACCCAAAAAGCCTTTTCCCCATGTCCTAGAACCTAGCCAGTCATTTGAACCTGTGTCTAAGACCTCCAGACAAGCTAGCAACGACACCCATCTTGTGAACTCTAACATTTAGAGGTTACCGTCATGGTAAAGGGACGTTAGGATCGAGCGTGAATATGCACATCTTTTGCATCAAATGGTCCTGACCCCACTGGTCGAGTGAGTGATTCATTCATCATGTTTTGTTCATTTCTTATACCCCGGTGAGCACCTAGGTTGCTCGATCGTTCATTCCTACGATGTGATCTTCATGCATGAGTAACTGTGATTGGTGAGTCATCGATCATGTTGTGTGTTGGTTAATGAATAATGTGAGAACTCTTCTTTTGAAAAATCTTAATATAGTTGAATGTCGATAGTGGTGGTTGACAAGATTACGTTGTTTTTGTCCATAGGTCGGTGTCAAATAACCATTGTGATTCATTCGTTTTGTGCCCTATGACATGCCCCAAAAATTTTGTTGAAAAAGAAGTTGTAAGCTTACCTTGTTTTGTACGTGGTTTGCTTGGGGACAAGCAAACGTTCAAGTGTGGGGGAATGATTTGGGTCCAATTGTACAAAGTTTACCACTCATATCTTGATAATTTGGCTTTGCATTTTATCGTCCCTCGACATATTTCACGCTAGGTTGTGCTTGTTTTGATATATTTCAGGTCCTAGCACGTGTGGGAAGGTTGAGGACGAGTTTTGAGTCGATTGGAGGTTGAAAAGTGCCAAAAAGTGATATTGACAATTGCCCCGTAACAGTGAAGCACAGGCGTCCATGAAGCAGCCGCACTTCACGGTCCAGCATTAGAGTTCACGGTCTCCCAAGACCATGAACTGGAACCTCAAACCGTGAACAGTGAGGCGTCCAACGAGGTTCTAGAGGTTACTGACGACCAGGCAGTTCATGGTCTCTAAGACCGTAACCTTTGAGTGCAAACCATGAACCCTGGAGAGTGAAGCGGTGCGTTTTGGAGACGACACTGAGTTCATTGACGGGTTAAGGTGTTTACGGCCGTGAACAGAGGTCGTGAACTGGGCTCGACCTGAGTATAAAAACAACAGCTGAAGGAAGAAGAAGGGAGAGCTAGTTTTTGGAGAAGGAACACTTTTTTTCTCTAGGGTTTCAACCCAAAACACCAAAGGGGAATTCTAGTGTGAGAGAGAGTGATCTTGGAGCTTAATTGAAGGCATTGATCAAGCTTGGAAGCAAGTAATCAAGCCTAGAAGATGAAGATGAAGATCTAGAGGTTTCTTTGTAATATCTCCCCTCTCTCTAGAAACTCACCCTCTTCTCTTGGGTTTAAGAACCCTAGGTCTAGATTTGGGTTTAATGTTGATGTATGTTACAAACTCCATGATTAATTGATGTTTTTACTTTATTGATAGATGTTTTCATGAATGGCATGAGTTGGGTTTCCATTTTCATGTATTGAGCTTTTGACCTAGGAGGGAGATAATCCCCTTAGAGCCTCCTTTTGGCATCTTCGGGTCACTCCTATCGTATATTGTCCAGTTAGTCCCCGAAGGAGTTGATTCAACCGGTCTCCTAGCATTATACAAAACCTTAAGTTGAATAGAGAACTACCTATCCATCGATTTGCCGTTCCGGGTCATTCCTTAGGGAGTCCATCTCCAAACGGTAGTGTAGTTGAGTCGATCGAGCTAGGAGGATACCCAACATCGATCCAAAGAACGAACCTAGGACGATTCAACCTAAGAGAGCTCCCCACCTTGTAAATAGCTAGGTTAGTGGTTAGTCTAGGTTAGTTAGTTTAATTCTATCAATCACTATCCTAGGTTGGCTAGATAACGAACCCTAAACCTGAAGTAGGGTAAGCCTAGATCCCCGTGGTACGATAAATTCTTATTGATTGCTTGCCCAAGACTACACCCGGTCGGCGGTTATACTTGGCTGTCGATTGGGATGTTGTAGTTAGAACGAGTTAGTTAACCGCCAATCTAACAGATAGTCGAACCGATAAGAAACGGTTAATTGATAAGGCTTATCGTTTGGTTATCGGTATGAGATTTTTGCTTATTGGTTAACCGATAAACGCTATATTCGTTAATGGTTAACCGACACCGAGCACATTAACACCACAACTTAAAGTAATCGGACTAACGGTCCGAATTGGAAGCTAGTTTGTTTTTATTAAAATAAATGCATAATACAAAACATCTTCCCTGCATAACCCTGCAAAACTCCGTCATATCATCGTATCACGACATATGAATACGATAATGATACGATGATACGATCGAGTATCCACTCTCATAAAAATTGCTATGTGACTATAGTACATGTTAGTACCTATATTATTACTCTATATAAAAGCCAGGTCTTGGTCTGAGAAACATTTTGGATCTGACATGTGTCCAAATGCCCGAAAATACCCCCATTTTTTTCAAATATATTAAGAATTTGCCATTAAATTTTAGTCCCGCTTGCATCTGAGCCGGCCTATTAGGGGACTAAGATCAGTTGACTAGGGTGTCCCCTTAGTCAAGTGACTAAGTGAATAGCCCTTCCACCTCATTAAAATCTAATGGCTCAGACTAATCCATTTTAATAAAGGGTAATATAGTAATTGCAAACTTTATTAATTATCATTTATTAATTAATTAAAAAATTCTATATTTTTGTCGCTTCTCTTCCTCGGCCGAAAACTAGGAAATATATCTTCCATGGAGTTCCAGAGAGAGAGAGAGAGAGAGAGAGAGAGTTGTCGGACTATTTTGTAATGTTTGTAAGCATGTTTTGTAATGTTTGTATTAGGGGTGGGCACGTGGGTGGTTAATCCGCAGATTGATATCGATCCACCCGCATATAACCCGACCCGCACGCAGTGGGTGATTGATGTGGGTGGATTGCGGATTTTCTAAATCTCTCACCCGCACTTATGTGGGTGGGTGGTGGGTGGATTGCGGGTCACTCGTATGACCCGCATTTTACATGAAAAAATATTGTTTCTCATAATTTCGAATATTCATCATATTTTCGAACTGCACAACAGTCTGACCATATTGTTCAAAAAGTAGAGAATAAATAATAGTTTTGACTACTATTATTGGTTATTGTGTGGTGCAATGTTCATTGCATATTGATATTGGTATGACAATTATTGTTAGTATCCATTAAATATTGGGATACAAAGTATAAATTATTAATTGTATCAAAATCACAAATTATTGATACAATCTTACTAATTTGCTATGAACTTATTATAAATGTTAGTCAACTTTCTTAATATCTAGTTGGAGAATAGCTTTTATGGGTTGACCCGCGACCCAACCACACCCATCCGCCACCCACCCAATCCAACCCCACAATAGTATGTGGGTGAATTGCAGGTCACAATTATTCCAACTCGCTAGTAAGCGGGTGGGTCAATTTGAGACCAAAACCCACCCAACCCGCCCATTGCCCACCCCTAGTTTGTATCGATTCTGTTTATATCGTTTATCATTCTAGTTTGTAATGTTTATATGACTAATTTGTATACATTGTAATTTGTAATGTTTGTTTGTCTAGTTTGTATACTCTATGTTATGATTTGTATACTTTGTAATCATTGATTTGTAATACAAGTTTACTGTTTTGTATGGTAAGTAGTGGCATTTTGTACTGCTAGTATGTTTTGTAATGTTTGTCATTCTAGTTTGTAATGTTTGTATAATTCGTATGTTTCATATTGATTGTATGTTTTGTCTCTCTAGTTTGTATTGTTCGTATATTTGTATGGTTTGTACTGTTTGTAAGTCCGGTTTGTATACTTCGTAATTTTTCATAATACCCAAAATACCATTGTCATTAATTAAATAGTCCTTCCCACTTTTTAATCATCAGATTAGTGTATCCAAATCTAAGGGCTGTGATGGGCTTAGCCAAGTGACTAAGCACCCCACCTCAGTCACCAGATCCGCTCTCGGGTCTACATGGGTCGGGTGGTCCAGATTTAGCCATTTTAATCATCTGATCCATGCACTACAGTTTGGAAAATATTAAACACAAACCCATCCAAAAAAATTAAAACCTTACCGTTTAATTCTAATTTGGTTGGGTCGGGTTGGCAATATTTTTAAGTAAAACTCAACTCAACCCAACACAAAATATATAATTATTCTAATTTTATAACTAATTAAAATTTCAAACGAATAAAACGAGGGGAAAGGTATCAAAATTCACAAATGTTGTTTAAATTTTAATAAAATGGCATTTACTTCAACATTTGTCTAGTTTTTTTCACGATATTTGTTAAAATAGGCTAAAAATATTATAAACGAACGCATCCATAATATATTATTCTATTAAAATTGTACACAAGAAAAAGGATTATGCTAATCATAGCTATTAAATCTATGTCTAAACTTTAAACCGAAGAATGCATTAGATTAGGGAGATCATGAGAGAAAAACATGACGAAATATCTTAATTTTCTCATAAGTATGGCTATATATGACATAAATAGTTTTTAGATACGAACTCATACCAATAGTTGGAACACGAGTTGGGTCGAGTTCTACAGGTTGTGTAATCCAAAATCCAAACCCAACTTAAAAGAGGTGGGTTGTACAAAAGAAAACCTCACCCAACTCAAAACCTTAGTTTTAGCGATAAATACGGATAGATTGGGTCGGATTGGACGAGTGGATCGGTTTGAGAGTGTGTTTGTTCACCCCTACTGTCTATTATGGCCCCACCACCTATAAAGCTCTTCCCTTATTCTTACTTCAGGCGTTGAAGGACCAGGGGAAAGGGATAGGCAGCGATTCGTGATATGAAACCGAAAGAGGTTTGAAAAGGCAAAAATTAGATTAGGAAACAAAAAATGATTAGTGTAGTAACAATAGAATCCACCAAATAAGGAAGAATCATAGAATGAATATTGGGGGAAAATTGAAAAATAATACCGTGATTTGAGGAATCTATTCCACGGACATCGAATCATTTTTTTCCTCTCTGCATGCAAAATTTCCAATCAGTTTTTCGTGTCTTGATAGAGCTCGAAAGAGATTCAGAGAGCTTGGAATCTGCAATTCGATGCCCAGCCAGTACAGCTGTCGATAGGAAGATGTTAAGAAAACTATTTGAAATCCATCAATTTTCTATATGTTGCCCAAATCTGCACCGACTGACAGATTGGATTCAAAGTTTGGCTAAACTTGATTCGTTGCTTCGAAAAAATGAACGAGAGGAGGAGATCTTGACATTTGGAGAAGGCGGTGATGGCAGCGGTGGAAGAGCTTTTTCTTTGGATCTGGTGAGAAAGAGAGACTGACAGAGAAAGGAAACAAAATAGGAGGCCTTGAGAAAGATAGAAAGAAAATAAAAAATAAAAAAAAGTTAGCCAAAAATTATATTTGAGATTTTTCCTCATTATGAGATTTTGTGCTATACTCAAAATAATACCACTACAACACTCGAACTATCAACAAAATGTCACTTGTAAGTTGTATCCTATTTTATTCAATATTTTATTTATGTTCTGAACTATTTTTTTGTTAGTTTTGACCAATGTTGACTGTTAGTAATTAATAGAAAATCCAGTCAGCATTAACGTGGCAAATGAGGTGGAATTTTTGTTATTAATTTTTATTTATTATTATATAAAATTAATAAAATAAGAAAAAATAAAAACAAAAACTCAGATAGACAAATGGACGAAACCCCATTGCGACCCTTCTTCTCTCACCCTTCATCATCTTCGCCGCAACGGCCGACTCTGACTCCGGTGAAGCTCGTTCACCTGCTTCCGGTCATCCAGCTCCCTCGTCCTCTAGCTCATGTCGCACAATCGCTCTCAATCAAGTAACACCCAATCCCTCTCTCTTGCCGACAGAGACCAGCCAGGCAAACGCCCTCTCTCTCTACGTTTCCATCTCCCTCCTCCCTCCCGCTCCTCAATCTCCTTCCAGAATCATCTCCTCCGACGATGTCGACATTGTGGCCACTTGCCCCGGCGTTTGATCGATTCATTGTCGCCAGCTCTCTCAATGCTGACCGAAAATCGATAGACCAGAACTCTAGGTTTCCGGATTGTTGGAGTCGAGTCGAGTGTTCATGTGTGTTTGAATCTGCTATATTCCTCTTTCCTTCGGCGATTTCATGGAATAGAAATCGCCGTAGAGTCTCTAGTTCCTTCCCAATCGCGCCGACGTCGCTCATCTCTACTCTTGCTGAGCCACCAAAAATCAAGAACAAAGGCATAAGGATTTGATTGAGGGAGACGAACGTGGAGGTGGGGTTTTCGGCGGCGGCGGGTGGAGGCAACCACGTTTAGTTTTATTTTTATTAATTATAAATTGATTTGAATTAAAAAAACTATATTTTAGTGATATGGCATCTATGTGGCAACCACGTTTTTGCCACATCAGCAAAAATCAATTTTACTTTGACCACCGTTTGGTCAACCGTTATTTTTAGTCAACGAAAGGGTTGGGATATAAATGACACAAAACTATCATACTACGTGATAAGATTGAAATATTGAATAAAATAGGACACAAGTGGGGATCAGTTAGCGTGACTACCCCTAAAGGGGTAGTGATTTTTGACACCCCCTTTATGATTGGCCAATTTTATTTCCAATCATTGGCAAGTATTAATTAAACTGATTTTTTATTTTTTTTAATCTTGTAATTTGGGGTCTCTCACCACATTGGAAAAGAGAAAGAATCTGGGGAAAAACGAAATCACCCCCATTAATTACATAATTAATTTCTCTCACTGGTACATTAATTACACGTACCACTCCACTGGTACACGTACCACTCCACTGGTACACGTACCACTCCAATGGTACACGTATCACTCCACTGGTGCGAGCAATCCACAAGGTAGGTTAGAGTGAGAACAATATCAGTGCAATGATATTTTTCATAACAATGATAAACAATAATAGGGAAAAAATAGGAACTTTCCATTAGTAGCCAAAAACTGTGTTCCAAAATGGGTTGCAAAATTAGGGAAATGCCAACAACAATGCCAAAAACAATAAATTATCCTTCGAATGTGAATAAACATAAAGTCTTCACAATTTTTTAAGCCTAAACAGGACATATGGTTACACGTACCACTCCACTGGTACACGTACCACTCCACTGGTACATGTACCAGTGGAGTGGTACGTGTACCAGTGGAGTGGTACGTGTACCAGTGGAGTGGTACGTGTACCAGTGGAGTGGTACGTGTAATTAATGTACCAGTGAGAGAAATTAATTATGTAATTAATGGGGGTGATTTCGTTTTTCCCCAGATCCTTCCCCATTCATAATTACCAACGTTTTTCTCCTTCCCCATTCATAATTATTATCACAATTAAGGCTTTCCCAATTTACAAGATTACAATAAATAAAGTAAAAAGCTTAAATGGAAAAGTGACCAATCAAGAGGAGGGTGTCAAAAACCACTACCCCTTTAGGGGTTAGCATAGTATCCGACCCCACACAAGTGGCATTTTGTTGATAGTTCAGGTGTTATAGTGGTATTAGCCCTAAATTATTTTACAACAAACAATAAATTAAAGTTTAAACAATATAAGTTGTTGCTAGTATTCTTGCTTTGTGTAATTGTGTGGCAGAGCTCAGATCTAATTGCTAGTTGTACCTATATAAACTAGGTCTACCCTCACCTGATGGGCGTATGTTTTTGATTTTGATAACAATGGTAGACTACTATTTCTCTTTGTATATACTTATTAAGATTATCCTACCACATATATAAGCAAGTTCTCATTCAGCACCTACTCAATTCATTATTTTCTGGCCTCCCCGCAATGCAAGGAAGGACTTCTAAGTCTTTTTGTTATGACCTGTGGGCTGTTAGTTGTAGGCATATCACTTGGGTTGTTTGTTTTCTTTTTCTGCAGCCCACTGTCACTATATAAGTGTTAACTATGGACATCACATCCCACATGTACTCAATTGCCAATAATCACCCAATGCCTAGCGTTGTCTTTTTAGTTAGTTTAAAACTTTATATGCATGGTAGGGGCGTATTTTTGGAGGCTCCAACAACCATATGGTTTAATGTTTTAAAGTTTTTTAATCCATTGTGTAATGTTTAACAGTTTGGTATTAACAATGAAAAGGAATTTCATATTTAAAAATCAAAATAAAATTAATAAATTATCTGTTTATTTCCTTAACATGTGTATTAACTTGGAAGAATACGGGTTCAATACTTGAAGAATAAATAAACCACAAATAGGCAGACAATTCTATAATAGTACGCAGTTTAAACGCATTTAATATAATACAAGTATTATATATTTGATATAGATGTTGGGAAAAAAACTATTTTGTGGTCCTTCAACATGCATACAATTATATCATATATAAGAAAATAGAAATAGAAAATCAACAGTAAATCAACCCAGAGTAATTACAATTGAGACCTAACTAAGGAGCTAGGGGGACTCATTCCCGAGTGACTCTTCCTTTGCTTCAGAAAACCGAACCAATTCCTGTTTTTCTTACTGCTTTTAGTTAAAACAACAATCACTCGACTTAGTTGGCTAGATAATAGATATTCACGGAGTAGGCAGTAGATCTAGACCCCGGGTTGATAATTAGAACTTGCCACTTTACTGCATTCCCGGACTGCGATTATACTTGGTCGCAGATTGGTGTTGTGTTTTAGTGTGTCAGTACCTTGATGTTAACTAATATTGATATTCCTTAAGTGAATGAATTTCACTCAATGTAAAATTATTACCGCATTAAAAATATTCTTATTATGTTGAAATTTAAAAATACATCTAAAAATATTTTATTTAAATAGTGTTTATGATAAAAAAAATGAGATCAAGCTCCTATAGGCTAATTTGTATTTTATCTGATGCTAAGTTGATAAATTAAGAATCTCTTATGGTGCTATACGGAAAGAAAAGTTGGATGAGTTTTTATGTGAGAAATGACTATCAACATCAAACATTATCGTTGCTAGGGAATAATCTCCTCTTCTCTCTCATTCTTACTATGTAAATTTTAGTAAGTTCAGGAATCATCACTAAAGCTAAATGGATCTTTCAAATACTGGATCTCAATTATTAGCATTTTACATATTTAGGATCTAATTGGAGTGTGGATACTACACAATATGAGTTTGTTTTATTCGATCATCAAAAATTCAAATTTTTAGAGTTAATGTTGTAAAGTTATTAAAAAAGAGTGTGAGATCATCCATGTCTTATTAAATCAAGTATGGAGTATTTATAAAAAAAACATATATGAAATGGAGTAGAGGTTTCACATTTTTAGTGATTACTACATCACAAAATCCATTATTGAATTAATAGTTTCGAAGATAAGCAAATAAGCAAAGATGTGGAAAAATGAATGTCCAACATCTGTGACTAGAATGAGATAAAAAAAATTTGTCATGAAAATGATATTTTATATATGATTATGTTTTGTCTTCGAATTTGCTTCGATCGGTTGATGATAAAGATCCTTGATAATAAAGACTAAAGAGATACTAATACTGGTCATTTTGGAATACCTTTAATATCATGTCATTAAGTCTATTATGAGTTTATATGCTATTTTGTCATTCTTTTTTTATGAATCTGCAAAGAAAACACCAATTACAATGTTAGTAATCTTTACGATGGTGGATTCTCATTTTCTATTTTCCATGATCATGCATGAATATAAGAGAAGAGAAGATCACTTAAATTTAACCTTTATTATACTACAACTGGCCAACGGGTCGGGGTACGATCTAGTTTATTATTCAAACTTTGTATGATAGGAGGGCTGTCGCATTTAGTTTGATTGTGGATAGAAGTAACAATCATGTAAAACAATAAGAGTCACTTGACTCGCTTGTACTGTCACACTAGAAAGTGGCCAAGTTTAACCACATACTAATGCATAGTATAGCGGGTTTAGATTTAAATGTCAACCCGGGTCCTAGGTGTGATGACTACTCCATGAAATTCTTATTATTTAGCGGTTCAACTGTAGTGAAGTCCAACTAAACTAGCAAACAAAAGCAGTAAGGTTGTGTTAGAAGTTTGAGAGAGGTCACCCAGATATGGTTCCCCCTAGACCGCAGTTAAGCCAAGTTGTAATTCACCCAGTCCAGTTTCAATGATAATTATACTGCGGAAGGTTCTTAGACAGTCTGAAGTCTCGACTAAAGGCCTCCAGACCCTCTCAATATGAATCCCCAGCGGGCGACTAACCTCCACCGGAGTAAACAGATAGAGGCCCTAACGTACCAAACCTCCCCTACTCGAGTACATCCAGTACAGAATAGTGAACCGACTCCTCGACTAAAGTTGTCAATTCACTACCTTCAATTAAGGGTGCTCTATCAACCTTGGGAGATATTCTCTTTCTAGGTCAAAGTAGGAACTATAGGAATTTCATCAGATTCATGCAATTCAGAAAATCATGCCTCAATTGAATATAATCGATATCAAAGAAATGTGCTCGGGTTCATAAAACCAAACCTAACATACAAATCTAGGGTTCTTCATACCCAGGTGAGTGAGAGAGTTTACTCCATATAGAGAGGAGAGAAATCTACTTCAGATGCGGAAATCATTCTGTGAAGGATGAAAATCTGCTTCTGGGAATCAATCGACACTTCTCCAAGCTTCCACCGAGCTCCAATAGTGATGGAGATCGATTTAGGGCGCTTGGAAGTTCGGTTCGTCGCTCTCTCTAGGTTTTCTGCTTTCTTTCTCTAAAAATCGGATTCTCCCTCAAAAGAGGCTTTCTTCCCTTCAAAAGGGGCAGATCGCGATACCCGGCCTTAATACCCGGTCGAGTATTTCAGATGACCGGCTGGGTGTTTTAAAACGTTGCGCAACGGGAAAGGGGAAATACCCGACCGAGGTTCAGAATACCCGATCGGGTATTTAAGCCTCCTGGCCGGGACCCCTTCTGCTTCTTTGGCCTCCAAAATGCCTTTACTCGGTCGCCTCCTTCTCATATACCCGGTCGAGTATTTCAGTGCCTGACCAGGTACTTTTGGCTGACAGCTCCTCTTGCTCCAACTTTCCACTTTTCGACCCGAAACCGTTTCCACTCCTCCAAATCCACGCCAAGTCCTGAAATATGACATAAACGAACAACCTAGCGTGAAATCGGCCTATAACCCGAGAATCGAATTTCAAACGGTTCAAGAATGGTGGTCAAAACATGTGCAAATAATGGTCTATCATCACTACTTCATCGCCATTTTAAAGATCATATTCACGATCATCTGCCCTTTGATTGACCAACAGTTTTCAACTTCATATGTAGTACATAACTTTTCATTGATTTTGTCTTTCCAGTATCTATATGTCTGGGTCAAATATTGTTAGCGTGTAACATTTCTATCGGCCTCGTGATACAAATTCACGCAGATAATTCAAATTACCATATGTAATTATCGAATCATAGCTATTTCAATATTTCTCCACTTGATGAATGTATACCTGAACAAAGATAGTAATTGAACATTTTGGCGGTAGTAGAATGCTCAATAGATGGTGAATTGGTCCATAATTGATATGCAAAATACATGTCTGTCATTCAAATAATGATCTATCTTTTCACTCAATAATTAAAGTCAAAGATACCATTGTTGTGCATAGTTATTTTTTTTATTATGAACTTTGTATATTGAAATAACATCAGCACGACAGTAACTGTAGTTGAATAAGGTCGAAGAGTGAAAAATTCACATATTTGGTAAATAAGCACCTAAGAATTAAACATGGTTTAGATAAATGAAAATGAGAGACTGTTACATATCATGAGCATGTAATTAAGGTGTAGTGGTAGTCTTATACTACCAATGTATACATATATAATTGTGTATTATCTTTAACCTTTTAAAACATATATAACCAAAATTAGTCATAGAGACACTCTGCTTCCACTTTAAAATACCATACAATATTAATTCAATATTAAAAAAAATCTAAATAGTAGTGACAATAGTTGTAATGTTCCTCTGTATAGTTTACTCCCCATGATCATTATAAATACAAAAAATCAAGTTTTATCTTTGTATCATGCGATTGAGTTCCCTCATAAACATTCTAAAGAACAACTTACAAGAATTAATTGATGGCTAGCTTAAAGTAATTGATGAATTTTATTGGAAAAGGAAGCTTTACTATTTAGAATTTTATTGTTATCTTTTAGTATATAAATATAAAAATGTATTAGTACACATATTTATAGTAGTACATACAAAATAATAAAATATTACATTGTTGGTGTGATATATTATCAAAGAAGTTTGTCCTTTGATTTCTCATATTTTTCAACTTAAAATGAACATGAAATAAACATTAATTAAGTTTTTGGATTTGGATAGTAATTGAATTTTGCCTATTCATTTTATTATTTCATTTACGGTTTTGTTCAAATATTTTTTATTGAACATATCATAAAAAAATTAAACATAAGTTATGTTTATTTATTAATAATTTTGTAGATGGATATAAAATATAATAGAGATTTTCATTGGTATAATTTATGTCAAATGCTTTTATAGTTGAGTCGAAGGTCAACTGGTAAAGAAAGAGATCACATTAAAGGTTAGGTGTTAAACTGTCTCATGAGATGAGTAGTAATCTTCTTGTTGTTGATAGCATCAAATAGAAATTATCACATTGGTTAAACATAGGGAGTGAGCAACGAGACGGGACGGGACGAGATACTCATCGCATTTGAAACGAGTACCCAATCTCATTTGGACGACAAAGACCATCACATATCCCAAACACATAAAGGTTAACAGATACCCGATACCCATACAGGACGGATAACGGATTTTCATTTATACCCGTTTATACATGAAAAAATGCTTTCACTATATATTCTATGTTAATTTCGAGCAATCAATGACTAACAATAATGCTCAGAGCGCCCTCAAACATGTCATCTGACATATCAGATTCTGAAGTAAGGGAAGGAGCATAATCAGGGTCCACAGTTTCATGAACATTGTGGTCTGTGGGCAGAATGAGAGTGGTAAATGTTTTTCCAGTGAAGTGTGTTGGAATGGGAATGGTAGTGTTTGGTTGTGTGGTACGATGGTTTACAGGTTGTTGTGGAAGTTTGAAAGGAAAATAATTCTCATTAAAAATGACATTTCTGCTGTCAAAGACATGAAGAGCTTCATATCATAAGTGTTTTTTAATATACGAGGTTATTTAAAATGAATATAAAAGATTTATAATATAAATTATGAATCAAAATTATAAACAATAAAAAGTACTCAAAATGGATCTTGTTAGATTTCTTTTATTTTAAATAATTTGATTTTATAATTTATTTTACTTTTAAAATAATATAAATGAAAGAAAACTATATTTTCTGCAATAAAATTAAAATATGGTAAGGATAATCTTGTATTTTAAGAATAACTTTTCGCATAAGCTATTATGTTATACAAATCACTTTCAGCTTTTTAAAAGCCAAGCTTTTAGAGGTGTTTGCCCTACTTCACCTTTTGAAATCGAAAATCACTTTTAAAAGCCAGACCAAGCATATATCTCATGCGCGAGGCGGTGGAGATTTTTTAAGAAAGCCATGTTTTGGGCTTTTAGTCTAATAATAAATAATGGTCATCCAATTTATTATCGCGCGGCTCTCCCATCCCATCTAGTATATTTAACATTTTAGTTGTACCGTAATTTAGACTTTTAGCGAGCTGATAGCAATTTATTCAAGGCAAAATATACTTGTATAGCCATGACTTTCACGTTTGGGCACGGTTCTGCTGGGCACGGTTCGGATTGGAGACGTCGCCGCGAGGAGATGGCGGATTGAGATTTCAGATTGGTCGCCGTTGCGTTGGTCGGGAGAGGAGGAGAATAAAGAAGGTCGTCATTGCGTTGGCCGGGGATAGGAGGAGGAGAAGAAAGAATAGGAGGATGAGGGGAGATGGTTGTGTGAGTTTCTGCTAGGTCGGCGAGAATAAGGAAAAAAAATTAAGTATATATTTTTTATTAAATTATGACTTGTCATCTACTGGTAATATTATTCTTATATGTCACCGACGTGGAGGATAATTTGGATCCTAGTAAGCCTAATGTGAATGTAACTGACAGAGTCGCTAACACCGTTATAGTTTCTAACGGAAATGGTTAGATTTGTCAAACTACCATCCAATTTTCTGGCTGTTTTGTGTTTTTCGATAGTTATGGCTATATATGTCACATGAAAATTATGGTTGTGGAATTGTATTTTACCATTATTCAATTATGAAAGAGAGCTAGTGCGATCTATTGAGCTCATTTCATTCACATTTGTCCTTCTCCTTGGTCCTTGCCCAACTCTGGAAATGGAGTTCCTGTGCAACTCGGTTGGGCTCACAGCTCTAGCTGTGATCTCGTCTCTTGTTTTGCTGCTGCATATCCTCCCAAGGAAGCTGCAAAACCAGAAGAAGAAGAAGAAATACCACCCAATTGGCGGCACAGTCCTGAACCAGCTCCTCCACTTCAACAAGTTGCACCATTACATGACCGACCTCGCTTCCAAACACTCCTCTTACCGCCTTCTCGGAGCTTTCAGAACCGAGATTTACACCTCCGACCCTGTTAATGTGGAGTACATCCTCAAGACCAACTTCGAAAATTACGGCAAGGTTTAATTTGCTTTTCTTTCTCCCTTCTCCATTAGCCTGTTCCGGTGGCAAATATGTATGCGAAAGGTTGAGTTTTTGGATGGTGGGTTTGCTCCTGTGACTGATTTCTGCAGGGAGACTACAATTACAGCAATTTGAGTGATCTTCTGGGCGACGGGATTTTCACGGTAGATGGGGACAAGTGGCGGCACCAGAGGAAGGTTTCAAGCTACGAGTTCTCCACTAAGGTTTTGAGGGACTTCAGCAGCGTGGTGTTCCGGAGAAATGTCGTGAAACTTGCCGATATTATCTCTGAAGCTGCGACGTGCAATCAGCCCATGGATATACAGGTGAGTGGGAGCTAGATAGATAGATATAACCCAACTTTTACTTTGTTCCTTTTCTTAGCAAGAAAAGTAATCATAAGCGGGTGGTTGTTGGTTCATTGTGTGCCTTTGTTGCAGGATCTGTTCATGAAATCAACTCTGGATTCCATATTTAAGGTTGCATTTGGGGTTGAACTCGACAGTATGTGTGGGTCGAACGAGGAAGGCAGGGAGTTCAGCAATGCTTTTGATGATGCTAGTGCCATTAGCCTTTGGCGGTATGTTGATGTGTTTTGGAAGGTGAAGAAGTTCTTCAACATTGGAAGTGAAGCTACATTGAAGAAGAAGGTTAAGATCATCAATGATTTCGTCTATAAGCTGATCAATAGCAAGATACAGCAAATGAAGACCCAAACGAATCGTTCCTCAGTTAGTATTTATTATTACACAACTCTAAGTTTGTTTAGCCATTTCATGCAATTGAGTTCATCGCTGGGTTACTCTACCGTCTTTATGCATGTTACAGATGAAGAAGGATGACATCTTGTCAAGATTCTTGCAAGTCACGGAGGTCGATACAACATACTTGAGAGACATCATTCTAAACTTTGTGATAGCTGGAAAAGACACAACTGCTGCCACTCTGTCTTGGTTCATATACATGCTGTGCAAGCACCCTGATGTGCAGGTCAAAGTTGCTGGAGAAATCAGGGAAGCTGCTACCACTACAAGTACTACTTCTGACACGAAAAAGTTGAGCAACTTCGTTGAATTTGCTCAAAGTGTGACTGACAAAGCTCTTGAGAAGATGCACTATCTTCATGCAGCTATAACCGAGACTCTCAGGCTCTATCCGGCTGTACCAGTGGTGAGATATGGTTGGTTCACAGTTTTTGTTCATGTATCAGTTTTGCAGCAAAACTGGCTCCCGAAGAATTTTGTAGTTATAATTGCTGCTGCCTTGACAGGACGCCAAGGTTTGTTTCTCTGATGATACGTTCCCAGATGGTTTCAGTGTGATGAAAGGGGATATGGTGGCATACCAACCTTATGCAATGGGAAGAATGAAGGCCATATGGGGCGACGATTGTGAGCAATACAAACCAGAAAGATGGCTGAACGACAAGGGAGTTTTTCAGCCTGAGAGTCCATTCAAGTTCACCGCCTTCCAGGTCAATAAGCTTATATGATATCCCAAGTTGTTCAATTCACCTTTTCTTTACCATTGTGACCAAAGCAGTCAAAATCGGAATTTTAGCTAAAATCGAAAACTGGGGTAAAATCGGAATCGTAAAATCGAATCGTAGGATTTTAAGTACCACATAGAAATTAACATATAATAATATTAATAAAGTAAATCATTAATAACACAAAGACATAAAATTTAAAGTGATAGTTTTCAATTCTAATGTTCCAAAATCATCAATTTTATTGTTATTTAATGCGTGACTCAAATTAATTTATGAGAAAGGGATAGAGCTCATGGAATTTGGCTCTTGTTTTTCATGTTGTGTCTAGGTATTTTAACTCAAAGTAGTATTCCGATATCGTCTACTAAGTATGATTTAAAATTAAGAATAAGTGAACTCCAATAATAATTTTAATGTCATTGGTTTAGTACAAATATATTCATTAATCAATAAATTTGTTAATAATGATGTTAGTTCTTTCATACTTACAATATTATAACAACTATTTTTACCGATGAGTTAAACAAGGGGAAGGGAAAGTGGTTGACCGAACCCTAATTAGATTTTTTTTTCTTTTCAAATGTTCTTTTAATAGGAAAAATATCTGATAAGATCCCCGTCATTCCCCTTTCCACCGAATAAGTTATGCTTCTTTTTAATTGGCTCAAACTGCCTATTTTGCTCAAATAGGATCAAAATCCCGATTTTGGTACGATTTTAATCCCGATTTTAAGGTCCATTGATTTCATATTAAAATCAGGATTGGAATCTTTAAGTAAAATCCTAAAATCCTACGATTTTACGATCAAAATCTCGATTTTGACTGCACTAATTATGAATACAAGTTTTGGTGGTGGTGGTGCTTTTCAACAGGCGGGGCCGCGCATTTGTCTGGGGAAGGAATTCGCTTACAGACAGATGAAGATATTCTCAGCTGTTCTGGTAGGGAGCTTCGTTTTCAAACTCAGTGACGAAACGAAACCGGTCAACTACAGAACAATGATCAATCTTCATGTTGATGGAGGCCTCCATGTTCTCGCTGCCCATAGACACAGCAGGAGCAGTAGCTAAATAAAACAACTGCACCAAAGCTTGCCATCCATGAGGACAAGGATGCACACGTACACTTGAGCCATCTTCTATCTACATCTATCTGCACATAAAAAAAAATAAGAAAACTCGAACTCTCATTTCAAATTTTCTACATCTAGAGCGAAAGTAGAAAGGGTAGATTTGTTTTCACAATCATTTTGAATCGTAACGCAAATGTAATTGGTTCAAATATTGTATATCGAATTGCACTATTAAATGTGCAGAAGCGATGTAGAATTCTTAACATAGACCTAATTTTTATAACTACCATAACACAACGATACTTTTTAATACGGAAGTTTTGGATGAATATGGGGAACATGTGTCTTTAAGAGGAGTAAATATGGAAAGGTTAAGTGATGTTGATTTGCCGAACACGGATGAAAAAGACACTAATAATGTAAACTGGAAGAATAGTGCCCCGACCCACTAATCGCATTGTTGTCTCTCCAAACTTCTCATCAGAATCAACAACAAGCTAACCTCCCCAATCTCTATTGTTACGCCATAGCAATTTTCGGAGGAGCAAATATGTAAAGCTTGAGTGTTGTTGGTTTGCCGAATGTGGATGAAAAAGACGCTACTAATGTAAACGGGCCCAAATAGCTGCCCAGCCCACTAAACACTCAACCACCGCGTTTACTTTCGCTACACCTAATATAATATTGAAATGGGAAAGGCACTTCCCTCATTACAAAATCCTTGCATCCATAGCGAAGTAGGAAGGATTGATTCGTCTTCATAGTCATTTATTATTTTCTTATTTATAAAAAAAATACATTAGTAATTGGATTTGATTTGTGGTCTCTTTTTTTGAAAAAATACAAGAAACATAACCAGTTACACTAAACAAATTTGTTTATTCTTTTTAAATTAAAAACATACAAAAAGCTTATATCTGAAAAATCATAGAAATTTTTCACCATGGTTAGCTAACCCACAAACTCTCCCAGAAATATTCTTTTGGTATTTGACACTTCTATTTTCATATTTGATTGTTTTAATTAGAGTTTATTTTTTATTATTTTTTTATGAATTTTTAATTACAGTTTAATAATTAATTCTATTTATGTTTTTATAAAAGAGAATAATTTTAAAATCGCAACCCTAACGTCATTGGTGCAAATATTGCATATCGAATTACAGTATTGAATGTGTAGCAATGCAGAATTCTTAACATAGACTTAAATTTTATAACTACCATAAAACAACAATATTTTTGAACACATAAGTTTTCAGTGAATATCTAGCACATATCGAAGAAGTGAGAGAGTAGTGAGAGAAAATCCTCCCAGTTTCTTGGCGAGCTAGGGTTCCAACTAGGGTCTGGCTGGCCGTACCGGCATCTGCGGTGTTGCGATTTCTTTGCTTCAGGATCGGTGGCTGTTGAATCGAGTGTTTTGGGTACTGAGGGGGTCCCTGTCAAGCCTTGGGCGGAGCTGTTTGGCATCGCTGGGGCGAATCGTCTTGCATATATTCCGCCGGAGGTTTTCAAGGGAGGAATTCGCATGCCAAAGATAGTTTGTGGTGAAGGAGCAGCCCGATGGAAACACAGTTTGGTCGGTCAGTTCCTCCATCCCACTCTACCTTCTCTTCCGGAACTCCGTCGCTGGGCGAACAAATTATGGGGGCGAGACGGTATCGTTCGTGTTTTTTTGTTTGAAATCAATTGATCCTTGTTCAGCTCCCAACCCAGGAAACATGTGATTGGATCCTGGATAGCGGGCCTTGGTTCTATTCAGACAATATGCTATATCTTCGACCATGGACCCCGAGGATTGATGTTGAAGATTTGGGGACTAAGGCTCTGCCTATCTGGGTTAGATTCACAAATGTGTCGTTGGAGTATGTTAATTTTCAAGGTTTGAGTCGAATGGGGAGTTGGCTAGGGATCCCGCTGGGTGTTGATCACACTACGAGGATGGGTGGTCGTCTTGGCTGTGCGAAGGCTCTTGTGGAGTTGAAAGCTTCGGGTGAATTTCCTGATCATGTTCTTATATGGCCAACTGAAGATCGTTCAATTAGGGTGGGTGTGGCTTATAGCCATCTTCCCCCTATCTGTGGACACTGCCAATCCTTTGGCCTCAACTGTGGGTGTGGTAAGCAGGATCGTGCTCTGAAGGATAAGGGGAACCAGGAGAATAGGGAAGTGGAGCGTGTCTGGGTAAGGAAGAAGACTGGGGGCGATGAAACTAAGAATAATCCTAACCAGAACAGTGGTAGTCCAGTCATGATAGATAAAGGGAAGAATGTGGTATCTGCAGGTTCTTTACATCGTTCTAGTCTTATGATTGGATCAAACTGTGTTGGTATTAATCTGGAACATACCTTCCAGTCAGTTATAGAATGCAGTTCGCCACAGCTCCCAACAGAGGATGAGTTTCAAAGGATGGTGAATGGAGCAAGGCCTAGATGTTGGTCACCTCTTCCTAGTTCCACCAGTGTGCTGCAAACAACTCAAGCGTTTGCTGCACTGCAGGGGTTAGGAGATAGAGAGATTACTCAATTGCAAGATGCTCCTAAGAAAGGTGGTAGAAAGGGTGGGGGTTCTCAGTCCCCCCAGGATGAAGATACTATTCTGGAACATTAGAGGGTTTAACAAGCCCTCTAAGAGAAGGGACTTTTCACAAGTCCTGAGAAAGTACAAGGTGGATGTGGTGGCTATACTTGAAACAAGGGTAAGGAAGGCAAAATCTGATGAAACTGTAGTGAATTTCTGTGTAGGTTGGAAGAAGTATCTCAATTACTTTGAAAGTGATCTAGGTAGAATTTGGCTATTCTGGGATCCAGACATTGAGCTTAGAGTTCTTGCCCCCAGGAAGAATTATGTGCATTATGTGGCCCCGGAGTCAAGTGGTGCTAGTTGTTTCATTACAGCTGTTTATGCGTCAAATGATGAGATAGAAAGGAGAGACACCTATAGAGACCTGACTAGGTTCAAATTATCTTCTGCCCCTTGGATTGTTGGAGGGGATTTTAACTCTGTCTTGTCCCCAGTGGAAACTTCTAATTTGACCATGGTAATTAGTTGTATGTTGGATTTCAAAGGTTGGGTTGATGATATGGAACTGGTTGATCATAGGTCGACTGGACCTTTCTTTACTTGGACGAACCGGCAAAAGGATAACCCTATTGCCAGAAAACTCGATCAGGCCCTTGTAAATGAAGCTTGGTTTGATGTTTTTCCTAGTTGTGGTATTGATATCTTGGTAGGGACTTTCTCAGACCACTGTGGGGTATGTGTTGATACAAAACCAGGGCAACGAACTCTACCTAAGCCTTTTAAGTACTTTGAGCTTTGGGCTGGTCATCCTGACTTCCTCAAAATTGTAGGAGAGGGATGGTCTACCCCTGCTCAAGGGACCCCGTTACTGGTTGTAAGGACTAAGCTTAATGCTGTCAAGAAGGCGCTGAAGAGGTTGAATAAGGAAGTGTTTAATGATATTAGTGGACAGGTGAGAGCAGTAGAAGGGCAATTGTTTGCTGCTCAAGATTTGGCTCTATCCAACCCAACTGGTGATGTTTTTGCTTAAGTAGACTCCCTGAATTCACAACTGGTGAAACTGAAGAAGGATGAGGAGAGCTTTTACTGGCAGAAGTCTCGGGTAAACTACTTGAAGCTTGGGGGACCAAGGTAACAGATTCCTTCATCAATCAGTTAAGATCAAAACTGCTAGGAAGGCTATAAGGAAACTAGTGCTTGAGGGGGGTGAGGAGGTAGTTGAGATGGACAAAATTGCTGATGAAGCGGTGGAGTTTTATAAAAATTTATTTGGCTTCATTGATCCAGAGGTAAAACCTTGCAGAGAGCACCTGGAGGGCCTGGTAACACATAGACTGAGTGATGAGTAGAGGGCTTCCTTGTGTCAAGGCTTCACAGCTGATGATGTGAAAAGAGTTGTGTTCAGCATGAATACTCATCGAGCCCCTGGCCCTGATGGGTTTTCGGCTTGCTTCTATAAGCGCACATGGGGGGTTATAGGAGAGGATGTCACTGCTGGGATCCTGGAGTTCTTCACTACAGGTAAACTTCCTAGTAGTATTAACTCCACTGTTGTGTCCTTGATACCAAAAGTCACTTCTTCTTGTAAATTAAAAGAGTTTAGGCCAATCTCCTGTGTGAATATCCTCTACAAAATCATTGCCAAGTTGATAGCAAACAGGATGAGGAAGGTTTTAGCTAGTGTGATCAGTGGAAATAAGTCTGCTTTTATTGAAGGGAGGAGAATAGTTGATAATATTTTAATGGCACAAGAGCTTGTGAGTGGCTATCATAAAAGTAATATGTCTTCTCGTTGTGCTATTAAAGTAGACCTCATGAAAGCGTTTGATTCAGTTCACTGGGGTTACTTGTTTCTCATGATGGAAGTAATGGGATTCCCCCAGAGGTTTATTTACTGGATTAGGCTCTGTGTTAAAACAACAAAATTTAGTATTTGTATAAATGGTGGACTGTGTGGGTTCTTTGGGGCACAGAGGGGGGTGAGGCAGGGGGATCCCCTCTCACCTTACCTGTTCACAATTGCAATGGAGGGGCTATCTCTTATCTTGAATCGAGCTGCAACAGAAGGGACCCTAGCTTTCCATCCTCAATGCAAAAAAGTGGGGTTAACCCACTTGTGTTTTGCTGATGATCTTCTCATCTTCACAGAGGGCTAAGGTCAAGCTATTTAGAAGGTTCAGGGGATATTGAAGGAATTCCATACCATTTCTGGCCTAAAGTGCAATCCAGGGAAATGTGAGGTGTATTTTGGAGGGAAGTTTGTGCAGTTTAAGCAGAATGCTTTGCAACTTTCAGGGTTTGAGAGGGAGATTTACCTGTTAGATATCTGGGTATGCCTCTTATCTCAGGGAAGTTACCTTCTAGTGAGACTGACAAGCTGGTGGCCATAATTACGAAAAAGATCAACTCATGGAGATCAAAGAAGCTTAGTTATGCTGGAAGGTTGCAACTGGTAACGTCAGTGTTGATGGGAACTCTTCAATATTGGATGCAGATCTTTATTTTGCCCAAAAAAGTGATCAAACAAGTTCAAATGGTATGTTCAAGGTTTCTCTAGCATGGGGGAGAAGAAGGACGTGCTAAAGTGAGTTGGGGGAGGATGGCAAGGCCTCGACTGGAAGGAGGTTCGGGTTTACGTGAGCTAAGTGCCTGGAATAAGGCCTGTACAGTCATATTTCTCTTGCTATTCTTAATGAAAAGTGGAGCTATCTGGGTGGCTTGGTTTCAGCAGTATAAGGTAAAGGATTGAAGCATATGGATTGTTTCTGCCTGTCAGAGCAGTTCCTGGGCTTGGAGGCGTATTCTCAAGATGCGCCCTCTGATCCAACCTTTACTTTTGATAAGTAACACTCAAATTCTTTGGGACAATAAACCTATGCCTGTGTTTAAAGTTTCTGTAGTTTGGAACACCTTGCGAGTCAAGTATGAGGTGGTGGACTGGGCAAAGCTTATTTGGGGGAAGAATTATGTTCCCAGAAACAGCTTCCTGGCCTAGATGATCATGTTGGATTGTATTGTCACTAAACAGAAGCTGCTGCAGTGGGGCAAGCATACTGATGGTTTGTGTGTGTTGTGTGGTAATGAAGTAGAAACTAGAGAGCATTTATTCTTTACATGTGGTTTTTCTCGTCGAGTTGTTATGGCACTGCAAATGGGGGGATTCTGTTGTAGCTCCTGGGAAGCTACTATTGCTGCAGGTATTGCCAGTTGCAGGAGGCCGAAGCTGGGGAGGGTGACCAGTTTGATCTGGTGCTTATGTTGTGCTGGGATTTGGAAGGAAAGATGCCGACGAGTTTATGGCAATGCTAGGAAAACAATAGAGGACTTAGTTCGGGAAGTTACTGTTGAATTGCAGATTATTTGTAATGATAATGAACTCTACTAGAAGGTTTGCAGCTGCTTGGACTGCAGGGGAGAGAGTAGGGGACTGGTAGCTGCTGGTAGTTTTTGTGGGGGACGTGGCAGGGGGTAGAGTTTTTTTCTCCTTCTGCTTTTTAGGGCTGCTCAACTCGAGCTTTCCTTTTCGTTGTATTTTTTTTTTGTCATAGATAGTTTGTAATAGATAGAGTATTACAATGCATTTGAAAGGAAAGAGCGGTAGTCAACCAAATGGGTTGCTACCGATGCAAGGGCCGTTTGTGTCACGCGATGGGGATCCCTGTTAGTACTACGAGGAGCAAAACAAAAGGAATAAAAGCAAATGAAGTCTTTAACAACCGCACTTCTTCAAGTACTGCCCCGCCTCGATCATGGCTGATATCATCCTCCGTTGCTCGCCGGATCACCAATTGGGAGTCCCCACAAAAGCAAATAGACAAGTACCCATGGTTAAGACTCCATACCATTGCATCTCGCAAAGCCAGAAGTTCCATTAGAAAGGGGTCCGAGATACAAGCATAAGACTTACCATATGCGCAGACAACTGACCTGTCGACAGTGAAACCAACAAAGCCTATGCTGCCTCCTGTTCCCCGTCGCGTTGCACCATCGAACCTGATCAGCAGACCCCTGTTTGGGCAAATTGGAGATGGTGGAAGGCTCCTAGATTGACCCCAAGGTGGCAGCCGACTTTGCGGAGCTGCAGTGGCTTCCCACCATTCCTCTGATTGTTTTGTATATTGCCGGAAGAGTGGACCAGGGAGATATTGTATTTTATCATATGTTGACCAGCAGCGGCCCTTCCAGATGCGCCAAGTTATGAACACCACCTCTGCAATTTCAATTTTGGATAGCTGCAAAGAAAAGAAGAGCTTATGCCATGCAAGGTCAGGGGTTAGATCGGCCATGGCTGCTCTAATCCGCTCCTTCCCTGCAAGTAACCACACACCACGCGCAACTCTACAATCAAAGAAGCTGTGTGAAATTGTCTCAATTGACTTAGAACAAACAGGGCAAATGTCAGAATCAGAAAGAGTCTTCCCCAATAGGATCGATCGCATAGGGAGGAAGCCGCGCACGACACGCCACAGGAAGAACTTGAGCTTCGGCGGAATCGCAAGATTCCACAGTCTTCCAGAACGCGGAGTTAAGATGAGAAGGAAGATTGTCAAACTCAAGCTCCCTTTCTGAGGCTAGCAGCTGGTACCCAGACTTGACAGTGTAGAGGCCAGTCGCAGAGTAGTGCCAGATTAGCTTATCCGGTAAAGGTGCCGAAGGGAGAGGGATGGAGAGAATCCAGTTAGCGCTCTCAGGAATGAAGGAAGATCGGATTAAAGCCACATTCCAGGTCCGAGTAAACGGGTCAATAAGGGATGCAACAAAAGGGTTCAAGAGCGAGACACCCGGCATCAGGATAGGAGAAGAAGGGGGTGATGAGGGTAGCCAGGGGTCGTCAAGAATACGAATAGCAGACCCGCACCCAACCTGCCACCGTAACCCCTTCTTGAGCAAGTCCCGACCTTCCAAAACCCCATGCCATGCCCACGAAGGGCGAGACCCTGCAGGTGCATCGAGAAACTGACATTGCGAGTGGTACCGCGCCTTGTAAAGCCTCGCAAGGAGAGAATTCGGGGCGGTGAGAATTTTTCAAGCTTGTTTGGCAAGCATTGCCACATTGAACAGGTCGAAATCCCGAAACCCGAAACCCCCCACGAAATTTACTAACACATATCGCAGGCCAAGAAATCCAGTGCATCCCTCTTTCTTTATCTTGACCAGCCCACCAGAACCTAGCCAGCTGGCTGTTTAATCGACGACAAGTAGTAGAGGGGGAGTCTGAAGGAATACATGGTGTAGAGCGGAGTTGCTTATCCAACCGCCTTAATCATTACCTCTTTCGCAGCCAGCGAAAAGCCTTTAGATTGCCAACTTTGGATGCGAGCAGCAAGGGCATCCTCCACGAAAAGAAAAGTCTGAACCTTAGATCTTTGAACTTGAGCAGGTAGACCAAGATACTTGTCAAGCGACCCAATTGAAGAAATCTCAAGCAGAGATTCCAATGCAGCTGCCTCTTGATCCGCTAGGTTAGCACTGAAGCAAACCGAGGACTTTTGCAGGTTGATGCGTTGTCCACTGGCCTCTTCAAATAAATGAAGTAGGTGAAGCAGATGTGTACACTTCGATGTTGTTACCCGCAAGAACAGGTAAGTGTCATCTGCAAAAAAGAGGTGAGAGACAGTAGGAGCAAGCCGGTGAATTTTAAGCCCATGGAGCTGCTGTGAATTGATGGCATTATGAAGTAGAGTGGAGAATTCCTCTGTGTAAATGGCAAATAACAGGGGGGATAATGGATCCCCTTTCCGGATCCCTCGTTGCGGATGAAAATATCCGTGTTCGTTGCCATTCAGAACTATAGTGAAAGATACTGATGTCACACAAGCTCGTATCCATTTCATCCACTGTTCACCGAACCCCAAAGCTTCCATGACTGCAAATAAGAAGCCCCATTCAACCCAGTCGTAAGCTTTTTCCATGTCCAACTTTAAAGCCATCCACCTATCCCGACCAGTCTTCTTCGTTTTCAAGTACTGCATAACTTCCTGAGCAATCAAAATGTTATCAGATATGTCTCTTCCTTTGATAAACCCATTCTGAGCATCAGAGATCACTGACGGCAGTAAAACACTCGGTCTAGCTGTGAGAATCTTTGAAACGATCTTATAGAACACCTGACAAAGACTAATGGGCCGCATTTGGCGCATCAAGTCTGCATTGGGGACTTTCGGAATGAGAGTAATGATGGTATGATTAAAATTCTACAAGAGCCGACCCGATCTGAAGAACGATGAGGTTGCATGGCACACGGAATCTCCAATTATGTCCCAGTAAGTTTGGAAGAATGCTCCAGTAAGACCATCTGAACCGGGGGCCTGATCAGGACCAATGCTAAATGCTGCCCTTCTAATCTCCTCTCGAGAGACGGCAGCAGTGAGAAAGGAGTTGTGAGCAGCTGTGATTTTCCGGGGAAGGCCTAGAGCATGCACAAGAAAGGTGGGTGAAGCTCCATTAGATAGGAATAGCTTCTGAAAGAACTCTACAGACACAGTCCCTTTCGCAGCCTCATCAAAGTGAGAGTTCCCATCTTCATCACGAAGGACGTCAATTAGATTCTGTCTCCGCCGTTGAGAAGTAGCAAGGTGGAAATGCTTAGAGTTAGTATCACCTCTTTGCAGCCACCCCATTCTGGATTTTTGTCGCCAATACTCTTCTTCTTGTAAGTAGGCAACCGATAACTGTTTCTCCAGTTCCTTAATGATATCCCAATCTGTTGGAAACTTGTCACGTTCATCAGCTATAGCCTTACGAAGCTCCCTGATCTGCCGAGCAGAGTTTGTGGTTCCCAATCTCGCCCAGCCTACTAGTCGATGCCGAACAGCCTTGAACAAGGAGAACAACTGGAATTGCAGCGTCCCTTTCCAATGCCCTTGCCATTCACGAGCTACAATGCCTCGAGCTTCATCATTGGAGCACCACCGCTGGTCATAATGGAATCGAGGCTTCCCTTTACCAGCCCCAGGTATCACCTACAGCAAGAGCATTCGATGATCCGATCCAAGATCGGTAAGATGTGAAACCTGCACATTAGGCCAAAGAGTTAGGATATCATCATTGCCTAGACCTCTATCAAGTCTCTCAAGGACCTCCTTTTCGTTGTATTGGTTGGCCATTTGTGCTTTGCATATGGTCTCTTTTTTGGCATTAATAAAAAGAGTAACTGATTCAACGGAAAAAAAAAAAAGAATATCTAGCACATGTGTCTTTAAGAGAGGGGTAAATATGGAAATATTGAGTAATGTTGGTTTGTTGAACGCGAATGGAAAAGGCGCAACTAATGAAAACTGGTCTAAATAGTGTCCCAGCCCATTAAAGGCTCAACTATCGCCGTCTCTTCAAACCTTCCCACCAGACTCAACAACCGCCTAACCTCCTCAACCTATATTTTTATGGCAGAGCAATTTTTGAAGGGGTAAATATAGAAAGGTTGAGTGTTCTTGCTTGGAGAGCTAACAGTGATTGGTGGGTTATTTGGTTTCTTTGACAGTAATGTGTGGTCTCTTAACCATCAATTCATTTGATTGCTTTTCTAGGTTGATTTTTTAGTTGATTAAAGATACATAACTATACTTTTTGTTGCTTTTGTTATGATACTCATTTTCAGTATCATCATTTTCCTGATATGAAATGTTTTGTGGTTAATTTCCAGTAAACAAAGATTATTATGTTTAGTGTTGTCATAAGGAATAGCTTCAATCATACCACTTTTACATAGATTTTATATGTAGGAGCTGAGATCGTTATCGAATTGAACTATTCAAACAATAATGCTGATCTTCAACATATAAAACATGGTTTCTTTAGAGTGAAATAACATCATGATTGCAGATAGACCTGGCAAATTATAACCTGACCCATTGACCCTACCCAAAACCGCCCAAAAAATAGAAGATTTTACAACCCGAAACCCGAATGACCCGAACTCGATGAATGTGTGAATTTTTTGGTCGGGTTGGGTGGGTTAGTGGGTCGACCCGTTAGACCCGTTCCAGTTCATATGTCACTCGCAAAAATGATAAAATCACTCATAAATTGGTGAAATGTTTAAAAAAATCCATAAGGATTTGAAAGACATATTTGGAGTTTACGGATAATCAAATATCATCATGTGTTTCTTGTAGTAGTATTACTCTTGTGATATTTGTTTGTCAATTTGTGCAATTTGTATTTCATTTCATTAGCATGGGAGGATTTGAGAATATGTTACTTGACATGTGTTAGGTAAACTATTGTCATGTATATGTGAAGATTTGTTTTCTTTAAAAAAATATGAAGCATGCTTAATATTGTTTCTGAGAGCGCTCATAACCCGAAATGACCTGTAACTGACTCGTTCTAACTACAACATCCCGATCGCCGATCAAGTATAACCGCCAACCGGCTATAGCATAAGGCAAGCAAGCAATAATAATTTATCATACCAGGGAGATCTAGGCTTACCCTACTTGAGGTTTAGGGTTCGTTATCTAGCCAACCTAGAGTAGTGATAAGAAGAACTAAACTAACTAACCTAGCTAACCACTAATCTAGCTATTTACAAGGCTGGGATCTCTCCTGGGTTGAATCCTCCTATCTTCGTCATAGGATCAATGTTGAGTACCATCCTAGCTCTATCGAATCACTACCCTACTGTTAGGGGATGAACTCCCTCGGGGACGGACTCGGAACGGTGAAATGATGGACGGACCCGGACGATATAGGGTGAGGAGTGTGACTCGCTCGAATCTACACTACAATTAAACACCAATTAGAGCCCAAGTTTTAAACTCTAATGGGGTGCAGTATAGGGCAAGTATCTATATATCGACCCAGGCCGGTCCGTCTACCCCTACTTCGGTTGTAAAAATCATTATCTAGCGATAAAAGTTTGGTTTAAAGGTTTGCCAATTAAAAAGAAAGAAAGCAAAAGTAATTTGGTTTGAAAACTATTTTGTGGGAAAGTCACTTGGGTTTCGCTTCCCCCTAAACCGCTACTATGCTACGTGGTATGGAACGATTGCCTTGTGCACGCTAATCGTGAACCGCAGAGGAAAGCGTATGTGGTCGGGGACCACAGTCTCAATTTCTAAACCGAGGTGAGGATGAAAGGTCGTGTCACTCGACCTCTCGTTTTAGACAATCGGTAATCGGCTTACTTCCTTACTCAACTCTAAGGTCGGACAGTTTAATTACGATTAATCGACTTGTTTAATTCAATATTGAGGATTTCCCTAACTCAACCTAGTTTAGGTGGCTTGGAAAGCGGAACGAAAACCAACTCGATTGAGTCTTCCTTAAAAAGAGGGATTTTCCTCTCTAAACTAGGCTAAGTTGGTAAATTAGATTACTAGCACCTAAATGCACAAACTTAGGGGTGATAAGCACAATTATGCACAACCCTAGGATGCTAAGCACAAAATATGCACAACCCCTAAGTTACTAAGCACAAGCATGCCAAATCATGGTGAAAAATACCTCAAACATTAAATTGAACAATGCCTAATATCAATCATTCAAACCACATACAAGAAAACTACATAGTAGGGTTTAGGGTTTCACTATACCCAAGTGGGAGGAGGACTACTCCATGGAAGAAGTGGGAAGAACAAAGGAGAAAAAGGTGGAAACCATCTTGTGGGGATGCCTCCTCTCTTCTTCAACCTTGAGCTGGGATTTCCTTGGGGAAATCTTCCCAAAACCTCCTTTGAAGCCAAGCCCTAACTCCTTCTTCTCTCTTGGTTCTGGTTCTCTCTCTAAAATTCAGAAGAAGTGTTTCTCTCACAAAAAGTGGCACTCCCTTCTCTTTCCTTGCAGCTCAGCTTTTAAACACGAGAGGGGATGAGTTCACGACCATGAACTCTCAAGTGCGTCTGTGAACTCACGCCTTGCTCCAAAACGCTCTGCATCAATCACGACAGTTAATGGGCAACTGCTTGTGTTCACGGTCTTAGTGACCATGAACTCGCCTTGCGTCAGTAACCTTCAAGTTGGCTCTGGACGCCTTGCGCTTCACGGTCAACTCCACTTCTTCACGGTCTTGAACGACTGTGAACTCCTGCCTTTAGCCGTGAACTTGCGTTTTTTTCCCCTCTTCTCCCCGTTTTCGATCCTTTTCGCCAATCCTTCGACTCTGAGGCTGGTTCCACCTGTTAAATCCTGAAAATCACTCAAACACGAAGAACCTCGCGTAAAACCAACCTCTAATGAGCGAATTTGACACAAACATCTAAGCAAACCGGGGGCAAACTATGTGGAATTAGGCCCGAATCACTCCCCCACACTTAAACGTTTGCTTGTCCCCAAGCAAACCATTTCACGCACACGGTAATATTTCAAGCTACACAAATGCTTTGGGGACAACTCAAAGGACACGAAGCGGGAATTCTCGATGTTTATTGACAATCAACACATGAACCGTTGCAAGCAATTCTGACATCCACCACAAACGACATTCAAAGCCACCAAAACGGGCAAATGAAAAGTTCTCAACTTATTCATGGATAAATGCAAGTCTCAACAAAACCACTTATCGACCACAACCAACCATGCATGGAATTCAAGTCCGAGGAACAAATGGAAAGGCAACAAAGGTCCTCAACGGGGTATGATATGACATGCAAAGCAAGAATGAATCGCTCACTCTCAAGACCAGTGGGGTCGGGACCTTTTTGGTGCAAAAGATGTACACAATCGTAACCTCTCGGCCCTATCGTCTCAATACCACGGCGGAAACCTCTAAATGCTAGAGTTCACGGGATGGTTGTCACCACTAGCTCGTCCGGAGGTCTTAGACACGGGTTCAGATGACTGGTGATTGGCTTGGACATGGGGAAAAGGCTTTTTGGGTGGTGGCAATCATGACGTGAGGTTCTACATCTTCAACCTAAACCCGAAGGGTCTATGGTTTCGACTAAAACCCTTCTCTTAAATCAAAGGTCACTAGCATCGGCCAAAACCCTTATCTCTCCCTTCTAGATATCACCGATCATGAACTACCTTGAAGCACTCTTCCTCGGTCAACTCTTGCTAGTTCTTTAAGGTTTGGCACTATCTACTTTATTTACCCTATTTTATTACCTCTTTTTCGTTTCTATTTTCTTTTCTTTCTCTTTTTTTCTTTTCTTTTTGAGGGGGTATTAGAGAGTAAAAACACTTTCCACCTAGACATTTATCGACCAATGCTCTCTTTTTGAGGAACTGACTCCAACACTACACTCCATTTTGCACTCCTAGCAAGAACCACACATGAACATCCTATGTAGAACCTCTATGGAAACTCAACTGTAAGAGTTCCGAGACACACGGGTGACTCATGTTTGGACGCGAGGAAAGGATTTGGGGGTCGTTCTACAAACACCTTTAAGCTCACACGAACAAAACTCCTAAACTGAGAATGACCCACGGAATTACACGGCTCAAAGGGGTTGACTAAGGGATGATGCATCTCAGGACAATCAACTTTTGGGGCGTGGACTAATCATATGCCTCCATCATACTTGCTAGTGATAACTTGTGATGTTATGAGTAAATCAATAAATGAATCTTATGTTCATCAACATTACTGGGCATTTGGAGCATGAATCCAACTTGTTGTGCAATTTGGATTCGGTAGTAAGAGTTCGTCCTCATGAATGTTTTATCATTATGACAAAAAATTAGAGGCATATGAGTTTATATGACTAAAGCAATGGCGCGGACATCCTTCACAACCACTACACTAGCCTTCCATCATACATAGAGAGTAGCAATTCAAAGAAAGATGAGCTTGAAATTGAAAAGGGAAGCCTGCATTATAATGTCCATCAAATGCATAGACAAAACTCATTGTTTAGAAGGTAGAGGCATGCAAAGCAGTATACTAAACCTACCACACACTTTAACGGGATAACCTCCTTCTTGGCCCAAACAAAGCAGTATGGAAAAGCAGCACGAATGTAACTCGATGGTTTATAGAATCCATGCACACTTGGATGGTTTCTCTCTATTCTTGGGAATTTTAGAAAGAAAGAAATGAAATGGAAGATGGAAAGTGAAAAAGCATCATCTTCTCGACTTAAGGCAACACCATTAGAAGGATGGTCACGGGGTTCTTTTGCCTAGAAATTCGAGTAGTTTGGCATGGACATGATTGAGGTTGTGGCTCATGACACATAATAACCCAAAAACCAAGTGTCGATTTCAAAAGCTAGCTCATGCTAGGCATGCGTTGCAAAGAGCAAGACAATCCGTAGTTGCACTGTCTATGAGAAGAGCACCACTTAGGGCGATCATTGTTCAACCCCTACATTGCTATTTTTGGGGAGCAATATAAAGATGACTTGGCGCCATAAGAATCAAATTGTAGGACAATTGAATTGATCACCCTCCTTACTTCCCAAGGGGAAAGTAACCCTCTTTGGAGGTGCTATATTCTCATATCCTGTCTTCTTCGAACTAAAAACTTCAAAATAGAAAACCATTAATCAATCCAAGATACAATCACCCTACAATTTAGTTCAAACTATGCATAAGATATAACATTCGAAGGAGAAACACAAAGAGAACAAGCATCATATAAATAATGATGTAAGACTTCCACCGACAGTACTTTCCTAGACGATTGTTTGATTTGTCGTTATGTGCCCCTGTAAAGAAGCCGGTTATGGACTTACGCCCGACCTTGCCTTATCTACAACCCATTGGGCTATCCAAAATGCCCTTTCCTTGTTGTGTCAACCCACTAGGCCTTTTGGTACTTGGGAGTGAGAATCTCTCACCTAATGTGGAGGATTTTGGTATTCGTTGAAAAATTGTTGATTTTCTAGTAACCTATGTTTACTTTATTATTTTTATTATCATCGTGTGCGTTGATTGTGCATGAGATGTTTGCTTCTTGACCCCATAAAAGTGACCGTCCAATTGGGTCAAGTCAAGACCTAAAATCACTTAGAACATGTGGTTAGATGCACAATCATTGATTTATACATCCATATGTGTGTTGGGCTAGTGCCTAATTTGAGAATTAAGTTTAATCCCTGACTAGATGGTCAATTATTTGACCATAAAGTTTCCCATGATTTAGGTTAGAGGCATCAAATACCAAATACTCTTTCATTCTTGAGTTGATAGACCGATAATTACACATGTTTTTACCCATATTCTTGAGCCGTTTAAGGTGTTGATTCTCATGTTTTAAGCCGATTTCACGCTAGGTTGTGCGTTTATGCCACATTTTTCAGGGCTTAGCATTGGCATCAAGGCGAAGGAACGAGTTTCGGGTCGAAAGCAGCTCGTTTGGGTCGAAGCGTGCTGGAGGACGAAAATACCCGGCCATGACCAGAAATACCCGGCCGGGTATTATTTTGAGGAGACCGGGTATTTGCCGCTTTGGACGTCTGAAGAACAGAGGGGGTCCCGGTCGTGAAGCTTAAATCCCCGGTCGGGGATTATTGGCCTAGACCGGGGATTTTTCCCTGAGGCAAAATGCGCGTTTTAATTATACCCGGTCGAGACCCAAAATACCCGACCGGGTATTTCGACCGGGTATCGCGACAGGCAGCAATGTTAAAGGAAAAGAAGGCTAAAAATCAAGGGTTCCGAGTTTTAGAGAGAGAGCGATTCCTAGAGAGAGAAAGCGACGAACCAGAGTTCCCAAGTGCCATAGCTTGATCTTCATCACCATTGGAGCCCGGCTTGAGCTTGGAGAAGTGCCGATTGTCAACCAGGAGCAGAAACTCATCCTTCACAGTATGATTTCCGCGTCTGAATCTGCTTTTGCTTCTTTCTCCATGGAGTAGTTTCCCCATTCATCTGGGTATGGGGAACCCTAGATTTGTATGTTAGGTCTGATTGTATGAACCCAAGTACAGATTTTATGAGTTGATTATATTCGATTGAGGCATGAATGATTGAATGACTTGAATCTTGATCAAATTCATGTTGTTTCTGCTTTAACCTAGAATGAGAATATCTGCCTAGGTTGATAGAGCACCCTTAATTGAAGGTAGTGAATTGGCGACTTTAGTCGAGGAGCCAATTCACTATTCTGTACCGAATTTAATTCGGTAGTGGAGGTTTGGTTCGTTAGGGCCTCAATCTGTTTACTCCGGTGGAGGTTAGTTGCCCGCTGGAGACTCAGATTGAGAGGGTCTGGAGACCTTTAGTCGAGACTTCAGACTGTTTAAGAACCTTCCGCAATATAACTTTCCTGAAAACTTAACTTGGTAAATTGCCATCCGGCTTAACTGCAGTCTAGGGGGAACCATATCCGGGTGGCCTCTCTTGACTTGAAAACAACCGTTTAACTTGCTTGTTTGTTTGTTAATTTGGACTTGCACTAAAGTTTCACTGCTGGATAACAAGAATTCACTGAGTAGTCATCAAATCTAGGACCCGGGTTGACATTAAAACCCAAACCCGTTATACTACGCTTTAGGAAGTGGTTACACTTGGCCAATTTCTAGAGTGACAGTAGGAGTGAGTCAAGTTTTTGGCGCCGTTGCCGGGGACGGCTAGGTTGTTGAAGAAAAGTGATTTCTGTTACTTTAGCATTTTCATTTTCGCATTGATTGTTTGTTCTTTCCCACTTGTGCCTTCACGGGTTTGCCTTGCTTGAGTGTGTGCATGATAGTGCATGACCCGTAGCCAGTCGGGGGGTTTACTGCCGTTGGATCCAGAGCTTGAACGCACCTGCCGCCAACTTAGGAGACAACAGGGAGCTAGACTGGCTACGGAGGAGCGCATAGACGGCCATTTGAGCAGCGAGTCCGAGGACGAGTACGAGATGGAAGGAGATCACAATCCACACCAGGGGAATCCTCACCAGGTTCCCCCGGTGAATCAGCTCTTGGGGAACAACCCCATACCCCAGGCAGATGGAGTTCATCATCATCCACAACCGCCGGGTCCCACCTTGGAGTACTACTACACTCCACGGATTGCTGACATCCGCCCAGTCATCCTCTATCCGACCATTCCAGCGAACAACTTCGAGATCAAGCCATGCTGGATTCAACTCATTACATCCTCTATCCAGTTCCATGGCTTGAAGGATGAGGAGGCAAGGGTGCACCCCGGACAGCCAAAGGGTGATTGAGTCTCTATGCCCAGGAGGGGATATTCTCACTAAGACTCCACCCGAGCTGAACCAGATGATCAGTACCTTGGCTGCCCGCGATCATTCCTGGGGGCAGAGTAGCAGAGGCAGAAATTCCCGGGACCATGGTGTGCACGCTATGGAGGCCAGGTCTGGGTTAGAGCAGCAGGTGGCTGAGTTGGTGCAGACATTGAAGCAGCCCAACAGTCTTATTCCGGGCCGAGGTACAGCTACGCCTCCAGTAGCTCAGTGTCAGTGGTGTGAGGCCCGAATCATCTGGTGGAGGACTATCAGGCTATGAGGGAGTCCTCTACTCCCCAAGAACAGGTGTACTTCATCGCCAATGCTCGGCGCCTTGACCCATATAGCAATACATACAATGAGGGGTGGCGCCAGCATCCCAACTTTTCCTGGAACAGCAACACCACTAAACCACCTGGTTTCCCAGCACCATCGGGTGGTTTTCAGAAGAGGCAGCCCTTCCAGGCTTGGCAGGGGCCACCACCATAGCAGCAGCCCTACCAGCCTAGGCAGGGGAAGCCATTCCAGCAGCCCCAGCGTCAGTATGTGATAGACCGTTATTTACACATGTTTTTACCCCTGCTCTTACTCCGTTTGAGGTATTCATTCTCGTGTTTTAGGCCGATTTCACGCTAGGTTGTGCTTGTTTATGTATTTCAGGTCCTAGTACGTGAATGGAGGCTTGGGAGCGAGTTTGAGGTCGATTGGACAAGGATCGGACGCATGGCGAGGTTCTGAGGAATTCGCACGGGCACATCCACAACCACCACGGCCGTGCAAGTGACCAGTTTGGCCGTGCGGGATTGTGCGTGGGCACGCACGGGATTGTGCGTGGCTACGCACGGCCGTGCAAGTGACCAGTTTGGCCGTGCGGGATTGTGCGTGGGCACGCACGGGCACAAGTGAAATCCGCACGGCCGTGCAAGGTGCAATCCTGGCCGTGCGAGTTGGCTGAGGTTTGACTTAATGATACGGCGCGTTTTGAGTTGCACGGCCAGAATGGTGATGTGCACGGCCGTGCACCCTGGCCGTGCAAGTTGGGAAACCCTGTTTTAGAGCCTATTCCGAGCCAGAAGTGGGGGAATCGTGTTTTGAGAGCAAAAACAGAGCCCTAGAGAGAGAAAGTGCGAAGAACACACCCTAGAAGCTGTCTTAGAGCTGGATTTCATCGAATCGAGCTTGGAGATCGTCATAGGAGTGAAAATCATCGTCCCGGAGCAGATTATCCTCATCGTTATGAGTATGACTAATCCGATTCTTGTTTTCTCTTCTCTCTCTATGGAGTAGAACCCTTCTCTCACTTGGGTATGAAGAACCCTAGTTCCTTGTGTTAGGGATTTGATTGTAATGACTTGGGATGATATTACTGTTTGATTTTAATCGAATGATGCATGTTTATTGAATTGATTTGAGTCTGATCAGCTTTTCTCAATTTCTGCTGCAACCTGAGATAGATAGAATCTGATTAGGTTGCTAGAGCCTCTTCATTCGATAGTAGGAGATTGGCTATACGAGAGTTAGCCAGTTTGCTGCTTTGTACTGGTGTTCTTGGCGCCAGTAGTGGAGTTCTGTGTTCATAGCCTCAGCTTTCTATCCCGGTGAAGACTAGTCGTCTGCCGGGTAGTTAGACTGAGAGGGCTTGGTCAGCTTAAGAGATTCCAAGCTACTGTCGGATCTTCCGCACTCTAATCAACAGTAAATCAACCCAGGGAATTGCAATTGAACCTAACTAAGGGGCTAGGGGGACTCAATCCCGAGTGACTCTTGCCTGCTTTAGAAACCGAACAATTTACTGCTTTCTTGTTGCTTTTACTTTTCACAACAATCACTCGAACTAGTTTGCTAGATAATAGAGAATCACGGAGTAAGCAGTAGATCTAGACCCCGGGTTGATAATTAAACTTGCCTGTTACTGCATTCCCGGACTGCGATTCCACTTGGTCGCAGTTTGGTGTTGTGTTTTGGCATGTCAAGTTTTTGGCGCCGTTGCCGGGGACCCTCTAGGTTATTGGGGAAACGTGAGAATTTGTTACTCTAGCTTTTTATTTATTGCATTTTTTTTCTTTTCCACCCTTGCTTTTCACTTGGGTGTTATGTTTTTGTTGGTGCAGCTCTGAAACATGGATCCTCATGGCTTCTCCAACCATTGGGGGTATCAACCACCATCCGTGTGGTATTACCCCGAGACTTCCTGGAGCAATCAAGGAGGAGAAGACTATGGATTCGGATGTCAGTACCAACCCCCCTACTATGGAGAACAACCAAACCCTTGGGAACCTCAAGAACAATATCCTTTTCAAGAAGAGTTCCTGCCACAACCAGCAGAGCCATGCTACACTTCACTGGAAGATCCGAACAAACAATTAAGGCTTCTCGTGGAGCAGTTTACTCGAGACACTGAGAGAGCATGCTCCAAGATGGATCTTCAAATCCAAGCCCTTGACTCTTCCGATCCCTCATTGCTCCACGACATGGAGTAGACTGTTCAGTGCTCAGCGAAGCAAACAGAGTGGGTGAAGCAAATTTGCTCACATCCTGCTCAAGATCACCTTTCTGCTGCTACGCTAGAAGAGGCGGAGTATGACAAGGGCAGCGGGGCCGTTGAGGAGCCTACAGAAGTTATCACAGAGAACTCCCATAATGATCATGATCAGGAAATTCCTCTGGTGGCAGATCACACCGTTCTTCATTTATGCTCTAGCATGTTGGGCCTGTGCGAGGAGAGGCAAGATGATCCCATTGAAGAAATTGCTTGGCGACTTGCTCTCCAATCTGTTTTGGAAGAAGAAGAGCGAGCAAGGATGAGGAAGGAAGTTGTGGAGGAAGAGGAAGGAAGTAAAGACGAGGTAGTTCTTGATCTTTTCCAAGGGGAGAGACCACATTTTGAAGAAGGTAGGGGGGTTGTGGAGGCAATTGGCGTCCAGGCTGAGGATGAAGTTGAGGTGGAAGAGGCTTGCACCGAGCCTATGTTACACTTGATATCTCCACCAAACTTCGAGGATCTGCTTGGCAAGGACCCATTTGCAGTGTCTCTTTGCCCAACTAAGACCACATCAACATCAATCCCTCTTGGTGGATACGATGGTGGTCAATCGAATATATCTTATCTGGTTTGGGGCAATGAGACAAGAGCAGATGCGAAGGAGAGGTCTCGTGAGTGGAGACTTCATCTTCCTCAAGGTCACGAGCCGTCTTCATCACCTATCACTTCACTTTCTTGTGACTTGAGACTCCACATCATCGATGAGAACCTCAACTTCAAGGAGGTTTTGGGGTGGACCGAAACTTAGGAGCCACCGTCTAGCTAAGACGTAAAAGAAGCGCTTGTGGGGAGGCAACCCCACCAAGGTTTGTTTTTCTTTTGTTTGTTTTTGTCGGTTTATCCACTTGGAACTATGGTTTCTATCACCCAGTGTGTTTTGCTGATGCTAGCCCCGCTGACTGGTCCACTTCCAGTCCCCCAGCAGTGTTTTAATCCTGTAACATCGTTCCCCTTCTCTTTCCCTCTACTCCATTGAGGGCAAAGTCGTGCTTAAGTGTGGGGGGATGCTTTGTATCGGTTGGAATATTTATGATGGTGCTTGGAGCCTAGTCCGCTGTCCGAATCTTACGATTTGAGGGCTCCAAGTACTGCTGTTTGATCATATTGGCACTGTGTTTTGATGGATGAATTGATTGGTTTTCGGATTAATGCATGACAACTTGTTTGCGACTAGGACAACCTATGATGAGGACTGAGATGTGCAGTAGAACGATTTAGAGGTTCAGTTTTCCAACTGTTTGCTTGCCAACTGTGACTTGATCTGACTTGATCTGATTACTTGTTCTTGACAGTCGTTTATGCATCTAGTTCAGGGTATCAGAATGTGAGATAGAGCATATAGGTAGCCATGTGAGATTTGAGCCTGCTCGTTTCTTTTTTGTGCGATAGATCCCTCTTCCATGATGTGTAGCATTCACGTTGTCACTAGCTAAGATGATGGTGGCATAGGATTAGCCCATGCCCAAAAACTGACTGTCCTGATGTGTCATATCCCCTAGTCAGCCCCTTTGAGCCGTGTGTTATCCTTTCTTTTGGTCTATAATGAAAAAAATCACCCTTGTTGCATCTTTTAGAAGGTTCCACAGAGTGGTTTTTATATATTCTCTGATGTTTCTGCTAAAGTCTATGTGAGTGTTGGAGGTAGTGCTTAAAAGTTGGGCAGGTGTTTGAAATTTATGTAGAAGTGGTGGCTCTCTTAAGAAATGAAAAGAAAAATGAAAGAAAAACAAAGAAAAATTGAAAGCAAAAGAGAGCCACTACCAAAAATCTGAATAATGCCCAGTAAGCAGTGTTTCTTAGCAGTATGGCTTGGAAATGCTGATGTTTATGCCTCCTTCGCTCTTGTGCTCTTAAGATATTGAGTAATGCAGAATAGCAGAAAGAAAATACCGGGTTGTTTGACTGTGATTGTGTGTTTGGAAAATGTGGAACCTTTTGCTATGAATACTTCCACCACCTAAAAGGCCTTTTCCCCATGTCCAAGACCCTAGCCAGTCATTTGAACCTGTGTCTAAGACCTCCTGATTAGTTAGTGGTGACACCCCATATGTGAACTCTAGCATTTAGAGGCTGCCATCATGGTGAAGAGATGATCGGGATTGAGAGAAATAGCATGCGCATCTTTCGCATCAAATTGTCCTGACCCCACTGGTCGAGAGTGAGTGATTCATTTTCATTTTCTATATGCTCTTGTACCCCGGTGAGGACCTAGATTGCTCGGTCTCTATTCTGATGTCCTGAGTTGGATGCATGAGTTGACTGTTTTGAGTAAGTGGTTGAATCAAGTCTAGGTTGGCCAGTGAACAGAAGGGAGACTCTTCCTTTACTCGATTTGCTGCACTCGAATGTCCTTTGTGGTGGTTGTCCAGGTTGTTATTGAGGTTGTGCATGTATTGATGTTTGAAAACCAGTGCGATTCACGTGTTCTGTGCCTTTATGACTTGTCCCCAATGTTGGTTGATTGAAATATGTAAACTTACCTGGTGTCTGACTTAGTTTGCTTGGGGACAAGCAAACGGTTAAGTGTGGGGGAGTTTGGTAGACCGTTATTTACACATGTTTTTACCCCTGCTCTTACTCCGTTTGAGGTATTGATTCTCGTGTTTTAGGCTGATTTCACGCTAGGTTGTGCTTGTTTTTGATATTTCAGGTCCTAGTACGTGAATGGAGGCTTGGGAGCGAGTTTGAGGTCGATTGGACAAGGATCGGACGCATGGCGAGGTTCTGAGGAAGTCGCACGGGCACATCCACAACCCGCACGGCCGTGCAAGTGACCAGTTTGGCCGTGCGGGATTGTGCGTCGGCACGCACGGGATTGTGCGTGGCCACGCACGGCCGTGCATGTGACCAGTTTGGCCGTGCGGGATTGTGCGTGGGCACGCACGGGCACAAGTGAAATCCGCACGGCCGTGCAAGGTGCAATCCTGGCCGTGCGAGTTGGCTGAGGTTCGACTTAATGATACGGCGCGTTTTGAGTTGCACGGCCAGAATGGTGATGTGCACGGCCGTGCACCCTGGCCGTGCAAGTCGGGAAACCCTGTTTTAGAGCCTATTCCGAGCCAGAAGTGGGGGAATCGTGTTTTGAGAGCAAAAACAGAGCCCTAGAGAGAGAAAGTGCGAAGAACACACCCTAGAAGCTGTCTTAGAGCTGGATTTCATCGAATCGAGCTTGGAGATCGTCATAGGAGTGAAAATCATCGTCCCGGAGCAGATTATTCTCATCGTTATGAGTATGACTAATCCGATTCTTGTTTTCTCTTCTCTATCTATGGAGTAGAACCCTTCTCTCACTTGGGTATGAAGAACCCTAGTTCCTTGTGTTAGGGATTTGATTGTAATGACTTGGGATGATATTACTGTTTGATTTTAATCGAATGATGCATGTTTTATTGAATTGATTTGAGTCTGATCAGCTTTTCTCAATTTCTGCTGCAACCTGAGATAGATAGAATCTGATTAGGTTGCTAGAGCCTCTTCATTCGATAGTAGGAGATTGGCTATACGAGAGTTAGCCAGTTTGCTGCTTTGTACTGGTGTTCTTGGCGCCAGTAGTGGAGTTCTGTGTTCATAGCCTCAGCTTTCTATCCCGGTGAAGACTAGTCGTCTGCCGGGTAGTTAGACTGAGAGGGCTTGGTCAGCTTAAGAGATTCCAAGCTACTGTCGGATCTTCCGCACTCTAATCAACAGTAAATCAACCCAGGGAATTGCAATTGAACCTAACTAAGGGGCTAGGGGGACTCAATCCCGAGTGACTCTTGCCTGCTTTAGAAACCGAACAATTTACTGCTTTCTTGTTGCTTTTACTTTTCACAACAATCACTCGAACTAGTTTGCTAGATAATAGAGAATCACGGAGTAAGCAGTAGATCTAGACCCCGGGTTGATAATTAAACTTGCTTGTTACTGCATTCCCGGACTGCGATTCCACTTGGTCGCAGTTTGGTGTTGTGTTTTGGCATGTCAGTATGCCCAGCCTCCAGCAGCTGCAGCTCCAGATAATCAAATGACGGATCTGAAAAATATTTTGCATGCATTCATGACCACTAGCCAGGCGAATTTCACGAGGATGGATCAGAACATAGCCTCACTGGAGGCAGGCCAGAGAAACCAAGGTGCCATTCTGCAAGATCTACAGAATCAGATTGGGAGCTTAGCTCGCCAAAACACTACCAAGGCACCGGGGAATCTGCCTGCCACCACTATTCCGAACCCTCGTGAACCTCACCAGCAGCTGGATGCCATCACTACCAGGAGTGGTAAGACCATATCTGCTGCTCCTGCCCAGACTGGGCGAGACGAGCCACTACCTGCTTCAACACCTCTAGCTGATAATGCAGAAGTGGGAGAAGGCAAAGAAGCACCTGCTCCCAAGCCGCAGCCTGCGGTTAAGGAGTATGTACCCCAGCTGCCCTTCCCCGCTCGCCTACATAAAGACAAGCTGGAGACAGAGTTTGCCAAGTTCATGGCAATGTTGAAGCAGGTCAACATCAGCATGTCGTTCGTGGAGGCACTGTCGAAGATGCCCAAGTATGCCAAGTTCATGAAAGACCTCCTCACCAACAAGAAGAAACTTGGGGATCTGTCGACAGTGATGCTCAGCGAGGAGTGTTCTCCTATCCTGCAGAACAAGCTGCCCGAGAAGCGCAAAGACCCAGGGAGTTTCACTATCCCTCTTGTTATTGGCAGCATGCATGTAGGAAAGTCTTTGGCAGACCTAGGCGCTAGCATAAATGTCATGCCTTACAAATTGTTTAAAAAGCTAGACCTAGGTGAACCTAGAGCTACTAGGATGAGCATTCAGTTAGCTGATTGTTCCATCGTGCATCCTAGGGGTATCATTGAGGATCTGCTTGTTAATGTTGGTGCATTCACATATCCTGTTGACTTTGTTATTTTGGATATAAATGAGGATGTTGATGTGCCTTTAATTTTGGGCAGACCGTTTCTCGCCACCGCCAAGGCGCTTATTGATGTGCATAGTGGTAAATTGATCCTACGTGCTGGTGATGAACAGGCTACTTTTTCTGTGCCTGAGAATGGGAAACACTCTCATTTGCATGATGACATAGATTACTGTGATGTGCTTACTGATTTTGAGACCGAACTCGCCATAACGAGTGCGGGTACTGACGATGCTCTTGAGCGTTGTATTTTTCTAGGTGAGCAGGCATCGCGGAGCCGCAGCTGGCGGAGCAGTTGGCCGCGTTGGAGAGTGGCCCATTCTTGGAGGGCGACAGGCTGTTCAAACCGATCTCATCCTCCACCCGCATCACTACCTCCTTGGAGAAGCCACCAGAGCTGGAGCTTAAGCCCCTCCCTCCTCATTTGGAGTATGCATTTCTCCAGGAGGGGAATAAGCTGCCAGTCATCATCAGCTCGACCCTCACACCCGAGCAGAAGAACAGACTGGTGGCCTTGCTGAAGCAGTACGAGCGAGCTCTAGCGTGGAAGATCACAGACATCCGGGGGATCAGCCCCTCCTTTTGCTCCCACCGGATACTGCTAGAGGATGAGATGCGGCCAGTGAGACAGTCGCAGAGAGGATTGACACCGAACCTGGAGGCGGTGGTTCGGGCAGAGATTGTGAAGCTGATGGACGCGGGGATCATCTTCGCCATTTCCGACAGCGAGTGGGTCAGTCCCACCCAGGTGGTACCCAAAAAGGGTGGGATGACTGTGGTGCCTAACGAGAAGAATGAGCTCATCCCGATGCGCACGGTGACTGGGTGCCGTGTTTGCATTGATTATCGGCGTCTCAATGACGCCACTCGGAAGGACCATTTTCCACTGCCGTTCATTGACCAGATGCTGGAGAGATTGGCGGGGCACGAGTTCTACTGTTTCCTGGATGGGATGTCCGGGTACTTCCAGATCCCTATTGCACCGGAGGACCAGGCGAAGACCACCTTCACCTGCCCCTTCGACACATTTGCCTACCGGAGGATTCCATTCGGCCTATGCAATGCCCCCGCCACTTTTCAGCGATGCATGCTCGCCATCTTTGACCGTCTGGTCGGCGAGATTATGGAGGTGTTTATGGACGATTTCTCAGTTTATGGAGACTCATTCTCTCACTGTCTCCATAACCTGGAACTTGTCCTTAAACGGTGTGAAGACACGAACCTGGCACTGAGTTGGGAGAAGTATCACTTCATGGTTCGAGAAGGCATAGTTCTTGGGCATAAGATCTCCAAGATGGGGATTGAGGTGGACAGAGCAAAGATCGAGACTATCATCAAGCTGCCTCCTCCTACATCTGTTAAGGGGATCTGCAGTTTTTTAGGCCATGCAGGGTTCTACAGGCGGTTCATCAAGGATTTCTCGAAGATCGCCCTGCCCCTGACTAAGCTTCTAGAGAAGAATGCCCCCTTCCAGTTCACTAATGCATGCACAGCGGCGTTCACAACCTTGAAGGAGAAGCTCACCCAAGCTCCTATCATGGTTGTTCCTGACTGGTCCCTACCATTTGAGGTGATGTGCGACGCCAGTGACTTTGCTGTTGGAGCTGTCTTGGGGCAGAGGCGAGATCAACACTTCCAACCTATCTACTACGCCTTGAAGACCCTCAATGATGCCCAGGAGAACTTCACCACTACGGAGAAGGAGCTGCTCGCAGTGGTGTTTGCCTTCGATAAATTTCGTCCCTATTTGGTCTTGTCCCATGTGACCGTATACACAGATCACTCCACGATTCGATACCTGATGAGCAAGGTCGATGCCAAGCCTAGGCTCATACGATGGATCTTATTATTGCAGGAGTTTGACATTGAAATTCGGGACGAAGGGAGCGGAGAATGTTGCAGTTGATCACCTCTCTCGGTTGGACGCCCCTCCTACGGACAACCTCGTGGAGGAGATCAACAATTCTTTCCCAGATGAGAGACTGATGATGATGTGCCTGGTGGAGAGTGTCACCCCCTGGTATTCCGATTTTGCGAACTATTTGGTGGGCCAGCAGCTGCCCAAGGGGATGACAACTCACACCAAGAGAAAGTTCTTCTCCGACCTGAAGCATTACTTCTGGGATGACCCTCATCTCTTCAGGACCGGAGCCAAAGGGATAATCTGTCAATGTGTTATGGAGAGTGAGATGGAGGGCATTCTATCTCACTGTCATGAGGGACCTACTGGTGGTCACCACGGAGGAAACCGCACGGCGAGGAAGGTGCTCCAATCGAGCTTTTACTGGCTGACAGGCTAAAACACAGCACCAAACTGCGACCAAGTATAATCGCAGTCCCGGAATGCAGTAAAGTGGTAAGTTCTATTATCAACCCGGGGTCTAGATCTACTGCCTACTCCGTGAATATCTATTTCTAGCCAACTAAGTCAATTGATTGTTGTTTTAACTAAAAGCAGTTAGAAAGCAGGAAATGGTTCTGTTTTCTGAAGCAAAGGAAGAGTCACTGGGGAATGAGTCCCCCTAGCTCCTTAGTTAGGTCTCAATTGTAATTACCCTGGGTTGATTTACTATTGATTAAACTGCGGAAGATCCGACAGTAGCTTGGAATCTCTTAAGCTGACCAAACCCTCTCAGTCAAACTACCCGGCAGACGATTAATCTTCACCGGGATAGAAAGCTGAGGCTATGAACACAGAACTCCACTACTGGAATTGAATTCCAGTACAAAGCAGTAGACTGACTAACTCTCGTATAACCAATCTACTACTACCGAATGATGAAGCTCTAACAACCTAATCAGATTCTATCTATCTCAGGTTGCAGCAGAAATCAAGAAAAGTTGATCAGACTTCAATTAATTCAATGAATCATGCATCATTCGATTAAAATCAAACAGTATAATAATCCCAAGTCATTACAATCAAAATCCCTAACGTCTGGAACTAGGGTTCTTCATACCCAAGTGAGAGAAAGTTCTACTAGATAGAGAGAGAGGGGAAAACAGAATACAAAGCAGTCATACTCATAACAATGGGAAGAATCTGCTCTGGGATGATGATTATCACTCCTATGACGATCTCCAAGCTTGATTTGATGAAACCCAGCTCCAAAATCACTCTTAGGATGTGTTCTTCGCACTTTCTCTCTCTAGGGCTCTGTTTTTGCTCCAAAAAGTCAATTCCCTCTCCTTTGGCTCGAATCAGCCTCAAAAACCAGATTCTGGGCAAAACACGGTCGAGGACACGGTGTGTTTTGCTTTTGCCCGCCCATGTTTTGCCCCGTGTTAAAAACACGCCCGCGCGCGTCGGCCAAAACACGGTTGTGCCTAAATATGGGCACGGCCGTGTTTTGATTTAGGCGCGCCAGTGTTTTTACTGCCGAACCTGTTCCCCTATATTCAATGCTTCATTTCTCCCTCGCCCGGACTCCGAATCAGTTGCCGTTTGATCCCAGACGCTCGTAGTCTCGTCCTATTTCTTTTCATGACAAGCTTGCGTGATTCTTTGTCCATAAAGTGAGGTAGAAATCCATTCTTCTTCAGGTCATGCCCGAGTTTCTTCTTCCGAATCGCCAATTGATCTCTAATTGACTTGAAACTGGCGCCTATGCTTCACTTTATGTGCTAGGACCTGAAATGTAACAAAGGAACACAACCTAGCGTAAAATAGGCCAAAGACGTGATAATGCCCCGCAAATGGATATGAACTAGGGGTACAAACATGTGCAATTACATCGTTATCACTGGCCCACGTTCTTCAAGGACACAGACGCCTTCGCACGCAGGTGCGACCGATGCTAGAGGTCAGGTAATATCTCTGCCCGTGATGAGATGCCCCAGAATGTGTTTATAACTTGTGAAATTTTTGATGTCTGGGGTATCGACTTCATGGGCCCCTTCCCTCCATCTTTTGGCAATACTATATCCTGGTTGTTGTTGACTACGTCTCTAGGTGGGCTGAGGCGCAAGCTTTGCCCACTAATGATGCTAGACGTGTTTGTGGTTTTCTGAAGCAGCTATTCTCCCGGTTCGGGACACCTAGAGCCATCATAAGCGATCGAGGCACCCATTTCCAGGGCCAATTTGATAAGCTACTGTCTCGCTATGGTGTGACTCATAAGGTGTCCGTGGCCTATCATCCTCAGACCAGTGGCTAGGCCGAGCTGACGAACCGGGAGCTCAAGCGGATCCTGGAGAAGACGGTGGATCAGTCCCGCAAGGATTGGTCCGCCAAGCTCGATGATGCTCTCTGGACGTATCGCACTGCCTACAAGACACCCATTGGTACTTCACCGTACCGGCTTGTCTATGGAAAGGCATGCCATTTGCCCGTGGAGCTAGAGCACAAGGCCTTCTGGGCCCTTAAGCTGCTCAACTTGGATGTTAGTGTTGCAGGTGTTGAGCGCAAAATGCAGATGCTGGAGCTGGAGGAGTGGCGTTACCACGCCTATGAGAACACCAAGCTGTACAAGGAGCGCACTAAGTGCCTGCATGATGCACGGTTGTGGGGTCCGAAAGAGTTTCAGGTTGATGATCGAGTTCTCCTCTATAACTCTCGCCTGAAGCTCTTTCCCGTAAAACTCCGTTCCCGGTGGTCTGGACCATTCACGGTCACCCAGGTGTTCCCGTATGGCACAATTGAAATTACCAACCCGCAAACTGAGCCGTTTAAAGTGAATGGCCATCGTCTCAAGCTCTACCTGGGAGACGAGGTCGAACGTGCGGAGTTGGTGGTGGAACTCGCGGACCCTTAGTTCCGCCATGGGCGTCCAGCTAAAAGACGGTAAAGAAGCGCTTGTGGGGAGGCAACCCCACCATGGTTTGCATTTCTTTTTTCCTTTTTTCTGAGTTTTTGTGTCATGTTGAGTCAGTTGCATGTCTGTGGTGAAGTTTGGTCGTCTGTGATGCCTCGATTTGGTATTTTCGTGCAGGAGAGGTCGAAATTTTGGGTGAATGAGATTTTTGGCCAGAAGGGGGCAAATACCCGGTCATGGGCCAAAATACCCGACTGGGTATTTTTGGTCTACGATCGGGCCCCCCCCTTTGTTTCTCGGGGTGAAAAAAGGGAAAACCCCCGACCTTGTCCCAAAAATACCCGACCGGGTATTTTTGGTTCAAGGCCGGGGATTTCCCAGGATGGAACGCAGCGTTTTCAAACCCCCCCGACCTTGACCCAAAAATACCCGAAGGCCGGGGATTGACTTGCACTAAACGTTGCGTTTGTCGACCACCCCGGTCGTGGAAACAAAAATACCCGACCGGGTATTTTTGCTATTTAAAGCAAACTCCCGGTCAGTTTCTCTCTCTACCCTCATTTTTCCAAAAAATTTCCCTCTCCTCTTCTTTCCAAATCCTCTCCCCTCTCTCTTCTTGGCCACCGGCGCCGCCGCCGGTCATTTTCCGGCGACTCTCCAGCGACTTTCCGGCCATTTTCCGGCCAGCCTCCCGGGTCATTTTTTGCCCCCCTCGCGCGTCCCTCACCCATTTCTAGAGCCCTAGCTACAGTTCTACTTGCGTTTTCAGGTGTGTTTCTTGTTAACTGCTCTTTTCCTGGAAAATCGAACGGTAGATTCTAGGACCGAGAACTGTGTTTGCATGCCTGATTAAGAGTAGGGTGAGGGATGCTTTGAGTAGAATTGGTTATATATATGGTGTGTGTGCTGTCCGTGTAATTGATGTGATTGGTTCTATGGTTCTTGCCTTGATTTCGGTTGAGTTGCTTGCGATTCAACCGACTGTGCTTAAAACTGTTAGCCTAGGTGGTCCTTAAGTGTGGGGGAAGTGATGAACCCATGTTGTTGGTCCTGACAAGTTTTTTCTTGGCCCCACCTTTGGTTTGTTGATTTTGCAGGAACATGTCCCTAGACCATCCGTTTGTGTAGGGCCTACGCCTGCACCCGGAGTACGTGGATCAGTTTCGCGCGGTGAATCGGGGGAAATTGGAGCGCCACCACCATCTCAAGTGGGCAGTGTTCGAGCAGCTCCACTGCATGCAGGACCTCACCGCCGCCATCAGTCACCGCGATTTGCGGAAGCTGCTGACTATCGATGAGCCCACCTACACGGAGCTGGTGTGGGAGTTCTACACCACGTTCAAGTACGACAGCAAAGCGGCTCGGGACTCCTATGCAGTGACATTCAGGCTGGGTGGCTACCCCCGGGAGCTGACCATTGACGGGTTGGCCTACGCTTTGGCGATCGAGTACCACCCGTTCGACCGTCACGAGGTGGAGGTTGCACACCCGACGGACTGGAACCAGGATGAGTTCTACCTCCGGATAGCCCGACTCGACTATGCACAGGATTTCTTCGACCCTGGCCAGACATACGTCCGCTCCCTCAAGCCGACGTGGCACATCCTGAACCTGCTCATCACTCGCTCCCTCGTCCCCAACGTCACCGGCTCGCACAAGATTCCGAAGCGGGTGCTCTATGAGATGTACTCGATGAGGGACCCGGAGCATATGCTGCACTTGGGTTCTTTCGTGGCCACCACTTTCTCCCGGTGCCACGGGAAGCCCAACCATCTCTACTGTGGTCCCCTGATCATCCGTTTGGCGCGCCATTTCGACATCAGCTTCCAGGGGGTCAAGGATTCTTCTGCACTGGGCGGCTCCACCCCCCTCAGCCGGGATGTGCTCCACAATGCACTCCTCCTGGTCACTGATGGCACCACTGGACCTCCCGGTGGGATCATTCTCCACCACCACCACCGGAGGATGGAGACGACGACCTTATGAACCAGATCGACTTCACCGGTCTCGGTGGGCCCTAGTGGCATGTTTTGATTGTTTTTGTCTTTGTCGGCATGCAAACTGTCTTGTGTCGGTTTAGTTTCTTTTTCTTTTCATTTTGGATGATGTACTATTGGGCTGACCATTGGACCTAACGTATTGTGTTTGAGCTCTTTGGTTTCCTTTAGTTGTGTTTATGCCTGACTGGTCCTCTCTCCAGTCCGCTTCATTCCGACTGGTTCACTTCCAGTCTCCTACAGTCTGTGCACACCGGTAACATCGTTCCCCTTTCCTTCCCTCTTCTCCATTGAGGGCAATGTCGATCTTAAGTGTGGGGGGATGTTTATCTTTTGACTGCATTAGATCTGTTTGTGTGCTTGGAGCCTAGTCCACTGTCCAAATTTTTTAAATTTGAGGGCTCCAAGTACGTGTTCCTTTCAATTGCCTGCTCAGTATGCTTTGAATTGACAGTCTCTTTAGTAATGTGCAACCTAGGGAGGTAGTGTAGCACTATGGAGGATGTTGATGCATTTAAGAAGTCTCATTTCTTCTTCATAATGTGTTGGTTGATTGAGTGATTTAGTGATCTTAGGACCCTTGAATTATGTGTTGTTGTGGACTCTCTACCTGTCATGGACTCTTGTATCATGTTTTGGAAATAACAGGTGCTCGAAAATATGCTTTAAAATAACGTCTCCCGTGCGAATAGGGCGAAAGTGTGTAAGGGGAGACGGAAATCCATTCCCAATTTCCACCTACTACCTCCAGCCCCCTTACATGTCTTTCCCCGCACGAGGCTCGAGACATCCGCTCCTGGCATGGCCGGTAAGAGCCGGGCTCCCGCAAAACCTCTGCTAGGTGGGAGCCCCCATTTTCTGAAAAACAGGTTGGAACCTTTGAAAAAAAAAAAGAAAAACAAGCAAAAAAGAAAGTAAAGGGGTTCCAACCATCTTCAATAAGAAAATAGAACACCTTAAAAAAGTGAGTCCATGATCTTTTGTTTTTGAGAGTCCATTCATCCACGATTCATTTGTCCTCTGTTCACTATTTGCCATGATGCCGACTCGAGACTAGAGCTCTCGCCGAAGAAGCTATGAGATGACTTGTGCGTCGGTTGACCTCGTAAGCTGCTAAATGATCTAGGAAATCCTCTACCTATGATCGGGGTTGTTGGTTGCTATAGAGGTCTGGAGAGTTGCATTGGTTTGAGTTAGGTTTGCTTGGGGACAAGCAAACGGTTAAGTGTGGGGGAGTTTGATAGACCGATAATTACACATGTTTTTACCCCTATTCTTGAGCCGTTTAAGGTGTTGATTCTCTTGTTTTAAGCCGATTTCACGCTAGGTTGTGCGTTTATGTCACATTTCAGGGCTTAGCGTTGGCATCGAGGCGAAGGAACGAGTTTCGGGTCGAAAGGAGCTCGTTTAGGTCGAAGCGTGCTGGAGGACGAAAATACCCGGCCATGACCAGAAATACCCGGCCGGGTATTATTTTGAGGAGACCGGGTATTTGCCGTTTTGGACGTTTGAGGAACAGAGGGGGTCCCGGTCGTGAAGGTTAAATCCCCGGTCGGGGATTATTGGCCTAGACCGGGGATTTTTCCCTGAGGCAAAACGCGCGTTTTAATTATACCCGGTCGAGACCCAAAATACCCGACCGGGTATTTCGACCGGGTATCGCGACAGGCAGCAGTTTTAAAGGAAAAGAAGACTAAAAATCAAGGGTTCCGAGCTTTAGAGAGAGAGAGAGCGATTCCTAGAGAGAGAAAGCAACGAACCAGAGTTCCCAAGTGCCATAGCTTGATCTTCATCACCATTGGAGCCCGGCTTGAGCTTGGAGAAGTGCCGATTGTCAACCAGGAGCAAAAACTCATTCTTCACAGTATGATTTCCGCGTCTGAATCTGCTTTTGCTTCTCTCTCCATGGAGTAGTTTCCCCATTCATCTGGGTATGGGGAACCCTAGATTTGTATGTTAGGTCTGATTGTATGAACCCAAGTACAGATTTTATGAGTTGATTATATTCGATTGAGGCATGAATGATTGAATGACTTGAATCTTGATCAAATTCCTGTTGTTTCTGCTTTAACCTAGAATGAGAATATCTACCTAGGTTGATAGAGCACCCTTAATTGAAGGTAGTGAATTGGCGACTTTAGTCGAGGAGCCAATTCGCTATTCTGTACCGAATTTAATTCGGTAGTGGAGGTTTGGTTCGTTAGGGCCTCAATCTGTTTACACTGGTGGAGGTTAGTCGCCCGCTGGAGACTCAGATTGAGAGGGTCTGGAGACCTTTATTCGAGACTTCAGACTGTTTAAGAACCTTCCGCAGTATAACTTTCATGAAAACTGAACTTGGTAAATTGCAATCCGGCTTAACTGCAGTATGGGGGAACCATATCCGGGTGGCCTCTCTTGACTTGAAAACAACCGTTTAACTTGCTTGTTTGTTTGTTAATTTGGGCTTGCACTAAAGTTTCACTGCTAGATAACAAGAATTCACTGAGTAGTCATCAAATCTAGAACCCGGGTTGACATTAAAACCCAAACCCGCTATACTACGCTTTAGGAAGTGGTTACACTTGGCCAATTTCTAGAGTGACAGTAGGAGTGAGTCATGAGTCTTTTAAAGTAATTTCCAGTGTTGTTAAAGCCGACCCGAGCCGGTCGGTCGGATCGGTAAAACCGGCACCCGGACACCAACTCGGGTCGGAAGCTTCCAATAGTCGGAACGGTCAGAAATGTCGGTTTTTGAGCGGCTGAAATGGTTAACCATTCGAGGCGCTCGGACCGTCCGACCGGTTTTTGGGTTTTTGACCGTCTGAAAAAAGAAGAAGAAACAATCGAGGGTCGGATTCTTGGGGAATTTGTTGTTTCGTTCCTGGATCGAGGAGCGGCCACGCAGATGGATTTCACGGTGATGGTCGAGATGGTCGTCCTTGGGATGCGGTGATCAGATCTAAGAGTGGGGGTGGGCGGAGTGGAGGAAGGTGATGTCCGCTGAACAGATCCCTGCAGGCGGCGCTGATCTCTTCTCCCAAGCACACTACTCCTCTCCGCCTTCCTTGCTCGAAGTCGCCGCCTTCCAGTTCATAATTTCAGAAGTCGCGAGTTAAAAGGGGTAGAGGTATGGATGGGTAATTGGATTGAAGTTTAATCGGAGAGAAAGGAAGGGTCACGGCGGTGATTTGAGAGAGGTGGGATCGATGGGCCAAGGGAGAAGCATTTTGGTTTTGTCGGCCGAATGAAAACAATTGATTTTAGGGTTTATAATTATATATATATACCATGGTAAATTACTAAAATGATACATTCAAAGCAAATTTCGTTTTAGTCATTCAATTTTCTAATAAGCAATAGTTTAGTATACATATTATGATTTTTACTATTTTATGTGTCTTCTACTTATGATATTATTGTTTTTAAGGTACCGGTTCTCAAACGAATTTTAAACGGTCTAATGCCGGTTGGACCACTAATGACCGAGTCGTTCACGTTACCGGGTCATACTCCGGCTCGGCTTTCACAGCATTGGTAATTTCACATGTTTGTTTGTTCAGTTTGAACTTTGAACAACCTCCATTGACCGGCAAGATAACAATTTAGTTTTCAAAGTAATAGTAATATATAAAACCAGTGGGAATACATAATTGATCAACAATTTATTACTTCATGTAGTATTTGACCTAAATTGGAGTAGTCAGCAATGCAGTCAAAATCAGGATTTTGATCGTAAAATTGTAGGATTTTTGGATTTTACTTAGAAATTTCGATCCTTATTTTACTATAAATCGGTGGACCTTAAAATCGTTCAAAATCGGGATTAAAATCGTTAAAATCGTAAAATCGTACCAAAATCGGGATTTTGATCCTATGTGATATGCGGTTTGAGACAATTCAAAAGAAGCAAAACTGTTTCAACGGAAAGGCCAATGACGGGGATCTTCTCAGATATTTTTCCAATTAAAAGAACATTTGAAAAGGAAAAAATCCAAATTAGGGTTCGGTCAACCCCTTTCAATTCCCCTTGTTTGACTCATCGGTAAAACCATTGTAATAAAATTATAAATACGTAAGAATTAACATCATTATTAATAAATTAATTGATTAATGAATATATTTGTATAAAATCAATGACATTAATTATTTTATTGGAGTTCACTTATTCTTAATTTTAAATCATGCTTAGTTGATGATATCGGAATTACTTTGAGTTAAACTACCTAAACACAACATGAAAATAAGAGTCAAACCCCTTGAGCTCTATCCCTTTCTCATAAATTATTTTGAGTTACACATTAAATAACAATAAATTATGATTCTGGAACATTAATCTTGAAAATTATCAGTTTAGATGTTATATGTCTTTGTCTTATTAATAATTTATCTTATTAATATTATTATATGTTAATTTCTATATGGTATTTAAAATCCTACGATTCCGATTTTACCCCAGTTTTCGATTTTAGGTAAAATCCCGATTTTGACTGCTTTGGTAGTCAGTGAAGCAAATTATATATTGTTGAGGTTGGTGTACGCTTATCTTACTGTATGCACGCCAAGTTTTTTTATTCAGACCATGAATTAATCGAAGTTTTGGGCATTATATTATACTCTAACTTCATTTCAAATCATAAGATTCATTTGATCTTACAATAAAAATCAATAATGCTGATTCATCAAAATTACCAATATAAAAATAATAAGTGTGAGCACAAGCTCGTATATATCGTATGACTGTGTTGCAAATATTTGTTTACTCTTCATCTTTACACGGGTCCGGATAGTATAACAACACCCTTTGTGTTGTTATAGTAACATCAGGGGTAAAAAAGGAAAACTAACAGAAATTAATAAATTCCAATTGAGAAATAAAATTTTCAATCCCTACCTGTCTCTCTCGATCTCCTCCGATGCCATACCCCAACGACTGCATCTCCTCCGGTACGCTCGCCTCCATCACCGGCAGGAACACCCCTGCTATCGACTCTGACGGTAGAGGCGTCGACCTTCCTCTGATCTCAGGCAAACAGCTAGATCAGAACCGCGATGTATCTGGCGACTACGATTGAGGCCTCCACCCCCCGCCGTTCCTTCTTTCTTCCTCCGCCGGGGTTGCCAGTCCTCCTCTCGTTTCTTCTTTCTTCCGACGCTGGCGCAAGCTGCGGATTGGGTGGCTGTTGGATGACGGAAGCGACGGCGGCGGGGAAGAGGAAAGGGACCATGGCGTCCAGCTCCGGCTCCAACGGATTGGCTTCCTCGATAATCGAGATGAGTTCGTCGGATACGGAAGTCTCCGAGAGGGGAGCGGTTGCGGCGGCGAGAAAGCAGCGGATCCGATAAGATATTTGATGGAGCAGAAGCTGGAGATGCATTAGTTCTTTCTTGTTGGAAGAATCCTAAAGAGAAAAATCTTTCGATAGATAAGGATATGGCCTGAAGCTGGGTAGTTATCATAAATGTAAAGTAATTAAAGATCAACATCACAGTAAGCAAGCTTAAAGAATGGAAATACCAACTACTTTTTACAACATTATACATCCATTTTGAGCTCCCTTTTGGTTTTTGGTAGTAGAGATGTTAGTTGGCGAGCGAGCCACACAACAGAGAACAGCCTCTCTCTCTCTCTCTCTCCCTGCCTGCCCCTTCAGAACTTGTTCGAAAAATCATCCAACCCCTGGGGGGAATGGTGCATAATAGGGACAAACCACAACATTTGCGAACTAGTGCAAACCACAAACGCAATAAAACAATCCACAAAAAATATATCGGAAACCTCCTAATGTAAACCACAAATTCGCTAAATCATATCAAAAACCTCACAAAGCAAACCATAAATATTTTGAAAAGCACACCAGAAACCCCCTAATGCAAACCACAAACACGGTAAAGCAAACCAAAAACGTCCTAATGCAGACCATAAATATATTAAAACAAACCAGAAACCTCGCAAAGCAAACCACAAAAGTTTCGAAAGCACACCAGAAACTTCTTAATGCAAACCAGAAACCTCATAATGCAAACCACAAATCTCCTAAAACAAACTAGAAACCCCACAAATGCAAACCACAACATTTGCGAAAGCACACCAGAAACCTCATAATGCAAACCACAAACACAGTAAATCAAACCACAAAAAAGAAAACCATAAACGTCCTAATGCAGACCACAAATATATTAAAACAAACCAGAAATCTCACAATGCAAACCACAAATTTTTTGAAAGCAAACCAGAAACTTCTCAATGTAAACCACAAACACGATAAAGCAAACCACAAATAGCATAAAAAAATACAAGAAACCAAACCATAAATCTCACAATGCAAACCATTATATCCGGTGGTCGTTGACCGGTCAACGAATTTCGTTGACCAAACTCCGACGACCATCAGTGATCGGATTCCGGCGCCGATAGGCATATTCCGACGCCGGTAAGCATATTCCGACCACGGTGAGCATATTCCAGCGACGGTGGCATATTCCGATGACAAAAAAGCATATTCCGGCGGCGAAAAGAATATTATGGTGACCGGCGAGCATATTCCGGCGACCAAAATTTTTTGGCAAAAAACAAAAAATATTTATTTTATATTTATTATTTAAACATATTTTTCATAATGACAATTATACCCCGATTTTGATTTTACACTAGATCAACTCATCTAATAAAAAGTCATCACAACTCTAGTTTCCTATTGGTTGAAGACTAATGTTGTTACAATAACAATCACAACTCTAGTCCCTCTTTACACCAAATGTAGTGGACAATTTACAATATTTTGGCGAATCACTACTGATTTAGCGTAAGTGACAGCTCGGAACGGCAACGTTTTCACTTCTTATAGAGATTCTGGATAATGGATTGGGAAGCGCTCTAACGCAATCCTTAAACCTTTTTTTTTCTAATCCTCTCCCTTCCAATCCAGTCTACCTTAGCCAGCTTCCCCCTCAGTCGCCGGCGTGCTCCTCTAGCAGCCGCCATGTCCCTTCTCCTCCGATCCCTCCCTCTGATCACCGTCCGTTCTAGACAGTCTCTGCCTCTCATCCACTTCGTTTTCAAGTCCCGATTTCCAAACCCACTCCTTAAAACCGGACGATACGCTTCTTCTGTTTCTGTTTCTGCTTCTGCCTCCGCTTCTCCCCCTCCTCCCTCAGCAGAAACGCTCCCAAGGCCTCAAATTCCGTTTACGGATGCTCTTGATTGGGTTTCCCGTACTGGCCTCTGCGGAGACTTGTCAACCGACGACGTGGGTAAGCGTGTTCGCCTCTGTGGGTGGGTTGCTTTGCACAGAGTTCATGGAGGCCTCACGTTTCTTAATCTCCGAGACCACACAGGCATTGTCCAGGTAGACTAACACTGATGCAGCTCTTCAATCGTCTTCTTGTCTTCTTTTCAAATATGTTTGCCTTCTTCCCCGGGAGGAAAACTATGCGACTTTTAGGATTATAGTGCTATAGCCTTTTTTTTTCCCTTAAGTTGACTGACTTGGTAATTTGATTATTGGCGGGGGTGAAACTCTAGGTGACGACACTTCCTGATGATTTCCCAGAGGCTCATTCCGTCGTAAATGACCTGAGGGTGGAGTACGTAGTTGCTGTAGAGGGGATTATCCGGTCTAGGCCTAGTGAGTCTGTGAATACAAAAATGAAAACGGGCTTGATCGAGGTAATGCTACTTCCTTCTTGTCCTTTTATCTGCCCGGCGTTGAAAAGCAAAACAACAAGTTCCCATATTCTTACAGTCCTAGCCATATTGGTGTGCAGGTAGCAGCAGAACATGTTCAAGTCTTGAATGTGGTTAGAACCAAGTTGCCTTTCTTAGTTACCACTGGAGATGATGCTAAAGATTCAGTGAAGGAAGAGATTCGATTGAGGTGGCTGATTCAATATTACCTCAATTCACTTACCGTGTTATGAATCTTGGGGGTCTCTGCAATTTTGGATGCTTGAGCTGTATTGAATTTGGCATTATGTTCTCTGACAATATATTGTATGCATGTATTGATTACTTGATGTGATAATGACATCTTTGAAGAAGTTTAACGACAGATATCACATGGGTAGATGGTGTGGATATTTTCCTGAGCTGCCAACATCATTAGGTCCTTGCAGGGTTTTTTCTTCTTCTGCAGAATGTATAAATGACGTCTTTATTTTTAGTAGTAGAACATATAGATTAGTTTCAGGTATGTGTAGTTTTGTGGTTAATAGTTATATTCTTGGAAAATTATGCTGCATCCTCATGTGGACAGCTGCCATATTCCCCAACCTTGATAGGAAAACCATAAAGTTCTTCCCTCATCCTATAACTCTTTCATCCACTGGAATTTTGTACTTTTCCTTTTTCACAACATTTTGTACTTGTTTCGACCTTTCAGAAGTATTCTGTTAATTTAGTGTTGATTTGCTTCCATAAGCTGACAACTATCCAAATTGCATAAGCAGGTATAGATGCCTTGACCTACGTAGGCAACAAATGAGTACCAACATAATGCTCCGTCATAGGGTGGTAAAACTCATCCGGAGGTTTCTGGAAGACTTGCATGGATTTGTTGAGGTAGACATGGAAACTTGGCTGAAGGAACTTGATTTTATATGCATATTGCTCTTGTGATCTGATCCTGATTCGCATTTACAAGGTAGATTGAGACTCCAGTACTATCGAGATCTACTCCAGAAGGCGCTCGGGATTATTTGGTGCCGTCAAGAGTTCAGGTATTGCCATTTGTTTTGTCTACATTAGTGGTTTAGTGCTGCCTTAGGTTTAGTAGAGTACGTAGTGAATTGGACCACATTGGTTTCCTGATGGATAATTGTCAACTGTTTTTGTCTGTGCCTCTAGATAATAAATCTCTCTCATGTGCTTCATCTATTGGTTTCTGGATCTGATTCTCTAACCTGTTTCATCTATTGCTTACTGCCTTACTGGGATTTTGAAGTTCTTTCTCTGCTTGGCTTACAGCCTTGATTCATTCTGTTTTTCAAGTCAGGAACATTCTACGCTTTGCCACAAAGTCCACAACTTTTTAAGCAGATGTTGATGGTCTCTGGTTTTGACAAATATTATCAAATGGCAAGGTAATGTCTCTACTTGGCTGGCTGGAACTCATTGTTACATGATAGCAATAGCTAACTGCAACTATTAGACTTACTGCTCCAGTCGTTTCATTGAAAAGATAACTGAACATAGTGGTTTTTATGTCAGTAGTGAGGACAACAGCTGTGCTCTTTGACAACAGTGTTTAAGCATGATACCACTTCTATTTCATTGCAGATGCTTTAGAGATGAAGACTTAAGGGCAGATAGGCAACCTGAGTTCACACAGCTGGATTTGGAATTGGCTTTCACTCCTTTGGAGGAGATGTTATCACTGAATGAAGATCTGATTCGTAAGGTTTGAGTCTCACTACATGCTCTATGAATAAACTTGTGCCTGGTTCTAAAGATTGCTCAAAACTTACTGTTGAAGTCAACAGTTGTTTGATGGCTGTCCATGGAAGTTCCAATTTGTTTCTTTGTGAGAAAAGCATCCAATGAATCTAGTTGTGCATCATATCCCAAAATAAGTTCAGTTGTGACAGCTAGCTTTGCCAATCTGAAACTTCCTCTAGTAGAAAATGGGATTCTAGTTTCATGTTCATATCAACTTGAGAATGAAATGGCTGGTTATTGCTAGCTAGGGGTGTATATGTGGTGTTTCTGCACACCTGCATTTCACGTTGGTGGCTGGTCAGTCAAGCTTTTGTCTGTGTAGTCCCAGAGACACCAGTACTGTAGATAATAGAGGCTCTCATCAAGAATTGGAACTTTCCGGTCTTGGCTCGTACATGTTGGCAAAATATCAATTAGGTTCAATCATGAGCTTTCAATTGCATTTTCAGAACCTTGAAATGCCACTGAAAGTTGGATCTACTTGTACATTTGTTGGATGAGTAACAATGATATTTGCTTTGCAGGTTTTTCTGGAGATTAAAGGTGTTCAACTACCTGATCCGTTCCTCAGACTTACATATGCTGAAGCTATGAGTCGATACGGCTCTGACAGACCAGACACGAGATTTGAGCTTGAATTGAAAGATGTAATTGTCTGGTTAGACACTTCATTTTGCCATTTTCAGCACTTAAGTTGTAGAGTGAAAATGCAACACGAGAGCACATTGGTCCCTAGACAGTATATGGCTAAGGACCTTATAGGAAGGCAAAAGTTTTTATGTCAGTGATATTTTTCCACTCTATGTCTACTTTTACATCTACTATTCTTTGTTCTTGTTTTTGCTGAGTAGGGCATGTGGGCTAGTTAAGTTCATGCGTCATCATAACTATTCTGAAGCTAATGGTTGTTGAAAACCTAGTTAAGTTCGAGCTTAAGGCTTTTAGAGTAACACCGAGTTTTTTAAGCTTTGATAAACTTCAATTGGTACAATAGCGGTGCATGCAATTGATTTTAAGTTTATTGTTCTGCATGCACATTCTAGATACTTTGCAGATGATATTTACTCTTCTAAGTATAATTTGGAATATTTAACTGGTTTGCAGGTGTCAGATATTTTTACAGAGACCCCTTTTAGGGTTTTTGCAGATAACTTGAAGAGTGGTGGGATTGTGAAAGCATTATGTGTTCCTTCAGCTGCTAAAAGTTACTCGAACTCAGCTCTGAAGAAAGGTGATATTTACAATGAGGCAATTAAATCTGGGGCAAAGGGTTTGCCTTTCCTAAAGGTCTTGGATAGTGGTAAGAGTAATTTTTATCTGTCAATTCATTTGCTTGCTTCTTTCCGTTACACATAAAATATTACTGGCTGCAGTACTTGACCTGAAAGTATTTTAATCTTTATTTTTAGCTGAATTGGAGGGAATACCTGCATTAGTATCTGGTTTGGACCCATCAAGAAAAGAACAGCTGCTGAAAAGATGCTCTGCAGGACCAGGGGATCTTATTTTGTTTGCAGTTGGTCATCATGCATCAGTCAATAGAACCCTAGACCGTCTTAGACAATTTGTTGCCCATCAACTGGGCCTGATTGACCATGTATGTTTGGCATTTTACACGTTACGAAATCAGTATGATCATCTTGCGTTTTCTTTTGCTGTTGCTGATGATGTTTCCTGATTCTAATATTTAGTCCAGGCATTCGATTCTGTGGATAACTGATTTCCCGATGTTTGAATGGAATGATATGGAGGAAAGGCTCGAGGTATGGACTCTATACGAGTATTTGTCATGATTCCCCTGTAGTTCTCCTGACATTAGGAATCTTGAAATTTGCTGGTGTGCTTTGTGAATGGTCATTGTGAGTTCAAGTAGGAAGGAAACAAAAGGAAAAATGAAACGCAATCTTGCTATTTATGCTTGTATCTGCTGCTTCTGTTGTTGGTCCAAAAATTCACAATCAAGTTTAACTATCTATTTTGTCACCTAAATGCAAAATGATATCTTCCTTTTTAATGTCTCCTCGATTTGATAGCAAGCATCTGCCAAATTATCTGTCCCCTAATAAACGTTGTGGTGTGCATTGGCAGCCATTACACCACCCATTTACAGCGCCTAACCCTGAGGATATGAATGATCTAGCCTCAGCTCGTGCCCTTGCTTACGACATGGTTTACAATGGCATTGAGGTAAATTGTCTTCCTCCTTTTCCGTAGTTTTCTTTGGGAAGCATTTAGCTGGAAGCTTGAAATACTGTTTTCAGCTGAATTTATGGATTTTGCACTCTGCGTTTGAACTCGTAGATTGGTGGAGGGAGTTTGAGAATCTACAAACGTGAGATTCAACAGAAGGTGTTGGAGATCATTGGCATATCCCATGAACAGGTTAGAAACGACAACCCCATTTTTTATGCATTCTCGTGGACAAAATTGGAGAATCACCAAGAGATGGAAATTCCCAGATTGCTTCAGGTTGATGCAGGGGAAAGAAGAACAAATGTTGGTTTTGGTAAACTGTATGTTGCTTTATTTGCAGGCTGAATCAAAGTTTGGTTATCTTCTGGAAGCTCTGGACATGGGTGCCCCTCCACACGGTATGCGATTCTCCACTGTTTCTAGGGGTTCTATTGTGCTTTTCCTCGTAAGAGCTTTGATAGTGAAGGGATATCATATCAAAATGATTGCAGGCGGCATTGCTTATGGGTTGGATAGATTGGTCATGCTGCTGGCCGGTGCGAACTCCATAAGGGATGTGATAGCTTTCCCGAAGACGACAACAGCTCAGTGTGCACTTACACGAGCACCATCGGAGGTGGATCCTCGGCAGCTCAAAGAACTCTCCCTCCTTCTTGCTCAACATTAAACTGAGCTGTTCCCATTTGGTCCCGGTTAGATAGGGGCCCAGTATTCTGGCTCCTCTGCCTCCAGCATAATGTGTTTCTACTATTTTGTTTCCTCGGAGGGTATGTATTTGTACAAGGCATAGCGAGTAGCGGATTGGCTTAAGGAGGAAATTATTGTTGGTCGGAGGCATAATTAACAGGTGGTTTGGAAGCTGTGATTGTTTTTTGAGATTTGCTACAATTCTCTTGGATCAAGGATCTGTACCGCAAATCCAACGCAAATGAGATTTGGTCAAATTAAGTGTTTGGGTGCATAAAAAACTGGATATGAAGTTATGAACCGTGCAGTCCATGAATTTGGAACCTTTTTCATACCAAATTTGTGGGCCCAATGTATTTGGAAAACTGGCATAATTTGGTGAAATTTTGGAGTAGAAACATAGACTTGATGCCAAATGACTCTCATGAAATATATTTATTCTATATTTTATTTATTAATCAATTTTGCTTCTCTATGAAACTGATGGTAATAATGAAAAAATAACCCAAGAACTGAAACCATATGTTGTGACCGTTTATAACAATCAATACAAACATATAAATTTCTAATAACAAGCAATACAGACACGTTTATAACAAGAAATTCAAACATATGAGATTTATAACAAGCAATACAAACACAAGAAAACTAGAGTAAGTTTACCCATGTTAAAATGTCAATTTTATGATTTTTCCATAAAATCTTGAGGTCTTATTGCCTTGTGAAAATCAAAACAGAAGTTTTGTATTCTCTTGAATAAAAAGGTTACAAACCCAAGAAAAACGAAGGACAATTTTGAAAATTTTCTTGAAAAAAATAAGCAAATTGATTGAAAATAAAAAAAATATTTTAGGGGTATTAAGGTAAATCAAACACTAAACTATTGATCATATTGAACACAATCCATCATAAAATCAAACACCCAAACAATAATTTTTTATATCTCAAATGTACCCAGGGATGGCAACTTCGGCCTGACCCATTTCACCCGACCTGTTTGGCCTGTTTTGTGGCGGAGCGGGTATGGGTACTCTCATCGACCTGACTTGCCTTGATTCACCCAATTATCGACCCATTCTTATCTAAATTACAAGTAATCTTTGTCAAATTACATAGAATTTTGCTTTTATTACATCATATTTTAACAATAATAAAGTTATAAATTAGCGAAAACTTTAATTCTCCAATAATTTAACTACATTTATCATATAATGATTTGTTTCTTGATCCCCATCATACTTTCCTGCTTTTCTTGAAGAGGTTGATGGCTCTTATCCAGTACTCTCACCAATTTGTGGCCCTTGTCGCTGTGCTTTGACGGATCTGGCGGTATCGAAACTAGGTTGTTTTTTAGGGCAAACAATTTGGAATCCCAGCTTTGGCGTCAGTACCACCAACAGTATCATGAATGGATTAATTTGCTGGTGGAGAGTGTGATGCGGTCTTCCACGCCCAGGTTTGGTTGCGTGCATCTAGCCTCCCCTTGGTTCTATTATATGTATGTGGGATGAGGTGACGAGGAGTAAGTCCCATTCGGCCGGGAGATGACTATCCAAGATCAAGATGGGGAGGTCATTTTGGCTAAGGGAAACCTGATTGTTATTCCTAAATGTACCAAATTTATCACGAATCCTTCATTGTTCAAAGCCTAAGATTTGACACAAGCTTTTATTTTTTAAATCCTTGAACCAAAGGACTCTACAATATTTATTTGATTTGACAATTGACATAAATGGTCACTCAAATTAAATAACTGACCAATCTCAATTTTTTGTTAAGATTGTTGAATCAATTTCTTATTCACAACGGATTTTGTTTCTATAAAATACTTAAAGCACTTTAAGAAAAACCCCATTGACACGTCAGCCTTGAGAGGCTCTCCGCAAGTTTCGGTTTTTTTCATTTTAAATTTTTTTCCTTTACCTCCGACAGTTAACCGCCAGCTATTTTTTGGCCTTCTTATTACTTCATTAACACCGTTTCAGTCCTATTAAAATATAGATTCATATATATTTTTAATAACCGAGAATGGCTTCTAATCATTTTTTTTACTGTTTCTATTTGGAGAACGGACTCAATTTTCTTAAAATGAGTTTTTTTTTTCAATTTACATTAGGACTGTATATATTTTATTTTATGTTAGAAGGGCGGAAGGAAAGACTTGAACCTTCAATATTCAATTTTTTTTAAAAAAATTTAATCGTGCTTTTCAAAATGACATCCACCGTAAAAAAAATCAAAATTTGAGTGGTACAAAGTGATACATGATTGGTATGAACAAAATTTTAAAATATATTAAAAAATGAATATCATTTTGTAGATCACAATGCACCCGTTATATTTATACAAAATAAAAAACAAAAAATAACGAGCCAAATGAAAAATTTCTTCAATCAATGATCAAGCATTTTTACTAAGAATTTTTCGGATATCAGAAATTTGAACAACAATAAATTTGGATTTCTTTGAATTCATAGATAGAGATTATAAATTTGGATTTATAATTTTGAATTTGAAACTGTTAACATAAAATCCTATGATGGACATCATAACCTTCCACACCATGAGTTACCATTTCATAATTACAAAATCAGAAGCGGGCAGAGTAAATATTGGAAATTTTCATATTAAGCAAATCCCAATTTGAATTCAAAATTGAACCAATATAATCATTATCCCTCTATCCATGTTAGAATGTTCTATAAAGAAATATGTGTTGCTTAAAATAAGGATAGCAATTATTGAATGAGGGATTCCTATTTTTGTTAAGAAATTCATCAAAATAGTTCCCAACTTCCCGGCCAATAGGCCGGGTACAAAGCTAGAATCAAAGAAATGAAACTTTTGGCCATCACATCATTGTAAATTCAAGTAGCAACAAACAAATGAAAAGCTCCCAAGTACTCGGCACATTCAGTTATGCACATAGTCATCACACAACAACGATACTTTAATTATATTACGAAACTTTAGGTTTTTCATCATACTCATGTTTGTGAAGTACAACGTTGGTCCCAAATGACTATGTTATGATGTGTTAACCATTGTAAATTTAAATAATCTACATCCAAACTATTGTCTGCCAAGAGTATATATGGTAATTTCAAAACATCAACAGAAAATGGAGACACATATAATCAGTATAATGATAAGGATAATAAACGAACCATCAAATACCCGTAGACGACAAAAAAAGGGAAAGTGGATGGCACAACCAACCCTAAAAAACGGGAATGGATCAGGTGAGTAACCTTATGGTGAGTAACCATGAGTAACCCGTCCACATCAGCATGACATCAGCATCCTCTCTCTCATGGAAAACCTTTAATTTTTCCCTTTTTAATCTTTGACGGACGATTTCTCGCTCATTTTAAGTCGAAATTTAATTTTTTTTGCACAGTTAGATCAGATTAATTGTGCTCTTCAAAATGATATCCACTTTAATATATTTTTCGAACAAAAAAAATTGAGCCATTTTTTACCAGCCTATACCATATGGTATTGACTGGTATTGAAATAAAAGCATACCTATGTTTTGAAAAACGTACCATGGTGGTATGAACAAACCAATACTGTAGGATGGTTGAATACATGATAGTAGAAGTATATTAATTGTAATTTACGACTTTTAACATTGTATACCACACAATACCACCCCGTACCAGGGTGGTATTGTGTGGTATTTTTTGGTCCTGTAATTTGTTCACCCAGAAATTTGTAGATCCAATAGATCATGATGAACTCGTCCCTTCTGTGCAAACGTTTTCAAAAATGAATTAAAAACGAAGAAGATACCATACAATACCACCCCGTACCAGGGTGGTATTGTATGGTATTGTGTGGTATTTTTTGGTCCTATAATTTGTTCACCCAGAAATTTGTAGATCCAGTAGATCATGATGAACTCATCCCTGCTGTGCAAACGTTTTCAAAAACGAATTAAAAACGAAGAAGATACCATATGGTATGCAGTTGGTACCGAGAGGCCAGAATTTTTTTTTCCTAAAAAAATATTGAAAATTGATCTCATTTTGTAGAGCACGGTGAACTCGTTCCATCTGTGCAAAAAAAATTAAAATCCGAGTTAAAACGAAAAAGATATGAGTCAATTAAGAAAGCTAGTGAAAATAAAAATAGTCTTTAATTCTCCATCCTTAGATCTGAATTTTCTAAATGAAGGGTCCAGATTTGGTTATTGATGGGTGCATAACCCATGGTTATGCACCCTATCTTGAGCCCGAAAAACAGTTATCCTGGCCAAAGGCCGGGCAAGAAGCTAGTTTAAAGAAAGGGAATTTGTTATATAAAAAAAAGGAATTTGTCTGGTGGCGGGATTGTATCTCTCTCTCATAGTCATAGCCTTTGCTAACGGCACGTTATCTTCAGAAATCAGAATTTGGAGAAATGAAAAGACTTCACTCTCTCTTTCACACCATAAGTTCCTGAACAGTAATGTTCATCCACCAAAAGATTCTCAATTCTCATGTTACGTTGATGCTTTCTTCAATGCACTCCAATGTTCGTACCCGATTGATTCTTAACTTTGCACCAACCGCATCTACTTCTACTTCTTCTTCTTCTTCTTCTTCTTCTTGGTGCGTAGCTTAAAATTATGTTGTTGAGTAATTGCTGGCACTGAATCTTGGTGCAGGTTGAAAGCAGCCTCAAGTATTCATTCACCATGCAGCAGCAGCCAATAACCTCCTCCACCTACTCCAATTTCAGATGCAGAGCCAAGAAATCAGCTGGTAGTGGTAACAATGGCGCTGGAAACGGTGTCGACCAGAGGCCCAGACGCGCCGAGACGCTTCATCTTGACAAGAGCGGGAGATGGCGAAGCTTCACAGCCAAAAAGATCTCCCGGAAAAGATGTAATAATTAAGGCATCATCCATTTCTCCCATCAAAATCTGTTTCATCGTCACTCATCCTCGCGGAAAATGGCAGGTGGTTCTTTGAGGGGATCGGGATGGAAGTACGGATCCGGATTCGTGGACGGAATCTTCCCAGTGATGACTCCAAGTGGTCAGCAGATTCTTGAACTGGTGCAGGGCGAAGAAGGAGTGGACGAGAACACCATCTGGACAATTCTCCATAATCTGCGTGCCTCTCACGACACATTCGACGACCTCGTCAATGTGCTCGTCCAGCTTCGTCTCAACCAAAAATGGGATCCAATTGTCATGGTAAAAGATTTAAGTTCAATTTCTGCGCTTTGTCTTGTCCGTGTTTCCTTTCCCAATTGGAAAATGGTGGCTGATTGAAGCTTGTGGGAATTTAGATATGCCAATGGATGTTGTACAGGAGCTCATTCAAGGCGGATGTGATCTGCTACAACTTGCTCATTGAAGCGTATGGGCGGCAATCACAACACAACAAGGCCGAATCCGTTTACTTTGAGCTTCTTCGTGCCAAATGCGTGCCTACCGAACATACTTACGCACTTCTTATCAAGGCATACTGCACTGCTCGCCTAACGGAGCAAGCTGAAGCGGTCGTTGCTGAGATGAACAAGTATGGCCTTCCACCCAGTACGTTACGTTCATTGACGGCACCAGACTTTTCTTTTTTTTCTTTTTCTTTTTCTTTTTAGGCCACGAAAGCAAGCAAGCAAACAAGCGGTGGTGTTGCAATTGTATTGTATTGTATTGTATTGTATTGTATGATGAACACGTTTCCAACTGTTTTGACCAGGTGCAATCGTGTACAACGCTTACATCGATGGGCTAATGAAGGCAGGAAACCCGGACAAAGCAGTGGAGATCTTTCAAAGAATGAAGAGAGACAACTGCCAACCTTCCGCTGAGACCTACACCTTGTTGATCAACTTATATGGCAAGGTGACTGCGCAGTAACTTCACTCTCCAACTTGTTTGTTTACAGGTTACTGCTATTACTTGTAACAATTTCTGTACGTTGTAGCTTCATTTTGCCTGGTGGTATTCTTTTCCTGAAATCTCTTCTTCTTTTTTAACATAATAATAATAATAATAATAATGGGCAGGCTAGGCGTGCTTACATGGCATTGAAGTTGTTCAACGAAATGAGAAGCCAGAGCTGCAAACCAAACATCTGCACATTCACCGCTCTCATCAATGCTTTTGCAAGGGAAGGGCAATGCGACAAGGCAGAGGAGATATTCGAGCAGCTTCAAGCAGATGGCTTCGAACCCGACGTTTACGTCTACAATGCCCTCATGGAGGCTTACAGGTCCTCCGCATTAGCTTTCATCACATTTAAACGTGCTGTCTATACTCTATAAATTACCTCCTTACAGTTGTAAAAAAATTGTAGAGTCTTAACTAACTAAATGCAAAGCCTTCTCTTTTTCTTTATCCTAACAGCCGCGCAGGTTTCCCTTATGGAGCAGCAGAGATATTCTCAGTGATGCAGCACATGGGTTGTGAACCAGATAGAGCTTCATTCAACATCATGGTTGATGCATATGGCAGATCCGGGCTTCATTCCGGTAACATAACATATAGCAGACCCAAAACATTTATGTAACCAATATAACCAAAGAATGGGAAATGGAGCCTAATAAGTGTGTGTTTCCTTTTTGCACTATCTGGCAGAAGCAGAAGCTGTGTTTGAAGACATGAAGCAACTCGGGATGACACCAACAATGAAGTCCCACATGCTGCTTCTATCCGCCTATTCGAGAGCCGGGAATGTGGACAAATGCGAGGAGATCGTGAACCAGATGCAAGAATCCGGGATAGAACCAGACACATTTGTGCTGAACAGCATGATCAACCTCTATGGAAAGCAAGGCCTGTTCCACAAGATGGAACAAACTCTAAAAGCAATGGATCACAAGGGAGCTTACGCAGTACCCGACATCAGCACCTACAACATCCTCATCAACGTATACGGCAGGGCAGGGTTGCTGGAAAGGATGGAAGGTGTGTTCGGTTCTCTCCCCGAGCTGGGATTGAAACCGGATGTTGTTACTTGGACCTCCAGGCTAGGAGCTTACTCGAGGAAGAAGATGTACACGAAGTGCTTGGAGATATTTGAGGAGATGATTGATGCTGGATGTTGCCCCGATGGTGGGACTGCTAAAGTTCTCATGGCTGCTTGCTGTAGTGAGGATCAAGTTGAGCAGCTTACCACTGTGATTAGGACTATGCACAAGAGTATCTCTACTACTACGCCTCTCTGAGATTGGGGAGTCATTAACTCATGGTTTGGTGGTGGTGAAGTTCCAGGTGGGATCTCAGTCTCTCATTGCCTAATTTCATGCTTGTAAATAGAGAGGTTGGTCACACGAAAGAGGGCAGGGGAGAAGTCCATGGTCCGGATAGTATAACAACACTCTTTTTGTTGTTATAATAACAATAGGATTCATTAAAGGTAAAAGGATAAATTAATAATAAAATAAATAAATAAAAATTAACCCTACGCTTTTTCCAGTTCGCTCTAAACCACAGGCGCCGTCTCCTTTAAACACCCGCTGGATCTCGTTTCTTCTTCTCCCTTGCCGGCTTTCCCTGAAAAATCAAAACCCTCACATGGCGATCGATCGACGGTGGGACTTTCGATTTGGACACACGCCGCGGCACCATCCCACCGTTGATCGTGTTGGAAGAATCGTCCAAGGGCAGATGTAGATGGCCCTCATGCAGCCATAGACGGGGTCCTTAAGCCGGGCTTCGGCCTCATAGGCCAGCGAGTTGACGGCGTCCTCACTCTGGTGCGGGAGAACCCCACAGAGATTCGAATCCGTCCACAAGGTTTTCGGCGCCAGCAATGTCGCCAAACTCTTACAGGTAAACCAACCAAATCCTATTACCATACCAAATCATTGATCAATCTAATGGAAACAATCTTAAACTGAGCCATACAAAATCCAATATCGAACCTTATGCTCCTCCCAAAATGTAAACCAATATTCATTCTCCATAATTAGTAAAATACGACACGTTAAAAGTTAGTCATCCATTATAAAATTATAAAAATATAGAACTATAATATAAAATTGAATATAAATATAAAATTAATAAATTATCAATTAAGTTTCTACAAATACTTGTATTAACATGTTATATAGGTTTCGCACGTGTTTAAATAAGGGAAGCATCAAACAAACGGAAAAAAAATAAGATGTCTCTACAATAGTACGAAAATGACTGTTTTAAACTAATTTAGTACGTATACGGGTATTAACCAGATTTTTGCTAACAATGATACTATCTTAGGGAACTTTTTCATAAATAGACAATTCAAATTGTTGAAGCTATAGTATGGAAACGTTTCATTTTCGGTATTTTCTCGGTTCGTTAAACATATTCGGCTTTGAACGAGGAAAATTACATGCTGACTCAACATACCTAGAGTGGCAATTACCCACCCATGGTTAATTTTATCCAAACCCAAGTAGACCCATTGATTATTGGTAGGGTTTATGTGAATTCTATATGTGTTAGGGGTTTTGTAGATGAGTTTGGGTAAGGTATAAGTATTGCATACATATTTAAAATGAGCATGAGTTGGGTTATACCCATTTACTTGAGCGTGTTTTAACTACACATATAAAAATTGGACTCATTTGTAAAACTTAAACAGTTTAGGTATCAAAATGTTATACACAAAATTTTTAGGTACTAATATGTAATTTTTCATTGATGCTCGAGGACTTATATGCAAAAAAATAGTTATTAAATCTAAATATCTATAAAGTTTAAGTACCAAACTGTAATTTGTATATGGGTATGGGTAGGGATGGCAATGTGTCGGGTCGGGGACGGATAGTGCATATCCGCTACCCTACCCAGAGTAGTTCTGGTTTTACCCATACCCATACCCACATAAGAAACGGGTAGAAAATCTAAACCATGCCCATACCCGTTCGGGTTTCGGGTATCCACGGTTATTCATGGGTAATAGTTTCTCTTTATAACTCCAACCAATATGTTAATATTGACACGTATTCTCACGTTACGTAAGACGAAAAGTACGACAATAATTCACTAGAATGAAGAAAATTAATTAAAACAACAAAATTTCATAAAACTATTATATGTATATGCTAAATATAAAATATGTAAGAGAAAATTATTGATTATTTCTAGACAAAATACATATGCATGTGTATAATCGGTCGGGTTCGGGTTGGATAGTGAGAAAACCATGCCCACCCATTATCCGCAATATTCGGGTTCGGGTTTTACCCGTATCCACTAAAAGGCATTCGGGTTCAGGTTTTACCCTACCCGATTAGGCCGGATTCGGGCGGATATCCATGGTTACGGATATTTTTGCCATCCCTAGGTATGGGTACAAACCTAAATCCATGAATTAAAATCCCAACACAACCCAAATAAATGAGTATGTCAAAATAGAACCCGACCCGATTAACCCGCCCGATCCACCTGATCGCAACACGAATTGACTAAAAGTTAATGACCTGCAACCCGATTAACTCGCAACTCGATTGACCGCATCCTGATTAACCTGTAACCCGAATAACCTGAAATCGATTAACCCAAAACCTATTGACCCACAACCCGATTGAACCCGTAACCCGATTGACTCGCAACCCAATTGAACTGAACCCGACTAACTCGAACCCATCTGATATATATATAGTCTTTCAAAATAAAATTTTTTGTATCTAAACCTTAATAGTTAATATGACATTTTTTATTTTGTAAAGGGAAGTTCAAAATATGAAATTCACTTGAAATTATGTATTTTTTAAAAATTACAAAAATTGTAACATGAAATTCACTTAAACAATGCCAATATCGAAATATAAAATTAAAATAATGCCAATATCGATAATGAATAATTAATAGTTAGACAATCTATAACATTAATATAGAATATACACATTAAAATTTTATTAATTTAACTATTTAGAAAAATTATCAATTAAGTATAAATATAGTAAAACAATGTATTTGGAAATTGATTCTTTTAATAAAAGGGGAAATTTTGGTTTTTTCAATTTCTTAAAAAAATAAAGAAGAGGATAATTTGGTGCTTTCAATTATTGGAGAACAAAAGAAGTAAGTAGTCGTTTGGATTGATGATTGGAAAACTTGTTATTTGGGACCAATTACCACACAAATACCACATAACATAATACTTGTTATTTGGTATGTGATATTTGGCCACATGTGGCAAATACTTGATCCCCTCCAATTATTTGGAAACAACACATGTGATATTTGACAAATACCACATCCAAATAACACAACCTCTTTTTTTCAACCAAACATGTTATTTGGGGCTAAATAACACATTTTGTGTTATTTGAGCCCAAATAAGTGAAATAACACCCCCACACAATCAATCCAAACGACTAATTTTTTGTGCTTTGGATTCATGGAAATAGAATTAAGGGGGGAGTCTTGTGTTCAACTTTTTGGGGAAAGAAAGAAGGGAAATTTGTTGTTTTCATTTTCTTACGAGAGAAGAGGAGGGAAACATATGCTTTTAAATTTGAGGTTTAAAATTTCTAATATATCCTATTAGTGACACGGACACCCTATAAGGCTAATAAGTTTTACAATAGACAATGTTTTAGTCACTAAATGTTAAAGTCCTAATCCTAAACATCATATGTAATCGTTGTAGTTTTGTACTACAACCTGCTTTCGAAGTAGTTAGAATGATGTGATTGAGATAAGATAAATCATGATATGTTCCCAAATTTACTATATGCAATTAGTAATGTCCTTAAATGCTATATCCTTAAATGCTATAGTAATGTTTATTATGGATAATATCTATGTCACTAAATGTTGAACTACTCAATCAGCAATATAGCATTAAAGGGCATTACTAATAGGAAATAATAAACTTGGGAACATATCATGAGGTATCTCATATCAATCATGTCGTTCGAACTATCTCAAATGCAGGTTATAGTATTGTTATGGCTTCAATAACTAAATGACTAGTTGGCTATAATGGAATTGAAAACTCATCATTAGTCATCTTATCATAGCAAACCAATCGATCATACACATAACCTATCATCCGTGATATGAACTAATTTAACAACTTGTGCTAAATAACATATTTATGTGTTCACACTTGTTATATATGCTTTGATATATTTTGATAAATCAGAACCTTCATTTATAATTATTTTAGATAAATGAATTTTATGGTTCGGGCTAGAGAATTATAGACCGAAGTTTACCCATTAGAGATGTATCATACCCTAAAATCCATTAATTTGTGATTAAATAGTAAAACTCGACGTCGTATGATAGTATGAAGTATGAACGCAAATGTATAACATATGACTAGCATACACTAGCATAGCATGAACTATATGTGTGTTTGTTTATGACTTTACATTAGAAAATAATTTGACGGCTATGTAAAATGGAGTCTCAAAATGATTGAGGGAGGGAGGCAAAAAAATGGAGCCAAAATTTTGAGATTTAAATATTTGAAGAGGGGGGAAATTATGGAGCCAATTCCTAACGCGAATCAAAGTGGCGGGGTGGGATATGTGCATTGTGTGAGCAGTGTACTTTTGAGCCAAAAAAATTTGGAAATTCTTTTACCAATACTAAACTTTTTTTATTATTGACGAAATTAGTAGTAACTAATTAATAGTCCTCGTAACTATAATTACAATTAGGATTAATTATATGGCAAGTTTGCAATTCATACAATTCCAATAGTTTGATCACATAAATGATAACAAATTGATTAGCTCATATTTTACCAATGATAATTAATTCCTTGAGAAGTTTGCAAGTCATATAGTTCCAACCGCTTGATAATGTAAACTGACATATAATCAACCATTTGACAACATCAAAATCAATCCGCTAGATAATGTTTCAAACAGTCGAAGTAGCGGTACATGGACCGGTCCGGGTCGATATTTAAATATACTTGCTCTATATTGCACTCATCTAAGGTTTAAACTTGGACCTTAGGTAGAATTTTATAGTGATAGTTAGAGCTAGTCAAGTTTTTGGCGGCATTGCCGGTGACTTTGGTCCATTATCGTGAAAAGTTTGTTTGGTGTTACTCTAACTTTTAATTTCTATTTTTGTTAAGTTGTGAAGTGCTTGCTTGTGCTAGACGAGTTGTGTAGGGAGGTGCATGACCTGGAGCAATCCGACGCCTTTAACAACATTGGACGAGGACATCAACCAGACCCTCCGACTTCTAGCTCGAGAGAGGGAGCAAACGGAGGCAAGAAGGAGAAGTGAAGAAAGGGGACAACAAGTTGATCTCAGACTTGAAGTAAGTGAAGAAGGAGTTGTAGTTGAGATGCGGAAAATCAACACCGAGGGGCTAATCCGCTTCCAAACCCAAATGGAGAAGTGGGAGCCGAGGAAGGGCCAAGGACTATGGGCTTATTACATGGCTCCACGGGCGGCAGATATCCAATCTCCCATCTTACATCCACCCGTGGCCGCCAACAACTTTGAGATCAAGCCCTCTCTCGTGACGACGATTCAACAAAATGCTTACTTCCACGGGTTTCCCATGAATCATCACGAGAGCATGTCCAAAGGTTCCTTGAGCTAGCGGGAAGCTTGAAGATAAATGGCGTCCCGAGGAGGCATTGCTATTGAAGCTCTTCCCCTATTCTTTGGCGGGGAAGGCACTTCGATGGCTCAACAACCTTCCAGCTCTATCCATCACCTCTTGGGACGATCTCCTCAACAAGTTCATGACCCGATATTGTCCTCCTTCCAAGACGGCCGAGTGGAGGAAGAAGATCACTCACTTTGAGCAAGAGGAGGATGAGACATTGAGGGATGTATGGGAAAGATTCTCCGATTACTTCCTCTAATGCCCTCACCATGGATTCGAGGAGCAATTTCGGATAGAAACTTTCTATGGACTCATTCAAGATGACAAGAGTCACATTGACTCTCTTTGCCAGGGCAGGTTGATGAACATGACCCCTCCTCAAGTGACCGATTTGCTCGAAGATATGGCTCTTAGGGGATATGATTGGGGATTGACAATAAGTGGGAATAGAAGCACAGATCGAGGAGTGCGAAGTGTGGGAGCGAGTCATCCAAACTTTGCTTGGTCTTTGTAATATCCCGTTCCGGCAAAACCCATATCTTGATCGCTAGAAATTCGCGATTTAAAATCGAGCATTTTAATAGTATTTCGACAAAAATCGGATTATCAATCGATCGGATAAGTATACATATTAATTATATAATATAATATATTATATATATACAAGCGGTCACACAGACCACTTATATAAACTTTCCCCTGTCCATTAATTCCCATCATCGTCATCATCTTTTTCCATTTTCTGGACCGAGAGCAGAACGAGCAAAGGGCGCTCAGGGGAAGCGAGAGGGAAAATCTCAGAGCTCAATTCTTTAGCATAAGTGATCAAAAAATCTCGTAAGTAATGCCTAATTCATCTATATATCGATTTATCGATTTAGAGTTTTAAAACGAGTTTTTGGTTCAGGAATTTCTTGATTTCCTGATAAGCCAAATTAGGGTTTTGGAGTATCTGGAAGCCGGATTAAGCCCAAATTTCATATACGAGCTTCCTGCAGCGAGGTAATTAATCATCTGGTTCTAATCCCTGAATTTCGGCAATTATTTAGGTCGGGGGTCCAAATCGTTGAATTTAGCTCCGGCCAAGGTTTGATGTGTTTTTATCGAGAATTTGATCCGGAGCTTAGTACTAACATTGACGGGGATACTGCAGGGGATATATGGACAATCTCGGATTTTGATTCCGAGTTTGTTTGAGAAAAGTCAAGTTTAGTTCGGGAGGCTAAAACCGGTGTTTGAACGACCAGAACTGGTGAGGGATTAGCACGGCATACCGGGTTTGTCGTATCACGATAATTATATTGATGCTTAGAATTGACCTAGGTTAACTAGAATGGCATGATTAGGGGTGTATGAAATTTTGTGCTGTATGATGAACCCTGAACTGTTGTATGATACTATTGACTTTCCCTAGCCCATATGGAACTTGTTTATGTTGATGATTGCATACATGTTGCCATTTGTGGCTTAACCGTTGATATGACTTCATGGTTGTTCGATCAGGTGTTTTGATATTATGTGATATTGTGGTTGTTTTTGGATTCACAAGTGGGGGAAATAAACTTCCCACGATGATATTATGATGTTTAAGGAGGATGACTTGCACGAGGGTTTATCCCGAGGAAGTGCAATTATACGACTCCTGATTTACCTATGTTGAGCCAATTATGGCCAAGTCAAGTACATGTGCAAGTAATGAATTATGATTAAGTAAGATGAGATATGAATCATGTATAAGGATATCAAATATGAGTGTTGTGGTCCCACGGTCAACTACATAGTAATTAGGGCTCCCTATGCTATTACTCTATTTTGATATGTATGATAGTCACACCTCTCATGTGGTGGTGACTGAAGAATTCTTACGAGATATGACCACACCCAGAGCGGTGTTGGGGTATGACTAAACCCATACTGGTGTGGGGTATGTATGACCACATCCGACGGGATGTTGGGGTATGTATGACTACATCCGACGGGATGTGGGGTATGTTTCCCGGAAGAGTTATTAGCATGGGAGTAGCCAGGCGCCTATAAGTAAAACATGATAAGACGCATATACATAAATCAAGGTGGTTGAGTCTTTTGCCCATTGGGATATGAGGATGGCTGAGGTCCGATCCTAGTGTTTTGGCTTGATTGCTAGATGTATGGTAGGGGTATGCTTTGTTATGAACTCACGATGCAATGATCGTCTCACTCAGCCATGAGCTGACCCTATTTTATTCCTTTCCTCTGCTTATGCTATGTGTAAGCAGATCATCAGCAGTAGCAGCAGCAAGTACATAGGTGTGAGCAGAACGAGGAGTTGAAGGCAGAATGAGGTATTGTCTCCAACTATTCTGTGCCTAGACGACTACTTGGGATTTTGGCTAGTGATCCACACCTTTTTGTAAAAATGTTTTGAGAACGTTTTTCATGTGCATACTAGCTCCTAATGTAGTGTGAGATATCCACAGGTGTGGAAGGTTGATGAGATGTGTATATTTGTGTAATTGTGTAAGTTTTGATGAGTATGGCATGTATAAGTATGGTATGCAGTTGTGGAGTATGAAAACTGTGACTATGACTATGAAAGCCAATGTATATGTTTATGAGTATATATGTATGTCTTTGAATGCATATATTCGTATTAAATTATTTTGCAGGTCTAGTTGCAAGAACTTTTAGCCCATTACGTGAGTATTTCATGTCGAAATTTTATTTGGGTAAATTTTGGTAATTAATGTAACACCCAAGATTATTTCCGCTGCAAATGTATGAACAATATGATTAGGTAATATGTAAAGATGGGGTGTTACAGTCTTCCCCTACCAATCCAAAACCTTCCGGTTTCCAAGGTCCAACGGGCAACTATCAACCTCGGCCAACATTCATCCAACAAATGCCTCAATTCCAAAACTCGAACTTCCAACAACCATACCAAGAACTAGGCGGTCAAGGTTTTCAACAACAACAACAAGTCGACAAGTTCTCTAAACTTGAAGACCTTGTGAACGCGTCTGTGAGTACAAGCTCTCAGAAGTTCGAGAAGATTGAGCAATTTATGGATGTGGCAACATCCAAGTTTACCTCGGTTGAGGCGGGACTCCAAAGCCATCAAATGAGTCTCCAAAGCTTGGAAGTTCAAGTGAAAAAGAGTACTACTCCATGCTAGGAAGGGGAAGAACACAAGAGAAAGAGGTGGAAACCATCATGGTGATGCCTCCAATATCCTTTGAGCTTGTGTTGATCTTCTCTTGGGGAGAATCTTCCCAATCCACCACTTAGAGCAAACCCTAGCGTTCTTTCTTCCTTGGTTCGTCCTTTCTCTCTAAAATCTGAGGAAGAAGACACTTTCTCACACTTGGGCTCCCCCTTCTCTTCCTTTCAGCTCACATTATATACCAGGATCGGGCTCAGTTCACGGGCGTGAACTCTTCAACGCGTCCGTGAACACAGAGCGCGATGCCGAAACGTACCGCTTCGCCATCAGGAGTTCACGGTTTGACCTCAATCTTTACGATCTTGTTGACCGAGACCTCGTCCCGCGGTAGTAACTTTAGAATTCTCTCATCACGGTTCACGGTTTTGGGCTTCAGTTCACGGTCATAGTGTACCGTGAACTCCCATGGGAAATCGTGAACTGCGCCTGGACCACCCTCTTTGCCTGGTCTTCTCCTCTTTTTGTCCAACTTTCGACTCTGGGGCTGGTTTCACCTGTTGGATCCTTAAACACACTAAACCGCACAAAACCTAGCGTAAAACCACCCTTTTAGGAGTCCAAATGCTACAAACGCCCAAGGGAAACGGGGATAAAATGTGTGCAACTAGGCGCGAATCACTCCACTACACTTAGACGTTTGCTTGTCCCCAAGCAAACCATTTCACACAAGGTAAAAACTCAACCTATCAAAATGTTTTGGGAACAATTCAAAGGGCACAAAGTGGTGAATCTCAAATGGCTATTGGAAATTAACACAGGGACCGTTGCAAGCAATACCGACATCGACCACAAACGATATTCGAGGCTACCAGAAATGGGAAAATGAAAAGTTCTCGCCTTGTTCATGAATCAATGCAAGTTTCAACAAGATCACTTACCAACCAAAACTAACCATGCATAGAGTTCAAGTCCAAGGAGCAAATGGATGGGCAACAAAGGTCCTCATCGGGGTATGATATGGCATGCAAAACAAGAATGAATCACTCACTCTCTTGACCAGTGGGGTCGGGACCTTTTGGTGCAAAGGATGTGCACAATCATCAACTCTCGGCCCTAGCGTCTCAACACCATGGAGGCAACCTCTAAGTGCTAGAGTTCACAAAACGGTTGTCATCACTAGCTTGCCCGAAGGTCTTAGACACGGGTTCAAATGACTGGCGATTGTCTTGGACATGGGGAAAAAGGCTTTTTGGGTTGTGGCAAACACATCATGAGGTCCCACATCTTCACCCTAAAACCGAAGGTTCAATGGTTTCGACTAAGAACCTTCCCCACAAAAAACGGCCACTAACATCGGCCAAAAACATTGTGTGAGAAACATAATTATTGGGGTTTATTTGTTATTTGCGTATTATTCGGATATTGTGTTAGGGCGAGAATTATGGGGGTTTATTCGGTTAGGTTAATTATTCGGGTAGCAAACAGGAAATATTCTATTTATATATATGTCATGTTATGTTAGGTCAAGGGAAAGGGCAAGCAATAACACAGAATTGTTCCCAAACTCTCTCTCTCTCTCTCTACCGAACCCTAGCCGAACCCCTCTCCCCTCTCCTAACCGTCGGCGCCTCCCCTTCCCGGGAACCTGACTCTGCCTTCTCTCTCATCCAATTCCCAATTCTTCCTCATGTAGATCCCCAATCCCTAATCCCTTGCAATCCCTAAATCACACACCTAGATCCATAGTTCTGTCAGTGGTATCAGAGCCTGGCTGGTGTGCTGATTTATTGAAAACCTCAGAAGTTGAAGATGACGAACACAAACAAGCCGCAACAGCAGAAGCAGGGCAAGAAGGTCGTGACCGTGAAGGACATAACGACGAACAAGTATGATGTGATTGTCACGACGCTAGAAAGCCTAACGGAGTCCACGGAAAGGGCAACTGCTGCGTCGCGGGACTCGACCGGGGCCATGGAGGCGCTGGGAGGCCAAATCGCCATCTTGATTGAGGAGATGGGCAAGTTAGTGACGGAGAATCTGTGTTGAGCCCTCGCAGAAACCATGAGGGAGGTGCTAGTCCGCATACTGAAGAGCAAAGAACCGGCGCCGGAGGATCAGCCGATCTCGGTGAAGGGTGCGGGCGCCACTTAAGGGAGCGCGGTGAGCAGGGCCTCCGCGACGGCGGTGTCCAAGCCGCAGGGGGGCTGCTGCCGACCGGGAGGTCGCGATGTAGGGAGGAAGCGTGGCAGGCGGCGCGTACAGGCCCTCCGCAGCGGCAGTGTCCAGGCCGCCGGGGGCTGCTGCCGCCAGGGTGGTCGCGGCGCAGGAGGGGAGCACGGCAGGCGGCGGGGCCAGGGCGGCGATCGCCAACCCGCCAGGGCTGGTGGTGCGCAAGGATGTCCAGGCCACGGGGTCGAGGTCGGGGAAACTTGCGACAGCGGAGAGGAGTGGGTCGCGCCGGTGTTCAGTGGGCCGGGTCTACTGCCTGTTCCAACGGCCCAGGAGATCGCTGAAGCTCGCGGGAAGAAGAAGGAGGTCGAGTTCGATGGGTGGGGCGCGGAAGATGATGAGCTGAGCTTCGTGGACCAAGAAGGATGGTGGGTAGACCCTGGGCCCAACGGGCCTGACCAGAACTGGGTGGCTGACCCTATGGCAGATCAGACCAAGCGACCAGTCAGGCCAATGGCCGGCCGGACCAGCACTTGTCGAACTGAGATTGGTCAGACCGAGATTGGGCAACCCGAACCAGGTCGAACCGACCCAAACAAGGGCGATTCCCACGAGGCAGTGGCTGGAGTAGAGCGGGTGGCGGGTCCGGACGCGATCGACCAGGTCCCGAGTCAGGCTATCCACCATGGGGAACTTCGCGAGCGGATCAAGGGTGCAGGGGGCGCAGAATGGAAGTGGGGCAGGGCTCTGGGACCAAGCCTGGTCACAAGGAAGACTATCAGCGAGAGATGGCCGACTGGGCCTACTCGGGAAGGCGGAATGCGGATCCCGACTATAGGCATTATGGGCCGGGTCGCCCATCACAACCATCGGATGGAGGCAGGTATGGGTACAACAATCCTCTGTATGACTATGATGATGAGCTGGTGTTCAGAGCTAAACCTCCGGTCATTGAATTCCAAAATTTCATGGAACGAGCGATGTTGGATTGTGGCTATATGCGGCGGAGCGGTGGTTCAAGAACCACCCAATCAGGGAAGAGAGGAAGGTGCATCTGGCGTCCTTCTATTTGGAAGAGGATGCCCTCCAGTGGTGGGAATGGACTGAGCGAGCGTACGCGGAAGCAGGTGCAGACATCTCCTAGCCCAGGTTTCAGGAGGAGCTCCGTTACCAGTTCGGAAGAGCGGAGGGATGGGCACCAGAGCAGCTGGCCAAGCTGAAGCAGATAGGATCCGTGGCCAAATACCGGGCCGAGTTCTGAAGCTCGGGAACCAATGTAAGGAGATGACTGAGGAGACATTGGTGGAATTGTGCATGGCAGGACTGCGAACGGAGTTGGCCACAGCGGTCAAGGCCTCTTAACCTAATTCTCTTCGAGTGGCTTTTAGACTTGCAGGTCGCAAGGAGGAGGAGGTAGCAACTGGAGGTTATCCGTGGGAAGGATATAGTAGGCCAGCGGAGGAGCGAATAGTGGCACCAAGGCTGGGGAGGTGTCACCTTCATCGTCGGCTACGACTTCGAGCCCGCCAGCCGCTGGGGCTGCTTAAGGAGCTCGATTCCCGGCTAGGGCGCCACCACGCGGGTTCGTGAGATTGACCCAGGCATAAATGGATCAGAAGCGCAGGGACGGCCGCTGTTTCAATTGTGATGAGAGGTATACCGTGGGACACCAATGCGCCAAGGGACATTTAATGCTGCTGGTCGGGAATTGGGAAGACGAAGGTGAGGAATTGGAGCTGGGAGCGGAAGGAGGCGAGATGAATGAGGAGGACAAGAAAGATGGCCCACCTTGAGGGCAAGGTGAGTTTCAAGGGGGATGGATTGTGAGAAACATAATTATTGGGGTTTATTTGTTATTTGCGTATTATTCGGATATTGTGTTAGGGCGGGAATTATTGCGGTTTATTCGGTTAGGTTAATTATTCGGGTAGCAAACAAGAAATAGTCGATTTATATATATGTCATGTTATGTTAGGTCAAGGGCAAACAATAACACAGAATTGTTCCCAAAATCTCTTTCTCTCTACCTCACCCTGGCCGAACCCCTCTCCCCTCTCCTCACCGTCGGCGCCTCCCCTTCCCGGGAACCCGACTCTACCTTCTCTCTCATCCAATTCCCAATTCTTCCTCATCTAGATCCCCAATCCCTAATCCCTTGAAATCCCTAAATCACACATCTAGATCCATAGTTCTGTCACTTTGCTTCTCCCTTCCAAACTATCATCCATCATGAACTTCCCTTAAGCACTCTTCCTCAGTCCACTCTTGCTATCACACTTTCACTTGGTAGCGAAGGAGTTCTAAGACAATTTGGAGGTTTCAATGGCTTGTGTGCCAAGAAACCTCACCTAGAGCATACTCTTTGATTCCTTGTGGCACTCTCTACTTTATTTACCCAATTTTATTACCTCTTTTTCGTTTTTCTTTCTTTTTCTTTCTACTTTTCTTTTTCTTTTCGTTTTGAGGGGGGTAATAGAGAGTTAAACATTTGCCACACTACTTTTAACGATCAATGCTCTCTTTTTAAGAACTCACTCCAACACTACTATTCCTTCCACTTTCGATCCTAGCAAGAATCCACACACAATCCTCCTATGTAGAACCTCAATGGATCTCAAAAGCAAGAGCTCCGGGACACAAGGACGACACATGTATAGACACGAAGAAAGGATGGGGGGGGGGGGGTCGTTCTATTAACACCATTAAGCTCACAATCAAAACGCTCCTAACATAAGAACGACCCCCAAAGTCACAAGGCTCAAAAGGGTTGACTAGTGGATAATTCATTCGGGACAATCAACATTTGGGTGTGGACTAATCCTATGCCTCCATCATACTCACTAGTGACAACTGTGATGTTACTCGCCATGGTAAGAGGGATCTAAGCACACAAGAAGAAAGCGATCGACTCAAAGCTCACATGGCAATTGTAATCAACAAGTAATCGAGTCAAAACATCCATTCATTTTTAACACATGAGAACTAAACCTTTGAACTATTCTAATGCACCTCTCAATCATCATCATAGGACATACTTGATCACATGCAGCAAGTCAAGGTCAATGCCAATAACCACAAGATTCTCCTATAAACCGGCCACTTTGATCATGCAAACATTGCTTGGAGCCCTCAAAATTTTCAAATTTGGGCATAAATCAAGGCTCCAAGCATCAATCACACTCACACAAGCATTAAAGTAGACTACCCCCCACACTTAAGCTCGACATTGCCCTCAATGGCGTAAGATAGGGGTAGAACGATGTTAACGCTTTGCTTGGTGAGTGAAAGTTGGAATTGTTTCCGGGGTAGGAGATTTGGAGCTTCAAGGAAAAGGCAAAAACACACACATACAAACACAATACGACTCGCTCAAGGCGAGATTATTACACAACACAATACGATAGTAGTAGTAGTAGTAGTAGTTTATGGTCACACACACATAACGAAAGAAAAAAAAATAAAACTAAAGAGTTTAGAGTTCTAAGCGGAGTAGTGGGGCGAAACGAATCGGCTCTGCCACATATCTCCCTCGTCGGCTACCTCACTGGGTCGAAGGCCCCTTTCACCATCGGGAATGAGACCTTATCGTCTAGCCATATGCTCGAGGAGTTCGTCTGCCGGTCGAGGTGGGAAGTCACTCCCCCAAACTGGGTCTCAAGGCGATCCATCCTCTGGACAAGGGGATCACCCTTTGGCCTGGGTGCTGATGCTGGTGGTGGTGGTGGTATGGGGCGCGGGAGCACAGGATGGCGGTTGCGGCCGGGTGCTCCAGCAGGTGGCTGCTCTGGGTGCGGAACCCCTGCATCTAGCTCCATTGGAGCCAGGTCAACTGCTGGATGCATGACTCCTGAAGGTCGGAGCCCATCGAGGTACTCAATGCCCCTCTCCTGAATTACCAGCTATTGGTTGTAAAGTGTAGCAACTAGGAAGGGCTCGGTCCTCCCGATGTTGGATCATCGCTCCACGTCCACTCTGAAGTGGCGGGCAATCCTCGTGATGAGGCCCCCCATATGCATGGTATCCACCATGTTCCGCCCCAGACACCGGGCTCCGCAGGATGCCTCATGGAGAAGGGAATCATAAGACCCCCTGTTGGTTATCAGATGTCCCAACTGCAAGCTGGGGACGACCGACCAGGTGAGCAGAGTGTGGAGGATCCTCCAGGGGGTCCTTAGCTTCACCGCATTAGTGCGTGACACGCTATGAAACAACACCAAACTACGACCAAGTATAATCGTAGTACGGAGATGCAGAATAGTGGTAAGTTTAATTTATCAACCCGGGGTCTAGATCTACTGCCTACTCCGTGATTATCTATTATCTAGCGGGACTAAGTGAGTGAAGTTGAATTCAAAGTAAATCAGAAAGAAAGCAGTAAATTGTCTGGTTTCCTGAAGCAAGAGAAGAGTCACTCGGGAATAAATCCCCCTAGCTCCTTAGTTAGGTCCAAGCTGTAATTTCTTTAGGTTGATTTACTGTTGATTAAACTGCGGAAGATCCGGCATTAGCTTGGAATCTCTTAAGTTGACCAAGCCCTCTTAGACAGACTAACCGGCAGACGACTAGTCTTCACCGGGATAGAAAGCTAAGGCAGTTAACACAGAACTCCATTACTGGAATTGGATTCCAATACAAAGCAATGGATTGACTAACTGTCGTATAATCAATCCACTCCTTTTAATTGAAGAAGCTCTAACAACCTAATCAGATTCTATCTATCTCATGTAGCAGCAGAAATCATGAGAATTTGATCATGATTCAATTGACTCAATAAACACACTTCAGTCAATTATAATCAAGCAATATATTAATCTAAAAGTCATTACAACTCAAATCCCTAAGACATGAAACTAGGGTTCTTCATACGCAAGTTTGAGAAAGGTCTACTCCATAGAGAGAGAGAGAGAGAGAGAGAGAGAGGAAAACAAAATCCAAAGCAGTCATACTCATAAAGATGGGAATAATCTGCTCTGGGATGTCGATCTTCATTCGTGATGATGCAATATGGGCTTCAATGATGAGAAATCCACTCCAAAATAACTCTTAAGGTTTGTTCTTTGCACTTTCTCTCTCTATGAAGCAACCGTCCGCGATTGCACAAACAGTATAAGAATGGCAGACAAAAACATGTGTAAATATCGATTCATCAAATTCCCCCACACTTAACCGTTTGCTTGTCCCCAAGCAAACCTGACTCAGACCAATGCTGTTCTCCAGACCTTTATAGCAACAAATAACGCCGATCGTCGGTAGAGGATTTCCTAGATCAGTTAGCAACTTACGAGGTCAACTTGTCTTCTAAGACGTCCCCTATCTCTCTCAATGCGAGTACTAGACTCAAACCAGGATCATGAGAAGCAGTGGAACTAAGACAGTCAATTCATGGATAAGGAGTCTCACACAATTTAACGACCAAGGACTCTTCGTATTGGGTGCTCCACTACAAGACAACCTGGCTTTAGAGTTAGAGGTTATTTGCGTCTAAAAGCCAATTATTTGTTTCTGTATGTCTTTTGAAGCAAATAGATTATTTGCATCGGACGCCTATGTCTCTAATTCTCTTTAGAAGTAAATATAGATGCAAATAATATTTGCTTCTAATTAAGGAATCTAAACCAAATCTTATTGATTGTAACTCCACTTTAAAGAACACATCCTTTCTCTTCTTATTTGGATTTAGAGAGAAATATGTTTGTTCCTATTTCTAGTTTTGGAGACAATTATAATTGTTTCTAGAAAACCTTACCGAAGCATATATTTGCTTCGTGAGCCAATACTTGATTCGTGAGCCAATACTTTTTTATTCTATTTCAACTTTCATAATTTTGATTAATTTTAAATTTTACATTCGATGTGACAAATAAAATGACAATTCAAATTTCATTAATAACTTTTTAATGAATTTATTCTTAAAATAAATTAATACATTGCCCATAAAAACATAAATACAAAAAATACATAAAGAATACATTATGTCTACAACATTTATGAAGCTAAATCATATACCCCACACTGGTGACTATGCTATCAGCCTATCACTAATGAACGAAATTTCTTCTCGTCCAAGCGCTATTCTTCTCCTTTTTCTTTACTTTACCAAATCATCAAACAACCACAAAGAGAACAGATTCTATAGTAGGCCTAGGAAAGATCTTCACTGCCTTCTCCTGACAAGCTGCAAGGAAATAGTAGCACACAAACAAGCAAGCTGCAAATGAATCAACATAACCACAATGAACAACAATAACTCGTTTAAGATCATCACAACCATAAAACACCCATCTAATTATACTACTACAGCTTAATCATAGCACAATCCTTAATTTCTCATCAAGCCAACAAATAATTACCACCTCATTCTACTCTGACTTAAAACCAAAACTGCTTCTTGCTTATATAAGAACCAATTAAACGAAAAAGGTAAGGGGGAAAAAACTTACCAGCGCGTCTGCGGGTCTTCCTCGCTGGCTGATTGAACCATGTCTTGAGGAACCATGAAACAAGGACTTCATGTTACTTTATGCATTTATACCTGGTATTCGATCTTAGGAATTCTCAAGATGGAGTGAAAATATTTGAATAGAATTAATTGCGAGACAACTTAGTCACTGGACTTACAGTTGGCCTGATCGGAAGATCAAACAGATGAGGGATCCCAAATTGCTGAACAACCTGAGAAATTTGACATGATCCGGCAGTAATATATTAAATTGAGGTCTGAACCTTAAACTGGGAAGCATAGAATTGTTTGATAAGTATACATGCCTGAGAGCCTGATCCTCTGCAAAAGGGGTAATACCGTTCTCCATCAGCATCAAAGTGGCACATGTTCTCCACAACAGCAACGCATGGTACCTATATATATGCTTAAAAGGAAAACATCAAGATATAAACATAACAGCCAATAAAAATAATTTGGGCAACATTCAGTATCCATCATTAGCTTCCCTTTAGTTACTACTTCAGATGGTTTCAACATGTTATTCACTCTACAAACTCACCACCTAGTAGTCGTGAGAAGCTGGTTGATAACTCCCGAAACCATTGGACCCCTCATTATCGCGCGACCTTGTCCAGGAAATCCAAACGAAACCAACTTCACCCCCCAAGTATTCAGTAGGTATAATACTTTCTTCTCTGGATTCTGATATATAGATTTCACATTCAGTCCGAAACCCACCATTTTCATTTCAATTAACTGAACTGGTTTTAGTAAACTAGAGATCTGGACATATTTACCATCTCCAGCAACCGGTTTTCAGGAGAGACCATTGTTGGTAAACTTGGACCATACACATCAGCATCAAATACCCTACCCTAGCACCCATACCAGCCAAAGTATACGCAAGATTGACAGCAACAGTCGATTTCCCAACAACTCCCTGCACAACTTCTCAGAAACTAAGAATCATGAGTGACTAATAGCACTAACACAAAACTACAGTAATGACATTCAACAACCCAACTATCTATGGAAAATGCTAGACCATGGTAATCTAACCTTGCAACTTGAAACTGCAATGATATTCGAAATGGTCTGTAATCCAGGAGCCAGGAGGAAGCATAGCCCCGTACATAGGTTTAGCTGGCTGTGCTGAGTGCTGACAATGTCACACTAACATTCTTCACCCATGGAAGCCCCGCGACCACCTCATTTGCCTGCTTCTCAAACTGCATTGCCAATACAACAATTGACTCTAATTATTTGTCTCTATAGACGGGTTTTCTTGAAAGAGCTCTTTCATTTTATCTCACTTGTTGGAACCCCCTTTTCCTTATTACTTGTTTCTTTTCTTTCGTTTTACTTTGCTGGGGTTCCAATTGCAGTTTTTATGCGCGGTCTGCCCTTATTAGGTGAGCAAGATCAATTTCTGTACATCTGTCGCTCGCCAGAGTACTTCTTTTAACTCATATTCCTCACTTCGTGTGGAGGGTCAATGAAATTAGGGGGGGGGGGTCGGAAGCTCTATCCGTGCCCTTAAAAACACATCCTCGAGTAGGCAAACCATTCAACGGGTGGAATTTTTTACTAGTACTAGAGACGACTTAGCTTCACCTTGTAGGCCTACCCCACCAAGGATCACTAAAATCTCTTCCAAAACCCGATTTTGTGCAATGGATGGTGCCACACATGTTGGGCTTACCCCATGTTTTAAAATTTTCAAATTTTTGACATGGAGGACCAACTGCTTTTTCATTTCACACTTGAGCACTCTTTTTCGATACACGAGTCCATAACACAACATAAAGAGAGTCATCAATATCACATGAATCAACGGTCCTAGATCCACTAGTTCACAAAATCAACCGGCACATCAGAGAGAGAGAGATAGGAAAATCTTATATTTCAACATCCTCCATAGTGCTACAACTACCTCCCTAGGTTGCATATCACCATAAAGACTGTCAATTCAAAGCACACTGAGCAAGTTATTGCAGGGAACATTACTCGGAGCCCTTAATTCATCAAATTGGACAGTGGACTAGGCTCCAAGCACACAAACTCATCTATGCAGTCAAAGATAACCCCCCCCCCCCCCAACACACACACTTAAGCACGACATTGCCCTCAATAGAGGATAGGGAATGATGTTACCGGCAAAACGGACCGCCGGAGGGGCTGGAAATGGGACCAGTCATCAGGGGCAGACTGGAAGGTGGACCAGTGGAAAGGCACCAAGCTAGAGTCATCAAAACACACTGGGTGATAGAAACCATAGTTCTAAGTGGAAAAACCAAAAAGACACAAAAGAAAAACAAGCCGTGGTGGGGTTGTGACACGCCAAAACACAACACCAAACTGCGACCAAGTGTAATCGCAGTCCAGGAATGCAGTAACGGGCAAGTTCTATTATCAACCCGGGGTCTAGATCTACTGCTTACTCCCTGATTATCTATTATCTAGCCAACTAAGTCGATTGATTGTTGTTAAAACTAAAAGCAGTAAGAAAGCAGGAAATTATTCGGTTTTCTCAAGCAGGAAAGAGTCACTCGGGAATGAGTCCCCCTAGCTCCTTAGTTAGGTTCAATTGCAATTACCCTGGGTTGATTTACTGTTGATTAGACTGCGGAAGATCCGACAGTAGCTTGGAATCTCTTAAGCTGACCAAGCCCTCTCAGTCTAACTACCCGGCAGACGACTAGTCTTCACCGGGACAGAAAGCTGAAGCAATAAGCACAGAACTCCACTACTGGAATTGGATTCCAGTACAAAGCAGTAAACTGGCTAACTCTCGTATAACCAATCTCCTACTATCGAATGAAGAGGCTCTAACAACCTAATCAGATTCTATCTATCTCAGGTTGCAGCAGAAATCAAGAAAAGCTGATCAGACTTCAATCAATTCAATAAACATGCATCATTCGATTAAAACCAAACAGTATAATCATCCCAAGTCATTACAATCAAATTCCTAACACATGGAACTAGGGTTCTTCATACCCAAGTGAGAGAAGGGTTCTACTCCATAGAGAGAGAGAGAAGAAAACAGTAATCAAAGTAGTCATACTCATAAAGATGAGGAAAATCTGCTCTGGGATGATGATTTCCACTCCAATGACGATCTCCAAGCTTGATTTGATGAAACCCAGCTCCAAGATAGCTTCTAGGATGTGTTCTTCGTACTTTCTCTCTCTAGGGCTCTGTTTTTGCTCTGAAAATCCGATTCTCTCACTTGTGGCTCGGAATTGGCTGAAAAACCAAGATTTCCGACTCACACGGGCAGGCCACACGGCCGTGTGGCTCACCCAGTTGCCCGTGTAACTCAAAACTTGGCGTATAGATTAGTTGCATTCCAGACCTCCCACATGGCCAGAGTCACACGGCCGTGTGGAAAAACTGCTATGCCCGTGTTTGCTCTCGGCACAACTCGCACGGCCACCTTGCTCCTTCACACGGCCGTGTGGAAATTGTTTGTGCCCGTGTGAAGGCTCGCACAATCCCACACGGCCACATTGGTCACTTGCACGGCCGTGTGGTGTTTGTGTGTGCCCGTGTGGATTCCTTAGCACCTCGCCACGCGTCCGATCTTCGTCCAATCGACCCCAAACTCGCTCCCAGGCCTCCATTCACGTACTAGGACCTGAAATTTCACAAACAAGCACAACCTAGCGTGAAATCGGCCTAAAAAACGAGAAACCATATCTCAAACGGTGTAAGAACAGGGGTAAAAACAGGTGTAATTAACGGTCTATCAAACTCCCCCACACTTAACCGTTTGCTTGTCCCCAAGCAAACCAAGTCAGACACAAGGTAAGCTCACATATTTCAATCAACCAACATTGGGGACAAGTCATAAAGGCACAGAACACGTGAATCGTACTGGGTTCAAACATCAACACATGAACAACTTCAATAGCAACCTGGACAACCACCACAAATGACATTCGAGTGCAGCAAAATCAAGTAAAGGAAGAGTCTCCCTTCTGTTCACCAACCAACCTAGACTTGACTCAACCACTTACTCAAAACAGTCACCTCATGCATCCAACTCAAGACATCAGAATAGAGACCGAGCAATCTAGGTCCCCACTGGGGTACAAGAGTATATAGAATATGAAAATGAATCACTCACTCTCGACCAGTGGGGTCAGGACAATTTGATGCGAAAAGTGCGCATGCTACTTCTCTCAATCCCTAACATCTCTTCACCATGATGGCAGCCTCTAAATGCTAGAGTTCACATATGGGGTGTCACCACTAACTAATCCGGAGGTCTTAGACACAGGTTCAAATGACTGGCTAGGGTCTTGGACATGGGGAAAAGGCCTTTTAGGTGGTGGAAGTATTCAAAGCACAAGGTTCCACATTTCCAAACCCGCACAATCACAGTCAAACAAATCGGTATTTCCTTTCTGCTATTCTGCATTACTCAATATCTCAAGAGCACAAGAGCGAAGGAGGTATAAATGTCAGTATTTCCAAGCCAGACTGCTAAGAAACTCTACTTACTGGGCATTATTCAGATTTTTGGTAGTGGCTCTCTTTTGCTTTCATTTTTTCTTTGTTTTTCTTTCATTTTCTTTTCATTTCTTAAGAGAGCCACCACTTCTGCACATATTTCAAACACATGCCCAACTTTTAAGCACTACCTCCAACACTCACATTAAATTTAGCAGAAACAGCAGAGAATATGTAAAAACCACTCTGTGGAACCTTCTACAAGATGCAAAAGGGTGATTTTTCATTATAGACCAAAAGAAAGGATAACACACGGCTCAAAGGGGCTGACTAGGGGATATGACACATCAGGACAGTCAATTTGGTCGTGGGCTAATCCTATGCCCCCATCATCTTAGCTAGTGACAACGTGCATGCTACACATCATGGAAGAGGGATCTATCGCACAAGAAAGAAACGAGCAGGCTCAAATCTCACATGGCTACCTATATGCTCTATCTCACATTCTGATACCCTGAACTAGATGCATAAACGACTGTCAAGAACAAGTGATCAATCCAAGTCACAGTTGGTAAGCAAACAGTTGAAAAACTGAACCCCTACATAATTCTACTGCACGTCTCAGTCCTTATCATAGGTTGTCCTAGTCACAATCAAGCTGTCATGCATCAATCCGAAAACCATTCAATTCATCAATCGAAACACAGTGCCAATATGATCAAACAGCAGTACTTGGAGCCCTCAAATCGTAAGATTCGGACAGCGGACTAGGCTCCAAGCACACAAATATATATTCCAACCGATACAAAGCACCCCCCCACACTTAAGCACGACATTGCCCTCAATGGAGTAGAGGGAGAAATAAGGGGAACGATGTTATCGGATTGAAATACTGCTGGGGGACTGGAAGTGGACCAGTCAGCGAGAAACAAACGGGGAAGATGGACAGTTCTGCACGAATCGAACACCAAGAACACACTAGCACACTGTGCGTTAGGGATAAGTGTTAGCCCAGACGGATACAACATAAACAATCCACAAAAGAAAAACAGAAACAAAAACAAACGACACTAAGTTCAAGCTCTTCACACATGGAGCAAACACATACAAGTCTAAAACGAAAAACACACTGAGATGTGCAACGAGTACAGCCTACTCGTCGCCAAGGTTATCCAGGTCGATGTCGTCCATGAAGGTGTCATCACCATCAGCACCATCATCACCATCAGCTGGGGGAAGTGGAAGTGGAGAGTCCTCCCAGGGAGTCCTCGAGACGGGCTGCTCGCCCGGTAGCAGCTGGAGTAAATGCTGCTGGACCTCCTGCATGCGCCGTGAATGGCGCTTCTCCCGCTCGATGTGTGCGAGAGTCACTCCCTGCTGGGTCTGGATCTGGTCCAATCTCTCATCGTAAGCAGCCATCCTGGCAGTATACTCTGCCTGGTGGGTCGGGAACTGCTGCTGGAACTGCATCTGATGGTTGAGCAGTTGCTGGTTCTGGAGTCGCAGCTGCTGAAACTGCTGAGTGAAGTAGTCCTCTGCTGGAAAGCTGGAACTGCTACTCCCATAATGGAAGTTAGTCTGTGGTGGATCAGCAGCAGCGTCCACATCATCTGGGTGGACATCCTCACCTGCCTCGCCCTCGGGAACCTCCGGCTGGACCTCCTCTGGGATCTGGGGTTGTGGAAACCCCTCGATCCACTTCACCCCGCGCTCCTCTCGAAGCAGGAGCATCTTCTTGATTGTATACTCGCCAAAGGCACTGGTGTCGCCCTGCTCTGTGCACCCATGCAGGGAGATCTCGAAGTAGGATGCCAGGCGGGTGATGAGGGGGGTGCAGTGGAGTTTCTTCAGCTCGGAAGCACTCTTGTCGAAGGTCCTCGCCACCATCGAGCCCAAGTGGAGAGGATGATCCCTCTGGCGCATAGATTGAATGAGGTACAGGGCTCGCTTGGTGATGGCGTTGGCACTGTCCGAGGCCAGAGTGTAAGACTTGGCCAGCATGTGGTGGAGGATGCGGTTGTCGATCTGCAATGTGCTGGCCTTCCTCTTCCCCGTCGAGAAGGGACGCTGGCCTGGCCGAGCGAGGCGGGTGTATAGCGTCTGGAAGTTCACCCCCTCTGGCTCGTGAAGCTCGGTGATGTAGTCCCTGTCATCGACCAGGCCGAGGGCGGTCTCCAGCTCCTGGTAGCTCATGGATCGGGGTGCACCGCCGAGCCTGAACTGGACGGCTGGTCCGTCCTTCCAATCGTCCGTGTCTGCATGCCTGAAGGTCGTGTAGAACTCAAGTACGAGCTCGTGGTAGACCTTCTCTTGAATTTGGAGGAGGCGGCGCCAGGGGCGGTTGATGACTGTGCCGGAGAAGTGCTCGTAGCAGTTCAGCTTCTCCAACTCGCGCTTGGACCAGCAGTGATGCTGCCCAAATTTGCAGGCCAGGACGCTCTTAAAACGATCCTGGTGGGGGCCCCTTTTCAAATCTTGAATAAATGGGTGCCTGAGGTTGGGCTTCGACATCGTCCTGCAAAAGAACAACCCAAAGTGGAACCAAGAGAGCCAAGAAAAATGTTAATCACACCCCCACACTTAAGAACAGAAAACAGCCTAACCATGGTTTCATCCATGGTTCGGGGGCCAAAAACTCGATAAATCAAGCCTAATCTGAGTGGGGGTGCACATCCATGAACAAGTAGGCAACTCAAGGTTCATATTCATAACAAATACACCCTCAAAGCACATCATTAAGGGTCCCAACCGACTCCCACAAAATGGTACGAAAACAGGCATTTCATCGAACACCTTGTGTGCACTATTAAGTTAAGCATGAAATTAGCACATTCATAGCACACAAGGCCTCGAATCAACATTGTAAATATGCCCTAACATCAATCATACATAATCCAAGCATTCCCCACATTCAATTTCATTCAATTCACTCATTTCAAATGGATTCTCTAAACATACACCCTAATATCCAAACTTCCTTAATTCATAAGGTAAATGGCGAAATCAAACCTGGAGACTCAAGTAGGATTGTAGGGAATGATGAGATGAATAAAATGCACTTGACGAAAGTGCGAAAATCTGCCCGGAAGTGGTCGTCGGAGTCTCGCCGGAGTCTCGCCGGAAATCGCCTCCGGCGACAAAAACGTCGGCCAAATCTCCTCAAAATGGATGGGTAGGCCGCTTTTGGTGTGGGAAGGCTGGGTTTGTTGTTGGTTTTGTGAAAAAATGACAAAAAATGACCGAAAAAATCGAAATGGGGTGGTTAGTCGCGGTTTTCCGGCGAGTTTCAGAGGATTCCGGCGAGGATTTTGAAAGTTCTGACCACTCGGCCGTGTCGGCCGAATTTATAGGCCGTGGCTCGGCCACACGGCCAGGCTGACACGGCCGTGTGAGGTGCACTTTTGCCCGTGTTGGCCGACACGGCCCGGCCGAGAATTCCACACGGCCGTGCAAGTTGCACATTTGGCCGTGTGGAATTTGCCGAGAGCTCACACGGCCAAGGGATCAAATCCACACGGCCGTGCGAGCATATGAGTTGCCCGTGTCGGCCACACGGCCAGGCCAGGCCAAGCCACACGGTCGTGCCATTTGCACTTTTGGCCGTGTGGAATTTGCCGAGAGCTCACACGGCCAGGGGATAAAATCCACACGGCTGTGTGAGCATCAGGCCTGGCCGTCTGAGCTGCTGGAGCCCCGAATTCAACCTGCTTTCACTCAAAAACGACATTCGACTCTGGAACGACATCTCAAGACTAAAAAACACAAAAACAAAAGGAAAAAAAGTAAGAAAATGCAAACCTCGGTGGGGTTGCCTCCCCACAAGCGCTTCTTTACCGTCTTTTAGCTGGACGCCAGTAGAGGAACTAAGGGTCCTCAAGCTTGATCAGCAGCTCTGCGCGCTCGACAACACCTCCCAAATACAACTTTAGGAGGTGGCCATTCACCTTGAATGGCTCGGTTTGAGCATTGCTGATCTCCACCGGCATCGTGCGGGAAACTTGGGTGACCGTGAAATGGTCCTGACCACCTCGAACGAAGCTTGCCCGGAAAGAGTTTCAGGCGTGCATTGAAGAGCAGAATACCTACCTGAAACTCCTTCGGGCCCCTCAACCTCGCGTCGTGGAGACGCTTGGTGCGCTCTTTGTAGAGCAGGGTGTTCTCGTAGGCGTGGTAACGCCACTCCTCCAACTTCACCAGCTGCAACTTACGTTCTGTACCTGCAAGACTCAAATCCAGATTTAGCAGCTTTATGGCCCAGAAGGCCTTTTGCTCTAGCTCTACCGGCAAATGGCACGCCTTCCCATAGACAAGCCTATAGGGACTAGGGAGAAGTGCCAATCGGATTTTTATAGGCAGTCCTATACGCCCAGAGAGCATCATCGAGCTTGGTGGACCAATCCTTGCGGAACTGATCCATCGTCTTTTCAACTATCCGTTTTAGCTCCTGGTTCGCCAGCTCGGCCTGCCCATTTGACTGGGGATGGTAGGCCACCGACACCTGATGCTTAACGCCATAGCGAGAGAGGAGTTTAGTGAATTACCCTTGAAAATGGGTTCCTCTATCACTAATAATGGCGCGAGGTGTTCGAACCGGGAGAACAGCTGCTTCAGAAATGAGCAGACCCGTCTTGCATCATTGGTGGGCATGGCTTGAGCTTCTGCCCACCTCGAGACGTAGTCCACTGCAACCAATATGTACAGATTGCCAAACGATGGAGGGAATGGGCCCATGAAATCGATACCCCAAACATCAAAAATTTCACAAATAACATAGATATGTTGGGGCATCTCATCCCGGGAAGAAATGTTACCTGACCTTTGCCAAAAGATGGAGGGAATGGGCCCATGAAATCGATACCCCAAACATCAAAAATTTCACAAATAACAGATATATGTTGGGGCATCTCATCCCGGGAAGAAATGTTACCTGACCTTTGGCAGCAATCGCACTGTCGTGCGAAGGTGTCAGCATCCTTGAAGAGCGAGGGCTAATAGAAGCCCGACTGTAGCAACTTCCGCGCCGTGCGGTTTCCTCCATGATGACCTCCAGTAGGTCCCTCGTGACATTGAGACAGGATGTCTCCCATCTCATGCTCCATGACACAGCGCCGGATCACGCCATCTGCTCCAATTCTGAAGAGGTAAGGATCCTCCCAGAAGTAGTGCTTCAGATCGGAGAAGAACTTGCGCTTTGCATGAGTAGCCATCCCCTTGGGTAACTGCTTGCTCACAAGATAATTGGCAAAGTCAGAATACCAAGGGGCCACGCTGTCCACCAGGGTCATCGCCAGCAATCGCTCACCCGGGAAGGAGTCATCGATCTCTTCCTCGAAGTTGTCCACCGGAGGGGCTTCCAACCGTGAAAGATGATCTGCAGCAACATTCTCGGCTCCCTTCTTGTCCCGGATCTTGATATCAAATTCCTGCAGCAGCAGGATCCAGCGGATGAGCCTAGGCTTTGCATCAGCCTTGCTCATCAGGTAGTGAATCGCCGAGTGGTCAGTGTAGACCACCACATGGGAGAGCACCAGATAGGGTCGGAACTTATCAAACGCATACACCACGGCGAGGAGCTCCTTCTCAGTGGTGGTGTAGTTCTCCTGTGCATCGTTAAAGGTCTTGGACGCGTAGTAGATGGGCTGGAAGTGGTTCTCGCGTCTCTGACCCAGAACTGCTCCGACTGCATAGTCACTCGCGTCGCACATCAGCTCAAAAGGAAGAGACCAGTCAGGAGTCACCATGATAGGTGCATGGGTAAGCTTCTCCTTCAGAGTCTCAAATGCAGCTGTGCACTCGGGAGTGAACTGAAATGGTGCATCCTTCTCCAGCAGCTTGGTCAAAGGCAGGGCAATCTTCGAGAAATCTTTGATGAAGCGCCGGTAAAAGCCTGCATGACCCAGAAAGCTGCGAATCCCCTTCACAGAAACAGGAGGAGGTAGCTGACTGATCGTCTCAATCTTTGCACGATCCACCTCAATCCCCTGCTTGGAGATCTTGTGCCCGAGCACAATACCCTCACAAACCATAAAATGGCACTTCTCCCAGCTGAGTGCCAGATTAGTCTCCTCGCACTATGGAGACAGTGAGTGAAGGAGTCTCCATATATCGAGAAATCATCCATGAAGACTTCCATGATCTCTCTAACCAGTCGGTCGAAGATTGCCAGCATGCATCTCTGGAAGGTCGCCGGTGCATCACACATCCCAAATGGAATCCTCCGGTAAGCAAAGGTACCGAAGGGGCAAGTGAATGTGGTCTTCGCCTGATCCTCCGGTGCAATAGGAATCTGGAAGTAACCAGACATGCCATCCATGAAGCAATAAAACTCATGGCCAGCTAACCTTTCCAACATCTGATCAATGAAAGGTAGGGGAAAATGATCTTTCCTGGTGGCGTCGTTCAGGCGTCGTTCAGGCGCCGGTAATCGATGCAGACTCTCCAGCCGGTCACGATCCGCATCGGGATCAACTCCTTCTTCTCATTCGGGACCATAGTCATCCCGCCTTTCTTCGGGACCACCTGAGTGGGGCTGACCCACTTGCTATCAGATATAGCAAAGATGATCCCTGCATCCATGAGCTTCACAATCTCTGCCCGGACCACTGCCTCCAAGTTAAGAGACAATCTCCTCTGTGGCTGCCTGACTGGCTTAACCTCATCCTCCATCAAAATTCTGTGGGAGCAGAAGGATGGGCTAATGCCTCTAATGTCTGTGATCTTCCATGCCATGGCCCGGACATACTTTTGCAGAAGAGCCACCAGCCTGTTCTTCTGCTCGGGTGTCAGATCCGAGCTAATAATAACCGGGAGCTTATTCCCCTCCCAGAGAAATGCATACTCCAGGTGAGATGGGAGGGGTTTAAGCTCCAACTCTGGTGGCTCCTCCAATGATGTAGCGAGCCGGGGCGAGATGGGGATCGGCTTGAATGGTATCTCTCGCCCCTTGATTGCAGCCTCGTCCAGCTCCGCAAGCTGCTCCTCCAACTGCACATCCTGTGATGCCTGTTCCCCTAGCAAAAGACAACGCTCAAGGAAATCATTAGTACCCGCACTCGTGATGGCGAGTGCGGTCTCAAAATCAGCAACAACATCACAGTAATCTATATCATCATGGAGCTGGGGGTGTTTCATATTATCAGAAACAGAGAAGGTGATTTTTTCACCCCCAGCTCTCAAAATCAGTTTTCCATCATTCACATCAATAAGCGCCTTGGCGGTGGCGAGAAAAGGTCTACCCAGTATCAATGGCACATCAACTTCCTCATTTATGTCCAAAATCACAAAATCAACAGGATATGAAAATGGCCCTACTGCGACTATCAAATCCTCTGCTATACCCCTAGGATGCACAATGGATCTATCAGCAAGCTGGATGCTCATCCTAGTATTACTGGGTTCACCTAGGCCTAGCTTTTTAAACAGTTTATATGGCATGACATTTATGCTAGTGCCTAAATCCGCCAAGGACTTCCCTACATGCAAACTGCCAATCATGCAAGGGATAGTGAAACTCCCTGGGTCTTTTCGCTTCTCTGGTAGTTTGTTCTGCAGGATGGCAGAACACTCCTCGTTGAGCATCACCGTTGATAGCTCCCCAAGCTTCCTGTTGTTGGTGAGGAGATCCTTCATGAACTTGGCATACTTGGGCATCTTCGATAATGCCTCCACGAAGGGCATGCTAATGTTTACCTGCTTCAGCATTGCGATGAATTTGGCAAACTCAGTCTCCAGTCGGTCCTTGTGCAACCGAGTAGGAAAGGGAAGCTGTGGTACATACTCCTTCACCACTGGTTGCGGTTTAGGAGCAGGCACCTCAACCTCCTTCTCCATTTCTTCCTGATTAGCTGGAAGTGCTGAAGCAGGGGTCTCTCTCTCCTCTGCCCGAACAGGTGGATCGGCAGTCACCTTGCCACTCCTGGTTGTGATGGCACTGCAGTTGGCATTCGGGTCCTACGGGTGAGGAATGGTCTGACTAGGCAAGGTACCAGGAGTCCTCTGAGCTACAGCCTGGGTGTTTCTCTGACCAGCTTCTAGCTCCAAGAATTGGCCTGAAGCTTTCTCCATGAATTGCTCAATGTTATTGAACTTATTTGCACTGGAGGTGGCCAGAGAACCCACCAAATCTCTCAATTCCGCCATCGGATCACTCTGTACTAGGGCTGCAGGTGCTGCCCCTGTCTGCTGAAATGGTCGCACCTGTGACTGAGGTGGAACTGGCCCCTGTCTGGGCGGATAGAGTGGCTGTTGTGGCTGCTGAAATTGCCCTTGTTTGGGCTGGTAGGGAGGCCTCTGGAAACCAGGTGGTCCCTGGGGAGCTGGTGGTCTGGGATTTGCCCCAGCCCAAGAAAAGTTAGGATGCTGGCGCCACCCCTCGTTATAGGTGTTGCTGTAGGGGTCGAAGCGCCTGGCATTACTGATGAAGTCCACCTGCTCCTGGGGAGTAGACGATTCCCTCATAGCCTGACAGTCCTCCACGGTGTGATGGGAGCTCTCACACCACTGGCAGTGCATCACCTGCGGCTGTCCTGTACCTGCAATCAAACCAGAACGATCGATAACTGAAACTAGCTTCGATACCACCTGCACCAAATCAGATGACTAGGTGCCCACAGCATGCACACCCCATCCTGGTGCTCGTCTCGATCTCCTGGCAGTGCCCCAATCGTATCCGTTCTCCGCCATCTCCTCAAAGAGTTGATTCAGCTGTGGCGGTGTTTTGGTCAGCATGTTCCCGCCACAAACCGAGTCAATCAGCTGCTTGTCCTCCGGGAAGAGGGCGTGATAGAAGGTGCCCACCTTGAAAGCATCATTGAAACCATGATTGGGACACCTGAGGAAGAGACTGGTGTATCTCTCCCAAGCATCCCTGATGGTCTCATCCTCATCCTGAGCAAAATGGGTAATTTGCTTCTGTAGGTCCGCCGTCTTGGATGGAGGATGGTAGCGGGTGAGGAACTTGTCCGCCAGGTTGGCGAACGTGGTGATAGAGCCCGAAGGTCGAGTGTCTAGCCACTCCTTTGCCTGCCCCTCCAGAGTAAATGGGAAGTACCTCACTTGGATGGCATCTGCTTGTACCCCATTGATCTTGATTCCATCAATGAGCTCGTGGAATCGCCTGAGATGTGATCGGGGGCACTCCCCATCCTTACCACGGAACACCACTGAACCGCGCAGCATGGTGATTACTGAGGTGCTCACCTCAAAATTGTTGGCTGGGACATGAGGATATTTAATGGGTGACCTCATGTCCGCGGCTCTGGCGGTCCAGTAGGATCCCATGGTCTGCTCCTCTGGATTGATCATATTCTGGTTCTCTGGATCAGCCATCTCTTCTTCTTCTTCTTCTTCTTCTTCTTCTTCTAACTGCAGCTGTGATAGCGCCTCCTCCGCAGCCAGTCACGCCTTTAGAGCCCGCTTGAAGTTCCTGCAGGTTCGTTCAAGCTCCTAGTCTAATGGTAGTAGTTCTCCTGACTGGCTACGGGTCATGCACTACCTGCACACAATCAGCAGAAGCAACCCGTGAAGGCACACAGGTGGAAGAGATAAAATGCAATAAATAAAAAGCTAGAGTAACAAATTCTCACGTTTCCCCAATAACCTAGAGGGTCCCCGGCAACGACGCCAAAAACTTGACACGCCAAAACACAACACCAAACTGCGACCAAGTGTAATCGCAGTCCAGGAATGCAGTAACGGGCAAGTTCTATTATCAACCCGGGGTCTAGATCTACTGCTTACTCCGTGATTATCTATTATCTAGCCAACTAAGTCGATTGATTGTTGTTAAAACTAAAAGCAGTAAGAAAGCAGGAAATTATTCGGTTTTCTCAAGCAGGAAAGAGTCACTCGGGAATGAGTCCCCCTGGCTCCTTAGTTAGGTTCAATTGCAATTACCCTGGGTTGATTTACTGTTGATTAGACTGCGGAAGATCCGACAGTAGCTTGGAATCTCTTAAGCTGACCAAGCCCTCTCAGTCTAACTACCCGGCAGACGACTAGTCTTCACCGGGACAGAAAGCTGAAGCAATAAGCACAGAACTCCACTACTGGAATTGGATTCCAGTACAAAGCAGTAAACTGGCTAACTCTCGTATAACCAATCTCCTACTATCGAATGAAGAGGCTCTAACAACCTAATCAGATTCTATCTATCTCAGGTTGCAGCAGAAATCAAGAAAAGCTGATCAGACTTCAATCAATTCAATAAACATGCATCATTCGATTAAAACCAAACAGTATAATCATCCCAAGTCATTACAATCAAATTCCTAACACATGGAACTAGGGTTCTTCATACCCAAGTGAGAGAAGGGTTCTACTCCATAGAGAGAGAGAAGAAAACAGTAATCAAAGTAGTCATGCTCATAAAGATGAGGAAAATCTGCTCTGGGAGGATGATTTCCACTCCAATGACGATCTCCAAGCTTGATTTGATGAAACCCAGCTCCAAGATAGCTTCTAGGATGTGTTCTTCGCACTTTCTCTCTCTAGGGCTCTGTTTTTGCTCTGAAAATCCGATTCTCTCACTTGTGGCTCGGAATTGGATGAAAAACCAAGATTTCCCGACTCACACGGGCAGGCCACACGGCCGTGTGGCTCACCCAGTTGCCCGTGTGACTCAAAATGCGGCGTATCGATTAGTTACATTCCAGACCTCCCACACGGCCAGAGTCACACGGCCGTGTGGAAAAACTACTCTGCCCGTGTTTGCTCTCGGCACAACTCGCACGGCCACCTTGCTCCTTCACACGGCCGTGTGGAAATTGTTTGTGCCCGTGTGAAGGCTCGCACAATCCCACACGGCCACATTGGTCACTTGCACGGTCGTGTGGTGTTTGTGTATGCCCGTGTGGATTCCTTAGCACCTCGCCACGCGTCCGATCTTCTTCCAATCGACCCCAAACTCGCTCCCAGGCCTCCATTCACGTACCAGGACCTGAAATATCACAAACAAGAACAACCTAGCGTGAAATAAGCCTAAAACACGAGAAACCATATCTCAAACGGTGTAAGAACAGGGGTAAAAACATGTGTAATTAACGGTCTATCAGGTTGCCTCCCCACAAGCGCTTCTTTTACGTCTTTAGCTGGACGCAGAGGGTGATGCTCAGAGCGGTGTAAGAACAGGTGCCTCCAAGAGCGGATCCACATCGATATTGAGGTACAACTTCAGATGGTGGCCATGAACACGACGGGTGTGACCACCAGCACTCGTCAACTCGACCTGGCCATCCGACAGGATGCAAGCGAGTGAATACTCGGATGGCCAGAGTTTTCGTGGCTTAGGAGCCGAGACCAGCTCATAGTGGTCTCCAGCTTTCTTTTGAGAAAGCTTAGCTACATGCCACTTCGGCCGCCACTCCTCCTTAATCCGCTCTTTTGGTAACAGAGAAAGCAGGGGCGGTGGAGGAGGAGGGGTGCAAAGTCCTGCAAAACGGCAGACATAGAAGGATACACGACAACCTCGTGTACCTGGTGAGATAAAGCATGCATAGGCGAGATAACATTCATATTATTAGCAATGGAAAATGTTATATGTTCTTCGCCATCTCTCAAAGTCAGGGTCCCATCATGCACATTTATGAGAGCCTTGGCGGTGGCTAGGAAAGGCCTACCTAGAAGAAGGGGCACTTCTGCGTCTTCATTGATGTCCAAGACAACAAAATCCACAGGATAAAAAAATCTGCCAACCTTAACCAGGAGGTCTTCCACTATGCCCCTAGGATGAACTACAGATCGGTCAGCTAATTGAATACTCATCCTAGTTGCACTGGGTTCACCTAGGCCTATTTTCTTGAACAATTTATATGGTATAATATTGATACTAGCGCCTAAATCCACCAAGGACCTCTCTGCATGAAAATTACAAATAGAGCACGGGATAGTAAAACTACCTAGGTCCTTCCGCTTCTACGGGAGCTTGTTCTGCAAGATGGCCGAACACTCCTCGCTGAGCTCCACAGTGGCCAGCTCGCTCAGCTTCTGCTTTTTTGAGAGAAGATCCTTCAGGAACTTCGCATACTTAGGCATTTGAGATAGTGCCTCCAGGAAGGGCACTTGAACATTCAGGTTCCTAAGCATGGACATGAAGTTCACCAACTCATCCTCTAGCCGGTCTTTGTGCAACCGAGTAGGGAAGGGAAGTTGAGGGGCATACTCCATCAACACTGGTTGTGGCTTAGGATCAGGCACCTCAACCTAGGGATGGCAATGGGTCGGGTTGGGTCGGGTTTTGCCAAACCCAAACCCAAACCCATGGGTTTATCCGTGAAAAAAACCCGGGGTAAAACCCACTGGGTTTGAAAAACTCAAATTACTCAAATATCAATTTCTCAATACAAATTATCCATATATAAAACACCATTCTAGAAAATTCAAGCAAATCACAAATTAACTATACAAGTTGTTCAACACCAATCTAAAAAACTCAAGAAAATTGAATCAAATCACAAATTATTCATAAATAACATGATTAATTGAAAGCTTCTTCCTTTCAATTAAGTTTTTCACTCTCCACTCGATAACATCAATTTCATTCTACATAACTAAAAAGAAAAAATTAGACATGTCTCCACAAACTTAAATAAGATTAGTTGTTTAGAATATTAAATATGCCGAGAAAATTAATTATATGAGTATGGGCGGGTTCCCATGGGTCGGGTTTACCTAAACCCAAACCCAACCCGGTGAATAGTGAACGGGTTTAAACCCAAACCCGGCCCAAAACCCGTCAACACGGATTTTACCCTCGTTGACCGGGTTGGGTCGGGTGGGTACCCATGGGTTTGGGTTTTGTTGCCATCCCTACCTCAACCCCCTTCACCACATCTTCTTCAACAGCTGGAAATGCTGAAGCAGGTCTCTCTCCCGCTTGTCTGGCTAGGACATGTGAGTATGCAGTCACTTTGCCGCTCCTTTTAGTATTAGCATTGCAGTGGGCATTCGGGTCCTTTGGATTAGGAATGGTATGACCATGCAAGGTACCCGGAGCCCTCTATGCCACTGCTTCACCACACTCCCGAGCTGGGTTTGGATATCCTGCAAAATAGCCCGTGTGTTCCTCTGGCTAGCTTCAAGAGCAGGAATTTACTCGACGCCTTTTCCATGAACTGCTCGATAGTGTTGAATTTTTTAGCACTGGAACTGGCAAGATAACCCACCAAGTCGCGCAGTTCAGCTATCAGATCATTTTTCACTAGAGTTGTAGAAGCTGCACCCGGCTGCTGGAAAGGTCGCGGTTGCGGTTGAGCAGCCTGCCCTTGCATGGGCTGGTAGAGAGATTGTTGCTGCTGCTGGAATTGCCCCTGCCTGGGCTGATATGGTGCTCTCTGGAAGCCTGGAGGTCCTTGGGAGACTGGGAGCTTAGGATTATTTCCACTCCATGAGAAGTTGGGATGCTCGCGTCACCCTTCGTTATAAGTGTTGTTGTAGGGGTCGAAACACCTGGCATTGCCGATGAAGTCCAACTGCTCCTGGAGAGTAGTATATTCCCTCATCGCCTGATAGTCTACTACGATGTGATGGGAGCTCTCGCACCATTGGCAACGCATTACCTGCTATTGCCTTGTCCCTGGAACCATCCTAGTACGGTCGATGGCCGAGACTAGCTTAGACACAACCTGCACCAAATCACATGATTGGGTGTCCATAGCATGTACACCCCGGCCTGGTACTCGCCTCGACCTCCTAGCTGTACCCCAAGCATATCCTTGCTCTGCCATCTCCTCCAAGAACCGATTTAACTGCGGTGGCGTCTTAGTCAACATGTTCCCTCCACAAACTGAGTCAACCAACTGCTATTCTTCGGGGAAGAGGGCGTGGTAGAAGGTGCCCACCTTGAAGGCGTCATTGAAACCATGATTGGGACACTTCAGAAAGAGACTGGTTTATCTCTCCCAAGCATCCCGAATGGTTTCATCCTCCTCCTGTGCAAAATGTGTGATCTGCTTCTGCAGGTCCGCCGTTTTTTATGGAGGATGATAGCGGGTGAGGAACTTGTCCGCCAAGTTGGCAAATGTAGTGATCGATCCCGGAGGTCGAGTGTCCAACAAATCCTTTGCCTGCCCCTCCAGAGTGAATGAGAAGTATCTCAGCTGGATGGCATCGGCATGGACCCATTTACCTTGATACCATCAATCAGCTCATGGAATCGCCGAAGGTGTGATCTGGGACACTCTCCCTCCTTTCCACGGAATACCACCGAGTCGCACAGTATGGTGATGCCAGAGATACTCACCTCAAAGTTGTTGGCATCAACTTGAGGATATGGATGGGGGAGCTCATGTCTGCGGCTCGGGTGGTCCAGTAATAGCCCATAGTATGCTCCTCGGGAATGACCACATCATTGTTCTGTGTTTCACCCATTTCTTCCTCCTCGGTGATGTGTAGTTGTGCTAGAGCCTCCTCCGCATCCAGTTGTGCCCTCAAAGTGCGCTTGAGGTTACGACAAGTTCGTTCAATCTCCTGGTCCAATGGCAGTAGATCTCCTGACTGGCTACGGGTCATGCACTACCTGCACACAATCAGCAAAAGTAACCCGTGAAGGCACAAAGGTGGAAGAGAGAGAATGCAGTAAAGAAAATGCTAAAGTAACAGACTTTCACGTTTCTACAATAACCTAGAAGTCCCCGGCAACGGCGCCAAAAACTTTACACTCTATGACACAACACCAAACTACGACCAAGTATAATCGCAGTCTGGAAATGCAGAATAGTGGTAAGTTTAATTTATCAACCCGGGGTCTAGATCTACTGCCTACTCCGTGATTATCTATTATCTAGCGGGACTAAGTGAGTGAAATTGAATTCAAATAAAGCAGAAAGGCAGTAAATTGTCCAGTTTCCTGAAGCAAGAGAAGAGTCACTTAGGAATGAGTCCCCCTAGCTCCTTAGTTAGGTCCAAGCTGTAATTTCTTTAGGTTGATTTAATGTTGATTAAACTAAGGAAGATCTGACAGTAGCTTGGAATCTCTTAAGCTGACCAAGCCCTCTTAGACAGACTAATCGGCAGACGACTAGTCTTCACCGAGATAGAAAGCTAAGGCAGTTAACACAGAACTCCACTACTGGAATTGGATTCCAGTACAAAGCAATGGATTGACTAACTCTCGTATAATCAATCCACTCCTATCAATTGAAGAAGCTCTAACAACCTAATCAGATTCTATCTATCTCAGGTTGCAGCAGAAATCAAGAGAATTTGATCAGGATTCAATTGACTTTATAAACACACTTCAATCAATTATAATCAAACAGTATGTCAATCCAAAATTCATTACAACTCAAATCCCTAACACATCGAACTAGGGTTCTTCATACCCAAGTGAGAGAAAGGTCTACTCCATAGAGAGAGAGAGAGGAAAACAGAATCCAAAGCAGTCAAACTCATAAAGATGGGAATAATCTGCTCTGGGATGTCGATCTTCACTCCCGAGGATGCAATCTGGGCTTCAATGGTGAGAAATCCACTCCAAAATAGCTCCTAGGGTTTGTTCTTCGCACTTTCTCTCTCTAAAACTCTATTTTTGCTTCAAAAAGTTGTATCCCCTTCTCCAAAACCCGAAATTGGGTTAAGAAGCAGATGTCCGCGATTGCACGACTAGACTGCACGGCCGTGCAGCCTCCTAGTCTACCCGTGCACCACCAAAACGCGCCGTTTCAATTAAATCCGCCAAGGGAGTGCACGGCCCGTGCAATCCGACAGCCTGGCCGTGCAGCTCTCTCGCAAAAATCATCACGGCCTCAAATTCATCTTGCACGGCCGTGCGAAAAACAGGTTAGGCCGTGCAGCTTCTCGGTAAATCCCACACTACCAAAAAGGCAACCATGCACGGCCTTGCGCTTTCCCAACCTGGCCGTGCAACTTGGCTGATCTCCCTCACTCGTCCCGATTTCGCCCAATCAACCCCAAACTCGTGCTCAAACCTTCATCCACGCATAAGGACCTGAAATGTCATAAACAAGAACAACCTAGCGTAAAATCTGCTTAAAATCCGAGATCCAAGCCTCAAACTGTATAAGAACGGCGGAGAAAAACATGTGTAAATATCGAGTCATCAGTGCGACTCGCCTCGTACTCCTCAGTCTCGTGCTCGGGGCGGCAGCGGGTCCGGAATGCGGCCCGGTATTGAAAATCCGCGGTGTACTACCACTATGTCATCGTCATATGTGTCGGGTCAAGCCCTATGGCCGCAGCGAAGGCGTCATAGGTCAGCACTCGGGGCTGACCTGCTAACATGAACTCCACGTACGGGCGGCTCCTCTTGCTGCTCGGGACCAAATGGGCGAATGTGGAGTAGAACTCCACGCACAGCTCGTGGTATATCTGCTCGTCCAGTGTGAGTAGTTGGCGCCACTGGGGGTGACAGACGACCCCCGACATTGCGGCTCGGCACCTGAACATGTTGTACATGTCCAGGTCCCGCCGCTAGTGTGGCCCAACCGGGTTGTCCTCTGGTAGGCAAACTTGTCGCCAAACCGCGGATGGTTCACCATGTAACTGATGACTGATGAGCTCATGCTCCTCGTTAAGCATCCTGCAAAAATTGGCAAACAAACACCATACTTGGAAATATCCGTGAAGCACAATTCGTTGGGAGAAAAATAAATTCTCCCACCCCCACCCCACACTTATTTCTACTATGGATTTCAGACATTTAAGCTTAACCAATCATGGCATGCTTGCGGGTATTTCACGGTTCATCAACAAAAAAGAATCGAACCCCAACCCATGCCACAGTGGTTACCAACCACCATTCAAATACATCCACCAATTTCCATTTAATAACTAGCTCTTGGTGGGAAAAATCACAAATAAAAGCAATTCGAATACCAAATGCCCACCAAGGCTCAACTAAGCTCATGCAACAACATTCAATCAACCTAGTTTGCCTAATTCCTCGCCTTAATTCTAGATTCAACAACATATCTGCCTCCTCGATTAAAGTCGCCAATTCCCTATCTTCAATCAAGGGTGCTTTATCAACCTAGGCAGATATTCTCATTCTAGTTCAAAGCATGAATAACAGGAATTTGATCAGGATTCATGCAATTCAGAAAACCATGCCTCAATTGAATATAATCAATATCAAAGAACTTGTACTTGGGTTCATACAACCAAAACTAACATACAAATCTAGGGTTCTTCATACCCAAGTGAGTAAGAGGTTTACTCCATAGAGTGAGAAGAGAAATCTGGTTCAGATGCATAAATCATGGTGTGAAGGATGAAAATCTGCTTCTGGTAGTCAATCGGCACTTCTCCAACCTTCAACCGAGATCCAATGGTGATGAAGAAGATGAGATCGGTTTGAACTTCTTGTCACCCTCTAGGAACTCGCCACTCTCCAGCGCGGTCAGCTTCTCCTCCAGCTGCAGCTCCTGTGATTCCTGCTCACCTAGCAAAATACAACGCTCAAGGGCACGAGTGCGGTTTCAAAATCAGCCAGCATATCACAGTAATCCAAGTCATCATGCAAATGGGAATGCTTCGCATTATCGCACATAGAAAATTTAGCCTGTTTATCCCCAGCCCGCAAGATCAACTTGCCACTATGCACATCAATTAGCGCCTTGGCGGTGGCAAGAAATGGTCTACCCAAAATCAAAGGCACATCCGCATCCTCATTTATATCCAGAATAAGAAAATCAACAGGATATGTAAATGCACCCACATTAACAAGCAAGTCCTCTATGATACTCCTAGGATGCACAATAGAGCGATCAGCTAGCTGAATGTTCATCCTAGTGGTTCTAGGTTCACCTAGGCCTAGCTTCTTAAACAGTTTATAGGACATGACATTAATGCTAGTGCGTTGGTCTGCCATGGACTTTCCTACATGCATGCTGGCAATAACAAGAGGGATAGTAAAACTCCCTGGGTCTTTGCGCTTCTCGGGCAGCTTGTTCTGCAGGATGGCAGAACACTCCTCGCTCAGCATCACAGTCGAGAGATCCCCAAGTTTCTTTTTTTTATGTGTAGATCCTTCATGAACTTGGCATACTTGGGCATCTTCCACAGTGCCTCCATGAACGGCAGGCTGATGTTGACCTGCTTCAACATTGCCATGAATTTGGCAAACTCAGTCTCCAACTTGTCCTTGTGCAGTTGAGTGGAGAAGGGAAGCTGGGGAACATGCTCGTTAACCAGTGGATGTGGCTTGGGAGAAGGTGCTACCTTCTCGATCCCCACCTCTTCTTTGTCAACTTGAAGTGCTGAAGTAGGTGTTGACTTCTCCTGCCTGGCCGGAGCAGGGATAACAGATATCGTCTTACCACTTCGAGTAGTGATGGCATCTAACTGTTGGTGAGGCTCGCAAGGATTTGGGATGGTGGTGGCAGGCAGAGTTCCCGGTGCTCTAGTGTTGTTCTGGCGAGCTATGCCTCCAATCTGGTTCTGGAGGTCTAGAAGTATGGCACCCTGGTTCCTTTGGCCTGCCTCCAGTGAGGTGATGCACTAGTCCAGCCTGACGAAATTCGCCGTGTTGGCGCTCACGAAGGTCTGCACCATGTTTTTCAGCTCTAACATCTGGTCATCCTGTGCTGGAGCTGTTTCCGGCAGGGCAAACTATCTCTGCTGCTACTGAAATGGTTGCCCCATTCTGGGATGATAAGGCTGCTGCTATGGAAATGGACCCTATTGGGCCTGAAAGGTCTGCCTTTGCTAAAAACCACCTGCTTTATCTGGGAAGCCGGGAGGCTTGGTGGTGTTTTCGTTGTTGCTATTCCAGGAGAAGTTGGGGTGCTGGCGCCACCCCTCATTATATGTTCCACTGTAAGGATCAAGGTGCCGAGCATTGGAAATGAAGTCCAACTACTCCTGGGGTGTAGAAGACTTCTGCATAGCCTGGCAGTCTTCTACCAAATGATTCGAGCTCTCACACAACTGGCACTATGCAACCGAATGGCCAGCCAATCCTCTGTTCGAAATAAGACTGTTGGGTTACTTTAATGTCTGGACCAGCTCGGCAACCTCCCGCTCAAGCCCGGTTCTAGCTTCCATGTAGTGCACACCTCGATCTCGAGAGTTCCTGCCTCTAGTGCTCTACCCCCAAGAATGATCTCTATCAGCCAAAGTACTAATCATCTGATTCAGCTCAGGCAGAGTCTTGGTAAGAATGTCCCCTCCTGGGCATAGAGACTCCATCACCCTCTGGCTCTCTAGAGATAGAGCACTGTAGAAGTTCCCCACAGTAAATGCATCACTAAAGCCGTGATGGGGACACTGCCAGAAAAATCCCGAGTACCGTTCTCAGGCATCACGTAGTGACTCATCTGGCTCCTGGCGGAAATGAGTGATCTCCCGTTGAATCTCCGTGGTTTTCGAGGCCGAATAGTACCTGTGCACGAACTTGTTGGCCAGATTGTCCCATGACGTGATGGACAATGGTGGCTGGGTCTCTAACCACCTCTTTGCATGCCCCACCAGAGAGTGGGGGAAGAGGTGAGACGGATCGCATCATCTGGTACACCTTTCAGCTTGAACCCATTGGTAAGCTGCAAAAACCGGGAAAGGTGTACCCTCGCCTCTTCATCCTTGAGGCCATGAAACTAGATGGAGGATGTGATAAGTTGAATCCATCATGGCTTGATCTCGAAGTTATTTGCTGGAATGGGCGGATACAGGATGACGGGGCGGATGTCGGCGACCCGTAGAGTGTAGTAGTACTCCATAGTAGGATCCGGCAGGGGTTGTTGATGGTGAGCCCCATCTGGTTGGGGAACTGGGTTATTGGCCAGGACCTGATTAATGGGGGGAACCTGTATGGGCATCCCCAGGGGTTCGTTCTGCCCCAGGTTCAGGTTCACCCTGTTGTGCTCGTCGCCCATTTCGTACTCCTCTTCGGAGTCGCTGATCAGATGGTCGTCGACGTGCACTTACTCCGTAGCCAGTCTTGCTCGCTGTTGTCTCCTAAGCTGGCGACAAGTGCGTTCTAGCTTCGAATCCAACGGTAGTAAGTCTCTCGACTGGCTACGGGTCATACACTACTTGCACACAATCCAAGCAAGCAAACCCGTGAAGGCACAAGTGGGACAAAGCAAAACAATCAATGCGGAAAAGAAATGCTAAAGTAATAGAAATCACGTTTCTTCAACAACCTAGCCATCCCCGGCAACGGCACCAAAAACTTGACTCGCTTGTATCGTCACACTAGAAAGTGGCCAAGTGCAACCACCTACTAATGTGTAGTATAGCGGGCTTAGGTTCAAATTTCAACCCGGGACCTAGGTGTGATGACTACTCCGTGAGATTCTTATTATTTTCCAACTAAACTAGCAACGAAAAACAATAAATGTTGTGTGCCAAGTTTGAGAGAGGTCACCCAGATATGGGTCCCCTAGACTACAGTTAAGCCCAGTTGTAATTTGCTAACTTCAGATTCAATGATAATTATACTGCGGGAGGTTCTTAGACAGTCTGCAGTCTCGACTAAAGGTCTCCAGACCCTCTCAATCTGAGTCCCCAGCGGGCGACTAACCTCCACCGGAGTAAACAGACTGAGGCCCTAACGTACCAAACCTCCTCTGCTGGAATAAATCCAGTACAGAATAGTGAACTAACTCCTCGACTAAAGTCGTCAATTCACTACCTTCAATCAAGGATGCTCTATCAACCTAGGCATATATTCTCCTTCTAGGTCAAAGCAGGAATAACAGGAATTTGATCAGAATTCATGCATTTCAGAAAACCATGCCTCAATTGAATATAATCAATATCAAAGAACTTGTACTTGGGTTCATACAACCAGACCTAACATACAAATCTAGGGTTCTTCATACCCAGGTGAGTGAGAGGGTTTACTCCATAGAGAGAGAAGATAAATCTGGTTCAGATGCTGAAATCATGATGTGAAGGATGAAATCTTCTTCTGGTAGTCAATCGACACTTCTCCAAGCTTCAACCGAGATCCAATGGTGATGGAGATCGATCTAGGGCGCTTGGATATGTTGGTTCTTCACTTTCTCTCATTAGGGTTCTGCTCTCTATCTCCCAAAATTCGGATCCCTCCACAAAAGAGGCCTTCTTGCCTTCAAAAGCTCCAGATCGCGATCCCCGACCGTAATACTCGGTCGGGTATTTCAGGTGACCGGCTGGGGATTTGAAAACGCAGTGCAGTGGCAACTAGAAAATACCCTATCGAGGTCCAGAATACCCAATCGGGTATTTATGCCTTCTGGCTGGGACCCCTTCTGATCTCCTGGCCTCCAAAACAGCATTCCCCTGTCGTTCTTCTTGTTTACCCGGTCGGGTATTTCTGGGCCTGACCGGGTATTTTCTCCTTCCAGCTCCTTTCGCTCTAGCTCTCCACTTTTTGACTCAAAACTCGTCTCTACACCTCCACTTTCACGCCAAATCCTGAAATATGACATAAATGAACAACCTAGCGTGAAATCGACTTAAAACACGAGAATCGACTCTCAAACGGTTCAAGAATGGTGGTCTAAACATGTGCAAATAATGGTCTATCAGTATGGTTGTTGGAAACTTGAGCTTTGGACTTGAGGCCTTTGTTGGATGAAGGTTGGCCAAGGTTGGTAATTGCCCGTGAAGCCTTGAAAACCCGGGGGTCTAGGATTAGTCGGTGATGACCAAGAAAAATTGGGATAGTTCCTCCATCCGGGATTATAAGTATTGCTATACGGGTTATTATCCCTAGCATTTGCCACGAAGTTGACTTGTTCCTTCGGAGTGGTTGCCTCCTTCATTGCTTGGCATTCCACCATCTCATGGCTAGTGCTCAAACATCAGTCACAAGACATTAGCGGCTTCTTTCCTTGCTTCTTATCTTCAAGAATTACCTCGATCAACTAGTCAAGCTTCGCCTCAAGTGGAGCGCTGGCTACCACACTTCTCACTCCTCTATCATGACTTCTTTTCGCACTCCTCGTCAAACCCCGATCGTACCCCGTGAGGGGCATGTCCTCGAGCAATTTGGTTACTTGCGGTGGAGTAATATTCATCAATTTCCCTTGACATAGAGAGTCAATTAGAATTTTTTCTTCTTGGATTAGTCCACCGTAGAAAGTTTCAATCCGAAACTGCTCCTCGAACCCATGGTGAGGGCATAGAAGAAAGTAATTGGAGAATCTCTCTCAAGCATCCCTAAAGGTCTCGTCTTCTTCTTGCTCGAAATGGGTGATCTTCTTCCTCCCCTCGGCCGTCTTCGTAGGCGGGGAGTAGCAAGTCATGAATTTTTTGAGAAGATCATCCCATGAGGTGATTGAACGAGGCGGGCGGTTGTTTAGCCACCGGATTGCTTTCCCCACTAGTGAGCACGGGAAATGCCTCAATCGCAAAGCATCAGTCGGCATGCCATTGATTTTCAAGCTTCCCACGAGCTCCAGGAATCTCTGCACGTGCTCTCTTGGTGACTCGCTCAGAAGACCGTGGAACAAAGCATTGTTCTGTATCATGGTCACTAGAGCCGTCTTGATGAAAATTCTTGGCCGCCACGGGAGGGTGCAAGTTGGCGATTGAATGTCCGCCGGTCGTGGGGCCATATATTATCCCATTGTCCTCGAGACTTTCTCTTCTGCCGCCGCATCATTTAAGTTACGGCCTTGGGCGGCTCCTGCTTCTCTTTGGTTCCCCGCCATTTCTACTCCAATGTCGGGTTCACCTTCCACTTCTTCAACTTCTACTCCACTAACACCGGGACCAAATTGTTGTCCCCTTTCTTCACTTCTCCTCCTTGCCTCCGCTAGCTCCCTCTCTTGTGCTAGGAGTCGGAGAGTTCGGTTTATGTCATCGTCACATGGTATCAAAGGTGTCGGATTTCTCCGGGTCATGCACCTCCCTACACACACTTAGAAAACAATATCAAGTCTAGCACAAGCAAAACACACACTTTCAAAACTTGAAATTAAAAGCTAGATTAACACAAAACAACTTTTTCAAGTTAACGGACCGTTGATCCCCGGCAACGGCGCCAAAAACTTGACTCGTCCCGAATATCACAATTAGTTCCCGGCTAAGGTCCAAGTACAAACCTTAGTAGGGTGCAATACAGGTCAAGTATGTTTAAATATCAACTCGGGTCGGTCCGTGTACCCCTACTTCAATTGTTTGAAACATTATCTAGCGAATCGGTTTTGGTTGAAAAGAATGCTCATTAAAGTAAAGCAAGGCAAAAGTAAACGGTTTTGAAAGCTCTATGTGAGAAGGATCACTTGGGTGTTGCTCCCCCCTAACTACTGCCATAGCACGAGGAATTGAATTAATTGTTACGGGCAAGGTGACCGCGAACCGCTAGGAAACGAAACTATGGTCGTAGACCACACTCTCGTTTGCCAAACCAAGGTATAGGCTACTCAAGTAGCCCTCTTGGTTAAGGCAATCGATGGTTGACTTACTCTCTCACTCAACCCAATGGTTGGTCGGCTTAATCCCAATTAACCAAATTGCTTAATTCAACATAGAGGTTTGCCCTACATTAACCCAGATAGGTGGCTTAAAAAGCCCAAGGAATCCCAACTCAATTGAGCCTCCCTTGAAATGGGGTTTTCCTTCTCATCTAGGTTAGAATGGCCAATTGGATTGCTATGCACAAACATGCCCAATCAACATGGAAAATACCTCAATCATTGAATTAAACAACACCCATAAACAATCATTCGATTCACCAAACAACTACATGGCAAATAGGTTAGGGTTTCACGACACCCAAGTGAAAAAAGTACAACTGGGATTTTTCCAGATAAGCATTGTTTAAAAAAAATTCCAAAAATAGCACCCAGCCCCGAAAAATTCCAAAAATAGCACCATTTCTCAAAAACCGCCACCCGAACTAGCGGTTTAGACGAAAACCACCACCCGGGGCGCGGTTTTTGATGAAAATCGCACGGGCGTGCGTGGTTTTGCTGACCGCATGGGGACAGGGCGGTTTGGTTGCAAATCGCACCCCCACCCGGTGATTATGATATATATCTTTTTTGCCAAATAAATGTCATAAGTGGTCATGGCACAACTGGTTTAGTTGTTTATTGTGTGCAAGAAGTCCTAGGTTTGAATCCCCACCAACCCATTTGATATTTTTATTTAGTAGAGATTAAAAAAAGCAGCAAGTTGTGGGAGTGGTGATTCGAACTTAGATAATAAATAGTTTAATAAATGTGGCACAACATCTAAACCACTCGACTACAACTCTTCTCTTAAAACAATAATATATTGACAAACTTTTACTCCTTGAACGCTAAAAATCCTCAATAACTTTTAAAAACCATAACTTTGTGCTCCAAATTCCGATCGTTATGAATTTTTTTTTCATTTTGCATAACTTTTTAAGGACTACAATTTTTACAAGGAATGAATTTTCCAAACAGGAATTATTTTTGGATATACAGGGTTTTGGGAAAAGCTTACCTTCCCTTTTCAAAAATCCATGTACATTTCGAAATTATGTCCATGATAAAAGTTACAGTCCTTTAAAAGCTATGCGAAATGAAAAAAAATTCATGACGTTTGGATTTTGGAGCACAAAGTTATTACCGTCCAAATTTTGAAGAAATAAAAAAAGGCTCGTTCATGATAGCAAACGACGTTTTTTCAGGACGAAGGCGGGAATAAAAAAAAATCGCGAAGATCGGATACTCGAACACAAAGATACGTTCGTTTGAAGTTCCCACCTAGGTTAGGATTTTTTCAAAAATAAAAATAAAAAAAGAGACCAAAACCGCCGGGTGGGGCAGCAGTTTTGGACCGAATCGGTCCGACCCTAGGCGCTCATGAAAACAGCCCCTACCCAGCGATTTTCATTGAAAACCGTGCCCCCACCCTGCGGTTTTCATATAAACCGCTGGTTCGAGTGGCGGTTTTTGGGAAAGGGTGCTATTTTTGGAATTTTTCAGGGTTGGGTGCTATTTTTGGGGGGGAAAAAATAAACACTGCTATTTTTGGAAAAATCCAGTACAACTCCATGCTAGGAAGGCGAAGAACACAAGAGGAAGAGGTAGAAACCATCATGGTGATGCCTCCAATCTCCTTTGAGATTGTGTTTATCTTCTCTTGGGGAGAATCTTCTCAATCCACCACTTAGAGCAAACCCTAGCCTTCTTTCTTCCTTGGCTCGTCCTTTCTCTCTCTAAAATCTGAAGAAGAAGACACTTTTTCACACTTGGGCTCCCCCTTATGTTCCTTTCAGCTCACATTATATACCAGGATCGGGCTCAATTCACAGCCTAGTTCACGGGCGTGAACTCTTCAACGCGTCCATGAACACAGAGCACGATGCCGAAACGCACCGCTTTGCCATCAGGAGTTCACGGTTTGGCCAAAATCGAGACATCACATTTCCCCCCTCCTTAAGAAAAATTTCGACCCGAAATTTGTTTGTTGTGACAACTCCAAGTTTCACTTGTGATAATCTCTTTACAAGGAACTGTACCTCCTCCTAGCCTTGGTGTATTGATCCCATGACATCTTGTCAGGCTCCCTGTGACATACTTAGTTCTTCCTTAGCTTGCTTTGGTGGCCCTAGTATTTCTCAAAATCTAACTTTCAGCTGCTCCTTGGGTTGTAGCCTTATGTTCAATTATCGTGAACTCCACGACCCTTGGCTCTGCCGGTCGATGTACTAAATGCTTGGCTCCTTCCAAAACCTTATTCTGATAAGTTCACATCCCCATAGGATCTGAGCTACCTTGACCCTCTTCTTCTCACTCATGAAGGGGTTTCACTAACGATCCCTCTAGGAACCTGCTCCTTCTCCTTCCCAAGACGTATCATAACCCCATGGGTCATCCTAAAGTTATTTCCTTATCATGATTAGAGTATACTGGAGATTCTAAAAATTCCTGAAAGACTCTGACTTTTAACTAACACTCCCTTTTTCATTTCCTTTTAAAAATTGAAACCTTGAAAAACGCAGATCGTCACTCCGGTATCCCTTGGATTCCAAGGGACAGAGGAATGTTGGCTCTGATACCAAAATGTAACGACCCACACTTTTTCGAAAACCAAACCATAAATCAAACCAAAAACCGGTTACTCCGGAGCAACCAAACCACTTTTTAAAATAAACAAACTGACATTATTTAAGAATTTTAAACAAAAAGCCCCAACACATGGTCAAAATCTCAATCTCAAACACTTAAAACGACTCAACACAGAATCTTGAACCTTGAATCACCAGTACATAAACTCATAATCATTAACAAAATAATTAAACTAACTCTAGCTCTAACTCCTTGCTGATTCCTTGAGGTCTCGTTCATGATGGTGTGACAGCTTGCCTTGTCTTACTTCTTCTCGGAATCAACCTCTGCTAACCCTTCCTCAACATGGTGAGTGAGAAGGGGTCAGTCTCGTCATTACTTCCGAAGGTCTTTTCCCTAGGCAAAGTCACTACTAACACGTTATTATAGTTTCCTTCCTAGCACGAAAGTCGTTCTCGCTTTCTGCTCTTAAACAATCATTCTCTCTACTAGCTTATAGAAGTTCTCTACTTCTATCCTTAACACAAACACAAAACACTAGGACCTCCGCGTTACGTCTCGCCGTCCGGTGTCCTACTCTAGTATGCCAACCACGTTACGTCTCGTCGTCCGGTTACATACCCAAACTCGGCAATGGCACTGCGTTACGTCTCGCCGTCCAGTCCATGCACGGTCAACTACTGCGTTACGTCCCGCCGTTCAGGAGACACCCCAACATACACGATCAACTGCTGTGTTACGTCTCGTCGTCCAGCAGTGACCCGGCCATCTACCGAGTCCAGCAGTGGCCCAAACGCCCGGGGGTTCATCTTACCATTAACCAACTATTACAACCACCCGTCTATACATTCATACATAGCACAACGCGTTCCTCCAACTTAAGTAGGCGGTGGGATGCCTCACACATATCACGCATACTAGAAAATTAACTAAATAATAACTTGCAACAAAAAACATAAACTAAAAGACATTGATGGAGATTTTACCCCCTTTACACTCACCTCTTTAGTCGCGTCAACGTCTGCATTCTCACGCTCAAGCCCCGAGTGTTTTTCCTCCTTTGGCTCCTCGTCTATCGGTTCATCGTCTTCCTCTTCGATGACCCTCACCATTGGAGCGCCGCCGCCATTCTCTTTGTGTTCCCTCTTCGGGCCACAATTCAGCAGCCAACTTCGAACTCCCGACACCCCGGGTCGTGTAGGAGGATAGGGTCGGGGCCTCCCCATCGCTCTACCCCCACCAGTCGCGATCGTCATTGCCGAGTTCTCGGCCTTCCTCCCGCCTCCGCTAGACATGGCTCTTCCTCTCCTACTAACTGGCGTGAACCTCTTCATCATGAGAGATTACAACGTTTGATCGGCAACTAACTTTCTCACCTTCTTTCCCTCCTTAGCCGGATTATCCCAGGAAACCTATTAACAAGAAATTCATATTCTAAGACAACTTTTCTCGATTTAAAACCCCTTTCTATCTACCCAGCACCTCTCCTCAAAGTCCCATCCTCAAACCTCACTCCAAAGGTCCCCTAACCCCCTTTAAAAATTTTCTAGAAATAATCTCTTCAAAACCGACCATTTTTCCTAATTATTTTTGTCTTAGATGAATTTTTCATCTAACTTGAACCTTCTTAAAAATTGGGATAATAATTTTACTATGTCAACCATGAGCACCTATACCCTGTAAAATTATCAAACACTTAAAAATCCCCGGGAAGATTTTTATTTAATTAAAAAAACGTTCAACCAATTTTTAAAATTAGTAATACATATTCAAAAATTCCCAAATTAAATGAAAATCATCTCCTAGACGTTCCACAATTTATAAAATTTCAAAATCCAGAAAAAACCTCCACAATAACTCAAAACAATTTAAAACATCTAAAAATACGTTTCTGGAAATTCCCAGCAGCTTTAGTGACCAACTAAAATCTGTCACTAAAAGCCTGTAAAGCTTGTTGCTAAAACCTCAAAATTCTATCCTCACGTTATATCACCAAATCAATCGACCTAACTCAAAGGGATCGAGTTCTCTTACCTCTATAACGTGCCTAGGACTAGATTGGATGACCAGGGATGTTGATCTCCTCTTTGATCGATGTTCGAACCCTCAAACGTCTCCGTAAAAACTATAGTACAAGGATACAAGTATCGAGTTAGGCTATCGATGAAACAAGATCAAAATCGCGAGCGCTATCGCCATCCTTACCACCAAACTCCCGGACCTATGCGAGGAAAGGCAGTGAGCGGCTGTCTTCTTTTTTTTTTCCCTCCTCTCCGCGGCCGCTGTGTCTCTTGCGCTCGGGACACGAGTTGAGCGAGAAAGAGCAAGAGAGGAGCGGGGCGGGGCGGGAAAATTGTACTGGGTGGTGGGGGTTTTAGGGTTAATAAGGGTGCTAGCCCTTTGGGTCCGCCTCCCCTTTTTTTTAATATAATTAAGTAATAATAATAGTTATTATTATTATTATTTCTAATCAGTGGTACTAACTCTTTGTACGTAATCGCCAATCCAATCGACCATTTAATATGGGCAAACCCCAATCTAAAATACCGGTGTGTTACATTTCCTCCACCCTTATAAAAACTTTCGTCCCCGAAATTTGCTCGAAACTCATCCTTCTATCAACACCCTTCTTATACTTCCTTCCCACGATCATCTATTCTTACTATAACAACTTCGTTGGTAACCTTTGCTCCAATAAGTTTCCTTAGCTTGTAGTAGTCGTGTAACCATGAGTGCCTCACTGCCCTTTTTACTACTCAGCTTGATCCATAGGTGGTGAAACAAAATTCCAATTTGGCTTGTCATGTTGATCCAATTCTCCTGGTAGTGATGTTGAACCTAAATCCAAAATCGAGACATCACATTTCCCCCCTCCTTAAGAAAAATTTCGACCTCCAAAGTTGTTTGTTGTGACGACTGCAAGTTTCACTTGTGATAATCTCTTTACAAGGAACTGTACCTCCTCCTAACCTTGGTGTATTGATCCCATGACATCTTGTCAGGCTCCCTGTGACATACTTAGTTCTTCCTTTGTTTGCTTAGGTGGCCCTAGTATTTCTCAAAGTCTAACTTTCAACTGCTTCTTGGGGTTGTAGCCCTATGTTTACTTCTCGTGAATTCCACGACCCTTCCTTGCACCCTTTCCTCACGACTATGGGGACATTTGCCATAACTCCTTGGCTCTGCTAGTCTATGTACTAAATGTTTGGCTCCTTCTAAAACCTTATTCTGATCAGCTCACATCCCCGTAGAATCTGAGCTACCTTGACCCTCCTCTTCTCACTCTTGAAGGGGTTTAACTAAACAATCCCTCTAGGAACCTGCTCCTTCTCCTTCCCAAGACGTATCATAACCCCATGTGGCATCCTAAAGCTATTTCCTTATCATGATTAGAGTATACTAGAGATTCTAAATATTCCCGAAAGACTCTGACTCGTTTGGCCAAACTTTTAACTGACACTCCCTTTTTCCTTTCCTTTTAAAAACTAAAACCTTGAAAAACGCAGATCATCACTCCAGTATCCCTAGGAGGCCAATGGACAGAGGAGTGCCGGCTCTTATACCAAAATGTAACGACCCGCACTTTTTCGAAACCAAACCATAACTCAAACCGAAAACTGGTTACTCCGGAGCAACCAAACCACTTTTTAAAATAAACAAACTGACATTATTTAAGAATTTTAAACAAAAATCCCCAACACTTGGTCAAAATCTCAATCTCAAACACTTAAAACGACTCAACACAGAATCTTGAACCTTGAATCTCCAGTACATAAACTCATAATCATTAACAAAATAATTAAACTAACTCTAGCTCTAACTCCTTGCTGATTCCTTGAGGTCTTGTTCATGCTGGTGTGAAAGCTTGACTCGTCTTACTTCTTATCGGAATCCACCTCTGCTAACCCTTCCTCAACCTGGTGAGTGAGAAGGGGTCAGTCTCGTCCTTACTTCCTAAGGTATTTGCCCTAGGCAAACTCACTAATAACACGTTATTATAGTTTCCTTCCTAGCACGAAAGTCGTTCTCGTTTTCTGCTCTTAAACAATCATTCTCTCTACTAGATTATAGAAGTTCTCTACTTCTATCCTTAACTCAAACACAAAACACTAGGACCACCGTGTTACGTCTCGCCGTCCTGTGTCCTACCCTAGTATGCCAACCGCGTTATGTCTCGCCGTCCGGTTGCATACCCAAACTCGGCAATGGCACTGTGTTACGTCTCGTCGTCCAGTCCATGCCCGATCAACTAGTGTGTTATGTCTCATCTTCCAGTAGTGACCCCAACATACAAGATCAATTGCTGCGTTATGTCTCGCCATCCAGCAGTGACCCGACCATCTACCGCGTCCAGTAGTGGCCCAACCGCCCGGGGTTTCATCTTACCATTAACCAACTATTACAACCACCCATCTATACATTCATACATAGCACAACGCGTGCCTCCACCTTAAGTAGGCGGTGGGATGCCTCACACATATCACGCATACTAGAAAATTAGCTAAATTATAACTTGCAACGAAAAGCATAACTAAAAGCCCTCGACAGAGATTTTACCCCATTTACACTCACCTCTTTAGTCGCGTCAACGTCTGCATTCTCACGCTCAAGCCCCGGGTGTTTTTCCTCCTTTGGCTCCTCCTCTATCGGTTCATCGTCCTCCTCTTCGATGACCCTCACCATTGGAGCTCCGCCGCCATTCTCTTCGAGGTCCTTCCTCATGCCACAATTCAGCGGCCAACTTCGAACTCCTGACACCTCGGATCGTCTAGGAGGATAGGGTAGGGGCCTCTCCATCGCTCTTCCCCCGGTTGTCGCGATCTTTGTTGCCGAATTATAGGCCTTTCTCCCGCCTCCGCTAGACACGACTCTTCCTCTCCTACTAACCGGCGTGATCCTCTTCATCACGAGAGACTACGACGTTTGATCGGCGGCTAACTTTCTCACCTTCTAATAAGAAATTCATATTCTAAGACTGTTGGAGGAAGCTCAGTCACTGGCTCAAATCAACCGAGGAAAGCAGGGCAACACTCAAAAGAATTATGGAAAGAATTCGAAAACAAGGAGACTTACCTTGTTATGCCAAGCTAAAGAAGGGAAGTCTCTAAAAGAGACGTTGAAGGATGAGTATAAGATGGATTCAATCAGCAAGAAAACGGTAACCTTTTTCAATCATTCAAAAGCAGAGTGCAGTGATAGTTGCGATAGGCTTTTGTGAGAAAAAGAGAGCAAGGATTTGCTTGCGGACTAGTTAGAGGTTTTTGGGAACAGGGGTTCAGATCAAACACCTTGATTAGTTCGGGGATTCAGCTATAGGCTGGGTGTGAGTGTTGTATTACTGTAGTGTGAACTTCAACGAGAAAGATCATCAGTGAAACGTTGAAGATCTCAAATCGAGATACTTCAACCGTGGATTAGTCGGTGCAGGGATTCTTATTCTCCATGTGCCGGATACCACGTAAAAATTGCAGAGTGTCTTTTACTTTGTGCTGATCTTATATTCTGATCTTAATTTGTTTCTGCTAGTACTCTGCTTTGGTTGGTTTTACAGGTCCATCAGTCTCCGAAAACAGAAGGAAGAAGAAGAGTGACCAGGCTTCAGTGAAAGTTGGTGCAATAATCAAAATGCAGGACTAAAGGAGTTTTGGGCTTGTTCTGGTGGTTGAATAATTGGGCCTATATTGCGGATCGAATTAACCCGTCCCTATTTGTTCTCAATTGCGTTTTACTTTTCAATTGCTTATTCCATAACTGAGATCGTCTCTTACCATTAGATTCTCACAAGCTTTGATTTAGGGTTCTTAGTGAAAACAGATACAAATTGAAAGAGAAGCATCTGGTCTCGCGCTCGACCTCATACCAATAAGTGGTATCAGAGCCCGGCTCCGGGAGCAGAAGGCTTAACAACCTCCGGAGAAGATGAGTTCGAGCTTGGGAAACGGCAGTGGAATCTACATGGCTGATGGATTCTCTTAGACGCGACCTCCGCGATTTGAAGGAGTTCATTACGGCTATTGGAGAAACAGGATGGAGCTGTTCATTGGATCAACAGATCCAGACTTGTGGGACATCGTAATGGATGGCCCTCTTGAAGTGAAGTAGGTTCGAGGAAAATGGAGTGAAGAGGACAAGAGGAATTTTCAGTTAAATTCGAAGGCGACGAATTTGATGTACTGTGCCCTAGGGCCAGAAGAGTACCACAGAGTCTCAGGGTGTAAAACAGCGAAAGAAATTTGGGATAAGCTGCAAATAGCTCATGAAGGTACATCTCATGTCAAGATCTCCAGAATCAATAGCCTAAAACAGGACTTTGAATCGTTCGTCATGAAACCAGAAGAATCGATCAAGGAAATGAATGATCAATTCACAACAATAGTGAACAGTCTAAGGAATCTTGAAGTTGAGTATTCAAGTGCTGATCTTGTGCGAAAGATTCTCTGGGCGCTACCAAAAAGATGGACTCCGAAGGTGACAGCAATTGAGGAATCTAAGGATCTCACTAGGCTCAGTCTGGATGAACTGATCGGATCCTTGATAACTCACGAAGAGAAATTAAAAAGGGAAGAAGCTGACGAGCCAAGTAAGGAAAAACCGAGTATCGCCTTCAAAGCATCTTTGTACGAAGGAGAACTGGAGACTCTGGATGACATGGAAGACAATGAGCTGGCGATGTTAAGCAAACACGTCGCTAAGCTACTGAAAATGAGAAGAGATAGAAGGAAGGGGAGTTCTCCTAACAAAGTTGAAGACAGCAGAGATTCAAAGGAGAGAAATCGATTTGGATACAAGAACAGAAGAGATGGAAGCAGTGGAGATAGACCTCGGCTGCAATCGGCTTGCTACAAGTGTGGGAAAGTAGGACATGTGAAGGTTGATTGTCCTCTTACCAAGAAAGCTTATGCAGCAACCTGGAGTGGCAGCGAGGAAGAAGATGATGAAGAATCACATCAAGAAGCCTATATGGCACTTGATGAAGAATCTGAAGACGACAAAGGTTCTCAGGTACAATCCTATTACTCTGACTCTTGTTGTGAAGGTGATCAGATGTTAGATACCATAAGAGATATTCAAAATGAATTCAACATTGTTAAACGAAAACATATTAGAATTCGAGCTGAATCTGAAACTCTTCTGTCAGACTATGAACAAATTAAGTCCGAATAACAAAATGTGGAAACAACCCTGAAAGACACCCTAAGTGAAAATGAAGCTCTTAGAAACAAACTCATCTTAGTCGAACAAAAGGTGAAACATCTAGAAAAGGGGAAGTCAAAAACCAGAATAGACATAGGGAGAAAATCAAATACTTTCTACAGGTCGAATTCTAGAAGAATGATAGAGTGTCACTACTGTCATCATCTTGGACACCATATAAGCAACTGTAGGAAACGAATAGCTAAGGAAAACAGAACCAACAGACCAATAAATCACTACTCTAAAGCTAGAGAGTCAATGTATAGAAATTACTATGGTCAAAAGGAATCCAAATTAGTCTGGATTCCAAAAATCAAGTAATTAACACTCTCTTTGCAGAACTGTCTCCAAGTGAGCATGGAAGGCAGCGTCTGGATCCTTGACAGCGGTTGCTCACATCATATGACTGGAGATAAACAACTCTTCACTGAACTAACACTAAGAAAGAAAGGTAATGTTTATTTCGGTGATAATTACAGTACTGAGATTCTTGGAAAGGGTACCATAGGGTCTAATCCATCCATAAGTAATGTGATGCTTGTCAAGGAACTAAAACACAATCTACTCTCAATAAGTCAGATGTGTGGAAAGGAAAATAGAGTAGTATTTGAACCTGATAGGTGCTTTGTAGAAAACATTCTAACCAAGAAAATCCTGTTCACTGGAAAACGAAGAGGGAAACTGTTCATAATCGACTTAAATGATGAAAAGGCTTTCAATGAATCTTGTCTCATTTCAGTAGACAAAAATGATCAATTGGAATGGCACCGAAGGTTAGGTCATATCAGTATTGGTATTCTCTCAAAACTAGTTAACTTGGATTTAGTCAGAGGAGTACCGAAGATTCACAGTAAGAAAGAATTCTTCTGTGACGCGTGTACAAAAGGGAAACATACTAAAACCTCCTTCAAGACTAAACCAGTTCTGTCAACCAATAGACCTCTAGAACTTCTGCACCTTGACCTCTTTGGACCTAGCAACATTATGAGCTTAGGAGGAAAATACTACGCCTTTGTTCTAGTAGATGATTTTTCTCGATTTACTTGGGTTCTGTTTCTCTCCAAAAAGGATGAGGCGTTTTTTAAATTTAAAACTGTTGTCAAACAAGTAGAAAATGAAAAACAGTCAAAAATCATTAACATTCGAAGTTACCACGAAGGAGAATTTGAATCAGATATGTTTGAAGAATTCGGCAATGAGAATGGAATTCTCCATAACTTCTCAGCTCCCAGAACACCTCAACAAAACGGTGTAGTTGAACGAAAGAACAGAACTCTAATTGAGATAGGAAGAACCATGTTAAATGATTATGGTATTCCAAAGAAGTTCTGGGGAGAAGCTATCAACACTGCTTGTCATGTAATAAACAGAGCCTTAATAAGATCAAAGTTGAACAAGACACCTTATGAACTATGGAAAAACAGAAAACCAAATCTAGGTTATTTTCGCCCCTTTGGTTGCAAATGTTTCATTCTCAATACAAAAGACTCTTTGGGGAAATTTGACTCAAAATCTGATGAGTCAATCTTTTTAGGATACTCTACTAACAGTAGAGCTTATCGAGTGTTTAATAAAAGGAATCTCAAGGTGGAAGAGTCCATCAATGTTGTATTTGATGAATCTGTGAGTAAGTTTGCAGAGTTAATAGAAGAAGATGATGATTTTGGACTTGGTAGCAAGATCACAACAATCTCATAGGTGGATACAAAGACTCTCGAAGAAAATAAGGAGGTTCATGAACGTGAGGCTCCTCCTCACATTCAGAAGAGGCATCCCTCTTCCCAGATCATCGGAGATATAGGCCAAGGTATGGTTACTAGATCCAAAATATATTCTGAACATACAGCCTTCATTTCTCAAATCATTCCTCGAAATATAAATGAAGCTTTAGAAGATGAATTTTGGACATCAGCTATGCATGAGGAAATGCATCAGTTTGAAAGAACTAAAGTCTGGGATCTTGTACCAAAACCTGAAAATAGAACAATTATTGGAACCAAGTGGGTTTACAAAAATAAAACAGATGAGGAAGATTTTATAACTAAAAACAAATCCAGATTAGTAGCTCAAGGATACAATCAGGAGGAAGGGATTGATTTTGAAGAAACTTTTTCCCTTATTGCTAGATTAGAAGCTATCAGGTTACTCTGTGCTTTTGCAGCCTCTAAAGGTCTTAAATTGTTTCAAGTGGACGTTAAGAGCGCTTTCTTGAATGGAGATCTAAAGGAGGAAGTGTATGTTTCACAGCCTCCTGGTTTTGAAAATCCTGAACATCCAGACTATGTATATAAACTTAATAAAGCCCTTTATGGTCTTAAACAAGCTCCTCAAGCTTGGTATGACAAATTGAGTCAATTCTTGATTGATAATGGGTTTCACAGAGGTAATGTTGACAAAACTCTTCTATAAAAAACTCTGAAGGGCATACATTGTTAGTACAGGTTTATGTAGATGACATTATTTTTGGGTCTACTTGTCCAAAACTATGCTCTGAATTTGAAAATAGCATGAAGGGAGCTTTTGAAATGAGCTTGATGGGGGAACTAAACTTCTTTCTTGGTCTCCAAGTCAAACAAACCAAGTCTGGAACTTTTATAAACCAGAGCAAATACCTCAAAAACATGCTGAAACGTTTCAACTTTGGGAATCTTAAAGCCTGCTCAACTCCTATGGGGTCCTCTCTTAAGTTGTCCAAAGATGAATCAGGAAAAAGCATCGATAATAAACTCTATAGAGGTATGATAGGGTCCCTTCTATACCTTACTGCGAGCAGACCTGATATAATGTACAATGTGTGTGTGTGTGTGTGCAAGATTTTAGAGCAATCATAAAGAAAGTCACCTATCGGCAGTTAAAAGAATCTTTAGGTATTTATCAGGGTCACTTGATTTAGGACTCTGGTATTCTCACAGATCTAGTCTAGAACTAGTTAGCTATACCGACTCAGATTATGCAGGATGTTCAGTTGATCGTAGGAGCACATCTGGAGCATGTCATTTCATAGGATCTTCCTTAGTGTCATGGTCTAGCAAAAAGCAGAATTCTGTAGCTCTATCAACTGCAGAAGCTGAGTATATCGCTGCTGGTTTTTGCTGTACTCAATCACTTTGGCTAAAATACCAACTTCTAGATTATGGAATTTCCTTAGGGTCTCTTCCTATCTTGTGTGACAATACAAGTACCATAAACATGACCAAAAATCCTGTGCAGCACTCCCGCACAAAACACATAGAAGTCAGATATCATTTCCTACGAGACTTAGTTCAAGATGGAAAGATCCATTTAGAATTTGTCAGGACAGATCTTCAATGGGCCGATATCTTTACCAAACCCCTTTCCTCAGATCAGTTCCTTACAATCAGGCGAGAATTAGGGCTCTTCTCTAGTGCAAATCTGGGTGATCTTCTCTGAATATTTTCTTACTCCTCGATACTTGATTCCCTTCCTTCCCTGTGCTCGTTAATTGATCTCTTCCAGCCTAGCAATTAGGACAACCTTCCTTATCTATCCTATTCCTTATATTTAAAAACCCTTCCCTGCTTCATGCATCCTCACTCAACATCCCTTCTTCCAACTTTCCTCACCATGGTGCTCAATAATGGCCAACTCCATCCTGCCACTACCTTCTCCAACAAGGTTTACCGCAAGGATAAGGAGTTTGCTAGGTACGTGCGTCGCTTTCGTGACCGCGCTATCTATCCATCTTTCACCATTCAACCCTCTGCTTTCTCCAAATATGACATGGATGTCAGTCAACTGATTCATAATCTGGGATGGGGGTCACTATTTGAGCATCAACGTTATACCTACTGCCCTGAAGCTGTTCGTTTGTTCTACGTTAATCTCAAACGTGGTTCTGGACCTGATCTTTACTCCTTCAAGACCACTGTTGGGAATCTTGAGATCACGGTGACAGCTGATCTACTTGCTAGTGAGTTAGGGCTTCCTCACGAAGGACTCAAAGCTGGGGATGATGGTCAGTTCCATGACTATTGCTTTGATCCTCACCATGCCTTGAACTCTCTAGCTCACGACATTGGGCGTTACTTCCCCAATCAACTTTCTGCTGGTCGTCTTCCTGATGATCTGCGTGTGCTGCACTTCTTTATCACGAGGATTCTCCTTCCACTGTCCCTTTCAAGTGCAACGCTGCTGCACAACTCTGATCTCTGGATCCTCAGTCATGCTCGTTCTGGTCAGCCAATGAGTTATGCTTCCTTAGTCCTCTGTCATCTTATCAAATATGGAAACGATAACTATGATGGTTGGTTGCCTTTGGCACCCCTCATTACCCGACTGTTACACCAGCTGGGGGTTGATCTTCGTGACAAAGTTACTCTGTGCAATGTCCATGATGATCTCAAAGCACAGCATGTCCTGGCTCGTCTTGATGCGAGTGTCGGCCCCCGCAAGCCTGTCCCTGGCTCAGGGGGAGAAGTTGCTGCTCTTGTCAAAGCACTAGTTTCTGCTGCTGAGGTGGTCATTGATCGTGAATTGAATTGGATGTCCAATGAAAACCTCAATGGAAAGCGTAAGATGTCTCTGTCTGATCTATCCTTCATGTCCACTCGTCTGAAACACATCAGAGATGGAGGGGGAGTCAGTTTCAATAGAGCTATAGAAGAAGATGAAGCTGTTGAAGAAGCTGATGAGGACAATATCTTTTACTATGACTCTCCTCCCGATTATCCCTTCTAGATTACCATCTTGTCTTAGAAGCTAGTATTAAGGCCTAAGTCAATTAAAAACTAAAAGCAGCCCTAGCTGCTCACTGTAAGCTTTTCGAATTCCTTAATGAATAAAGTGGTTGGTTGAATGAATGATATTGAGTATATGTTATAGAACAGGCTGCACCAATCGTGTGTTGAATGGATGCAGATGAACATCAGAGAGCAGCAGTCTAGGAGCCACTGACAAGCTTAGGGGGAGCATGTTGGAGGAAGCTCAGTCACTGGCTCAAATCAACCGAGGAAAGCAGGGCAACACTCAAAAGAATTATGGAAAGAATTCGAAAACAAGGAGACTTACCTTGTTATGCCAAGCTAAAGAAGGAAAGTCTCTAAAAGAGACGTTGAAGGATGAGTATAAGATGGATTCAATCAGCAAGAGAACGGTAACCTTTTTCAATCATTCAAAAGCAGAGTGCAGGGATAGTTGCGATAGGCTTTTGTGAGAAAAAGAGAGCAAGGAATTGCTTGCGGACTAGTTAGAGGTTTTTGGGAATAGGGGTTCAGATCAAACACCTTGATTAGTTCGGGGATTCAGTTGTAGGCTGGGTGTGAGTGCTGTATTACTTTAGTGTGAACTTCAACGAGAAAGATCATCAGTGAAACGTTGAAGATCTCAAATCGAGATACTTCAACTGTGGATTAGTCGGTGCAGGGATTCTTATTCTCCCTGGGCCGGATACCACGTAAAAATTGCAGAGTGTCTTTTACTTTGTGCTGATCTTATATTCTGATCTTAATTTGTTTCTGCTACTACTCTGTTTTGGTTGGTTTTACAGGTCCATCAGTCTCCGAAAACAGAAAGAAGAAGAAGAGTGACCAGGCTTCAGTGAAAGTTGGTGCAATAATCAAAACGCAGGACTAAAGGAGTTTTGGGCTTGTTCTGGTGGTTGAATAATTGGGCCTATATTGCGGATTGAATTAACCCGGCCCTATTTGTTCTCAATTGCGTTTTACTTTTCAATTGCTTATTCCATAACTGAGATCGTCTTTACCATTAGATTCTCACAAGCTTTGATTTAGGGTTCTTAATGAAAACAGATACAAATTGAAAGAGAAGCATCTGGTCTCGCGCTCGACCTCATACCAATAAAGACGCTTTTCTCGAGTTAATACCCCTTTCTATCTACCCAAACACCCTCTCCTCAAAGTCTCATCCTCAAACCTCACTCCAAAGGTCCCCTAACCCCCTTTTTGAAAATTTTCTAGAAATAATCCCTTCAAAACCGACCATTTTTCCTAATTATTTTTGTCTTTGATGAATTTTTCATCTAACTTGAACCTTCTTAAAAATTCAAATAATAATAATCATATGTCAACAATGAGCACCTATACCCTGTAAAATTATCAAACACTTAAAAACCGTCCGGAAAGATTTTTATTTAATTAAAACATATATTCAACCAATTTCTACAATTAGTAATACATATTCAAAAATCCCAAAATTAAATTAAAACCATCTCCTAGACGTTCCTTAATTTATAACATTTTTAAATCCAGAAAACAACCTATACAATGGCTCGAAACAATTTAAATCATCTAAAAATATGTTTCTGTAAATTCCCAGCAGCTTTAATGACCAACCAAAATCTGTCACTAAAAGCCTGTAAAGCCTGTTGCTAAAACCCTAGAATTCTACTCTCACGAAAAATCACCAAATCAATCGTCCTAACTCAAAGGGATCGAGTTCTCTTACCTCTAGAACGTGCTTAGGACTAGATTGGATGACCTGGGATGTTGATCTCCTCTTTGATCGATGTTCGGAACCTCACACGTCTCCGTAAAAACTATAGTACAAGGATACAAGTATCGAGTTAGGCTATCGATGAAACAAGATCAAAATCGCGAGGGCTATCGCCATCCTTACCACCAAACTCCCAGACCTATGCGAGGAAGGGTAGTGAGCGGTTGTCTTCTTTCTTTTCCTCCTCTCCGCTGTCGTTGTGCCTTTTGCGCTCGGGACACAAGTTGAGCAAGAAAGAGCAAGAGGGGCGGGGAAATTTTACTGGGTGGTGGGGGTTTTAGGGTTAATATGGGCGCTGGCCCTTTTGGTCCGCCTCCCCTTTTTTTCTTTTTTTTAAATATAATAAAGTAATAATAATTAGTTATTATAATATTATTTCTATTCAGCGGTAGTAACTCTTTGTACGTAATCTCCAATCCAATCGACCATTTAATATGGTCGAACCCAAATCTAAAATACCGCGGTGTTACAGGTGCAGCATAGACCAAGTAAGTTTTAATTATCAACCCGAGCCAATCCATGTACCCCTACTTCAATCGCTTAGATTGTTATCTAGCAAGCAACTTTTGGGTTTAGACTAATGGAACTACAAACTAAACAAGCAAAGAAAAGTAAATACAGGAAAATTCTAACTAAGGGAGCTTCACCTAGGAGTTGCTTTCCCCTAACTAGCTACCCTGACTCGTTGGATTGAATGGAGTCGTGTGGTGTAGGTAGTTGTGAACCGTGAGGGTGAGCAACTAGTGATCGATTTGTCACGGAATCAATTCACTAGCGATCGATTTGTCGCAGGATCGATCCACTCACAACGTATAGGGGAACCGCTAGGAGGAGCAACTAGTGATCCATATGTTACGGGATGGATTCACTAGAGATCGATTTGTCACGGAGTTTGAGCGACTTAATCACGACCAACCTAGATGCAAACTTGAGTCAAGGGGGATGCTCATATCTAACCTAGATAGTAGGCACAAAGTGCCCAGGAAAACCAAGCTTTTCAAGCCTACCTAAGAATGTGTGGGTTTCCTGTAATCTAGGTTAGGCAAACACACAAGATTTGGAAAGCACAATTAAGCACAATCACCATGAAAAGAACTCTAATACTCAAATTGATGCAAACCCATACAAAATCATTCAATCTAAACAAGTAATTACAAAGTATTAGTTAGGGATCTACAACACCCAAGAGAAAAGAATGAGTTTCTAGGGAGAGAAGAGAGGGATTACAAATTTGTGCTCAAGATCTTCTTATTCTTATTCTAGGCTTGAATCCTTGTCTTCAATATCCCCCCAAACCTCCAATGATGCTCCAAGATCACTCTAGCACTCTCTCTCTCTCTCTCTCTCTCTCACTAGAACTCCCCTTTGGTGTTTTTGGGCAAACCCTAGAGAGGGAATTAAATTTCTCTCCAAAAACCAGCTCTCCTTTCTCTCTCCCCGCTGTTGTCTTCATATTTGCCGAAAGTGACCAGTTCACGACCGCGTTGGCCAATTCATGGTCGTTAACACCTGAACGTGTCCGTGAACTCAGTCGTCTCCAAAATGTACCGCTTCACTCTCCTGGGTTCACGGTTAATGGTCCCAGTTCACGGTCTTAGCAACCGTGAACTCCCTTGGCGTCAGTAATCTCTGAAACCTCGCTAGACTGCTCGATGTTCACGGTCTTAGGAGACCGTGAACTCCCTAGTTTGACCGTGAACTGCGGCTGCTTCATGGACGCCTGCACTTCGGACTTTTCTTCGGTTTTTGCGCTTTTTAACCTCCAATTCTCCCAAAATTTGACCTCGACCCTTCCACGCGTGCTATGACCTAAAATGTATCAAAACAAGCACAACCTAGCGTGAAATATGTCGAGGGACGATGAAGTACTAAGCTAAACGAATAAGAAATGAGGGATAAATGTGTACATTTGGGCCCGAATCAATCCCCCACACTTAGACGTTAGCTTGTCCCCAAGCAAACCAAGTACAAAACAAGGTAAGCTTGGAACTTCTTTTTTTTTCAACAAAACTTTTGAGGCATGTCATAGGGCACAAAACGAATGAATCACAATGGTTATTTGACACCGAACTAAGGACAAAAACAAAGTAATCTTGGCAGCCACCATAAACGACATTCAACTATATTAAGATTGTGCAAAAGAAGAGTTCTCACATTATTCATCAACCAACACATAACATTCCTCGACGACTCACCAATCACAGTTACTCATGCATGAAGATCACATCATAGGAACGAACGATCGAGCAACCTAGGTCCTCATCGGGGTAAAAGAAATGAACAAAACATGATGAAGAATCGCTCACTCTCGACTAGTGGGGTCAGGACCATTTGATGCAAAAGATTTGCATATTCACGCTCAATACTAACGTCCCTTTACCATGACGGTAACTCTAAATGTTAGAGTTCACAAGATGAGTGTCACTGCTAGCTTCTCCGGAGGTCTTAGACACAGGTTCAAATGACTGGCTAGGGTCTAGAACATGGGGAAAAGGCTTTTTGGGTGGTGGCAAACAAAACATGAGGTTTCGCATCTTGAACCTAAGACACAAGGTTCTATGGTTTCGATGAAATACTAAGCTAAACGACTAAGAAATGAGGGGTAAAATGTGTACATTTGGGCTCGAATCATCAAGCTAGTGACGTTAAATTAGCGCTTGTTGGGAGGCAACCCAACGGAGGATAGCAAATCTCTCTTGTTCTACTATCATATTGTGATGTGTAATAACCTCGCCTCCAGCGAGTCGTATTGTGTTTGTGTATGTGTGTTTTTTGTCTTCTCCTTGAAGCTTCAATCTCCTACCCCGGAAACAATTCCAACTTTCACTCACTAGACAAAGCGGTAACATCGTTCTACCCCTATCTTACGACATTGAGGGCAATGTCAAACTTAAGTGTAGGGAGTAGTTTATTCTTATGCTTGTGTGAGTGTGATTGATGCTTGGAGCCTTGATGTATGCCCAAATTTGAAAATTTTGAGGGCTCCAAGCAATGTTTGCATGATCAAAGTGGCCGGTTTTTAGGAGAATCTCCTATTTATTGGCATTGACCTTGAATTGTTGCATGTGATCGAGTGTGTCCTATGATGATGACTGAGAGGTACATTAGGATAGTGCAAACGTTTAGTTATCATGTGTGCAAAAACGAATGGATGTCTTGACTCTATTACTTGTTGATTGCAATTGCCATGCATTGTGTCTTGTGAAAGTGGAATGAATGATTGGGTGACTAGGTAGCCATGTGAGTTTTGAGCCGATCGTTTTCTTCTTGTGTGCTTAGATCCCTCTTACCATGGCGAGTAACATCACAGTTGTCACTAGTGAGTATGATGGAGGCATATGATTAGCCCACGCCCAAATGTTGATTGTCCCAAAATATTTTATCCCCTAGTCAACCCCTTTGAGCCTTGTGACTATGGGGGCCATTCTTGTGATTATAAGCTTTGTGCTTGTGAGCTTAATGGTGTTTGATAGAAACCCCCCCCCCCCATCCTTTCTTCATGTCTATACGTCAGTCGTCCTTGTGTCCCTGAGCTCACGCTTTTGAGTTCCATTGAGGTTCTACATAGGAGGATTGTGCGCGGTTCTTGCTATGAATGAAATGGAAAAGAGTAGTGTTGGAGTGAGTTCTTAAAGGAGAGCATTGGTTGTTATAAGTAGTGTGGCAAGTGTTTAACTCTCTAGTACCCCCCTCAAAAAGAAAAGAAAAAGAAAGAAAGGAAAGTAGAAAGAAAGAGAAAGAAAGAGAAACAAAAAATAGGTAATAAAATGAGGTCAATAAAGTAGAGAGTGCAACAAAAGATTCGAAGAGTATGCTCTAAGTGGGGTTTCTTGGCATGCAAGCCATTGAAGCCCCCACATTGTCTTAGTACTCCTACACTACCAAGTCTAAATGTGATAGCAAGAAAGACCGAGGAAGAGCGCTTAAAGGTAGTTCATGATGAGTGATAGGTTGGAAGAGAGAAGCAAGATTTTTGGCTGATGCTAGTGGCCATTGTTTGTATGGAAGGTTCTTAGTCGAAACCATAGAACCTTCGGGTTTAGGGTGAAGATGTAGGACCTCATGATGTGTTTGCCACCTCCCAAAGAGCCTTTTCCCCATGTCCAAGACAATTTCCAGTCATTTGAACCCATGTCTAAGACCTCCGGACAAGCTAGTGATGACAACCGTTCCCTGAACTCTAACCTTTAGAGGTTGTTGCAGTGGTGAAGAGACGATAGGGCCGAGTGTTGATGATTTTGCACATTCTTTGCACCAAAAAGGTCCCGACCCCACTGGTCAAGAGAGTGAGTGATTCATTCTTGCTTTGCATGTCATATCATACCCCGGTGAGGACCTTTGTTGCCCATTGGTTTGTTCCTTGGACTTGAATGTTATGCATGGTTAGTTGTGGTTTATAAGTGACCTTGTTGAGACTTGCATTGATGCATGAACAAGGTGTCGTTTACCCATTTTTAGTGACCTCGAATGTCGTTTCTGGTGGATGTCGGTATTGCTTGCAATGGTCCATGTGTTAATTTCCAATATATTCGCCACTCTGTGCCCTTTGATTTGTCCCCAAAGCATTTTGTTAGGTTGAGAGATTACCTTGTGTGAAATGGTTTGCTTGGGGACAAGAAAACATCTAAGTGTGGGGGAGTGATTCAGGCCTAATTGTACACTTTTTATCCCCGATTCTCTTTGACGTTTGTTGCAATTGAACTTTAAAAAGGTTGGTTTTACGCGAGGTTGCTTGTTTGTTAGTGCGTTTCAGATCCTAATAGGTAAACCAAACTCAGAGTCGGAAGTTAGAAAAAAAGGAGCAAAGACCGGGCAAAGAGGTGGAGACAGCCGCTGTTCACGGCTTTACGTTGGAGTTCACCGTCTCACAAGGACATGAACTAGAGCTAGAACCCGTGAACCGAGGAGCAAACAAAGGAGGTTTTCAGGTTACTGACGCATAGAGGCCACTGACCGTAAACCCAAGCAAATGAAGTGGTGCGTTTTGTTCGCAACACTGAGTTCAAGGACGCGTTTCAATGTTAACGGCCGTGAACTCAGGCGATGAACTGGGCACGATATCCATTTAAAAGACTTGCTGAAAGGAAGAAGAAAGGGAAGATAGACCTAGAGTGAGAAACATCTCCTTCTTCATATTTTAGAGTAGGAAAGTGACGAACCAAAGAAGTGTAAAATCTAGGGTTTCTACCCCAAGTAAGGTTTTGGGAATTTCTTCCCCAAAGGAGGATTTCTTCAGCACAAGGAGCAAGGATTGCATCTTCTTGATGGTTTTCCTTTCCCTCTCTTGTGTTTCCCTTCTCCTAGCATGGAGTAGTCTCTTCTTTCACTTGGGTGTTTGTAAACCCTAGCTATAATTATGTGAATGCTTGTATGAATTGAATGATTTGTGTGTGGTTGTGTTATAATGTGAATGTGGAGGTATTATTCAGAAATTATTGTATTGTGTGAAAGCCTATCAATCTAATTGCCATTCTAACCTAGTTTAGAAAGGGGATCTCCTTATGTTAGGAGGTTCATTGGGTGTTCTTGGGCATTTCATGCCTCCTAGGCTAGTTTAGAGAGGAAACCTCCTTAGGTTAAGAGGCTCAATATTGAGATGGAGGTCTTGGGCATTTCATGCCACCTAGGCTAGTTTAGAGAGGAAACCTCCAAGCGGCTCGGTTTTCTTGGGCATTCAACGCCTCCTAAACTAGTTTAGAAAGAACCCTCCTTAACCTAAGGCTCATTCGAGATGGGTTTCTGACTCTCACAAAATTACACCACAATAAAATCCCGACTAGATTCCAAGTTTTTAAACTCTAGTCGGGTGCAGTATAGAGCAAGTACTTAGATATCAACCCAGGCCGGTCCGTCTACCTCTACTTCGGTTGTTGAAATCATTATCTAGCTACAAAGATTTGGTTTGAAAGTTTTCTAATTATAACAAAACAAAGCAAAGGTAAATGGTTTTGGAAACTCTTTTATGGAAGGATCACTCGGGTGTCACTTCCCACTAACTGCTACCATGATATGTGAATTGGAATGGTTGCCTTGGGCACAAGAATCGCGAACCGCAGAGGAATGCATATATGGTCGGAGAACACAATCTAAGTTGCTAAACCGAAGTAAGCATGAAAGGTCGTGTCACTCGACCCTCTCGGTTTAGACAATCGGTAATTGACTTACTCCCTCACTCAACTCAAAGGTCGGATGGTTTAATCACAATTAACCGATTTGCTGAAGTCAACATTGAGGGTTGCCCTAACTTAACCTAGTTAGGTGGCTTAGAAAGCGGAAGGAAAACCAACTCGATTGAGTCTCCCTTGGAAGGGGGATTTTCCTCTCTAAGCTAGGCTAACGTGGCTAATTAGATTGCTATCACCAACATGCACAAACCTAAGGGTGCTAAGCACAATTATGCACAATCCTTAGGTTGCTAAGCACCTAAATCAAAAACCTAAGGATGCTAAGCATAAAACATGCACAACCCCTAGCATAAGCATGCACAATCATGATAAATAATACCTCAATCATTGAATAGAACAAAACCCAATGACAATAATCCAATACACATAAAAGAAAACTACATGGTAGAGTTAGGGTTTCACAACACTCAAGTGAAAGGAGGTCTACTCCATGCTAGAAGTGGGAAAAACAAAAGGGGAAGAGGAGGAAACCATCTTGGAGGATGCTCTCAGTCTTCTTGGCCCTTGAGGAGAGCTTTCCGTGGAGGAAATCTTCCCAAAATCTGCCTTGAAGCAAAACCCTAGCATTCTTCTCCCTTTGGTTCGTGTTTCTCCCTCTAGAATTCTGAAGAAGGCTTCTCTCACAAAATGGGCTCTCCCCCTCTCTCCTCCTTTCAGATCATCATTTAAATCAGATATGAGCAAAGTTCACGACCTAAGTTCACGGCCGTGAACCACGAAACGCGTCCGTGAACTTCAGGCGTGCGCCAAAATGCGTCGCATCGTTCATTTCTGTTCACGGTCAACTGCCTTTGTTCACAGTCTTAGAGACCGTGAACTCACCATGCGTCAGTAACTTTCGTTTTGGCTCTGGACTCCTCGCGATTCACGGTCAAAGGCTCCTCTTCACGGTCTTGCATGACCGTGAACTTCCTGGGAAAACCGTGAACTGGCCCTTTTTCACCTCTTCCCCACTTTTCGATCCTTTTCGCCCAACTTTTAAATCCGAGGCTGGTTTCACCTGTTGAATCCTGAAACACACTAAAACATGAGGAACCTACCATAAAACCAACCTTTTAGGAGTGAAATTGGCACAAACACCTAAGTAAAACGGGGGCAAAACATGTACAATTAGGCTCGAATCACTCCCCCACACTTAGACGTTTGCTTGTCCCCAAGCAAACCATTTCACACAAGGTAATATTTCAACCTACTCAAATTCTTTGGGGACAACTTAAAGGGCACAAAGTGGAAATTCTCAATGGCTATTGGCAATCAATACATGGACCGTTGCAAGCAATACCGACATCCACCACAAACGACATTCGAAGTCACCAAAAACCGGCAAACGAAAAGTTCTCACCTTGTTCATGGATCAATGCAAGTCGCAACAAGACCACTTATCAACCACAACCGACCATGCATGGAATTCAAGTCCGAGGAACAAATGGAAAGGCAACAAAGGTCATCACCGGGGTATGATATGACATGTAACACAAGAATGAATCACTCACTTTCAAGACCAGTGGGGTCAGGACCTTTTTGGTGCAAAATATGTGCACAATCATAAACTCTCGGCCCTATTGTCTCAATACAACGAAGGTAACCTCTAGATGCTATAGTTCACGAGATGGTTGTCACCACTAACTCGTCCGGAGGTCTTAGACACGGGTTCAGATGAATGGCAAATGTCTTGGACATGGGATAAAGGCTTTTTGGGTGGTGGCAATCATGACATGAGGTTCTACATCTTCAACCTAAACCCGAAGGTTCTATGGTTTCGACTAAAACCCCTCTTGATAACACCGTATTTGCACATGTTTTACCCGTCATTTCTTGATCGTTTAGCTTAGTGATTGGTCATTCCTTGGCCTATTTTACGCTAGGTTGTGTTCTTTTGTCATATTTCAGGTCCTAGTACGTAGATATGGCCTTGGGGCAAGTTTCGGGACATTTTGAGGTGAAAGAAGGTCGATCGCAAAAACCGGGCAGCAGGGTTGTTGAAAAACACGCCCTCAAACACGCCCTCTAGTGTGAAAAACACGACCTTGTGCTAGAGGCCGTGTTTTTCCTGTGCCCTTTACAGAATCGCCATTCAAAAACCCGGCCTCTTTTGATTAAAACACGGCCGTGTTTTTGGGCTTAGAGGCCGTGTTTTTCACCTGTTCGGGTTTTATTTGGCGAGGAGCTCATATTTTGGGGGAGTCGACTTTTGGGAGAAAAAATAGAGCCCTAGAGAGAGAACGTGCGAAGAACACATCCTAGAGGTGATTTTGGAGCTGGGTTTCATCAATCGAGCTTGGATATCATCACAGGAGTGAAGATCATCATCCCAGAGCAGATTTTCCTCATCTTTATGAGTATGACTACTCTGATTACTGTTTTCCTCTCTCTCTCTCTCTCTCTCTATGAATTAGAACTTTTGACACGCTAAGACACAACACCTAATAATGGCTAAGTGTAACCAATGAAAGGGACTGCAGTCAATGCAGTTAAAAGCGCGATTCTACTTAGAAGCGGAAAATGGGTAAACTCGTAAAACGTAGAATCAAAGCGTTAAATCGTAAGTTTTTTATGCACCCTCTAAAATAGCTAAAATATGTTAAGTACAACATATAGTATGTAAAATGTGAGTGTGTAGATTTTAGATAAGTGGATAACTACATGAAATTCATAATTAAAATGTAATATCTAACACATAAACTAATTTGCGTTGACTCAAAAGTAGAGAAAACTCATAGCATCTTAATAATAAGCTCATAAACGTAGATCGTAACCCGTAAACGAGCTTGAGAATTCAATTCTCATAAGCTGGTTTGAGTTTATATAATTACATATAATCAATTGCCCATAAACTTTCATAGTAACCCAGGTAAGAGCCACAGGTGAAGATTAAGGAAGAAGACTGACAGAAGGTCAACGGCTGTTGAGAATACCATTAGGTGTCTTTTCAACCTAATGTGAAGCCCCTATTTTGACACTAGTTGTAGAACGAGTGACGAATCATGTTTTCCTTTTTTTATTTTTTGCTGATATGTCTCCAAATTACATCATTTTCGGTCAATTAGCACATTTTTATGAGATGATCAAAATCGTATAAAAACGCTTCAGAATTGCGAGTTTACCGATTTTAAACGATTTTATCGATTTTACCCATGTTTTTACCAGTTTTTGTGACTAGCGATTTTAGATAGAAACTGAAACGTTTTGGTGGCCTGGATACGTAAAAACGTAAGTTTTTACGTTTTAATGCGCGATTTTGACTACACTGACTGCAGTATAGTGGCACAAGTAATAAATATCGAATCCACGGGTCTCTAGAGTTACTATTACTCAGCTTCAGTTCATTATCTAGCAAACTAGATTAAGGATTGATTTACTAAACTACTCTACTAATTGCAAGTTGGGAACTCACTTAGGTATGATTCTTCCTAGCTCCTCAATTAGGACCAAGTTGAAATTACCTTTGGTTGATCTACTATTGATTAAACTGCGGAAGATCCTAAATTAGCTTGGAATCTCTTAAGCTGACCAAGCCCTCTTAGACAGAATACCCGGCAGGCGACTAGCCTTCAGCGGGATAGACTGCTAAGGCGATTCACACAGATCTCCACTACTGGAATGAATTCCAGTACAAAGTAGTGAATTGATTGACTCTCGCACAACCAATTCACCACTATCAATCAAGGAAGCTCTCTTAACCTAATCAGATTCTATCTATCATAGGTTAAAGTAGTAATCAAGAGAATTTGATCAAGATTCAATTGACTCAATAAATCATGGGCGAGAGCTCCGGGACACAAGGACGACTCATGTTTAGACACGAAGCTCATACGCATGAAGCTCCTAAATTGAGAACGACCCTTGAAGTCACACGGCTCAAAGGGTTTGACTAAAGGATGACACATTTCAGGACAATCAACATTTGGGCATGGAATAATCCTATGCCTCCACCATACTTACTAGTGGCAACTTGTGATGCTACACATGTGGTAAGAGGGAACTATCACACCGGAAGAAAACGATCGGCTCAAAGCTCACAAGCTACCTAGTTACCCAACCATCTATTCCAATTCACAAACAAGATGCATGGCAATTGTAAGCAACAAGTGATCAAGTCAAGACATCCATTCATTTAAGCACACCTAAGAACTAAACATTTTCCCTATCCTAATGAACTTCTTAGTCATCATCACAGGATATACTCAATCACATGCAACAAGTTGAGATCAATGCCAATAAACACGAGAATTTCCCACCATCCGGCCACTTTGCTCATGCAAAGATTGTTTGGAGCACTCAAAATTTTGAAATTTGGGCATACAAAATACTCCAAGCATTAATCACACTCACACAAGCGTACTAGTAAACTACCCCCCCCCCCCCCCGCCCACACACACACACACTTAAACTCGACATTGCCCTCAATGGCGTAAGAAAGGGGTAGAATGATGTTACCGCTTGGGCTTGGTGAGTGAAAGTTGGAATCGAACCGGGGTAGGATAATTGAGCTTCAAGGGGAGACAAAAAAACACACACAAACACAATACGACTCGCTCAAGGCGAGGTTATTACAAGCACAATACAAAGTAGTAGTTTATGTCACACACTCACACAAAATGAAGAAAAATAACAAAAACAAAAATAAAACGATTTCAAGGTTACAATTAGAGAAGTGGGGCGAAAGGACTCCGCTCTGCCACATGTCTCACTCGCCGGCTACCTCTCTCCGGTGGAAGGACCCTCTCCAGCATCGGGTAGGATACCCTGGTGTCGAGCCATAAGCTTGAGGATGTCGGACTACCGGTCGAGGCGGGATGAGAATCTCATGAAGCTCGTCTCTAGACGATCCACCCTCTGGACGAGGGGATCGCCTTATGGTGGTGGTGGTGGTGGCTGCTGTACAGGGCGCTGGAGCGCTGGGAGCTGGAGCGCTGGGCGGCGGCGGCGGCCGGGTGCATGAGCAGGTGGCTGCTCGGCTGTTGGCGGGACCTTGGGGCCAGGCTCTATTGGAGCCAGTGCTATTGCAGCTCGGATGACTCCAGAAGGTCGGAGTCCGTCAAGGTACTCCACTCCTCTCTCCCCTGGAGTACCATCTTCTAGTTATACAATGTCTCCACTGGAAGGGCTCCATCCTTCTGACTCTGGTGCAGCGGGCCCGATCCACCTGGAAGTGACGGGCGATCCTCGTGATGATGCCCCCCATATGCATAGTGTCCACTCTGTTCCGCCCCAGGCACTGGGCGAAAGAGGTGGCGATAAACGATCCTAGATGAGCCCTCTGTTCGCCATCAAGTGGCCTGACTGGAGGCTGGGGACGACGGATCTGATGAGCAGAGTGTGGAGGATCCTCCACTAGGTCTTTAGCTTCACCGCATTTGTGCGGCTCCCCTCGAACTCCTCCTGCTCGTGCTTTGGGAGGCAGAGGGCTCAGAATGCGCCCTGATAGTTGAAGTCGACAGTGTACTACCATCCGTCATCATCATGTGGGTGGTGTCAAGCCCCATGGCCTGAGCAAAGACATCATAGGTCAGCACTCATGGCTGACCTCCAAGCATAAACTCCACCCGTGGCCGGCTCTTCTTACTGTCCGGGACGATATGTGAGAAGGTGAAGTAAAACTCCACGCACAGCTCGTGGAAGATCTCCTCGTCCATGGTTAAGAGCTGGCGCCACTGGGAATGGCAAAGCACCCCAGTCATGGCGGCTCGGCACCTGAACAAGTTAAACATGTCAGGTCCAGACGCTAGTGAGGCCCAATCGGGCTGCCACTCTGGTAGGCGAACTTGTCACCAAACTCCGGGTGGTTCACCAGATAACTGATGAACTCATGCTCCAAGTTAAGCATCCTGCACAAACACACACCATACGTGGAAACATCCGTCATATAATGCTCATTGGGAGGAAAAGAAACCCCCCCCCCCCCCCACACACACACACACTTGTGCTTCCACCATGGTTAAAACATTTAAGCTCAAACCACCGTGGCATGGTTGTGGGTAATTCACGGTTCAAGCACACAAAAAGTTGAACCACAACCCTTACCACGGTGGCTACCATCAACCAATCAAGAATAAGCTCCACTTGCATTCATAACATAGCACTTGGTGGGCAAATTCTAAAATAACACAATTCGGTTCAAACACGCCCACCAAAGCTCACTAATCTCATGCAAAAAGCAATCCATCATTCAACCGACCTAATTCAACTAATTCCTCACCCTAAATCTAGATTCAATCATGCAAAGCACAAAAAATTCAACCTCACTTCACTACCTAATCCGATTCTCCACAACTCACAAAGGTAAAGTCGAAAAACAAACCTGGAGACTCAAGTAGGACGAAGGAGGAAGTGAGGTGTGGGCGAGGATGGTGAAAAACGGTCGGAAAACTAATCGGAGTGGGGTTGCCAGAGCTCTGTCGGAAGCTCGTCGGAGACTCGCCGCCAGTGACTTGGCCGGAAAAATTGTGCTCCAAATCTCCCCAAAATCTCAGCACAGGCCGGTTTTGAGGAGAGGAGGCTATGTATTACGCTGGTTTTGGGTTTTGCTCGCCGGAATTGGGGGGGAAATCGAAAGAGTGAAGGATTTTCGCGTTTTTCGGCGAAGATTTGAAATTTTCCAGAGAGATTTTTGGTCGTGAAGTGAAGAGTCGTCGTTCATGCCACTTTTATAGGCACGGCTCAGAGATCACGGACGCGTTGCCCAGTTCACGGTCTTAGCAACTGTGCACTCTAAAACGCGTCCGTGAACACGGAGTGGTTGACAGGTGGTGAACATGCACCAGTACCCAGTTCATGGACGCGTTTGCATGTTCCTCCGTGAACATGCAATCCGTCCATGAACAACAGTGAAAACAGGGCACTTCTGCTAAATTTTTTACTCAACCTATTCCTCTGTGCCGCCTAATCGATCACAACATCACCATAAACCACAAAACCACAACACTCGGCACGGGGACACCACTTCACCACTCGAACTCTTCACAAGACGCTAAAACGAAAATTAAGGAAAAGAAAACAAACCTCTGTTGGGTTGCCTCCCAACAAGAGCTAATTTATCGTCATTAGCTTGACGGTTGGGGATCGATCACGATTTCAAATGTGATGTCACCGAGAGCGGATCCACCACACTCTCGGGGGGAGGCTTGTAGCCTCCCATCTTAGGTTCCTTGAGTTGGCCTTCTTGGTTGGCCAACATTGCTTCGGCCTTTCCATCTTCCGGGTCAAAGCTCCCTTCATCCTTCTCCTCCAAATATTCATCCTCAGTCTTTTGGGCTTAGGACCCTTCTTAACTTCCTGCTCAACATCATCAAAGACAACACAAGTAACGGTGGGGTTTTCCTTGAGAGGCTCTCCTCCACTCTCATTCACGTCATTTGAAACTACCCCCTTCACTTCATCACTCCTAACCCTAAGATCAGTTTCAATCTTGATTTTCTCCTTACCATCCCTCAAAATTAGGGTCCCCTCATTAACAGCTATCAATGCCTTGGCGGTTGCAAGAAAGGGACGACCGAGGATGAGGCGCATATCTGAGTCCTCACTTATGTCGAGAATCACAAAATCGGTCGGATAGCAAAACTTGCCCACTCTCACCATCATGTCCTCCACTATACCTCTCGAGCTAATGACCGAACAGTCAGCTAAGGTGATGCTAAGCTTAGAGGTCTTAAGTTCACCTACTTCTAACATTTTGAAAAGCTTGTAGGGCATCACATTAACACTAGCTCCTAGGTCCGCAAGGCATTGTCTATATGATGGTTGCCAATTTGCACCTCCAGTGAGGATGCCGGCAAGATTGCCGATTTGCACCTCCAAGCTTTGGAGGCTCGCTTGATGCTTCGGAGACCCGCCTCGACCGAGGTAAACTTGGTAGTCGCCACATCCATAAATTGCTCTATCTTTTCGAACTTTTGGCTACTCGTACTCACAAAGGTGTTCACTAGGTCTTCAAGCTTAGATACCTTGTCGGGTTGTTGTTGTTGAAACCCTAGGGCACCTTGTGATTGGTACGGTTGTTGGAAGCTTGAGCCTTGGAATTGGGGCCTTTGTTGGATGAAGGTCGCCCGAGGTTGGAAATTTCCCATGGGGCCTTGGAAACCCGGGGGCCTCGGATTTGTCGGTGATGCTCAAGCAAAGTTGGGGTGGTTCCTCCATCCGGCGTTATAAGTATTGATATACGGGTTGTTGACCCTAACATTTGCCATGAAATTAACTTGCTCCTCCGGAGTGGTTGCCTCTTTCATTGCTTGACACTCACCAATTCATGACTGGTGCTCGAGCACCAGTCACATGACATCACCGGCCGTTTTCCTTGCCTCTTATCTTCAAGCATAACCTCAAGCAACTTATCCAACTTTGCCTCAAGCAGAACACTCGCTCCCACACTTCTCACTCCCCTATCATTGCTCCTTCTTCCACTTCTATTCAACCCCCAATCGTATCCCCTAAGGGCATGTCTTCAAGTATCTCGGTTATTTGGGGTGGAGCCATATTCATCAATTTCCCTTTACACAAGGAGTCAATGAGAATTTTATCCTCTTGCATTAGGCCTCCGTAGAAGGTTTCAATCAGGAACTATTATTCAAACCCGTTGTGAGGGCACTGAAGAAAGTAATCAGAGTACCTCTCTCAAGCATCCCTCAAGGTCTCGTCCTCTTCTTGCTCGAAATGTGTAATCTTCTTTCTCCAATCCGCCGTCTTCGAAGGCGGGCAATAACGAGCCATAAACTTGTTGAGGAGGTCCTCCCATGAGGTGATAGAACGAGGTGGGCAATTGTTTAACCACCTAAGTGCTTTCCCCGAGAGTGAGTAAGGGAAAAGCCTTAGTTGCAAAGCTTCGGCCGGCACACCATTAATTTTCAAACTCCCCGCGAGCTCCAATAATCTCTGCACGTGCTCTCTTGATGACTCGCTCTCAAGGATGTGGAATAGATCATTAATTTGTATCATAGTCACTAAAGTCGGCTTGATCTTGAAATTGTTTGCTGCCACTAGAGGATGTAGGATCGGATTGGATGTCCGCCGTCCTTGGGGCCATATAGTACCCCATAGTCCTTGGGGCATCCTCGTCCTCCGCCGCATCGTTCAACTGGCGGGCTTGAGCGCCATATTGCCTTTGGTTCCCCGCCATTTCCACTTCTATGACGGGTTCAACTTCCACTTCTTCAACTACTTCTCCGCTAACACCGGGACCCAAACGTTGTCCCCCTCTTTCACTTCTTCTCCTTGCCTCCGCTAGCTCCCTTTCCCGTGCTAGGAGCCGGAGAGTTTGGTTTATGTCCTCGTCAAGTGGTAGCAAAGGTGTCGGGTTACTCCGGGTCATGCACTACCTACACAAAACTGGAAATTAAAAGCTAGATTAACAACCGACGACTTTTTCAAGATAACATACTATTGTCCGCGGCAACGGCGCCAAAAACATGACTTGCACGGAACTACACCACAATAAAATCGCGACTAGAGTCCAAGTTTTTAAACTCTAGCCGGATGCAGTATAGAGCAAGTATTTAGATATCACCCCGGGCCGGTCCGTCTACCTATACTTTGGTTGTTGAAATCATTATCTAGCTACAAAGTTTTGGTTTGAAGGTTTGCTAATTATAACAAAACAAAGCAAAGGTAAATGGTTTTGGAAACTCTTTTGTGGAAGGATCACTTGGGTGTCACTTCATCCTAACTGCTACCATGATATGTAAATTGGAACGATTGCCTTGGGCACAGTAATCACGAACCGCAGAGGGATGCAAATATGGTCGGAGACCACAATCTTAATTGCTAACAGAGGTAAGCACGAAAGGCCGTGTCACTCGACCCTCTTAGTTTAGACAATCGGTAATGACTTACTCCCTCACTCAACTCAAAGGTCGGACGGTTTAATCGCAATTAACCTATTTGCTTAAGTCAACATTGAGGGTTGCCCGAACTTAACCTAGTTAGGTGGCTTAGAAAGCGGAAGGAAAACCAACTCGATTGAGTCTCCCTTGGAAGGGGGATTTTCCTCTCTAAGCTAGGCTAAGGTGGCTAGTTAGATTGCTAGCACCAACATGCACAAACCTAAGGATGCTAAACACAATTATGCACAATCCTTAGGTTTCTAAGCACCTAAATGCACAAACCTAAGGATGCTAAGCACAAAACATGCACAACCCCTAGGTTGCTAAGCGCAAGCATGCACAATCATGGTAAATAATGCCTCAATCATTGAATAGAACAATACCCAAGGACAATCATCCCTTACACATAAAAGAAAACTACATGGTAAAGTTAGGGTTTTACAACACCCAAGTGAAAGGAGGTCTGCTCCATGCTAGAAGTGGGAAAAACAAAAGGGGAAGAAGAGGAAACCATCTTTGAGGATGCTCCCAGTCTTTTTGGCCCTTGAGTTGAGCTTTCCTTGGAGGAAATCTTCCCAAAATCTTCCTTGAAGTAAAACCCTAACCTTCTTCTCCCTCTGGTTCATTTTTCTCTCTCTAGAATTCTAAACACTACAAAAAATGAGCTTCAACGAGGGGAAATTTTCCCGAGGGGATGAAATTTGGTCGTTATCGGTAGCTTTTGGCATTTGACAATACTATTAACGAAGGACTAAACTTAATCCTCGTTGTTGAACTCACTACCTCTCGTTATTAAGCAAATTTGGTCGTTAGTGGCTATTATTGTTATTATTATTATTATTGGTTTATCTTTATCTTTATCTTTCTTCTTTAAACTATATAAAGCGCTTTCATTTTAACACACCCGCCACGTAATCCGTACTGGGATTTCCGACCTCCACGTCAGCAATCCTTTTTCCTCTTCACGATCATGACCACGCTAAGGCCCAACATATGAGATAGATGAAATAAATCGGCCCAAATATTTAGGGAAAAACCATTCACTTACGACAAGAAGCCCATTTTAAACGAAAATAAACCCAATCCAAAATAATTGGCATCATGCTCAGTAAAAAACCCAACCCTTTTCAAAAACGACAGCAACGAAAAGACGGCCGGCGGCAAAACAAGTGAAAGGAGGATTCGAAAAAACTCAAGCAGCACAACTCTCTCCAAAATCAAAATCGACAATAACCGCCGTACAGTAACCGCCAAATTTGCCTACTCTGAAGACCAATATAAATCCCATCCCCATTCCCATGCTATCCTCCAGAGTGTTCATTAGTGTAGACCTCTATATTGACCTTTACCTTTACCCAATCAATCCGCCGAAAACAAGCGCCCACAACAAGTGATCCTACACAACGAAGCCCAGTACTGCAAGTAAATTGAAAGGTAAAGATCAATATCCACCCAACTCTGAGAGCGATGAAGAATACTTTGCTAGATAATCTTCAAGAAGGGCCTTTCAGTGGAACAATTTGTACAGGACTGTCTAGGATGTGGGAGGCAATAAACATAAAGAACAAAACTTCTCATACGGTTGGATCATCTTCAGTGATGCTTAGCTTAGGTAACAATCTCTGCCACCACTCAAATCTAAAATGATTGATCAATATTCGATTGATTCTTATTAAGTTTCTAGAATAAATTATTATGAAATGAAAATGATTCAAATCCTCATTATTACAATCTTTTCTTCTATCAGGGAAACTGCACAAATACCCAAAGGGCTCATTGACACAGTACAACCAGCCTTCAAGAACAAGAAATTTATCTCATCAATGATCTCACTGTGATGAAAACCAAGGGGACTACCAACCAACTGACAACCCACTCTCAATAGTTTTCACCAGCAAGACAATGTTGTACCCTGCAACCGGCTATGATGGCATCCCTAGATACAAATTTTGTTTCATCGAAGGTGAAGAACTCATGGCCAAGTGCAACGATAGAAAGTGGTAAGCAAAATGACATCATTTCCATGTTGAATAAAAGAAATTGAAACATAATTGCTTTGACGTGAACTTGCTCCGCTGCACACCCACTTCTTCCAAACAGTGATGATAATTTCACACCACCAGAGCATGTGGCACTTCTCATTGGACAAAAAAAAATTCGGGTCAAAGTGGCAATCTACAACATTGAGCATGACTGTAGTAACACACACTATCACAAAACTCATGGATAGTAAGAGCATCTCCAATGGTGCAAATGGAGGGAGTTGCAAGCTGAGGTGGCAGCCATGTGCAATTGAAAAAGTGGATGACATTGATGCAAGACCACTTTCAAGGGATGAAAATTTGCACACATGAAAATCTGGGGTAATTAGCATAAATGGTAACAAACCTTTGCACTTAGTACAAAACGGTCACAAACCTTTAATTTGTAACAATACGGTAACAAAACTTTGAAATTGTATAAAATGGTCACCGCTATTTAATTTGTGACCGTTTTGTTTTAAGTGCAAAGGTTTGTTACCGAATCGTTACAAATGAAATATTTGTCATGTTTTGAGGTCGGGTAGTTTGTTCGTTAAGTATATGACAATAACCACTTGAACGACATATATGATGTCAGGTCATGTGTTCATCGACATATTTGCTTTGCCGAATAAGAATGTCCTCAGTTGACATTTCAATACCAAGAAAGTAAGAAAGTAGACAGAGTTTTTTCAACTAAAAAGCAGTCAGGAACCCGTTTGTGAGCCATTGAATTCTCTCATTGTCATCCTTTATGACGATCATATCATTCACATACATTAACAAAACTACCATACAACTAGAACGAATTGTAACGGTGATTGAGCGTTCAAACTTTTGAACTTAATTTGTACAAAACGGTCACCAAAAGTCTAATTTGCAACAACACGGTAACAAAAGTTTGAACTAGTATGAAATGGTCACACTGTTTAATTTGTGACCATTTTGTTCTAAGTACAAAGTTTTGTTATCAAATGGTTACAAATTAAAGGTTTGTGACTGTTTTGTACTAAGTGCAAAGGTTTGTGACCATTTATGCTAAATACCCTGAAAATCTGACATGCAATTGCAAGTGGGTCCTTTGTTAGTTTTTCTTTATGCTTTTCCCAACCATTTGTGTGTTATTAAAATATAAGTGGGACGCAGAAGTGCAATTGCATTGGAATGACATTGATGTAGCTAGTATGGAATTGATTAGTGAAGTAATTGCTAGAGTTGTTTAGGTGGCAGTAGGGACCACACTTGAAAGTGAAGAAGGATTGCATTGTTGGAGATGCTCTAAGACACAACTCACATACAACCCACGACAACTCAGATGAGGTAGTTAATTAGACAATAAAGTTCAATGTTTATGGCGTTCATCTTTTCTTGACTAGCACGTCGCAAGTGAGACTTAGTTTGGCTGACTGTTTTCTGTTCGAATGTTGGCGGCATTGGCACATCCTCCTGTAACCCCTAGGCTGTTTATTCCTCCATTTAATCCACAAAAAATAAAACAAAGCAACAGACAGACGGTCACAAAATATCCAAGAAACTTGCTAAGGGTACACACACGACACAAAGTTTCACACAAAACTTCATATAATTACTGAATACTGTATGATAATTAGGCCAGCAAACAAACCCAAGGGTGCAGATAGTATAACAACACCTTAATTGTTGTTATACTAACAACAAGGACATAATAGTAAAATAACAATAAATAATAAATTATCAATAAACAAAAACTAAATTCTTAAGTGTGTTTTATTTCTCTCCCCAGCAACAGTGGCCAACTGCGGCCAGATCTATACCTTTTAACAACAATATTTTGTTCTTCTCCGGCGCCAATCCTCTGCCATCGTCATCGTCGGCGCCATCGCACCAGTCGACTCTCTCCCGACCACAACCACACTGCCGCCGACGAGTTCAGTGCGACGGCGATAGATACGGAGAGCGTCGCGACAGCAGAAGGCCCCTTTCATCTGCCGTCTTCGAGACTTGGATTCCACAATCCAATCAGAAATCGTCGAATCCATAGCCACATCATCTCAGATCCGGAGTCGTAATATGTGGCGGCGGCGATTTGAGGCAGCTCTTCTACCGGCCATGGATGTCTTCGTCCCTGTCTTCAACACTTAGACCAGAGATTTGATAGCTCCGGCGATCCTTGGTGCCTTCGTGGAGGGAGAGATTCAATCGAATCGTGACGGCGTTCTCCTGGGTCAACGGATTGCTGCACCGGAGAAGAGGAATTAACGCCGGATTCGCCGATTAATGCTCGATTGTTTGGCCGATTCTTTGCCAGGGGACGTAGCTTCGCCGCCGCGGAAACTTTTGGATTCATTATTGTACGAGAAGCGCTCAAAGGCTCGCCGCATCCACGGTAAGTTCGATTTCGTCATCTGCTCCATCGTTGACCGGGATTGGGCGAGGTTTGTTGAATCAATTGTGGCAAAAACTACAGGGGTTATTACAAGTGCAGCAGCGTGCGGGGATGCCCGGCCAGGAAGCACGTGGAGAGAGTGGTGGATGACCTGTCGATGCTGGTGGTGACCTACGAAGGAGATCACAATCACAACAAGCTGTCCATTGCTGAGATGGCTAATCTCATCTTAGAATCCTCCTTAATTTGATTAGGTTCTGTTTTAACTTTTTTTTTTTTTTTTTGAATGTGGGGGTGGGAAGGAAGGAATTAGATAGCAAAACTGTAATAGGGGGGGTTGGGTCGAGTGCTTCAAATTTATTATGGTATGCTTTTAGGAGTTATTTGTATGCAGAACATGAGCATTTCAATACCAGAAACTTCATAATGCAAACCACAAACACGATAAAGCAAACCACAAAAACAAACCAGAAACGTCCTAATGCCGACCAAAAATCTATTAAAACAAACCAGATACCTCACAAAGCAAACCACATAATTTTCAAAAACACACCAGAAACCTCATAACGCAAACCACAAACACGTTAAAGCAAACCAAAAAAGCAAACCAGAAACGTCCTAATGCAGACCAAAAATCTACTAAAACAAACCAGAAATCCCGCAAAGCAAACCACAGAATTTTAGAAAACACACCAGAAACCTCATAATGCAAACCACATACACGATAAAGCAAACCACAAAAACAAACCAGAAACGTCCTAATGCAGACCAAAAATCTATTAAAACAAACCAGAAACCCCGCAAAACAAACCAGAAACTTCTCAATGCAAACCACAAACACGATAAAGCAAACCAGAAACTTCTTAATGCAAACCACAAACACGATAAATCAAACCACAAAAGGCATACAAAAATATGAGAAACCAAACCATAAATCTCACAATGCAGACCACAACATCCGGTGGTCGTTGGCCATTGACCGGTCAACGAAGACCGTTGACCGGTCAACGAAGACCGTTGACCGGTCAACGAAGACCGTTGACCGGTCAACGAAGACCATTGACCGGTCAACGAAGACCGTTGACCAAACTCCGATGACCGTCGGTGAGTAGATTCCGGCGCCGATAGGCATATTCCGGTCCCGATGACTAGATTCCGACGCCGGTGAGCATATTCCGACGACGGTGGCATATTCCGATTGCAAAATAGCATATTCCGGCGACAAAAAAGCATATTCCGGTGACCGGCGACCAGATTCCGGCGACCGGTGGCCGAATTCCGGCGACCAAATTTTTGGTCCGAAAATAAAAAAAAAATATTTTTTTTATTTTTTATTTTTATATTTTTTTATTATTATTTAAACATATTTTCATAATGACAATTATACCCCTGCTTTGATTTTACACTAGGTCAACTCATTTAATAAAAAGTCATCACAATCCTAGCTTCCTATTGGTTGGAGACTAGTGTTGTTACAATAACAACACAAGGGGTGTTGTTATACTATCTAGTCCCCAAACCCAAACACAATTAACCCCGGCAAAGGCCGGGCACCAAGCTAGTAATAGTTTATCAAATTACCTTCCCTCGTCCACATATTATCATTAAACAAAAGAGTAAAGTTACCCCCCTCTCCCTCTCCAGAAGAAAGAAACCCCCCTTCCTATGCTTTTCCCTCTTTGTTCGCGATTTAGGGTTCTTGGAATACTGGGATTTGATTCTCCACCACTATCTCCTCAATCTTCCCCAATTATTTTCCTTGAACTCCATCTATTTCTACCATTCGCATCATTACTTTCTACAAGCCTAGCAAAATTAGGTCAGATTGTCGTGGAGGCAAAGATTGCTAATACGACGCTAGGCAAGAACACGAAGGCTTTTTTGGACGAATCTGGGGAAAAGCTGCTACAACAAACCATCAATTGGGCCAATTACACTCCTCCCCATTTCCAGCGAAGAAGGTTGAAGTTCAACGACGAAGTGCAGGTTGTGTTCCATAACGACGGCTAGTATTATTGTTCAGGAATGCGCTAGCGGAAAGTTCAACATCTTCTTTTGAAGCTCTGAAGATAAACTAGTGTTCACAGAGGAAGGTTATACATTCTGAGAACTGGGTTCATGCGCAGTTGCGGATTCTATTTGAGTAGCTTCAGCGGGAGAATTGACATGTTTTTCTTCCTTTTCAGGGCATTCTGATTAAATAACGGCTATGGCTTCCACCTCCCAGTCCCTCCGTTTCCTCGGCCCTGCTTCGTCTGCTAGCCCCAGTGGCGGAAGCTTTGATGCTCTTAATCGCATTCTTTCAGACCTATGTACACGTGGCAGTCCCAAGGTATTCACCACGACACTGCCTCCCTTCTTCTTCATCTTTGTCAATTTTTGATTGTTTACAAGATATGCTATGAGGTACTGGCATAGAGCAGAATACATTCACGGTTTGCATTTTGTGGCCTTTCCCTGTATTGTTTTTTAAATGGGTTGTAAAAAGCTTACATCTTTCACCATTCTGATTTTTGTATTAGTGTTGTAGCATTGATTATGTGTTTGGTCTGGTGACCCATGAACTTCTATTTTCATTGCGTAGGAGGGTGCTACTTTGGCTCTGAGAAAACATTTGGAGGAAGAAGCTCGTGATCTTAGCGGAGAAGCCTTTTCTCGTTTCATGGACCAGTTGTATGATCGAATTTCCTCTCTCTTACATAGTAATGATGTTGCTGAAAACTTGGGAGCTTTACGAGCAGTAGATGAGTTAATAGACGTGGCACTTGGTGAAAATGCTTCCAAAGTCTCAAAATTTGCCAGTTATATGCGCCATGTGTTTGAGGTAAAGCAGGATCCCGAAGTGCTGGCTCTTGCTAGTAGAGTTCTTGGCCATCTGGCCAGGGCTGGCGGAGCAATGACAGCAGATGAAGTAGAAATTCAGGTACTCTGTCTCTGTCATATGATTGGATACTAGTAGCTGGTAGTTATTGCAGTCAATGCCTGACCGTCATGTCTTTTCTTTCCCAGGTGCGGATGGCACTAGACTGGCTTCAAAATGACAAAGCTGAACATCGCCTTTTTGCTGCTGTCCTCATACTAAAAGTAAGGAATACTTCTTCCTCGTGAATATATTTTGGGTAGAAGTTGCTTTAGTCAATATTAATTCAGTAATTTCCTTTCAGTGATGGTAACTTTTCATTCTTCCTCTTTGTTTTTTCGCGAAATGTGGTAGGAAATGGCAGAAAATGCTTCCACTGTATTTAATGTCCATGTTCCAAGATTTGTTGATGCAATATGGGTTGCATTGAGGCATCCAACCTTGCAAGTTAGAGAGCGAGCTGTGGAGGCATTGCGCGCTTGTCTTAAAGTTATCGAAAAGCGTGAGACCCGGTGGCGTGTGCAATGGTGAGTTCTTCTGTTTGATGATTTAAAGCATTGCAATTATTTACTCAAAAAAGCTTTTGATATGTTTCATGCATAAAGGTCAGATTGTCTCTCTCCTCTCATCTTTCGTACCTTTTTATGCTTGGCAGAGGATTAGTTGTGGTAATTTGTGACTGGGTAGTAGTTTTCATGCTTCCCTAGTGATTTCTCCTAGTTGATGCATGTTGTGCTAGGTTTGTATGAGGTGGGATACCAGCTTCCTTAGTTTAAAACGTGGTGCAAGACTGTAGTGCCTTGTGTTGCTTACATAAAAGTTCCTTTTCTCATTTGCTAGATGGATTTTTCACTTATCCTTTGTTTATCTTTCCGTTGTAGCTGCAATGAAAAGTGAAAAGGTGAAGAACTATTTTCCACTATTTAACCTGTTCAAATTGTTGGTGTCCTCTCTATAGGTACTACAGAATGTTTGAGGCTACACAAGATGGCTTGGGGAAAAATGCTCCTGTACATAGTATACATGGTTCCTTACTTGCAGTTGGAGAACTTTTGAGGTCAGTATTAACCTGTGTATGTTTTTCTTTATGTGGTATAGATTATTGCTATAGGTTATCACACACATTATCCATTCAAGGGGGTTCCCGTTTGTTGTTTAAGTACTATTTTTTCAGAAACAAAAACTTCTTTTTTGATTCAGAGTTTAACTTTTATTATTTTGTAGGGCGGATTAAGTGTATCTAATAGACTGAATGTGTGATACCTCATTTTTTTGGTTAATGATTGCTTTAGTTTTTCTTTGCCTTTTTCATTCTGAGACACATCTATGGTCTGTTATTGGGATTAGATTTTGTTTGATGAAGAAGAGGTCAGTAATTTGTTGCTGTTGCTCAGTTTCCTTAGTCAGTAAGCCTGTTATGTTGAGCACAGAATCTTCATTTTGGAACATAGGTGAGTATGTTGGCTTCATGACACGTCTCAAAGTTTATGATGAGTTAGTAGGCTGAAGATTGAAGAGTGAAAGTTTCCTGAACAAGCTATATATTTGCAGCACTTATCTAGAAGATAATCCAGATTAATTGACAAGAAGTTAAAGAATGACCAGATTTCGCACCCTGTCGCTTAGATATAAAGTAACTTGTTTATAGGAAGTAGAAGTCATTTGGTTGAATATGCACAATCCACGGAATACTGTCATGGAGGTTGTGATATGACTGCTTAATAGTGTTGAGTGTTGAGTTGTAGAGTACAAGTCTCATTTTATTTGAAGTTCTCAATGGTATCTACTTCTTGGCTTGCGCAGTAGTATGTATTCATTATGAATTCCCTCATCCGAACAACAAATGTCTATACAAGGTTTGTTTAGTATTAAGTTGGCAAGAGCATCAAATGGCAGCTAAAATGCGTTACTTGATTGTATGGGGGAAAGAACTAAAACATTAAATCTGCAGGAACACTGGTGAGTTCATGATGTCGAGGTACAGAGAAGTTGCAGAGATCGTTCTCAGATATCTAGAGCACCGTGATCGACTTGTTCGCCTCAGCATAACATCTTTGTTGCCCCGCATTGCTCATTTCCTGCGTGACCGATTTGTCACAAACTACTTAACGGTTTGTCGTCTTCGCTTCCTAATTGGATGCCTACTTTTGTTACTGTGCAACATGCTTTGAGAACAATGCTCTTTCTGTACCAATGATATTGATGCGCCATTTTGTTTGCAGATATGCATGAATCATATTCTTGCAGTCCTGAGGCAACCTGCTGAACGTGGCAGTGGATTTATTGCTCTGGGGGAGATGGCTGGTGCTCTGGACGGGGAACTTGTCCACTATTTGCCAACAATCATGTCTCACTTACGTGATGCAGTAAGTGAGCAGTTCCGCTGATTTGTACTTGTTTTTTGTTTGTTTTTTTCCTCTCTTTTCATCCTCCATGCATTTAATGGAACTTCTGCTTTGCTCCATCTGTAGTTGGAATTGTTCATAGTGAGTATTTCATCCTTCTATTGTAGATTGCTCCTCGTAGAGGAAAGCCCTCAATGGAGGCTTTGACCTGTGTTGGTAACATAGCAAAAGCCATGGGGCCGACCATGGAACCTCATATCCGCAACCTTATGGATGTTGTGTTTTCTGCTGGTCTCTCATCCACACTTGTTGAATCCCTCGAACAAATTACTGATAGGTATGCACATTTCCTTATTACTTATTCCAAGAGACCAATTTTCTTTTCCTTTTCTGTAAAGATTTGTTTGGTTCTGTTTCAGTATTCCATCATTGCTGCCAACTATCCAGGATCGGATGCTCGATTGTATTTCCTTAGTTCTTTCCAAGTCTCATTATTCTCAGGCAAGGCCAGCGACTGCAATCTCTAGAGGTGGTACTGCCAATCCAACTCAACAGATATCAGATCTTAGTGGTCCTGCCTTGGTTCAACTTGCTCTGCAAACTCTAGCTCGATTTAATTTCAAGGTTTGACTCATTAAATTATCCTGTGGATCTTGTCTATAGTTTTCCATTGTGCTTCATTCTTTGCAAAGGAAGGGGATAACGAAAGTTACGAGGTTGTTTTATGGTTCAGGGACATGAATTACTTGAGTTTGCAAGAGAATCCGTTATTGTGTATCTTGACGACGAGGATGGTGCTACACGAAAGGATGCGGCACTCTGCTGCTGCAAATTAGTTGCAAATTCCTTTTCCAGTGGCGTGTCTGCACAATATGGCTCTGGTCGGTCCAATCGAAGTGGTGGAAAGCGAAGGCGTCTTATCGAGGAGGTTTGATTTCTCTGCTTCAAATTTTTCTTTGTTCTCGTGGTGTTAAATTTATGCTGCCAGTGTCCATTTAGCTTCTCTTCCTATTATGTAGTCTGACTGACCTGTGAGCAAATGACATATGGATATACATATAGATATTGACATTGGGGATGACATAGAACTGCTAGTGATGGTGACATTGTAGTAAATATACTACATGTTTTCTGGGTAAACACAATGGTATCTGTGAGAGGCTAACACCTCCAAGGGAGCTGGTCATACTTTTAGAGAAGTTTGTTGTGTCTGTTAATTGAAAGAGACGATGTTCGATCATTGTTACTTGGGCAACATGAAAGCAGCTAAAAAACCATTATCTTTAACTTCCCCAACAGCTCCATGTCAGTAGTTGGATCAAATTACCCAACGGCGCAGGTCATCACCATCCATAATTATGACAGCCTCATGTGCAATCGATTTGATATGCTGAATCTAAATGCTAGTACTTATGTGGTGTATTCGGTGCTTGCTGACTTAGGATTTTATTTTCTTGCTGATTGATAACTTATTTTTTGCAGCTAGTGGAAAAGCTTCTAATTGCAGCTGTTGCAGATGCGGATGTTAATGTTCGGCATTCAATATTTTCTTCTCTTTATGAAAATCGAGGCTTTGATGATTTTCTAGCTCAGGCTGATTGTCTCAGTGCAGTTTTTGCTGCGCTAAATGATGAGGTATTCATGTAATGCCAACCTATTCTTAAAGTCCTTTGAGTATGATCATGTGCTCTTAAGTTCTGAGTTCTTTTTTGAAGTGACCTGGCATTCTCTAAACTTGGAATTTGTTAGCCACAAATGCTGGTTTATGACCATAAAATTAGTGGCTGCTGTGACAGGGTCATGCATTTGACTGATTTGTTTTGTGGTGTGTTCCATTGGTTCTAGTATTGTTGCAACATGTTGGTCGGATCTTAAACTTGAACTGCCATGCTCTGTTCACTTCCTTGTTGTCCAAAGTATCTTTGAGTTAGTTCCTTTCCTCGATTCGAGTTAGCTAAGTCATAATTTCTTAGTTTGTCAACAGGCAGATTCATATTTCCTTGGGTTGGAAAGACACCCACTTCATCTGTGTATTTTGAAATACTGCGTCGTTTCATTACATGTAAATAAGGAATCGTGGTTGGAACAGGATTTTGATGTCAGAGAATATGCAATATCTGTGGCTGGGAGGTTGGCGGAAAAAAATCCTGCATATGTTCTACCAGCCTTGCGTCGGCACCTCATACAATTGCTCACTTATCTTGAACAGAGGTGATTTTGTTTGAGTCACTGACTTCTGATGCAATCAACTTTCTTTTTGTAAAGTCTTATTAAATTTAAATCTCCATGTCATTTCAACAGTGCAGATAGCAAATGTCGAGAAGAAAGCGCGAAATTACTGGGTTGTCTGATACGCAACTGTGAACGATTAATTCTGCCTTATATTGCCCCAATACACAAGGTTGAAAAGTTAATACCAACTTCTGTTGATTTCCGATTTCGTCTTCATCGAATGTATTAGTTGATAGTGATTGCCAATTCCATCCAAAGTATCCCCGACTTCTTGGAAGCCTTTGCTCTTGCAGAAATTCACCTTTGACCTCGACTTGTGTGTTTAGGTTATAGATCTGTAGTTAGTTTTTTGTGAATGAGAAGGTGGCGGGTTTGGGTGGGGGGACCTCTTTCCCTGTGTTCCCCAAGCCCAATTACAGTGCTCTCCACGCGACTCAGTGGTAATACTATGCTGTGGCTTTAGTCATCCAATTTAGGGTTCAGGATGTGGTGCAAATTAAAATTATTTTATTACCCTTTTGCTTATCCAAGCAAAAGTCTGCGAAAGATGGTATGTTATTGCACCCTCTTGAATAGTCATCCTAGTCCGACGGTCCACCCTCTTGTTTTAGGACAGAGGGAAATGGAACTCCTCAAAATAAGTCTTATCTTCAAATTTTAATTGGCAGTGACGTATTGCAGGCACTTGTTGCTAGACTTCTTGAGGGCACGGGGGCAAATGCCAATACTGGCATTATAAGTGGAGTTCTCGTTACGGTGGGGGATCTTGCAAGAGTGGTATGTTACGATTACCCTGATGTGTATAATAGTGAATTGACCTTTGTGATGAATGATTAAGAGAGGTAGCATATGTGCTATATATATGTGGGCGACGTGTGTAGCATATGGAGCACTTTGTTTGTGGCTGTCTCATATACATTGTCTTGCTCTTATTTAAATAATTGTATGTGAAGTTCAATCTTCATAAGTACTTGATGCACTACCATTTTGCCTCCTGCCGAGGCCAATTCTTCTTTACATTATCTTTGTGTTGGAACTTCTACGGTTTAAAGATGACGTACCATATTTCTCCTTATTATCTGCCTTTGATGTGCGGTGTTTTGTTTTGTTTTATAGCCAGGTTATCCTGTTTCTAATGATTATAATTTCCTTTTCCTTGATTAATCACAATGCCATTGACTTTGGTTGCATTGAATGTATAGGGTGGATTTGCTATGAGGCAATATATTTCAGAGCTCATGCCTCTGATCGTTGATGCTTTACTGGATGGAGCTTCGGTCACAAAACGCGAGGTGGCTGTATCAACACTAGGCCAAGTTGTGCAGAGCACTGGGTATGCATATTTAGTTGTTTTCACATGTCAAATGTTTTTATTTCAATTGCTTTGTCATCACTAAATAAACAGGATGAACAGAATGCTAGAATTCAAAGATAAAAGAGGCTGCATAATCTGAAAGCTTGAAATATCAGGAGCAACCTTGAGTGCAGAGAAAATGGTGAATGGGTTTATATGTGCTGGTCTAAAAATTTAAGGGGTTTGGGGGAGTGTTGTATTTGATGAGCATTTTTTATGGGTTGAAGGGGTCTAGTTTGCAGTAATGAAAAACAGTAGTCTTTTTAGTACTGAGTAAAGTTAAAGTTCAAAGCCACAACTGATACACAGAAAGGTTGATAAGGCATTTTTATCATATTTGGACCAGGTTTTTGTGGACTTTTGTAGAGAACTTTATAAAATAATAAGTAAATGGTTGTTAGCCGAAGTATCAAAAACCAAAATAATAGCAGTTTTTTTGGTAAAAAAAAAAACATCCATGAAAACTGTTAAATGGAATATGGGTTAGCACCTGTTCGGTCTTCTTCTTCCGTTATATTCTTTTCGGCCCTAACTGATAGTGAGTCCAAGTCTCTGAGTGTTTAAACTGTGTTATCTATTGGTTTCTATGTCTGATAGCTATGGGAAAAGAAGTGTTAGATTCTGCTTGTTTCAACAACATAGCTTAGTTTGATAGAAGTGACGAGGAAAGGGGTTTAGGTAAGTTTTAGAAAAAGTATAATGACGATATGTGACATTGTTTTAATAAAACAACAATTGAAACTATTGTATATTCAGGAGGACCGAATTGGTTAACCTTTGCTGTTAGGAACAGTAATCTGGGATTAAATTGAACATCCGGTTTCTCTATCTATTGAATACATAATGGTGTGAGATAGTAATTGTTGGAATATTGTTTTGAAACCAGCCTCATCCTCCAAACAGCCAACAGTTTGAGCTAATGGGTGACTACAACATAAATAGGCCTTATATATTTTCTTGTTAATTTTCTTCACCATCACAGGTATGTGATAGCTCCTTATAACGAGTACCCCCAGTTACTTGGCTTACTCCTGAAATTGTTGAATGGAGAATTAGTCTGGTCCACCAGACGTGAAGTACTCAAGGTATCTCTAGATAACCTTTTGTAGTTGGCTATGTGTGGTAGATAACTTTGATGCTAAATTTTCTTTACAACTCAACTAGGTGCTCGGCATTATGGGTGCACTGGATCCACATGTGCATAAGCGAAATCAGCAAAATTTGCCTGGCTCCCATGGCGAGGTAGCCCGTGCAGCTAGTGAGTCAGGCCAGCACATCCCATCATTGGATGAACTGCCCATGGACCTTTGGCCCTCTTTTGCTACTTCTGAAGATTATTATTCAACGGTACTCCTTGAGCTTGTCATCTTTGAAATCCTCTGATAATCATGCTTAATGGCTTTATGGTTTTAATTTTGTAAATTCAGGTTGCTGTTAATTCCCTCATGCGCATTCTTAGAGATCCTTCTCTTGCTGGTTACCACCAAAAGGTGGTAGGATCTCTTATGTTCATATTCAAGGTAAAAATGAAGAGTGACAAGGTTTTTCTTTTCCTGAATATTTCCTGTCTATACTCCTATCTAACCAATTGTTTTAATGCTGTTGGTATCCTATTACTTTGTGAGGTCAGTCAATGGGCCTTGGCTGCGTGCCATATTTACCAAAGGTTAGTGTTTAATGCTCAAGTAATTTGTTCGTTGATTTTAGCTCTCTATCTGTGTCTTTCTGCTGATCATTTATTTGCTCTCTCTGCAATAAACATACGGTACAGAATTTGTTTGACCTTTTGCTCCTAGACACGATGGGTCAATCTTATTACTAGTTCATTATGGAAATTGCCTTCTGTCTCCCTGCTGTATTCGGGTTCGGATCCTTAGGCGGAGGGTTGATCTTGTTATTAGTTCCATTCTATTCTGTTTTATACTTGTTCCATGTGAATATATGTTTCTTATTGACAATTTGTTTTTGGACTACATGATTCAATTTCTTTATGTTAATTGTTATTGTTCTTATGGTGTAGGTTTTGCCGGATCTCTTTCACACTGTCCGCACATGTGATGACTCTCTCAAGGATTTTATTACATGGAAGCTTGGAACTTTGGTGTCTATTGTTCGTCAGGTAGAAATGTAACTGGTGATTATGCACTACCTGGGAAGCTGTTCCAAGCTGTATTGATGAAATTCTCTTCATTCCTTTTGTACAGCACATTCGTAAATATCTGCCCGAGTTGCTGTCTCTGATATCTGAGCTATGGTCATCCTTTGGCTTGCCAGCAACCAATCGTCCTGCTCGTGGCTTTCCCGTAAGCCATGCTTTCCTTTTTATCTTCCATAGCTGTTCATTGTGATTAAGTCTTTCTGTTTGATTTCTCTTTTCCCCTTCGGCAACATCTCCTTCTCAGGTTTTGCATTTAGTTGAGCAGCTTTGTTTAGCCCTCAATGATGAATTCAGAAAGCATCTTCCTGCTATTCTTCCCTGTTGTATACAAGTTCTAAGTGATGCGGAGAGGTGTAATGACTATACTTATGTGCTGGACATACTCCATACACTTGAAGTTTTTGGTGGTTAGTACCTTTATACTTCTATTTTTACGGTCTTAAACACTGTTCTAATGTTATTTTGGTCTTCGACTGATGCGAGAATCACTCGAATGGAGTTGAATCATGTTCTAGTTTAATTTTTTCTAGATTGTTTATGAAATATCTTGTTACTTGTTTGAGCAAGAGTTTGGCAACAATAATGTTATTCAGTTATCAATTCTATCTGTCAAAGCCTCCTTTGTGCTTCCAGTTACAAAGTTTTCAATCTCCTAGTTGAGGATAAACTCTTAGAACTACAAAAATGGCATAAAGGAGAAACAATTAAATGAGCAGAAAAAGAACCTTCAGGCTTTTACCTCTTGTAAAAAAGTAGGAGATAGGTTCCTGCTTCTAGAGTTAACAACTTCAAATTGTACTCTCATGATGCAGGGACATTAGATGAGCATATGCATCTGTTATTCCCAGCACTTATTCGGTTGTTTAAAGTGGATGCTCCAGTGGACATAAGACGTGCTGCTATCAAGACTTTGACAAGATTAATCCCTCGTGTGCAGGTGGGTCTAAGTATCCCTTCATATTAAATTTTGTATCACGTTTATGGTATTCTTTTATTTGGTGAGTAGGTTATGTGCATGGGAAAGGCTCTATCTTATCCTTGTAATTATTGTTCTGCAATTGCAAAGTGTCCATGGTCCTAAAGTTCTGAAAAAACATATATACTACTGTGGTAGCCCTTCTCTCAAGTTTTGCATTCCGTACTTTGTGCCATATACCATTTATAGCCACTTCTCTTTGATGTTTTATTCAGTATTCTGCGTACCAATCCACTCTGCGTGATCTGAAACCAGAGATATCTTTAGGTTTGTGTACTATGAAATTTTTTCTTGTAACTATATCTTGTTGCTATGAAATGCCATTCTAAATCTTCATAGGGACTTAACTCTCCACTTATGCCAAGATATTGCTTTTGTGTTAATGGTGACTTGCAAGTTGCCATGAACTTGTGAGCCAATTGATGCCACGATAATCTCTGACACAACTTTACGTGTGTCAATAAGATTCCCTGCTTTGTGTACTACATGAATGCTAACTTGCAACATTTTATGCTGATCTGCTGCTTGTTCTCCATCAGGTCACTGGTCATATTTCTTCCCTTGTCCATCACCTGAAACTGGTTTTGGATGGGTAAGTAATGCTTCCTTTGGTAGTGCTTTCCCTTTCATTGTATGCATGGTTGTTGATTTTTTATGTCCTTGTTCATGTATCTGTTGTTTGTAGCAGTTTCTAGACGTTGATTGTTATTGACATTAACCTTATCTTGTTCTGGAATGTAGCTAGTTTTTCCATCCGACGTACATTCATCCTGTTACTAAAGCATTTGAGCCTTAATCTTGCAGCTAGGGTTTGATTATAGCGGTCTCTGATTCCCTCTTTCTGAAGCCAAATTCTGGACGCAGATTTACTTGTCTGCCATTTCTTTATGGAATATTATTTAATTGACTAATTATTCTATAGAATGAATGCAATTAGAGGTATCTTTGCTTTAGAATTGAAGTTTAACTGCACCTCCAGTATTTGTTCATGATGACTAGCTATCTTTGTGAATTATTAACTAACAGGAAGAATGACGAGCTACGCAAAGATGCTCTTGATGCACTATGTTGTTTGGCTCATGCCCTTGGGGAGGACTTTACCATTTTCATCCCGTCACTTCACAAACTGTTATTGAAGCATCGATTACGGGTCTGAACTCAATTGTATTCAAGGATAGTCTTGCTGTTAATTTATTGTGTAGCTTTTGACTTTGAAAATTTGCTCTATCCGTAGCATAAGGAGTTTGAAGACATTGAAGGGCGTTTGCGGAGACGTGAGCCTCTGATCTCAGGAATTACCGCCCAAAGGTTGGGCCGACGTGCCACGGTGGAGGTTATAAGCGATCCTTTGAATGATGCCGATAATGATCCTTACGAAGATGCTGCTGATGTGCAAAGACAGCTGAGGGGACATCAGGTAATTTTGTTTTTCAGTGTTGATTTTTCTGCAAATAAATATAGTATGAGCAAGATGCATGCTGGAGATACCAAGTGCTATCCCAGGACCTTTAACTTTACCGCCCTTCATTTATCACAAACATTATAATACATCTATGATCTACCATGGAACTCCACGATTTAGTATCTAATTATACAATATAAATATTTGGGATATTCCAAAAATTTCCCAATATTGTAAACATGAAAATATTTGTCCATGTAACTAACGATTATACATTTGCCATGTTGGACTCACCTCAGATGTGGTGGAATATAAATTTGAAAAATCATCTGTTTTTGAGCTCATGTTTCCACTCTGCCAAAGAGAAAAGCAAAAGGATAGGGTTTGCTGCATCTCTTTTCCATTTTGGACAAATAACTCATATCAGTCATTGGTGTCCAACTGCTGCTTATCATGAACCAGGTAAATGATGGCCGCTTGCGCACTGCTGGAGAGGCTTCTCAGCGCAGTACTAAAGAAGATTGGGCTGAATGGATGAGGCATTTCAGCATTGAACTTCTGAAGGAGTCTCCTTCTCCAGCATTGCGAACATGTGCAAGGCTTGCACAATTGCAGGTAATAAATAGTAAAGATTGCTTTTCATCCTCTAGTTCTGTACGGTATATTCACAGTTCACTTGGTTTGCAGCCTTTTGTTGGTCGTGAGTTGTTTGCTGCTGGGTTTGTTAGCTGTTGGGCACAACTCAATGAAGCTAGTCAGAAACAGCTAGTTCGAAGCCTGGAGATGGCATTTTCTTCTCCAAATATTCCACCTGAGATTCTGGCAACACTTCTTAACTTGGTATGCCTGTTCTCCATACGGACTGTTTTTGACCTTTTGTTATGAGCGCACACCTATGATATTCCCTTGCAAGATCAGTACCTCATGCATACAAATCTTTGGTGTCGCGTTAAACTGTTGGTTCACTATTCAGCACTTACAGTTACTACTATGTTATGTAAAGGCTCTCACTCCCTGCAACTTTTCCAGAATCTTTGTCTCACTCAAAATGTCTATAGCTACTTCCGCTTGTGAATTGGAGCTCCAATTTCCACCTCTTGAAATACAGTAGTGCTTCAGGATCCTATGAGGCTTATTGTTTATCTTAATTGATTCTAGGCTGAGTTCATGGAACATGATGAGAAACCTCTTCCCATAGACATCCGCCTTCTTGGTGCACTTGCTGAAAAGGTATCCTTTTTTCCCCTCTGTATGTATGGTTTAGCTGTTAGATTTTCTTTCTGGGATTTGATGGATGTCAACTATTTCGCTCCATGGTGTTTATATGTCCTACAAATTCCAGTGCCGTGCGTTTGCGAAAGCTCTGCATTACAAAGAAATGGAATTTGAAGGTGCCAGAACCAAGAAGATGGATGCTAATCCAGTTGCTGTTGTTGAAGCTCTCATTCATATAAATAATCAGTTGCACCAGCATGAAGTAATTTCAATAGATATTTTGCATACTTCTCCCTTTCTGGTATAACAGTAATGATTTAGTTGCTGATGCTTTTATATCTTTCACCTGATACTTTTAGGCTGCTGTTGGAATACTAACCTATGCCCAACTACATCTTGGTGTCCAACTCAAAGAGTCGTGGTAGGTAAACCTGGTAGATATGCTTTTCCCTTTTTGGTATTATGGTAATGATTTAGTTGCTGATGCTTTTATATCTATCACCTGACACTTGTCATGGTCTTTAGGTATGAGAAATTGCAGCGGTGGGATGATGCTCTTAGAGCTTATACTGCTAAAGCTTCCCAAGCGTCCAGTCCGCACCTCGTGCTTGAGGCAACTTTAGGTAAGTTGAGTTAGGCTGTTGACTAAAACTGCACCTACTTGGTTGTAGGTGGTCACAGTGCATCTGTTTTTTCTTGTTGAAATATTTTAATCATCCCCTACCCGAAGACAAACATCCTGAGTATGAACATATTGGATTAAAGCATGGAAATGGTTGATCGGATCATTATCTTGTGTTCAAGCTGCCATCGACCAATCAACTGTGCGCCCTGCTTGATTCTTCATCCGTTGTTTGACACAGTTGGTTCACACTCACTTGCTAAAAGGACCAGGAATTTAGCTAAAACTTTTTTTGTTTTGCATCAACTAGGACACTGTCTTGTCAGCATTTATTTTTACTTATGAAGGATGATGATTTAGATGATGTTATGCTGACAAATGGCTGCTTGCTAGTCGCAACAGCTAGAGCATAATACGATGACAATGACATTCATGGAACCTGTAACAGTTTTGTTGAACTAATTCAGAAGGTTGTCAGTTGAGAGGTAAAGCACATGTTTTTCCAGACTCAGGGCTGGCATAGAAAGACTGCTTTCTGGATACTTTTGGAGTTTTCTGAAGGGAAGTCAAGATGATAATAAAAGATATAGTTCTTAGTCAGCTCCCAGATTAGTTAGCTTCTGTTAAATTAGTTCAAAATAGTCATGTGAGTTCATGTTGTGGTTTTACTAATATATTTATCATGCTTGCCAAACCATTGTGATAATGCTTCCTTGAAGATTATATCACGTCCTTTTCTTCTGAGTGGATCCGAATGAGTTTTTTTTTATCATTCAACTATGCGATATTTGTAGCTTAGATACCAATTAGTCTCTCTATTTTATCTTCAAAGCTGCTTACTCAGTTACTTTAGCCCAGTTCCGTTAGTTTTTTTCTTGTGACGTTTCCAGTTCCTCTACATGTCATTTTGCTTGCATTTTGTAGGTAGGATGCGGTGCCTGGCAGCATTAGCGCGATGGGAAGAACTTAATAACTTATGCAAGGAGTATTGGACCCCGGCCGAGCCAGCTGCTAGATTGGAAATGGCACCAATGGTTGTGTCCTTATCTCGATGTAGTGTGAATAAACCTTGTTTGTGTATGCTTATTTTTTCTGCATTGCTATCATAGGCTGCTAATGCTGCATGGAACATGGGAGAATGGGACCAGATGGCAGAATATGTGTCTCGTTTGGATGATGGTGATGAGACAAAACTTCGAGTTTTAGGAAATACAGCTGCAAGTGGAGATGGAAGTAGTAATGGTACATTCTTCAGAGCAGTGCTTTTTGTTCGGAGGGGGAAGGTACTTCAATAAGAAAACCGGTTCATATTTGCTTGTGGGTTCCATATACTCAATGCTGTTGTAAATGGTTTTTGTACCTTTCTTTCCTCAGTATGATGAAGCTCGTGAATATGTCGAGAGAGCTAGGAAGTGCCTGGCAACAGAGCTTGCGGCTCTGGTAAGTTTCTCCTCTCTTATAAGTAGCATGATTTGATTTGTATTTGTTGACTTTGGGAGCATTCTTCCTACTTTTCTTACAGCTCAAATATATTATTGTTCAGGTTCTGGAGAGTTATGAGCGTGCTTACAGCAACATGGTTCGTGTTCAGCAGCTGTCAGAACTAGAAGAGGTTTGCTATATAGCCACTGATATTTGCTGTCGATTTTGCTCTTTTTTGTCCGAATACAATGTGTCATAGTTTGTTCTTGCACAGGTTATTGATTATTGTACACTTCCTCTCGGAAATCCTGTTGCTGAAAGACGGCGTGATCTTATTCGTAATATGTGGACGGAGAGGATAAAAGGAGCAAAGCGTAATGTTGAGGTAACTACTTTTGTAGGTTACTTGTTATGCTGATCCTGTTTCTGAAAACAGTCTAGAACTTGTATGACGTGACTCTCAGAGCAGACCAACATGGGGCACCTTGAAAATAGAATCAATCTGAATTTATTGATAATAAGCCTCACTGCTTTACTTCTCAATCTTTTCCTCAAGAGAGTGTGCGTGGCCTTCATTAGATTTTATTGGTAAAAAATTAGACTTTTTTGGTGGAAAGGAGATCTATTTCATTTTAGTTCTTTTGATGTTTTTCTGCGTGCTCTGTTTTTTCTTTTTGGTGCATCTTCAGGTGTGGCAAGCACTTTTGGTTGTAAGAGCCCTTGTTCTACCTCCAACAGAAGACATCGACACTTGGCTTAAGTTTGCTTCACTTTGTCGAAAAAATAATCGGATAAGTCAGGCCAAGTCCACTTTGGTTAAGCTTCTACAGGTTAGTGATGCGTTTATATCCTCAATGGATGCAACTTGGTTCCAGTTTTGACTTTCAGTGCTGGCCTTTGCTTTCTGACTTTCTTTCTTTCTCTTCTCCACTCCTTTTCATCTGATTTAGTATGATCCGGAAACATCTCCTGAAAATGGGCAATGTCATGGACCTCCCCAAGTAATATTGGCATATTTGAAATACCAATGGTCACTTGGAGAAGAACATAAAAGAAAAGAAGCATTTGCTCGGTTGCAGGTGAGGTGAACTGATATTGTAGGTTGTCTCTTTTAGCGGTCTAAAGAATCCTACTGATTGTTGGTCTGCCATTGCTGCTTTCCGGACTGTTGATAGAATTTGGCGATGGAGCTTTCTAGTGCCCCAAACATTCAGTCAGCTCTATCTACTGGTTCTTTGAGCACTACGAGTGGATATGCACCCCTTCTTGCTCGTGTGTATCTCAGGCTTGGAACTTGGCAGTGGGCACTTTCTCCTGGACTGGATGATGAATCTGTACAAGGTTGTTTGCTGCATCTTTTCTGTTGATTGTCAAATGGATTTTGATGAGCTTTCATCTTGCTTACTGATACTTCTTGCTTTGTCTATGTAGAAATCCTTGATGCATTTAGGAATGCCACTCAGTATGCTACAAAATGGGGAAAAGCATGGCACACGTGGGCCTTGTTCAATACGGCAGTGATGTCACATTATACATTGAAAGGATTTCCTGATGTGGCCTCGCAATTTGTCGTTGCAGCAGTGAATGGATATTTCTATTCAATAGCTTGTGCAGCAAATGCGAAAGGAGTTGATGATAGCTTGCAGGTAATGCTATGTTTAATGCTCTACATTTATGTCAAAGGTAGTAAGCATGTTACTGCTAAAATCCAACCAAAGACACCAAGACTGCTGCGTTTGTTACTCTCTTGTTTCATGGTAATACTAGAAACCCTGCAGGTTTCAGATTTAAAACTGATATATTTAGAAGGAAATCCTGTTTTTCTGAGCCGTAGTTGATCTTCCATCTGTCCGATGCTTTTACATAAATATTGGTTGTGCATACGCAACTTTCTCCTCTTCTTATTGTTTTTACCTTTGCTTCAGGATATACTACGGCTTCTTACCCTCTGGTTCAATCATGGAGCTACTGCAGAAGTTCAGATGGCACTGGAGAAAGGATTTGCCTATGTTAATATCAATACATGGCTAGTTGTTTTGCCTCAGATAATTGCCAGGATACACTCAAACAATCATGCTGTTAGAGAACTCATACAATCACTTCTAGTGCGAATTGGGCAGTCTCATCCCCAGGCAAGTTTTATCTATTTTGGTGATTAGTTTGGTTCAACGGAGTTATAATCTTTCTAAATGTGTTTTTCTTGCCTATGATATCTAAATACACAATATTTTTCTACATTAATATAGCTCGCTCCATGTTTTGTAAGAATTTTGTGGGAGTGATAGAATCTTCTTTCCATTTTTATGTTAGGTTTAGCTTATTCGTAGCTGCCTGGACGTTCTCCTTAATGTTAAATAGTTCTTTTCTTGAAACTAGTACTTGTTATCTTTGAAATAGATGATTCTGACAGTGTCAAGTTTTGTAAGACAGCTATGGCTGGAAGCTTGTTGTGGACATACTCATTTTGTCAAGATGGTTGATGTATTGATGTTTGCTCATAGTGTTCTGATTCATGGCTGTGCTCTGTGCCAACTTGTTTGTACTTATACGGTTTGCTGCAGGCTCTTATGTATCCTCTTCTCGTGGCTTGTAAATCTATAAGTAATTTACGTAGAGCAGCAGCTCAAGAAGTGGTGGACAAAGTCCGTCAACATAGTGGCCTACTTGTTGATCAGGTTTATACATTTACCAAAATCTGATGATCTTTTTTGTTTCTTTGTAAATATCTGAATGCTGAACTAAACTGGTTGTGTAGGCACAACTTGTATCAAAGGAATTAATCAGGGTCGCGATTCTTTGGCAAGAAATGTGGCATGAGGGTTTGGAAGAAGCCAGCCGATTGTTCTTTGGGGAGCATAACATAGAGGGAATGCTAAAGGTCTTAGAGCCCTTGCATGAAATGCTTGAAGAAGGAGTTATGAGGGAGAAGACAACGATAAAGGAGCGAGCCTTCATTGAGGTCTGATGCAACATTCCATGAATCGAATTGATACTCCTTTTCTCTATTTTTTTATACGTCTTTTCTATTTGCATAAAGTTGTTTGCTGTCTTGCTTTAATATTAGTCTTATGCTTGAGTGTTTGCTGATTAACCAGTACAAGCGTATCCTGAGTAGTTAACGTTGTGGGCATATAAGCTTATCCTGAAATGAAATCTGTTTAAAGATGTTATGAATGTAATAAAGAGGAAATGAAGGAACGTTCTGTAAACCTATGTTAACTTAGAAAACTATTGACCTGATTAGGCTGTCTGAATAAACTTGTTTCTTTATTCCGCTGTAGGCATACCGCCATGAATTGTTGGAGGCTTGGGAGTGCTGCATGAAGTACAAGAGGACTCTTAAAGAGGCTGAACTTACTCAGGTAAACAACTGCTTTACACTCTCAACTCTCTTTTACTCTTAGCTTTGAGAACAATTTTGCAATTTGAAGCCTTGACCCTCTTCCTTATATAACTGGACATTGCTAGTAATATACATTGTTCTGATGTGTAGTTTGGGCTTTGGTAAAAATCATGTAAAAATTAGTAGATAGTGGTTGCATAGTGTTTAAGCCTTGAACCACAACACTAAAAAGGTTGCTTTTCTCAGCTGGCTGCCTTGGGTGACACAGACACTTATTATGTATGAGCACATTCATAATGCTCTATATCCTATAGTACATTATTGTTGAAGTGACAAGCTATAATTTTTGCCAGGCATGGGATTTGTATTATCACGTATTCAAACGGGTAGATAGGCAGATTCAGGCAATGACTACCCTGGACCTGAAGGCAAGGATACTTTTTTTTCCTTTTTTTTTTCTCTCTCTAGCAAGGCGGTATTAAATTTGGGACTAACTCTTTGATTATGCGTAAACAGTCCGCTTCGCCAGATTTGTTGGAGTGTCGTGACTTGGAGCTTGCTGTTCCTGGGACTTATCAAGCTGGTAAAGTCTTCAAATTTTTGTGTGCATAAATACTACTACAGATGATGAATTTTCTCACTTAATGTCTTTCAGATTCACCGGTAGTTACCATCGCATCATTTGCACCTCAGCTAGCTATAATTCAATCCAAACAGCGTCCTCGGAAGTTGACAATTCATGGTAGTGATGGTAAAGATTATGCCTTCTTGCTGAAGGGACATGAAGATCTCCGCCAGGATGAGCGTGTGATGCAGGTATAAGTTGCTGCTAATTGCTATTAGGGTGGTGGGGTCTTTAAAACATTGACGAGTCCTCCCATGTATAAGTTGTAGTCAAGTTCTCTCAGTTTTCCTTTTTCCAAGTAAATCTAATCACCATCATAATGTGTGATATAGCTTTTTCGCACTTTTATTTTTAAGCCCTTTAATTTTTACGCTACAGTTAGAACAACCCATATTTCCTTAAATTACAAACAATGTCAACTCTTCTATTTACTTAAAAGTTGCAGCCCATGTAACAAAGCGAATGTTTACCTTTTACATTTATTTCAGCTCTTTGGTCTAGTCAATACGCTGCTGGAGAATTCAAGGAGGACTTCGGAGAAAGATTTGTCGATTCAACGATATTCAGTCATTCCATTGTCTCCAAACAGTGGATTAATTGGTTGGGTTCCTCATTGTGACACTCTACACCAGCTCATTAGAGAATACAGAGATGCCAGAAAGGTAGCCCCAGTTTGATGAGCTTTGTATCGTTTTCTGTTGTACCTTATTCACTCCTGTACTTGTGATTATCTCAGATCACCCTGAATCAAGAGCACAAGTACATGCTCAGTTTTGCTCCAGACTATGACCATTTACCGCTAATAGCCAAGGTTGAAGTTTTCGAGTATGCTCTTCAAAACACAGAAGGAAATGATCTGGCTAGGGTACCTACTCTAAACTTAATTTTCTGCTTCATTTCATGATTATCCTTTAGAATGTCTACTGTCCAACAATGCACTTTTCTAGGTCCTATGGCTAAAAAGCCGCACTTCTGAGGTATGGTTGGAAAGGAGGACAAATTATACTAGAAGTTTGGCAGTTATGAGCATGGTAAGTGGGTTAACTGTACCACATCAGATTGTATAGTGCATTTTGCATTGCTATTCCTGGAACTGATAAGGAGACTTCTTTTTAGTTCTTTGCTCTTTCTGGCTTTATGATGTGCATGGAATGCCTTGGATTTAATTTTTGAAGACTCATTGCTGGTGTTGTTGTGGCGATTTGAAACACTTAAAGTTGGTAAAATGCATTAGACAACTAAAAGTGGACATGTTTGATGTGCTTCTGTCCCTCTGTTTGTTATTGTCCTTCTATGTTTGTTGTTCAGCTACAAAGCCAGGGTTGGTCAATTCCCTTTCCATTCCTATTCTCACCTAACCGCACTTACTAGTCTAGTACATGACCTGCTGAATTGCTAAGCTCTCCTATTGAGACAATACCTTTTAAGTACTTGAGTTCAGTTTACCATCTAACAAAAACATGCACCGAGGGATAGGTCATCCATACAAACGATCTGTTTATGTACAACTTTACCATTAGCAAACATTGTGTAAAATATACTAGATTCTTGTAGATAAACATCTTGGGCCCACCCTCACCGCCCTAGGATAAGCAATAAGTCAGTGTTTTGAACTCTGCATTATGAAATGGCATGAGAGAGTAACATACTCCTCAGGGTCATTTGTTGAGAAAAATAAAATTTCTATGATGCAATATACTGTCTCTGTTGCAGGTGGGTTACCTTCTAGGCCTGGGCGATCGACATCCAAGTAACCTTATGTTGCACCGCTACAGGTATATAGCAATTGAAGGTTTGCTTAGTATGTCTGTCTCTGGACTTGACAGTTCCTCACATGTGAATCTTTTTGCAGTGGGAAAATTTTGCACATTGACTTCGGTGATTGCTTCGAAGCTTCAATGAATCGGGAGAAATTCCCTGAGAAGGTTCGCATCATGAGTATTATGCTGCTGTACGTCTATTTTGTTTCTGTTGGTTTTGCCTAATCGGTGAATCATATGTCTGGTTTTTGCAGGTACCTTTCCGCTTGACTAGAATGCTAGTGAAAGCCATGGAGGTCAGTGGCATAGAGGGGACTTTCCGCAACACTTGTGAAAATGTGATGCAAGTTCTTCGAACTAATAAGGATAGTGTGATGGCCATGATGGAGGTATCAGAATTTCCTTCTCTTTCATGAAAGTCAATAGCTTTGAGATGGTTTAGTCTAATACCATAAATGATCTACTACATACTGAAAACTAGGTTCTCTCATAATATCAACAAGAGTATGGTTACATAATGAGTCAGTGATAATGCTAGTGAAGACATAGAAAGCAACATCCATATTCCGTGTTGGCGGTGCAACTCCTGCGTAGCCTGGTTTCCCCATATAAATAATTTCATTTTAATGGGCTACAGATGTGATGCGGCCATATCAGTTTTGACGATGGAGAAAATTTTATGTTTTCTTTGGTGGGTGAGGGTAGGAATCTCTGGTTAGTTACTGGTTTTCACATGTTCTTCAGGCCTTTGTCCATGATCCTCTCATCAATTGGCGTCTTTTCAACTTCAATGAAGTTCCTCAAATGTCCACTCCTGCAAATACTCATGTACCTACTGCTGGCGTAAACAGCGAGGAATCTGCTCCAAACAGAGAGCAGCTTCCTCAGCCACAACGTGGGGCCCGTGAAAAGGAGCTCCTTCAGGTAATTAGTTTCCATTTAATTTAAATGATCAGGGATAATTAGTTATACCAGTAATTAATTGTATTCATGTTATCCTAGTAGAATTTTAATCTTCCTGACCGCATGAGAAGATACGAGTTCTGTTGGAATAATCATTAATCAGTTGAAGCAGTTGCAATAAGAACTGCTGCTCCTTAGTCACTATACCACTCATTTTCTCTTCTGTCAAATGGGGTATTTTTTTTTTTGCTTTGCAGGCTGTTAATCAGCTGGGTGATGCAAATGAGGTTCTGAATGAGCGGGCTGTCATCGTAATGGCTCGGATGAGCAACAAACTCACTGGACGTGATTTTTCATCCTCATCCTCAACGTCTACCAGCACCATGCAACATCCAGTAGTTGACCACAGCTCCTTGCTCGCAGGAGATGCCCGTGAAGTAGATCACGGGTTGTCTGTCAAATTGCAGGTCCAGAAGCTGATTCTGCAAGCTATGTCCCATGAGAATCTGTGCCAGAATTATGTTGGGTATGTGTGTTTGCTCCCATTAATTACTAAGCCCCCTCTTGAGCTTCAGGATCTGACTAATAGTTCAATGTATTTTGTTCTCTCAGGTGGTGTCCTTTCTGGTAATGAAATCGGTTTATAGTGGAGCAATATTTGTGTATATAGTGTGGTATTGTATAGCAGGCTTCTCTAGGTTGCGCCATTTATGTACAGGAGGAGAAGAAGGAAGAAGACTTGATGTGTGGTCTTTGTACATAGTTTCGTTGTACAGAGTGGAAGTATGGAACGGAGACTTGTGTCTTGTATTCTAATATTTGAAACAATTCCCCTTGGTTTAAAGAGAAACCAGAATTGAATTAAATTTGGATTTTCTGACATTTTTCATTGTTATCTTATATAATGTACCCCTTGAAATTTGATTTAGACAGAAGGCACTGAGAAGAAAACGTAGGCGAGCTCCGAGCGAAATGATTGTCGATTAGGTGGTGCACGATGAAATCATGGGTTACTTTGTATTCATCATAATTTATCTGTCGGGTCTTGGGATGGCAACAAAACTCGAACCCACGGGTACCCATCTGATCCAACTCGGTCAACACGGATAAAATTTGTGTTGACGGGTTTTGTGTCGAGTTCGGGTTTAAATCCGATATTCTATTCACCGGGTTGGGTTTGGATTTAGGTAAACCCGCTTAATGGGTACCCGCCCACACGTATAATTACTTTTTCGGTAGATTTAATATTCTAAATAATATATTTTCTTTAAACAACTAATATTATTTATGTTTGTGGAGACATATAATTTGTCCTTTCTAATTGTTTAGAATGAAGTTGATATTATGGAGTGGAGAGTGAAGAAACTTATTTGACGAGGAAGAATATTTCAGTTAATCTTGTTGTTTATAGATGTTTATCTTTAATTTTGAACAATTTATATTGATCATTTGCTGTTTGCTTGTATGTTCTAGATTGGTGTTCTTTGTATGAGAAAATTGATGTTAAACTTTTATTTTGAAAGAAATTTGTTATTGTAAATTTGTAACACAAAAACCCACGGGTACCCATGAACCCGATACCCAGTGGGTTGGGTTTGAGTTTTTCAAACCCAATTGGTTTTACCCCGGGTTTTTTTGGCGGATAAACCCATGAGTTTGGGTCTGGGTTTGACAAAACCCGCCCCATTGCCATCTCTAGTCGGGTCTTTGTTTTTTAAGTAAAAATATTATTTGGTGAAAGGTGAGCACAATTCAAGGGAAAGTGTTTATACAAAAAGGGTTCCTTTTCATTCCGCGAAAGCAGAAGAAAAGACAGGTAGGGGGATGGAACAAGAAAGGAGGGAAGAGCAACCCATTAGAGTGAATTACAAATCTGGTGTCGAAATTCTCAGAGTCCAAAACTGCAGTGCAAGAAACAGTCCAATTCCCTTGCAATCGACCGTGCTCTTGGTGATATCAGATGTGACCGACGCGGTCTGGGCCATCGAAGCACCCATTTCTTGCACAATGTTGCAGGTGGAGATGGATAAGAATGGTCTTTGGCATGAAAGTGGACACACCGATTAAGGGCTCCAGCCGTTACCATGTCAGGGTTTCCATTGGAGTCCAACTCAACTGATCCATCAAAACGGAAAACACCACATCGTTTCTATTCTTCCACGGGTACCGTACCATATAGCGATACTGAAGAAGTCTGACCAGAGAACCAATCGTCAATGTTTTGTTGGAATAATCGTCTGAAAACATTCTGTTCCAACTTACAAAGAAAATGGGTGGGTGGCAACCGTGAGGAGATTGTAGGGTTTTTTCTAGTATATGATACTAGCTTTGGGCAGGTGATCTTGATTTTCCCCATTTAGATCATCTGTTGATTTTGTGGTGTTTGAGTCTTTCATTTACGGTACGGATAATCCCTTTGATATTGATTTTTCACTTTTCATTTCAAACATAGACTATATCTAATCTAATCTAAACAAACATATATATATATATATATATATATATATATATATAAGCGTTTTTCCATTATACAGTGCAGGGATTCAAATTTTGCGTCCCACCACGCTTCCACGTCATCACAGACACTCCCTATCCCCATTGAATCCTTTGGGAGTTGCTAAAGGTCGCCCTTAAAATTGCTAAAGGTCGCCCTAAAAAGAATCAAAGTTACACTTTTAACCTCCTTAGCTTCTTTACCTTCCCTTCCTCAAACAAACATCACTTGGACTAAAAAAACACTATCTAAGAAGAGAAAAATCTCTCATCGTCATTTTGAAGCCGATATCGTCGGTAGGACGTCTGAATCATGAGTAGCGACTCCGAAGAGGTAAAAACATAAACTGAAAAAAAAAAAAAAACACAGAAAATGGGAACCGCGGGTCACTTGCGGTTCGACCGTGGTTCAACCGCAAGTGACCTGCGGTTGGACCATGGCTGGACCGCAAATCACCTGCGGTTGTACCATGGGTGGACCGCAAATCACCTGCGGTTGGACCATGGCTGGACCGCAAATCACCTGCGGTTGAACCGACGGCTGACCGCGGTTGACCGCCGGTCCAACCGCGCGTTGACTGCGGTCAGGCCAAATTTTTTTTTTCCCCGGCGTTTACCTTCTTCTCCGGCGAGGCTGGGGCGGGCGGGCGGGCTACGATGGCGACTCGACGAGGTCCGGCGAGGCTGGCGCGGGCGGCAACGCGAAGAGGCCGGCGGCGACGGGTCAGTGGCAGAGGGGAGGTCGTCGCCGGCTGGGTTGCAGAGGGGAGGAGGGGAGGTCGTCGCCGGCGGTTGGGTTGCAGAGGGGAGGAGGGGAGGTCGGCGGCGGGTTGGGTTGCAGAGGGAAGGAGGGGAGGTCGGCGGCGGGTTGGGTTGCAGAGGGGAGGGTCGCGGGTGAGGAAGGAGAATTTTTTTTTTTTTTTTTTGAAAGGGCGGGTGAGGCCGTGAGGGTAGCAGGTGAGAGGAGGAAGGAGAATTTTTTTTTTTTTGCTAAGGGCTTGTTTGGTTAAGCCCATTTTGAGTTTTTGTTTAAGGGTATATAAGTAATTTTAGATTTAAGTTAGGGCGATGTTTAGCAATTCTTAGGGCGACATTTAGCGATTCAGAATCCTTTCCGTTAGTTCCCAACTCTAGCGAAACCCCTCCTCACCGTCCCAGACATACGCTGACTACCCTCCCCAATTTCCCGTCGGTGTATTCCGCACACACGATCCCAGCGCAATCATCCCCGGGGGGATCCCATGCCATCACTAGGAACTTCTACCAACCCATCTTCTTCCGCGGCAAATCAATCGGCCGTCATATTCTTCTTAGCATTCCATTCACCAACCGTTGTACGCCATTTTTCCTGTCGTCGGACACACCATTTCGCCGCCGTCCCACCCTCGCATGCGTTACGCCTCCCGTTCTTTCCCTGGAATTCTGCCAATGGATTTCACCCGTCCACCAATCTCTGCCCGCCCATCCGCCATATTTTCTTCTTCTCATTTATATACCGCCCCCGTCACTACTATCTTCACGGCTTATCAATTCGCGCTTCGCGGGAACACCATAGATAGGGAAAGCTTTGGTTGCCGGTTCTATTGCTTCAATTCATAGGAATGTGATTCCTCATTTAGTTGTCAATGAATGTTTGTACTACAGAAAACGTAGCTTTGGTAAAATGAGATTTGAGAGTAAACCAACACTCAGGACCACTACCATCATACACATGCAGCATCTACAAATTACCCTACCTACAAACTATTTAGATACTTTTAGGTTAAAAAACAAAAGCCTACAGTTGTGTCTACAAATAAGATTTTAAGACTTATCTATCCTACAATATATGCTAGATATTTATGTACTACAACAAAAGCCTTCAGTTGTGTGTATAAATAAGATGCAAGGCTTTTCTAAGTATTATATTATATATTTATGTATGAAAACAAAAGCCTTCAGTTGTGTCATGTGTGCACAAAAAAGATGTGAAGGTTTTTCTTACCAACTGCTAAAATGAATACATAAAAATTCTACTTCATGCTGATCCCATAGCATTGCTTTTATATAATTATGCAAAACAATTGTGTGATATAGAGACACGTAAAAAAACATGCAATAATAACACATAAACAATCCAGCTCAGACCCGGCCAAAGGCCGGGCACAAAGCTAGTGACCAAATAATAGTAGTTGTAAATGCATAGAGATAACAATTTTTGCATGATTTGTCCTGATCTGTTTGATTTGTTTTGGAGCGGGTAATACTCTTCTTGTAGGTGAGACCGTGGTATTGGTACTCTCCTCGACCTTGCCCGGTCTACTTAAAACTCGTTATTTAGGATTTTAATTTAATTACATAATATTTTAGCTATAATAGAGTTGTACAAAACTCAACTTTGAGTAATTCAACCGAATGTATCATGTCATAGTTTGTTTCACGAAACAATGTTCGAAACATTTTTTTCTTCATACTACGTACTTATATGGGTCGAGCTAACCCGATCCAAGCCCAAGGCAAAATACCTAATTAGTATGTGTATCAAAATAACAGCTTGACCTGTCCATTGTAATTCCTAAATGCATCACTTAATTAATCATACACATACTCTACTCGTTCTAATTGTAGGTGAAACATCCCACTACTTTGAAACTTGGAAAAAGACCTTTCTACCCTGATGTATATTTAAAAATTTCAAATAGCATAACTTTAAATAAAATATCCAATCTCAACTATCTCAATATCTAAAAGCAAAGCCCTAAACATGTGGGCAAAACTAAAATCGTACTCTTAGAAGAAACAAACGAAACGAATCTCCATTCTTAAACTCATAACCACAAAGTCTTAATAGTTTAAGGAGTTCTCCTACGCTTACTCTGACGCCTAGCTCGACATCCCTCAGCGATGGTGGTGTAGCTCCTCTAGCCTGCTGGTCACGGACTGGATGATTGTGATCTCGTCATCTACGATCTGGTGAGTGAGTTGGGGTCAGTCTACGCCCTTACGTTAAGAGTCTAAAGCACTTTAGTATTCTTCTTTAAATACTTAAGTTTAACAAGTGGAAGTCGTTTGTGCTTCCATTCTTAAAAAAATCTTAACTCTTAAAACTCTTCGTGAGTTAAAGTTATTATTCCTTCTTAAAGCTCAAATCTTGACTTAAATCTTTTGACTAACACAGGGATCCCTCACTAGCTAGTCCGGTTGCTCAACCTATACGTATGAGAGCCCATTTGATAGACCGATAATTACACATGTTTTTACCCCTGTTCTTACACCGTTTGAGATGTGATTTCTCGTGTTTTAGGCCGATTTCACGCTAGGTTGTGCTTGTTTGTGATATTTCAGGTCCTAGTACGTGAATGGAGGCTTGGGAGCAAGTTTCGGGTCATTTGGAGGTCAATTGGCGAGTCACAGAGAGAATTACGGGCAGCCCCTGCCAAATTACGGCCGTAATTGGCCAGGGCATGCCCGTAATTTATTGGCCGAGCCTTCTACCCAGAATTCCCTCGCGGTGGTAAAATTACGGGCAAGACCCCCAAGAATTACGGCCGTAATTCCCAAATTACTGGCGGTAATTGGGAAATTACGGGCGTAACTTCTCCTCCTGCAGCTTAAGTGAAACGCGCGTTTTGGTGCGAATTACGGGCAGGACGTGATTACGGCCGTAATTCTGCCCGTAATTCGCCCAGAGTCGGGTTTTTGAAGGCAGATTCGAGCCAAGGAGAGGGAATTCGATTTTCTGGGCAAAAAAAGAGTTTTAGAGAGAGAAAGAGCGAAGAACAAACCCTAGGAGCTATTTTGGAGTGGATTTCTCATCATTGAAGCCCAGATTGCGTCCCTAGGAGTGAAGATTGACATCCCAGAGCAGATTTTCCTCATCTTTATGAGTATGACTACTCTGATTTCTGTTTTCTCTTCTCTCTCTATGGAGTAGAACTTTTCTCTCAGTTGGGTATGAAGAACCCTAGTTCCTTGTGTTAGGGATTTGATTGTAATGATTTGGGATGATGTTACTGTTTGATTTTAATCGAATGATGCATGTTTATTGAATTGATTTGAGTCTGATCAGCTTTTCTCAATTTCTGCTTCAACCTGAGATAGATAGAATCTGATTAGGTTGTTAGAGCCTCTTCATTCGATAGTAGAAGATTGGCTATACGAGAGTTAGCCAGTTTACTGCTTTGTACTGGTGTTCTCGACGCCAGTAGTGGAGTTCTGTGTTCATAGCCTCAGCTTTCTATCCCGGTGAAGACTAGTCGTCTGCCGGGTAGTTAGACTGAGAGGGCTTGGTCAGCTTAAGAGATTCCAAGCTACTATCGGATCTTCCGCAGTCTAATCAACAGTAAATCAACCCAGGGAATTGCAATTGAACCTAACTAAGGGGCTAGGGGGACTCATTCCCGAGTGACTCTTACCTGCCTTAGAAAACCGAACAGTTTACTGCTTTCTTACTGCTTTTGCTTTTAAACAACAATCACTCGAACTAGTTTGCTAGATAATAGAGAATCACGGAGTAAGCAGTAGATCTAGACCCCGGGTTGATAATATAACTTGCCTGTTACTGCATTCCCGGACTGCGATTACACTTGGTCGCAGTTTGGTGTTGTGTTTTGGCGTGTCAAGTTTTTGGCGCCGTTGCCGGGGACCCTCTAGGTTATTGGGGAAACGTGATAATTTGTTACTCTAGCTTTTCATTTATTGCACTTTCTTTTCTTTTCCACCCTTGCTTTTCACTTGGGTGTTATGTTTTTGTTGGTGCAGTTCTGAAACATGGATCCTCATGGCTTCTCCAACCATTGGGGGTATCAATCACCATCCGTGTGGTATTACCCCGAGACTTCCTGGAGCAATCAAGGAGGAGAAGACTATGGATTCGGGTTTCAGTACCAACCCCCATCCTACGAAGAACAATCAGACCCCTGGGTATTTCAAGAACAATCTCCTTATCAAGAAGAATTCCTCCATCAGCCAGATCCAAACTATCACTTGAGGCTTCTCGTGGAGCAGATTGCTCGAGTACCTGAGACATCCTTTCCAAAGATGGATATCCCAGACAATGCCCAAACTGGGTTCTCCTACCGTGAAACAGAGGAGACCCTCCTGAGCATAAAGAAGAGCCTCGAGGATCTTGAGAAAGCTTATGCACAACCTGCTCAAGATCACCCTTCTGCTATCATACTAGAAGAGGAGGAGGGTGACAAAGGCTATGGGGATGTTGAGGAGCATACAGAAGTTATCACAGAGAACTCCCATGATAATCATGATCAGGAAAGTCCTCTGGTTGCAGATCACACAATTCCTTATTTCTGCTCTAACATGCTGGGCCCGATCGAGGAGATGCACGATGAGCTCATTGAAGAAATTGCATGGCGACTTGCTCTCCAATCTGTGCTAGAAGAAGAAGAGCAAGAAAGGGTGCAGAAAGAAGTTGTGGAGGATGAGGAAGAAAGCAAAGAAGAGGAAGTTCTCGATCATTTCCCAGGGGTGATACCACTTGAAGAAGGAAGGGGGGTTGAGGAAGCAATTGGCGTCCAGGCTGAGGATGAAGTTGCGGTGGAAGAGGCCTGCACCGGCCATGAGTTACATGTGATATCTCCACCAAACTTCGAGGAGCTGCTTGGCAAGGACCCATTTGCAGTGTCTCTTTGCCAGACCAAGGCCACATCGACATCGGTCCCTCTTGGTGGACGCGATGGTGGCCAATCGATGCTGTCTTATCTGGTTTGGGGCAATGAGACGAGAGAAGAGAAGAAGAGGTCTCGAGGGTGGAGACTTCATCTGCAGCAAGTGCACGAGCCTTCATCACCTGTCATACCATATGCTTGTGACTTGAGACTCCACCTCATCGACGAGAACCTCAATTTCAAGGAGGTTCTAGCATGGACCGAAACTTAGGAGCCATCGTCCGGCTCACGACGTGAAAGAAGCGCTTGTTGGGAGGCAACCCAACCAGTCGGTTTGCATTTCTTTCCCTATTTCTCTTCGGTTGAGTCAGTTTTGTTCTTTGATTTTAGAGTCCATAACTCCACCTTTGTGAGATTTTGTGTGGTGTTTGTGTTTCGACTACTCTCTCCTCATGGAATGCACCGCCTGCCTCGTCCACCGCCATTCACCCTTGATCTGGTAACTTCGTTCTACCCTCCTTATCTTTCCTCCATTGAGGACAATGTCGTGCTTAAGTGTGGGGGGGTGTTCGATTATGTATGCGGGTGAATGTTTGGCTGTTTGTGTGCTTGGAGCCTAGTCCACTGTCCAAATTTCGATTTGAGGGCTCCAAGTACGTGTTTCCATGCAAATTGCCTGCTCAGTATGCTTTGAATTGATAGTCTCTATAGTAATGTGCAACCTAGGGAGGTAGTGTAGCACTATGGAGGATGTTGAAGTATAAGATTTTTCCTATCTAGCTCTCTGCTGTGTCGGTTGATTTTGTGAATTAGTGGAGCTAAGACCGTTGAATTCATGTGGTAATGGTGACTCTGTTTGGATTGTGTTATGGACTTGTGTATCGAACAGGGTGCTCATGTGAAAAATGAAAAGCAGTTGGTCCTCCATGTCAAAATCATAAAATCTTAAACATGGGGTAAGCCCAACGTGTGCGGCACCGTTCATTGCACAAAATCGGGTTTTGGAAGAGATTTTAGTGATCCTTAGTGGGGTACTCCTACAAGGTGAAGCTAAGCTGTCTCTAGTACAAGTAAAATCTTCACCCGTTGAACGGTTTGCCTACTTGAGGATGTGTTTTTAAGGGCACGGATAGAGCTTCCGACCCCCCTTAATTTCATTGACCCTCCACACGAGTTGAGGAAAAGGAGTTAAAAGAAGTACTCTGGCGAGCGCCAGATGTACAGAAATTGCTCTTGCTCGACTAATAAGGGTCGACCGTGCAAAAGACTGCAGTTGGAACCCCACCAAATGAAAGAAAAAAAAAATAAAAAAAATGTAAATGAAAGTGAGAAAAAGGGGTTCCAACGGTGAAATGAAGTGAAAGAGCACCCCGGTACAACGAGTCCTTGGTTGTTAATGGTGTGAGTCCCTTTATCCATGAACTGACTGTCTTGCTTCTACTTCTTCTCATGATCCTGGCTTGAGTCTAGTACTCGCATTGAGAGAGATAGGGAACGTCTTAGAAGACCAGTTGACCTCGTAAGCTGCTATATGATCTAGGAAATCCGCTACCGACGATCGAGGTTGTATGTTGATATAGAGGTCTGGAGAGCTGCATTGGTTTGAGTTAGGTTTGCTTGGGGACAAGCAAACGGTTAAGTGTGGGGGAGTTTGATAGACCGATAATTACACATGTTTTTACCCCTGTTCTTACACCGTTTGAGATGTGATTTCTCGTGTTTTAGGCCGATTTCACGCTAGGTTGTGCTTGTTTGTGATATTTCAGGTCCTAGTACGTGAATGGAGGCTTGGGAGAAAGTTTCGGGTCATTTGGAGGTCAATTGGCGAGTCACAGAGAGAATTACGGGCATGCCCTGGCCAATTACAGCCGCAGAATAATATTTGTTGTATATTCCTACTAATATACAACACTTGTTCAATAAAATTAGTTGTGTTACATATTCTTATATTTTAGACAACACTTAATAAAAAATGTTGCATAAATATCAATTCAATAGTTATTATTAATATCATTATATTAATTATATGGATTAAAATTTAAAAATCGGAATCACCCGAATTTAAACACTACCGTCATAAGTCATAACTCATGAACAATTTATGTGGGCTCCTACCCATGTGGGATTAAAATAATAATAACAAAACTTCCAATATAGAAGTAAAGGAAAAACTTTAGCGAGGCAAAAAAATATAAGCACTTGGCGCGGAAAGGGAGATTTTGCAACTTAGTTATCCTACTAACATGTATTTTTGTTAGTAGATACCAACAAAGCCAGATGTGCCTCCACGTCATCAAAGCCCTGAAAAGAAAATTGGGCCCGCAGGGCCCCCAAATTCAAAAAATCCAAAATTTGAATTCCCAAACCCCTACCCATATTTGCTTTCTCAGGCACCATTCATTCGTACATTTTCCCTCTCTCTCTAAAAAGCGTCTGTTTCCCTCCCTCTCCCTCTCTCCCCCTCTCCTTTTCCTCACTTGATCGTGTGTGACGACGTCGCCGACTGCGACAGTGGCGCTAGGGATCGACACCGACGGTGGCCTGAGGAATCGACGACGATAGTGGTGCTTGGCGACTTTGACTTTGACAGTTGTGGCGAGGACGACGGTCATTGCAGTTGCGACGGCGGCTTTGACAGCATCGCGACGGTGACGACATCGAGACATGAACTACGCCGATAAGGTATGTCTTCCCCTTGCTTCATTCGTACTTAAGATTGTTTTATTTCATAGATTCGTTTTTAGGTTTTGGCATGGATTGTATTTAGGGTTTAATGGATTGGGGGGTTTTGGAAGGTTCGGCTTGTTAATGGTTGGTTGGGGTTTGTGTGATGGATACGAGTGTTGACGGGTTTGGGTATTTCCCTAGTGTGCATGGCTACGATTTTGGGTAACCCGATTTTATTTTTTCTTATTTGACTGGATTTGTGTTGCACCTGTTCTGGGTTTTGTGTATCTGAAGCAGGATATTTATTTTCATTTGCCTGGATATCTGTTTGGTATATCTGGATATTAGTTGTGAATTGCCTGTATATCTGTTTGGTGTATATGGATATCAGTTGTGTGTTTCCTGGATATCTGTTTGGTGTATCTGGATACCAATTGATTATTTCCTGGATATCTGTTTGGTATATCTGGAAATTAGTTGTGAATTGCCTGGATATCTGTTTGGTGTATCTGGATACCAGTTGATCATTGCCTGGGTATCTTTTTGGTATATCTAGATATCATTTGTGAATTGCCTTGATATCTGTTTGGTATATCTGGATATCAGTTTGACGAATTTGGGTATTCTAATGTACAGGGAAAACACAACAATGGCAAGAACTAAAGCTGCTGCAACAATGAGGCCCATAACAGAAGCTGAAACCTCGAGGCCTAAACGTGCTAAACAACAACAGCAAGAGGAGGAAGAAGAATATGATTTTGGGGATGCAGAAATTGAGCATGAAGACGATGATAAAAAAGTCGATAATGGGCAAGACCATGATGACGAAGACGATGAGGACGAAGACGGTGAGGACGAAGATGGTGAGGACGAAGAAAAGGGTGAACAAGTTGCTGAAGAAGTAGGATGGCGCCAATATAGATTTCGCTGTAGCACTAAGAAGGTGCTGTCAATTATAAAAGACTGGAAGCAAGATCCACGATACTACGAAGCTGTCCAATTCATGGCTACTAACCTGGTTTTTCATTTGTGTTTTACAGTCACGACTATATCGTGGAAACTCCAAAGTGCAAGCTTAGCCGTTGCCAAATATTGACATTGAAGCGTAAAAGTTGGGTTCAATAGCCAAGTAATTTTAGTATACGGACACTTCCTAAATGACCAAGAAGAACGTAAGGAGGTGGTGAAGATAATTGTCTTCCCATGGAGCTTTGTAGTAAGTATTATCTTCACTACTTAGATCCTATTTATGTGAAAAATATCTAATTGATATTGTTGTCTCTTCTAAATAGCAACATGCCGTCGCTAATGCTATAAAAAAGCAACCCATGGACAAGGCGAGAGTCTCGGCGCATATTTCTATGCACAAGAGTAATCCATTGCTAAAACGGGAAAACTTGGAAAGATGTGATTATGTAAGTGTCTTTAATGTTTGGATATTTTCCTGACTTACATTGATATTGGTTTGGTTTTATAGGATATTTTATTCTTCTTTATCGGATATTATTCTGGGCTGTTGAGATATTAATCTGGGTTGTTAGGATATTAGTCAATGATTAACTCACTAACTGTATTGTGTTTCCGATCTTCTTTCCAGTATCGAGATGATCACTACCGAGTGTATGTCGCTGACATGAAGAATAGGAAGACTTTCCTACTCGACAACCAAAAGCCCATTGCCCGAGTTGCTAAGGAGGATCATGCACCAGTGGGGAAAGCGATTTTTGAGTATGTGACAGAGTTCCTCAAAGATCAGGGGGTCGATTGTAAATGGGATGAGTGGGAATTCAGCATTGCTGACGTTCCTCAGCAATTTGGCAACGATGATTTTGGTGTATTTGCATGCCTCTACATGGAGCTATGGGTGGGTCACCTTCCGGTGGAATGTAAAAACTGTTGGCACAAGCAGCAACATGTGGAGGAACAACGAACACGGATTGCACCTAACCTCCTGTTATGGAACAATAACGGCCACAAGGATGCAATAATTCAAGAAGCAAAAGATTGGAGTATGCAGAAAGAGAAAGAGAAATGGAAAAAGAAGAGAAATTGATTCTAGATTTGTTTAGGTGTGCTGGATAGGATGGAGGATATTTTGGTAGATGTTGGATATAATTAGGAATGAATGATGGTTTGTATTAGGATGGAGGATAATTTGGTAGATGTTGGATATAATTATCAACATAAGTTCTGATTGGAAAATACTTTGTAACCTCCCAGGTAAATATCCGTCTTTGACAATGACTAATATCCTTATTCTGGTAGAACGATATCCATACAGCCCAGACTAATACCTTATTTACTTAGACTTATATCCGTAACTCTCAGACCAATACCCTTAAGACCCAGACAAATACCAGTATTCATGTAGATTAATTTCCTTATAGAAATAGAAACAAACTCAACACGATACAAACTCATTTAGACCAACACGATACAAACCCAATCCATGTGAAAACTACACCACTTATCATTGACGTACTCGTACATCAGACTAGCGAAAGAAGTAATCATTGGTGCTATTGGAAATGCTTTCTATAATACTGATATCCAGGAAGCCCAGACTAATATCCTTAAAGAATAGACAAATATCCATATAGCCCAGACAAATACCTACTTTCTTCAAACAAATATCAGCAAACCGCAGAAAAATATCTGAAAGACACAATCAGATATCCGCTAGACCAAGACGAATATCCTTAAGACACGGATAAATATCCGAAAGACCTAGACTAATACTCGTTAAAGATGGATAACACTTTTAATAAAAAATAGAAACAAACTCAACACAATACAAAGTGATGACAGGAAATACAAATTCATTTCTTCACGGTCTCCTTGGTGTTATCTTTATCATCCGACTCTAAAAACCGGGGAACATTACTTCGTCCCAATCCATGTGAAAACCACACCCGTTATCATTGTCGTACTCGTACATCCGACATCGGAAATACCTCTTCAGTGGTTTGACTCCATCAACAGCAAGTCGTTTGGCGGCTCTCCAACCATGGTAACAGAGTACAACACCATCATATTCGAACTCATCCACCAATCCCCGGCGCGCTGGTTTAGGAGTCTCTCCAGACATGGATTTTGCTTTGGAAGAGAAGTGAAGAAGAAACTGAGAGAGGAGGATAGCCGATTTGGGTTTGTGTATAATTTGTCTTAAATAGACAAATGCAAAAAAGGTCACATGAGCACAGTAACAAAAAAATCACATGAGTACAGTAACAAAAAAGGTCACATGTGAATAGTGAAATAAGTAATCATTGGTACTATTGTACCTGTGTTGAAAATACTAATATCCAGGAAGCCCAGACTAATATATGTACTATTTAGAGTGCATATCAAGTTTGCCCAGACAAGTATCCTTTACAAGTAGATTAATATCCACTACATTACAAAAACGTATCCTGGAACCACTTGTTAATATCATATCACAATAGACCACTCTCGAACCTCCCTACATTCTATTCATAAATATCCAGGAAGCCCAAACCTATATTTGTACAAAATAGAGTGCATATCAAGTTTGCCCAGACAAGTTGATAGACCATCGATTGCACATGTTTTTACCCCTATTCTTGAGCCATTTCAGAGGTTGATTCCCGTGTTTTAAGCCGATTTCACGCGAGGTTGTGCGTTTATGTCATATTTCAGGGCTTGGCGTTGGAATCGAGGCGAGGAAACGAGTTTCGGGTCTAAAGGAGCAAGTTTGGGTCGAAGTGTGCTGGAGGAGCAAAATACCCGGCCATGAGCAGAAATACCCGACCGGGTATTTATTGGAGCAGACCGAGAAAAGTGGTTTTGGCGTCTAAGAAATAGGAGGGGTCCCGGTCGTGAAGCATAAATCCCCGGTTGGGGATTCTTAGACCAGACCGGGGATTTTCCCTTGGCCCCCAGGCTGCGTTTTGAATAATCCCCGGTCGCCACCCAAAATACCCGACCGGGGATTATGACCGGGGATCGCGAGTTCCAGCTTTTTAAGGGAAAGAAGAGCCAAATTGAAGGGGTTCCGAGTTTTAGAGAGGGAAAGCGATTCTTAGAGAGAGAGAGAGCGACAAACTAGAGTTCCCAAGTGTCCTAGCTTGATCTTCATCACCATTGGAGCTTGGCTCACACTTGGAGAAGTGCCGATTGACGACAGGAGCAGATTCTCATCCTTCACAGCATGATTTCTGCATCTGAGCTTGCTTTTGCTTCTCTCTCCATGGAGTAACTTCCTCATTCATATGGGTATGGAGAACCCTAGATTTGTATGTTAGGTCTGGTTGTATGAACCCAAGACAGATTCTTTGATATGATTATGTTCAATTGAGGTTTGATTTGTTGAATGGCATGAATCCTGATCAAATTCCTGTTGTTTCTGCTTTAACCTAGAAAGAGAATCTCTGCCTAGGTTGATAGAGCACCCTTGATTGAAGGTAGGGAGTTGGTGACTTTAGTCAAGGAGCCAACTCACTATTCTGTGCCGAATTCACTTCGGTAGTGGAGGTTTTGTTCATTAGGGCCTCAATCTGTTTACTCCGGTGGAGGTTAGTCGCCCGCTGGAGACTCACATTCAGAGGGTCTAGAGACCTTTAGTCGAGACTACAGACTGCATAAGAACCTCCCGCAGTATAACTATCATTGAAATTGGACTTGGTAAATTGCAATCCGGCTTAACTGCAGTCAAGGGGGAACCATATCCGGGTGACCTCTCTCGACTTGAAAACAACTGTTTAACTTGCTTTGCTTGTTTGTTAGTTTAGACATGCACTAAATTTTCACCGCTAAATAATAAGAATTCACTGAGTAGTCATCACATCTAGGACCCGGGTTGACATTAAAACCCAAACCCGCTATACTACGCTTTAGGAAGTGGTTACACTTGGCCATTTTCTAGAGTGGCGGTTAGAGCGAGTCAAGTTTTTGGCGCCATTGCCGGGGACGACTAGGTTGTTGAAGAAAAGTGATTTCTGTTACTTTAGCATTTTCATTTTCGCATTGACTGTTTGTTCTTTCCCACTTGTGCCTTCACGGGTTTGCATTGCTTGACTGGGTGCAGATAGTGACCCGTAGCCAGTTGGGAGGTTTACTGCCGTTGGATGCGGAGCTTGAACGCACTTGTCGCCAACTTAGGAGACAACAGCGAGCTAGACTGGCTACGGAGGAGCGCATAGACGGCCACTAGAGCAGCGATTCTGAGGAAGAGTACGAGATGGAAGGTGAACACAACCCACCCCAGGGGAATCCTCTCCAGGTTCCCCCGGTGAATCAGATCTTGGGGAACAACCCCATAGGCAGATGGGGTTCATCATCATCCACCGTCGCCGGGTCCAGCGGGAGATCACTCACTTCCGCCAAGAGCCAGATGAGTCACTTCGTGATGCATGGGAGCGGCACATGGGATTTTTCTGGCAGTGTCCCCATCATGGCTTCAGTGATGCATTCTGTGACACCCCGACATTTGAGTTCATGTTCGATCATGATAAATGAACGATTGGATAGACGGTTACGTATAAAGGAATACGGATTAGGAATAGTAGTAATAATTATAATTATTACTATTATTATTAGTATAAAAAAAAGAGGGAAAACCACCCCACCCCACGTCACCCACCCCATCTGTTACACCACACCACACCATCCCACCCAACTTCTCCACCTCCCTCTCCCGTGACCCAATTGAATCCCCACTCCTCACAATAGAGAATCATTTGGAAAACTGTAGCCCAGCTACTAGCTTAATGATCAGCAACCACCAACAGCTTTGTCCCCCACACCACGTTAGATCCACAGGTCTCATTTATCACTTATGATAGAAGATATAATTTTATATGCTCCTACACATCTAACGGATCCCTTCTACATTTACAAAACCAATATTGAGTTAATGTCTAAAAATCATAGTGTTCATATATACACCAAGACTCCTCTGCTCCTTTCTTCCTATTTACATAAGCAGCAAACTAGATAGAGTGAAGGTAGCTAGCAGCAGCAAAATCGCCTCACATCCTCTCTATCTTTTTGGGCCATCATCTCCCTACAAGAGATCAAAATATGTCGTACAAATAGTCACCAACACTTCCTTCCATTCGTCCTCCCGTCATCATCGACATCACTCTGTTCTCGTTGCTTTCGCCCGCCAACGTCTCATCGTCGCCATCATCGCCATCACCGGAGGAGGACGCAACCAGTAGCTTCCTTCATCGTAAACTTCCACTCTTTCACAGTAACTAGGTAAGAACGATGACTTCGTAGCCCTCTTCAAGCGTCAAAGCTACGTGATTAACTAACCATGGTTGTTTCCGTAGTTTCGGCGACGAAAGTACGAGACGATCAAAGGATGATCTAAGCAAGAAACAGAAGTTCTACTCACTAGGAACTAGGTATAGGAACGCCCAAGAGGTAAGCGAACCCGATACCTCTCGTCAATTTCGACGTTTAAGTTAATTCTACGAGTTTGCACAAATCTGGGAATTTAGTGACGAAACTTACAGTCTTTTATTGACGGAATTGACTCTGTCGCTAAATATTTCTGGGCAACTGTCCAGATCAGTCCCACAAAGTGTTCAGTATATACCGCTTAGTCCCTCAGATTTTTAAGTTTTGACAAGTTGGCCCGAAAATCGTATTTTTCATGGTTATGTTAATTTTTGACACTTTTCCGTGGGTATTTTCATAATATGATAATTTTATAAATTTGAGAATATTTGCATGATGCTCGTGTATAAATTTTAGAATTTTTGGATCTGTATTTGTATTTATAAAAATTGAACGAATGCCGGTTTTAATTAATTAAAATACTTTACGAAGTCGTTTTGGTGATTTGATAATTTTCCATGAAACTAGGATTATTTATTGATGTTATAAAATTATAAATAAGAATTATTAGTTTTCGTGACTCAGTTTAAAAATTATATATGATTAATTTTAGTAGGAAAAAGAGGTTATTTAAAAGAGGGGCTTATGTTTATTAATTGGGATTAATGATTTGAGTTAACCAAGGTCAGAATGTGGAGTCTTAAGTGGAAAATATAATTTGAGAAATTTATGAGAATTGTATGAGAATTATTTTAAGAAATATTGAGTTGTTTGAGATGATTTAATTCTTGATTAAAGAGGTTGAAAAGTTTAGTTTTGAGAAAATGATTTAAAAGAGATTGAGGGCCATTTTTAAAGGATTTTGGGACTAAGTAATCAATGAGGAAATTTTTTTCCAATACGTTAAAGAGACTAAATATGAGGATTACCGACTAAGGGAAGATGATTTCAGTTTATAGGATTGAGGAAGCGATCGGATTAAGGATTAAACATCAAGGGAACTAAGAATCGTCAATTGAGAGGTGAGTGGTTTAAGGGGGTAAATTCTACGCCTTACGTATTTTCAAGTATTTGACTTACGAGTTTTAAGTATGTGTGTTTATGTGAATTGTATGCCAATGATTGATTTATGTCGTTATTGATGAGCATGTTTTATTTGAGATATTATCTGAGATGCTCTATTTGAGTTATGATTGTGAAGTATATGATTATTTGAGCTTTCAGTATTTACTTGAAGCTTTTATATTTATGTTTATTTAATGAAGGTTGCTTGATCTTTAAGGATCAACATTTAAGAGGCATTTCACTCCTAATTAAATTAGGGTGAAAGGATTTAAAGGTAGTTCACTAACGCCAGTCCCCCCGCCCCAGTGAAAGTTTAAAGGAAGAGCAAGTTTGCTCTTAAGGAACATGTGGATGAATCACTTAGACATCACATGAAATTTAAAGGAAGAGTATGATATACTCTTAAGGTTTATGGGGTTGAATCGATTACTCCCATAAAAAGGTTTAAGGAAAGGCCTATGTTGGCCCTCATACGTATGAGCTGGGCGGTTGGACTAGTTAGTGAGGGGATCCCAGTGTCGGTCAAAGGTTTAATATTTTTTTGAGAGTGGCGAGTAACAACAACTCCCATGTTTTAAGAGTAAAGTTTAAAGGGTGGAAGTATAAATAACTTCCACGAGTTTTTGAGGTGAACACTTAAGGGAATACCCGTAAGTGATTCAAGTTTAAGTAATGGCGTAGACTGACCCCAACCCACTCACCAGGTCGTAGAGGAGGAGCTAGGGAGCATCCAGTCGAGGAGCACCCAGTGAGAGAGCAGGCTACCAGAGGGGGACCACGTGGACACTTCTGAAGATGTCTGATCACGGATCGGAGTAAGCAGCATTTGTAATCTTTAGGTATTTGATTTATGATTATGAGTAATGACTGGAGATTTAAAAGGATAAGACTTTATGGATTGAGGTTTGCCCAAATGTTAGGGCTTTGCTTTTAAATTATAAGGTGTATTTTCAGTATTGGTATTTCGAGCACATTATTGTTACTTTCTTTCAAAATTTTAAATATGCTCCGGAGCAAAATTGTGATTTAAGGGTTTTAGAGATCGGGATGTTACACATTCACCGTGGGAAACTTCTACAGTGCTCTCTCCCCGGAAAGTCAGAGGGCGATTGAGTCTCTATGCCCAGGAGGGGACATTCTGACTAAGACTCCACCCGAAGTGAACCAGATGATCAATACCTTGGCTGCCAGAGATCATTCCTGGGGGCAGAGCAGCAGAGGCAGGAATTCCCGGGATCGTGGTGTGCACGCCATGGAGGCCAGGTCTGGACTCGAGCACCAGGTGGCTGAGTTAGTGCAGACATTGAAGCAGCCCAACAGTCTTATTCCGAGCAGAGGTCTGGGCGGACCTCCAGTAGCTCAATGTCAGTGGTGTGAGAGCTCAAATCATCTGGTGGAAGACTGCTAGGCTATGCGGGAGTCTTCTACTCCCCAAGAGCAGTTGGACTTCATCGCCAATGCTCAGCGCTTTGACCCATACAGCAATACATACAATGAGGGGTGGCGCCAGCATCCCAACTTTGCTTGGAATAGCAACACCACTAAGCCACCTGGTTTTCCAGCACCAGTAGGTGGTTTTCAGCAGAGGCAGCCTTTTCGGGCAAGGCAGGGGCCACCCCCTCAGCAGCAGCCCTACCAGCATAGGCAGAAGCAGCCATTCCAGCAGCCCCAGCGTCAGGATGCCGAGCCAGCAACAGCTCTAGCTCTAGATAATCAGATGACAGAGCTGAAAAATATTATAGCGGCATTCATGACTACCAGCCAGGCAAATTTTACCAGAATAGATCAAAGCATCGCCTCACTGGAGGCAGGCCAGAGGAACCAAGGTGCCATTCTGCAAGATCTACAGAATCAGATTGGTGGCATAGCTCGCCAAAATACTACAAAGGCACCGAGGACTCTGCTTGCCACCACTATCCCCAATCCGCGGGAGCCGCACCAACAGCTGGATGCCATTTTTACCCGGAGTGGTAAGCCCATATCTGCTGCCCCTGCGCGGCCAGGCAGGAGGAACTACTAACTATTTCAGCACTTCCAGCCGACGATGCAGAAGTGTGGGTGGAGAAAGAAGCCCCCTGCTCCCAAGCCACAGCTAGTGGTTGAGGAGCATGTGCCCCAGCTTCCCTTCCCCACTCGCCTACACAAAGACAAGCTGGAGACTGAGTTTGCCAAGTTTATGGCAATGTTGAAGCAGCTCAACATCAATATGCCGTTCGTGGAGGCACTGTCGAAGATGCCCAAGTACGCCAAGTTCATGAAAGACATCCTCACAAACAAGAAGAAACTTGGGGATCTTTCGACAGTGCTGCTGAGCGAGGAGTATTCTGCTATCCTGCAGAACAAGCTGCCCGAAAAGCGCAAGGACTGAGGGAGTTTTACTATCCCTCTTACTATTGGCAGCATGCATGTAGGCAAGTCCTTGGCGGACCTAGGTGCTAGCCTAAATGTCATGCCGTTGACTCGCTAAAACACAACACCTAACAATGGCCAAGTGTAACCAATGAAAGGGACTGCAGTATAGTGGCACAAGTAATAAATATCGAATCCACGGGTCTCTAGAGTTACTATTACTCAGCTTCAGTTCATTATCTAGCAAACTAGATTAAGAATTGATTGATAAACTACTCTACTGACTACTCTACTAATTACAAGTTGGGAACTCACTTAGGTATGATTACCCCTAGCTCCTCAATTAGGTCCAAGTTGCAATTACCTTTGGTTGATCTACTGTTGATTAAACTGCGGAAGATCCTAAATTAGCTTGGAATCTCTTAAGCTGACCAAGCCCTCTCAGACAGAATACCCGGCAGGCGACTAGCCTTCACCGGGATAGACTGCTAAGGCGATTCACACAGATCTCCACTACTGGAATGAATTCCAGTACAAAGCAGTGAATTGATTGACTCTCGCACAACCAATTCACTACTATCAATCAAGGAAGCTCTCTTAACCTAATCAGATTATATCTATCATAGGTTAAAGCAGAAATCAAGAGAATTTGATCAAGATCCAATTGACTCAATAAATCATGCCTCAATCGATTATAATCAAACAATATAGCATCCAAAACTTCATACAAGAAAGATCCTAACTCATGGAACTAGGGTTCCTCAAAACCTAAGTGAAGGGAAGTTACTCCATAGAGAAGAGAGAGACTGCAGAAATCTGATCTAGATCTTCAATCTCCATCTCCAAGCTTGATTCCTGAGCTCCAATGGCGAAGAAATCCTCCAAAATAGCTCCAAGAATGTTCCCAAGTCGCTCTCTCTCTCTAGGGTTCGTCCCTTGGGTGTTTGGGATCCAAAACCCAGCTCTCCCCCTTTCCTTTTGCTGAAAATTGGGTTTTAAACATCAATTCCCGACTCACACGGCCAGGCCACACGGCCGTGTGGCTTTCCCAGCTGCCCGTGTGAAGGCTCGGTGAATTCCACACGGGCAAAAAATGCCCCTTGCACGGCCGTGTGGGTTGTGCCCGTGTGGCTTGCTCAGCCTCTGTTTAATGCTTCGTTTCTCCCTCGTCCGGACTCCGAATCAGTTGCCGTTTGATTGCAGACGCTCGTAGTCTCGTCCTCTTTCTTTTCATGATAAGCTTGCATGATTCTTTGTCCATAAAGTGAGGTAGAAATCCATTCTCCCGAATCGTCAATTGATCTCTGATTGACTTGAAACTTGCGCCTATGCTTCACTTTATGTGCTAGGACCTGAAATGTGACAAAGGAACACAACCTAGCATAAAATAGGCCAAAGAAACGATAATTCAAGCTGAAACAATCAAGAAACAAAGGGGAAAACATGTGCAAATACCGAGTCATCAGCCGTAGGGCTGGCTATTTGGACCGGGACCGGATAAAAAACCGGAAACCGGACCGTATAACCCGGACCGAGATCGGACCGGGACCGGATAGTAAACAATCCAATCCAATCTTTGGGCTTAGATTTGAGGTAAAAAACCGGATAAAGACCGGATAAGAGAGCTCAACACCCAAAACTTAAGTGTAATTTGCATAAACGGTCACAAACCTTTGCACTTAGTACAAAACTTAACCAACTCCTCACCCTTTTAGGCCTTAGGCCACTCAAATTCCCACAATCTCAATATAAAATCAAGATCGAATTGGGACCGGACCGGGTCAAGACCGGACCGGATCGAGACCGGACTGTATCCAATCCAATCTTTGGTCCTTATATTTTCAAAAAAACCGGACTGGACCGGATCAATTTGGGCCAATTTAACCGGACCGGACCGTATAGCCACCCCTAATCAGCCGTATAAGTTGTTTAAAAAGCTAGACCTAGGTGAACTCAGCCCTACTAGGATGAGCATTCAGCTAGCTGATCGTTCCATTGTGCACCCTAGGGGTATCATAGAGGATCTGCTTGTTAATGTGGGTGCATTCACATATCCTGTTGACTTTGTTATTCTGGATATAAATGAGGCTGGGGATGTGCCTTTGATTCTGGGTAGACCATTTCTTGCCACCGCCAAGGCACTTATTGATGTGCATGATGGTAAACTGATCCTGCGTGCTGGGAATGAACATGCTACTTTTTCTGTGACTGAATTCGATCACTGTGCTATGATTGCTGTCACACTGTGCATACTATTTCTGAGTTGTCGTGTATCCTTCTGCATCTCTCATTTTGCAGGACCCTCCTCTCACTCCTTTGATGCCACTCCATCCAGTCTCGCCTCCGAACCAAAAGATCAAGGAGGAGTGGCGGCCGAAGCAGCAGGTGGCTAAGCCTGCTCGGAAGAAAGGTGGCGACCACTATGAGCTGGTCCCACCTCCGGCACCACAACCACCCTGGCCAACGGAGTACTCGCTTGCTTGAATCTTGCCGGATGGCGAGGTCAAGCTCACCAATGCTGGTGGACGCACCCGTGGGGTGCATGGCCAAAACCTGAAGCTGTACCTCAAGAGCGACGTGGATCTGCTCTTAGAGGCACCTGTTCCTGCACCCCCCCCCACACTTAACACGTTTCAGAACCCCCGACCGGGTATTTTGGTTCAAGGCCGGGGATTTCCCAGCCTTGAAGCGCTGCGTTTCAGAACCCTCGACCTTGACCCAAAAATACCCGACCGGGTATTTTTGGCTCAAGGACGGGGATTTCCTTGCACTCGACACGCAGCGTTTTCAAACCCCCGGTCGTGGAATCAAAATACTCGACCGGGGATTTTTGCTATTTCAGCAAACCCCCGGTCAGTTTTATCTCTCTACCCTCATTTTTTTCAAAATTTCCCTCTCCTCTCCCAAAAACCCTCTGCCCTCTCTCCTCTCTTGGTCGCCGCCGGCCTAGCCAGGCCGCCGCCGCCCGCCTCCCTCCGCCGCCACCTCCGTCGCCGGCCACTTTCCGGCGACCGTCCAACGATTTTTCCGGCCAATTTCCGGCGAGCCTCCTGGGTCATTTTTTTGGCCCCTTTTCGGGTCCCTCACCCATTTTTGCGTCCTTAGTACAGTTCTACTTGAGTTTCCAGGTGTATTTCTTGTTAACTGCTCTTTTTCTGGAAAATCAAACTGTAGATTGTAGGACCGAGAACTGTGTTTGCATGCTTGAAATAGACTAGGGTGAGGGATGCCGTATGGATAGTTATGCCTTTGGTGTGTGTGCTTCCCGTGTGATTGCTGTGGCTGGTTATATTGTTCTTGCCTTATCTCCGGTTGGGTTGCTGCAATTCACCCGGTTATGCTTAAACTGTTAGCCTAGGTGATCCTTAAGTGTGGGGGAAATGATGAAACCATGTTGTTGGTCCTGACGAGTTTTTCTTGTCTCCACCTTTGGGTTGTTAATTTTGCAGGAACATGTCTCTCGACCATCCGTTCGTGCAGGATCTGCGCCTGCACCCGGACTAGTTCTGCAAGGTCACCCGCGGGAGAGTGGAGCGCCACCACCATCTGGAGTGGGCCGTATTCGAGCAGCTCCACTGCATGCAGGAGCTATCCGACGCCATCAGCCACCGGGATTGGCGGACACTACTCACCATTGAGGGGCCCACTTATACAGAGCTGGTGTGGGAGTTCTACACCACCTACAAGTACCACTCCAAGGCGGCCCGGGACTCCTATGCCGTTACTTTCAGGCTGGTCGGCCACCCACGGGAGCTGACCATTGACGGTTTAGTCTATGCCCTGGGGATTCAGTACCACCCCTTCTCGCGACACGAGGTGGAGATTCCACACCCGACGGACTGGAACCAGGACGAGTTCTACTGCCGGATAGCCAGACGCGCCTATGCGCATAACTTCTTCGACCCCGGTCAGACTTCCGTCTCCACCATCCGGCCGGAGTGGCATATCTTGAATATTCTGATCACCCGCTCCATCGTCCCCAACGTCACCGGCTCGCACAAGATTCCGAAGTGGGTGCTCTATGCCAGGTACTCGATGAGTGACCCGGAGCATATGCTGCACTTGGGTTCTTTCGTTGCTACCACTTTCTCCCCTGATCACTCGTCTGGCGCGTCATTTCGGCATCGACTTTGCGGCCTCACAGATTCTTCTGCACAGGGCGGTTCCACCCCCCCTCAGCAGGGATGTGCTCCACAATGCACTCCTCCTGACCACTGATGGCACCTGCACCAGGGTGGACGGGCTTTCCATGCCCCCTGAGGAGGATGAGGATCTCGATTAGGACGAGGAGGATGCTGACTACTCCGGCGAGGAGGAGGATGCTGACTACTCCGGCGAGGAGGAGGATGACGATGATGATGATGATGGCGGGGCCATGGATGCTGATGAGCCGGAGTCCCCGCTCTCTCCCCCAGGGGACCTTCAGCCACGACGGAGATCCGTGAGAGGCGAGTCCTCCTTTGGTCCTTCTGGTCCGTCGATGGCTTCCGGCCCGTCGATGGACTTCTTCACGGAGCAGTTGCAGCAGATGGGGCTCTAGTTCCAGCAGCTCGGTCTTCAGAACCAGCAGCTCATGAACCATCAGGTCCAGTTCTACAAGCAGTATTCGGCCCACCAGGCCGAGTACCAGTCCAGGCTGACGGTTGTCGACGAGCGCCTCAACCGCATAGAGACCCAGATGGGAGTCACTGGTGCTCTCATCGAGCGGGAGAGAGATCGAGGCCGCCGATTGATGGAGTATTCGGAGCACCTGCTCCAGGCTTGTCACCCACCAGAGGAGCACCACTGGACCACCCGGTGGGACCACTCCCCACCACCACCACCGACAGATGGGGACGACGACCTCATGAACCAGATCGACTTCACCAGTCTAGGAGGCCCCTAGTGGCATGTTTAGTGTGTTTTTGTTTCTGTCAGCGTGCAAACTGTCTAGTGTCGGTTTATTTTCTTTCTTTTTATTTTGGATGATGTACTATTGGGCTGACCATTGGACCTAACGTATTGTGTTTGAGCTCTTTTGTTCCCTTTAGCTGTGCTTGTCCTGACTGGTCCTCTCTCCAGACCGCTTCACTCAGACTGGTCCGCTTCCAGTCTCCTGCAGTCCGTGCACACCGGTAACATCGTTCCCCTTATCCTTCCCTCTTATCCATTGAGGGCAATGTCGATCTTAAGTGTGAGGGGGATGTTTATCTTTTGACTGCATTAGATCTGTTTGTGTGCTTGGAGCCTAGTCCACTATCCAAAATTTTTTAAATTTGAGGGCTCCAAGTACGTGTTTCCATGCAAATTGCCTGCTCAGTATGCTTTGAATTGACAGTCTCTATAGTAATGTGCAACCTAGGGAGGTAGTGTAGAACTATGGAGGATGTTGAAGTATAAGATTTTTCCTATCTAGCTCTCTGCTGTGCCGGTTGATTTTGAGAATTAGTGGAGCTAAGACCGTTAAATTCATGTGGTAACGTGGACTCTGTTGGGATTATGTTGTGGACTCGTGTATCTAACAGGGTGCTCATGTGAGAAATGAAAAGCAGTTGGTCCTCCATGTCGAAATCATCAAAATCTTAAACATGGGGAAAGCCCAACGTGTGCGGCACCGTTCATTGCACAAAATCGGTTTTTGGAAGAGATTTTAGTCATCCTTAGTGGGGTACTCCTACAAGGTGAAGCTAAGCTATCTCTAGTACAAGTAAAACTTCCACCCGTTGAACGGTTTGCCTACTTGAGGATGTGTTTTTAAGGGCACGGATAGAGCTTCTGACCCCCATAATTTCATTGACCCTCCACACGAGTTGAGGAAAAGGAGTTAAAAGAAGTACTCTGGCGAGCGCCAGATGTACAGAATTTGCTCTTGAACGATTAATAAGGGTCGACCGTGCAAAGGACTGCAGTTGGAACCCCACCAAATGAAAGAAAAAAAGAAAAAATGTAAATGAAAGTGCAGAAAAGGGGTTCCAACAATGAAATGAAGGGAAAGAGCACCCCGATACAACGAGTCCTTGGTTGTGAATGTTGTGAGTCCCTTTGTCCATGAACTACTGTTTTACTTCTACTTCTTCTCATGATCCTGGCTTGAGTCTAGTACTCGCATTGAGAGAGATAAGGGACGTCTTAGAAGACCAGTTGACCTTGTAAGTTGCTTTATGATCTTGAAAATCTGCTACCGACGATCGGGGTTGTTTGTTGCTATAGAGGTCTGGAGAGCTGCATTGGTTTGAGTTAGGTTTGCTTGGGGACAAGCAAACGGTTAAGTGTGGGGGAATTTGATAGACCATCGATTGCACATGTTTTTACCCCTATTCTTGAGTCGTTTGAGAGGTTGATTCCCGTGTTTTAAGCCGATTTCACGCGAGGTTGTGCGTTTATGTCATATTTCAGGGCTTGACGTTGGAATCGAGGCGAGGAAACGAGTTTCGGGTCGAAAGGAGCAAGTTTGGGTCGAAGTGTGCTGGAGGAGCAAAATACCCGGCCATGAGCAGAAATACCCAGCCGGGTATTTATTGGAGTAGACCGGGGAAAAGTGGTTTTGGCGTCTGAGAAACAGGAGGGGTCCAGGTCGTGAAGCATAAATCCGCTGTCGGGGATTCTTAGACCAGACCAGGGATTTTCCCTTGACCGCGACGCTGCGTTTTGAATAATCCCCGGTCGCCAGTCAAAATACCCGACCGGGATATAACCGTGGATCGCGAGTTCTAGCTTTTTAAGGGAAAGAAGAGCCAAATTGAAGGGGTTCCGAGTTTTAGAGAGGGAAAGCGATTCTTAGAGAGAGAGAGCGACGAACCAGAGTTCCCAAGTGCCCTAGCTTGATCTTCATCACCATTGGAGCTCGGCTCACACTTGGAGAAGTGCCGATTGACAACCAGGAGCAGATTCTCATCCTTCACAACATGATTTCTGCATCTGAGCTTGCTTTTGCTTCTCAATCCATGGAGTAACTTCCTCATTTATCTGGGTATGGAGAACCCTAGATTTGTATGTTAGGTCTGGTTGTATGAACCCAAGTACAGATTCTTTGATATCATTATGTTCAATTGAGGTTTGATTTGTTGAATGGCATGAATCTTGATAAAATTCCTGTTGTTTCTACTTTAACTTAGAAAGAGACTATCTGCCTAGGTTGATAGAGCACCCTTGATTGAAGGTAGGGAGTTGGTGACTTTAGTCGAGGAGCCAACTCACTATTCTGTACCGAATTCACTTCGGTAGTGGAGGTTTTGTTCATTAGGGCCTCAATCTGTTTACTCCGGTGGAGGTTAGTCGCCCGCTGGAGACTCACATTCAGAGGGTCTAGAGACCTTTAGTCGAGACTACAGACTGCATAAGAACCTGCTGCAGTATAACTATCATTGAAATTGGACTTGGTAAATTGCAATCCGGCTTAACTGCATTACAAAAACGTATCCTGGAATCACTTGTCAATATCATATCACAATAGACCACTCTCGAACCTCCCTACATTCTATTCATAACCATTGAGCAATATTATCATCCTAATCACTAATATGGTCATCCGGTTGAGTATTGTTGTCCGGCGTGACCACTTCAACTGATTTCATTCTCTTCTTATAGACACGTTTCTTTCGATGACGGTCCTTTTCATTGGTAGACTAATAACATTCCTTACCTTGGCTCCTTGGATTACTCTTCTTCTTCAAAGTCAGCCCAGTTATCGGTACATTCCATCCTACAATGGTAGATAATTTAGTAAATGCAATGATATTAAACTCTAACAATTTACAAATGGTAATGTTGAATATACTTACTATCCTCGCTAGTAATAGTCTTTGACAATGCCTTGTTTGCCTCATTGCACAATTTCTTGATTACTCCCATCCACTTATTGTAGTCCTTCTCATCGGCCATCGACATGTTCGTTGCTAGCTTATTCAACATTGCAGTGGTTTCTCGGTACCGCATTGCTATATCTTTTCCCGCATCATTCTCACTAGAAGCTGAAGGACCAACAGAACCATCGACATCAACAACCTCTTTCTTTCTCGCCTCGAACGTCCATCGCTTGAGTATGTAATGATCTGGAACACTTCTCATACTAGATTCCCCAAAATCTCCAAGAAGCCGCATCACCTTAATCATGTGGCGGCATAACACTCCGAAAGTTCTGAACATTCTGCATTCGCATATCAATGTCCTCGTAGAAATATCAATGAGAACGACACGTTCATCACTACGCTCACCATCCTCTATCATATATGTGGGGTAGCCAATCATGCCATCATCCCCTAGTATCCGAGAGCGTCTCCATTATATATTTTTCAGTTTTCAAATACTGCTGCTGTATCCGATTGAAGATGTTAGAAGTAAAGATCTTTGCCGCATGTTTTAGGATCGGGCTGTGCTCCAACATTATATAGGGAACCGATTGTTTCCCACTGTAGTCTGAATCACTATCCTTGCGTCTTTTTTCAGCAACCAAACTACATTTAGAAAGCAAGAGAAAAGAGATTAGTGCCCAGACTAATATCCACTCACAATAGTACTAATATCAGACTAACGCAAAATAATATTTAACAAGAGCATAGTTAATATCCAGATGACAATGAAAAATATCCAGAACGGACTAGCTAATATCACAGAAAGGCAAAGATATATATTACATATGTACCTGCTAAAATGAATGAAAACATGTCCAAATCATGCTTCGGTTTCAAGAAACGTCGCACTTGTGCATTGCACGACTCGCTGGCTTGCGTAGTCAACATCCCGGCTGTGAATTGATCTCTCAACCATAAGGAACACCATTGATGACGAAATTTCTTCAAATATTCCAACCATGGGTGACTGTCCGCAATTTCTCTATTAGGGAAACAATCATCAACCATTGTGCTCCATGCCATGTCGAACTCTCTCTCACTGTCGACGTCATAGAAAATATATGAAAGATGAGTTTGGAACTTCTTCCAAAATGCATTGTCTTTACGAAGATGCTTCTTGGCATTCATGAGGATGTACCAAGTACAGAGTGCATGAAACGTTTTAGGCCACTCCTTTCTAAGGGCAGCTGCCATGGCGGCGTCCTGATCAGTAAAAATAGTGACTGGGAGCTTCTTCTTTTCCCTTTCCTTTTCATTTTGATTAAATAGTAGCGTAGCAAGTATACTAGAGATGTATTGAAATTGATTGATAAGACTTAGCCTTTTGAAGAAGGTGGTATAGAGCATATCACTCACTACCTTTTAGAGCATGTACCCGAGCAAATCAAGAGCAAACTTCCGTGGCTTCAAGGGATACCTTTAGGCGAAAGTATTTTTCTCGATTGGATTCTTTTCGCCCAACTTGGAATTAAAGATGAATGGCTCAAGTTTCTCTCTATTCCATAGCACATATATCGGGTGTTTGTTCTTGAGTTTATTAGTACACTCACTATTCGATACTTGAGGGGTGCCTCCGACCTTGAGGATAACATTCAGTTTCAACTCAGAAGAGATTACCATCACATGTCAATCCTGGGGTTCACTAGAGAAATGGACATCTACCCGGCGGGGCTCATTGATTCACCTAATGATTTCTCCACCTTGACAAGGGAATCCAACTTTCCTTGTTTCAAGGCCTTCTATGAGTCTGAAGTCAAAAAACCCGAGAGCCGACAATGGGACGTGAGACTATCAAAAGCAGTGAGGTGCAATCGGAGTGGCGACTCATCCACCACGTGATTGGTAGGTCCGTGGGAGGAGAGAATCGGAGCAAGGGCAATCTCAACGCCCGAGACATCACCCTATTTCATAGCACGCACCTCTCACAGTCTCTCCATCTCTGCCTATCAATCTTATCTATTTTCAAGCGTTACGAGACGAATCACCGACTTGCCGCACTCCACGGAGGAGTGTACATCACCCGACTTGCCAGATATTTCCAAGTCGACTTCGGAGCTATGCAATTTCTTTTGGATCGAAGGTCCGTTCCTTTATCCTTCTGTGTGTTGAAGTCGCAACTTAAGGTGCTACACATGAGCAATGATGGCATTTGAGGTGTGTGGGGATTCCCATTCCCAACCACCAATACATTGGACGTGGGAGGAACCGTATTCCGTCTTCTGGAAGCTAGGTGGGAAAGGGACAAAAGAAGATTGACAACCGAGGAAGACCAAGAGGAGAGTGTGCATGAAAGAGGAGAGGTGCCTATTCCCACTTTTCAACCGGTTCACCCACCGAGGAACAATGCAAGAGATTTTAGAATTGAGGCTATGATAGCGGCTATACTTCACAGCCAACAAAGGAAGAAGGAAGCACGACTTCACATTATAGCGTGCATCCACGTGATCATGGAGAAGATGAACATTCTGATCGAAGATGTACCGACCACATTCAACCGCTCCTCACCTTCCACACTTTCCCACGATGAAGAAGGACACTCCGATGAGGAATGATTCTAGGCATCTAGGTTCTAAGTTCACTTTATCTTCGTTTTACCTTTTGTACCTTAAATATTCTATCTGTAGTAGTAGTACTTATTATATATATATTTATCGTACCTATAACTCCTATTCGTCTTCCTCTCTATCTTATGCGCTTTATCGTTGTGAAAACCACCAGGAAGACAAAGACTACTACACTTGTGAACCTTCACGAACCCACAACCCGACCTATGGTAACATTCACGATCTTTTCTTGGCAAACTCCCACATGGAAGACAATGTGTTGCTCTCAAGTGTTGGGGGGGGGGGGATGTTTGTGCATGTTTAAATGTTTATCATGATTTGTGCAACCGTTTATTGCTAGTATCCTCCCTTGTTCGTGAATGTAAGACGTTGATGAATGCTTATGGGAGTGTATGCTAGTGATCATGCCTTTGTTGTGGTGATGAATGGTGAAGTATTAGTCTTTTTGGAACCTTGAATGCACCCAAAATTTTTCAAATTTGAGGTTTCCAAAACACATTGTCCTTGCAATTACCTACTCGATGTGCTTTGATTTGATTAGATTGATTGATGTGTTGTGCATCTTAGGTAATAGTTGCATGGTTTGAGTATCGGTGCGTGAGGGATTCTACTACTTTCCTCCTCTAGTGTCAGTTGATAGTGGTTGCTATCTTAGGAAGGCATTGTGTGCGGGATTCTCTCTTTTTACGTGAACTAGGAACTTTTTCAATTTGTGCTTAAAAATAGAAAAGTCGTTCTCACGTGAGTGGCAACCGGGCAAAGAATTGAGATAAACCGTCAAAGGATTGTTGTCTTGGCTCGAAGTGACCATCGAGGATGTGTTTGGAGTTCGGATAGCTTTATTGCGTCCCAATCATCTCTTACTACCTACCATCCCCCAAACACCTCTCCTCCTTACAGAATCATATGATAAGGACCAAAGTTACCTTCTAGCGATTCACGAGACCTCATAGCTCTCATTTGTGGCCAACATGTGTGGCAACCCAATGTGGAGTGCAGGCAGGGACGTGGTGCTCGAGCTAAGATGAATCCGACCATGAATTTCCCCACATGTGTCCTTGAAAGGGAAGACTATGATTCATCCGCTCTTGTTCACGAGGGGAGAGTTGCTATTATGCAATGAAAGAAATTTCAAGAGTTCGGTGTAATGTGCATGAACAGGGAAAAAGGAGACCGAAAAATGACAACTCCTACACCAAAAGAAAGAATAAAAGCACCACTTATAGTTCTCACACGAGAATTTGTGATCGGCCTAAGGTAGTAGATCGGTCTGAAAGGGTGGTTTTACGCTAGGTTTCTTGTGTGTTCAATGTGTTTCAGAGTCTAACAGGTGAAACCAATCCTAGAATCGAAAGTTGGAAGAAAAGGTGCGAAGACCGGGCAAAGAGGGAGATCCGGCCGTAGTACACGATCAGAGCTTGGAGTTCACAGTCGCCAGAACCATGAACTGGAACTACAAACCGTGAACTGGAGCCATGGACCGTGAACTCCATAAGCAAGACGACGCGTTTTGATTTGTGTTCACGGTCCCGACCTGATGTTGACAGCCGCGAACTAAGATTGTGAATTGGGGGCGATCTGTGTATAAATTGAGAGCTGAAGGGAAGAAAAGGGGGCCAAAAAGTGAGAGAAACCTTCTTCTTCTTAAAACCCTAGAGAGAGAAAGTCACAAACCAAGAGGGAGAAGAGGCTCTAAAATTTCTGATGTACTCTGCTCCTTCTCTCTCTCTCCCGCCATCAATGCCCCGCAGGGCGGAGTCACCCAATCAAGACATTCAACAAGTCCAAGCAGTGTTGGAACTTGCCATGTGGAACCAGCTTCGTGAACATATCAGCAGGATTACCCGCGGTGTCAACCTTCTTCACCTTAATCCTCTTCTCTATCCTCAAGAAATGATACCTCAAGTCGATGTGCTTAGTCCTCTCATGGTGGAATTGATCCTTGGCCAAGCATATTGCACTCAAACTGTCACAATACACCACTGCCTGATCATGATGTAGACCCAGATCACCAACCAGTCCCTTCAACCATATTCCCTTCTTAGCAGCTTCTGTCAACGCGATATACACTGCCTCAGTAGTAGACAATGTCACCGCAAACTACAAAGTTGCGTTCCAGCTTACTACAAAACTCCCAATAGTGAATGCATAACCGGTCATCGATCTCTTCGTGTCAACATCTCCAGAATAGTCTGAGTCAGAATACCCAGACACCAAGCACTCTGTATCACTTCCGAAGCTAATCCCCACATCAGGTGTACCCTTAAGGTACCGAAAGATCCTCTTCACAGCCTGCCAATGCTCCTTCCCAGGTTGTATCATGAACCTGCTGACAACACTAACATGTGCAAGATCAGGTCTAGTGCATACCATAGCGTACATCAAGCTACCTACTACACTAGCATATGGGACTCTCGATATATACTCCTTCTCAGCCTCTGACTGCGGTGCATAAGCTGAGGATAGATGAACATTTGAAGCACTAGGAGTATTTAAGGGTTTTGCTGAAGACATGCCAAACCTCGACTGTATCTTCTGGATGTAGCTCTTCTATGACAATAAAAGCTTCTTCTTCGAACTGTCCCTGTAAATCTCCATACCCAAGATCTTCCGAGAAGCTCCCAAATCCTTCATCTCAAACTCAGCACTGAGAAGCCCCTTTAACTTCTGGATATCAGACTTCGACCTCGCAACTATGAGCATATCATCCACATATAGAACTAGATATATCATCAAGCCATCCTCTGCCTTGATGTGATATACACAACAATCATATGGACTTCTGTTGTAGCCCAGCTCAAGCATGTAACTGTCCAATCTCTTGTACCACTGCCTCGGAGATTGCTTAAGTCCATACAAGGACTTCTTCAGCTTACAAACATAGTCTTCTTTTCCTGGAACTTGGAATCCTTCTGGCTGAGTCATATAAATTTCTTCCTCCACCTCTCCATGTAGGAAAGTTGTCTTCACGTCTAGCTGCTCGAGCTCCAAGTCATAATGAGCCACTATTTCTAGTAGCACTCTGATCAAAGTATGTCTGACCACTGGTGAGAAAATCTAATTGTACTCAACTTCTTCCCTCCGCGAGAAGCCTCGTGCAACCACCCAAGCTTTAAATTTAATGCCCTCTTCAGAACTGATTCCTTCCTTCTTCTTGTAGATCCACTTGTTTGTCACAATCTTCCTTCCATGTGGTCGTTTGACTAACTCCCAAGTCTGATTCTTGTCATGGGATTCCATCTCATCTCCCATTGCGGCAAGTCACTGTTCAATTTCACCACCCGAAACTGCTTCTCTATAGGACTGTAGCTCTCCTGCATCCACTTCTTCAGCAACCTGAAATGAATACACCACCATGTACTCGAAGCCATACCTCTGTGGAGGTACTCTTGCAATCGCTCTCTTTGGTCTACCGAAAGCCATAGACTGTTGAGCTCGTGCACTGGACTCTGAAGTTTTTGGCTCTGCAGAGACATCTTCATCATGTTGATCTTCTCCACCTTGGTGCTCAAACTCACTCTCATTGAGAGTTTGCAGCTGCACCTGCTTATCAACATTCATGCTACCTTCAACAACAATGACCTTCAACATGGGGTTAATCATAGACTTCTCATCAAATATCACATTTCTACTGAGTATTACTCGATGCTCAGAAGGTGACCAAACACAAAATCCCTTAATTCCATCTCCGTAACCCATAAATACACCCTTCTTTTCCCTTGGGTTTAGTTTACCCTCATCCACATGATAATAAACAGGACACCCAAAAACTTTCAGTGAAGAGTAATCAGCAGGCTTACCATACCACACTTCATAAGGAGTCTTAAACTCGAGACCTGTGTGAGGTCCACGGTTGATCAGGAAGCACGCCATGTTCACTGCTTCTGCCCATAATCTTCTCTCTAGTCCAGCATTAAAGAGCATGCACCGTGCTCTCTCTAACAATGTCTGGTTCATCCTTTCTGCAATGCCATTCTGCTGCGGTGTCTCTCACAGTCCGATGACGGGCAATCCTTTCATCCTTGCAGAATTCGTTGAACTCAGAATTACAAAACTCTAGACCATTGTCCATTTGCTGCTTCTTGATCTTCTTCCCGGTCTGATTCTCCACCAATGTCTTCCACTACTTGAACTTCGTGAAAGCCTCACTTTTCTGCGTCATCATGAAAATCCAAGTAAATCTCGAATAATCATCATTAATAGACACAAAATACCTATTGCCTCTAATGGATTCAACTCGTGAAGGACCCCAACATTCGGAGTGGAGGTAATCCAGTATCCCCTTCATCCGGTGGATACCCTTCTCGGGAAACTTGCTACGATGTAGCTTCCCGAACACACAATGTTCACGGGATTCCAAATTCTGCACCTTGTGCACGCAAAGAAGATCCCTCTTTGACAGAACTTGCATCCCTCGTTCACTCATATGCCCCAGTCTCATGTTCCAGAGAGTGGTCATATCTTCCTGATGAACCTGAGACGATGCAACTGCAGCAGAACCAGACAACACAGACCCTTGTAATGCATACAAGGTCCCACGTTTCAAGCCCTTCAGCACCTTCCTTGAACCTTTGCAGACATACACAACTCCACCTTTTCCTTTGAAACTGAAACCCTTGTTGTCGAGCAGACTCAAGGAGATCAGGTTCTTTGTTATTCGTGGAACATGCCTAACATCATTCACGTTAGACATGCCTAACATCATTCACGGTAGAGAACGAACCATCATGTTCCCGAACCTTTATGGACCCGATTCCAACAACCTTGCAGACAACTCCATTTGCCATGACCACGTTACCACCATCTATCTGCTCGTAGGTTGTGAAGCAATCCCTGTTCGGAGACATATGATATGAGGCTACAGTATCCAAAAACCACACATCCCCATGATGTGCCTTCTCATCTACAACCAAGGCGAGATCGTCTTCAGAACTATATTCCGCTTCTGCCACAACAACTGAACCTTGTTTCTTTTGTTGCCCTCTTCTCATGGGATAGTTGTACTTCCAATGCCCCACTTCCTTACAGTTGTGAAAAGCATCACCTGGCTATGGACTGGTTCCCTTTACCAGATTTCTTCTTTCCCTTTCCACCTGTAACAGCCAAACCCGATGCCTCACCACCTATACCAGATCCGGACGCCTTATGCCTGATCTCTCTCGAATGAAGAGCAGACCTGACATCCTCCAACGACACGCTTTCTTTACCGACAATAAAAGAATCAATGAAATTCTCATATGAACTCGGCAAAGAAACCAGCAGGATTAGCATCCTCGTCATCAACTTGAACATCTATATTACGCAAATCCAGCAAAATAGAGTTAAGCTGTTCGAGACGTTCCCTCAAAGGCGTACCTTCTTGCATTCTCAAGCTGAACAACCGTTGCTTGAGATGCAGCTTGTTGGTTAAGGACTTCGTCATATACAGACTCTCCAACTTTAACCACAAGCCCGCGACAGTCTTCTCAGTAGCAATTTCAATGATGACCTCATCAGAAAACGATAGCATGATGGTCGAGTGGGCCTTCTCCTCCAGGGTATGCCACTCATTATCATCGACCGCTGCCTTCTTCTATTTCGCAGACAGCAGCCCCCACAGCCCTTGTTGTTTCAATAAAGCCTGCATCTTGATCTGCCATATAGCGGAGCTGTTCTTCCCCGTGAACTTTTCGATCTTCATGTTCACCGACGGTATTCTTCTGAATCGAAAACCCTAGCCTGATTTCCAGCCGCAGCTCTGATACCACTTGTTATAAACGCGCTGCTACGGATCGGGAAATCGCCAGAATCGATAAAGCAAGAATATGAAAGCGAGAATTGAAAAAACACAAACACGATTTACGTGGTTCACTAACACGATGTGGCGGCTGATAATCCAATTCAAGTCACATCAACAATTTCATTGGCCTAGCAATTGAGAGGACAGTTTCTAACCATTTATGAACCTCCTACCGGTCACAATTTCCTTGTCATACACCGATTCATTCGATCCCACGGTTCATGGTAGTTAGTTAGGGGGAAGCAACTCTCGAGTGAAGCTTCTCACCAAGAGTTTTCCACCCTTTTAGTTTTCAAGTCTTGCTTTTAAATAGTAGATTTTAGAGATTTTAACAAACAATATTCTACTAGATAATGTTTCAAACAATTGAAGTAGGGGTACATGGGCCGGGCCGGATTGATATTTAAACATACATGCCCTATATTGCACACATTTAAAGTTTATACTTGGGCCTTAGTTGGGATTTTATTGTGATATTCAGAGTGAGTCAAATTGTTGGCGCCGTTGCTGGGGACCTTCTGTCCGTTATCTTGAAAAGATTGTTTGGTGTTAATCTAGCTTTTATTTTCAGTTTTGCTAAGTGTGGATTTTTCTTGTGCTAGAAGTGTTGTTGTTCTTTAAGTGTGTGCAGGGAGGTGTATGAACCGGAGCAATCCGACGCCTTTAACACCACTAGACGAGTACATCAAACGGACTCTCCGACTCTTAGCTTGAGAGAGAGAGTTAGCGGAAGCAAGAAGGAGAATTGAAGAGAAGGGGCAACAAGTTGGTCCAAGATTTGGAGGAACTGAAAGTAGAAGTTGAAGTTGAGATGTAAGGGAATCAAAATCTGTGTGTCGATTTTTTTCAGTACCTTCACCATCTCTAAGATCACGAGCATGTTCGTAAAACGGAGGCGCACGATGAAATTCTATTTGGGAAGAGAATGCCGCACCTTGACTTTCGATGGGCTAGCCCGAGCCATGGGAGTTGGAGCCGCATCTGGAGCTGAGTGGGAAGAGGACGCCACTAGAGTTTGCGATGTGAATGCAACATTTCGAAGATTTTACCTCCCGGAGCACCGACGAACACCGTTTCGATCAGCATTCACATTGGCGTCCACACTCAAGCCACAGTGGCACATCATCAATGTACTCCTTGCCCGTTCCCTCTACCCGAGCTATCACAATCCGAACAAGATAACCGAGAGTATCTTGCTGGCATTCGCTTGCATGGTGGACCCGTCTAGCAATCTTCATCTTGGTTCAATCTTGGCCACCTCTTTCGCCAGAGCCATGGGGGGAAATTGATGATATGTCACATCAATTGGGCCCTACATCACCCATATTGCTCGTCACTTTAATGTTAAACTTACGCACTGCACTAAGGATGGGCACACCTCGGGGTTTGAAGAGGGAACTTTGAGTTCCATGCGTTTACTGCAAACATTTGGACCATTTCAGTTCATTGAGGGACTGACTCTACCACCATGGGTCCCTCCTCTAGAGTAGCCACCTGCTAGAGCTCCCGACAGGCGCTGTCGTGTTACACCTTACCTTATACGTTTTTCCTAATCATATTGTTCATACATTTGCAGCGGAAATAATCTCGGGTGTTACATTAATTACCAAAATTTACCCAAATAAAATTTTGACATGAATTACTCGCGTAATGGGCTAATAGTTCTTGCATCTAATCCTGCAAAAGAATTCATCTGAGTCCATGCATCCATAGACAAACATATATACTCACAACCATATGCATTGACTTTTCATACCATAGTCACAGTTTCATACTACACAACTGCATACCATACTGATACATGCCATAATCATCACAACTTACACAATTACACAAATATACACATATCATCAACCTTCCACACCTGTGGATATCTCACACTACATCTGAAGCTAGTATGCACATGAAAAACGTTCTCAAAACATTTTTACAAAAGAGGTGTGGATCATTGGCCAAAATCCCGAGTAGTAGTCCAAGCATAGAATAGTTGAAGACCATACCTCATCTTACCTTCAACTCTTGCTCATCTCCCACCTATACACCTATCTACTGTTGCCGCTGATGATGATCTGTTTACACATGGCATAAGCAGAGAGAAACGATAAAGAGGGTCAGTTCATGGTTGAGTGAGACAATCATTGCATCTTGAGTTCAAAACAAAGCATACCCCTACTATACATCTAGCAATCAAGCCAAAACATTAGGATCGGACCTCAGCCATCCTCATATCCCAATGGGCAAAAGACTCAACCACCTTGACTTATGCATATACGTCTTATCATGTTTTACTTATAGGCGCCTGGCTACTCCCATGCTAATAACTCTCCCGGGCCACCATACACACCCAACATCCCGTAGGATGTGATCATACATACATACATACCCCCATACCACCATAGGTGAAACCATACCCGACACCACTCTAGGTGTGGTCATATCTCGTAAATAATCTTCAGTCACCACCACATGAGAGGTGTGACTATCATGTATATCATAATCTTCAGTCAGCACCACAAGAGAGGTGTGACTATCATGTCATAACAGAGTAATAGCATGGGGAGCCCTAATTACTATGTAATTGACCGTGAGACCATAATACTCGTATTTGGTATCCTTATACATGATTTATATCACATCTTGCTTAATCATAATTCATTACTTGCACATGTACTTGACCTGATCAATAATTGGCTCAACATAGGTAAACTAGGAGTCGTATAGTTGTACTTCCTCGAGATAAACCCTCGTGCAAGTCATCCTCCTTAAAACATCATAATATCACACTGGGAAGTTTATATCCCCCACTTGTGAATCCAAATACAACCACAATATCACATCATGTCAAAACACCTGATCTAACAACCATGAAGTCATATTAATAGTCAAGCCACAAATGGCTACATGTATGCAATCATCAACATAAACAAGGTCCATATCGATTAGGGCAAGTCAATAATATCATACAGCAGTCTAGGGTTCAACATATAGCCCAAAAGTTCATACACCCCTAATCATGCCATTCTAGTTCACCTAGGTCAATTCTAAGCATCAATATAATTATCGTGATACGACAAACCCGGTATGCCATGCTAATCCCTCACCAGTTCTGGTTGTTCAAACACCGATTTAAGCTTCCCGTACTAAAATGTCAATTTCATGAACGAACCCAGAATCCAAGTTCGGAACAGTCTAGTATCCCCTCTAGTGTCCCCGTCGATATTAGTACTAGGCTCCGGGTCAAATTCTCGATAAAAATACATCAAACCCTGGCCGGAGCTAAATTTAGCGATTCCGGCTTCGACCTAAACAATTGCCGGAATTCATAGGTTAGAACTAGAAAATTCATTACCTCGCCGCAGATAATTCGTATATGAAATTTGGGCTTAATCTGACTACCGGATACTCCGAAATACTAATTTGGCTTATCGGGAATTCATGAAATTTCTGGATCAAAAGTTCGTTTTAAAACTCTAAATCGATAAACTACGACGTATGGATGGATTAGGCATTACTTACAGGATTTTTTTGGATCATTGTAGCTCAAGAATTGAGCTTTGGAATTTTCCACAGACACTTCCCTGTGCGCGCTCTGCTTCTCTGTTTATCTCGGCCGGAAATGGAAGAAGAAGAAATGGATGGGGAAAGTAATTGGATTGGGGTTGGGGATGGAAATATATATAAATGAAGAATGGTGGGCGGTACTTATCCCAACTGCTGCACATTTTTTCCTTTTTTAATTATTATATGTATTTATATAACATCTATAATTAAGACGTATACTTATTCGATCGATCGATATTCCAATTTCCGACGAAATATTATCGAAACACTCGATTTAAATCGCGTAATTTTTCTAGCGATCGAAATATGGGTTTCGTCGAAACAGGATATTACAGGCGCCCCGCGCTCCCGCGCCCTACACCACCACCACTAGCATCAACATACGGAGCTGGACCTTCCACCTCCGGTGATCACTTCGTGGAGAGGATGGATCACCTCAAGACCCACGTTGTGGGGGTTATTTCCCGACTCGACCGGCACACTGACTTGCTGGAGCGGATGGCCCGTCACCGTGGTATCCTTCCAAATGATGGGGAAGGACCTTTGACCAGAGAGAGGTAGCCGACGAGTGATATATGTGGCAGAGCCGATTTCTTTCACCCCACTTATCTACTTGGAACTTTGAACTTTTTTATTTTATTTTTCGTTCTTTTATTTGCTATGTGTGAACAACTACTGCTACTATCGTACTGTTATGTGTAATAACCTCGCCTCGAGCGAGTATGTGTTTGTGTTTGTGTGTGTGTTTTTGTCTTCTCATTGAAGCTCAAATCTCCTACCCCGGAAAAACTCCAACTTTCACTCACCAAGCCATGCGGTAACATCGTTCTGCCACTATCTTACGCCATTGAGGGCAATGTCGAACTTAAGTGTGGGGGGTAGTCTATTATTATGCTTGTGTGAATGTGAATGAATGCTTGGAGAATTGATGTATGCTCAAATTTGAAAAATTTGAGGGCTCCAAGCAATGTTTGCATGATCAAAGTGGCCGGTTTGTGGGAGAATCTCGTGTTTATTGACATTGACCTTGAATTGTTGCATGTGATCGAGTGTGTCCTATGATGATGTCTGAGAGGTGCATTAGGATAGTGCAAGGGTTTAGTTCTCATGTGTGCAAAAATGAATGGATGTCTTGACTCGATTACTTGTTGATTACAATTGCCATGCATTGTGTTTTGTAAATTGGAATAGATGATTGGGTGACTAGGTAGCCATGTGAGTTTTGAGCCGATCGTTTTCTTCTTGTGTGCTTAGATCCCTCTTACCATGGTGAGTAACATAACAATTTTCACTAGTGAGTATGATGGAGGCATAGGATTAGTCCACGCCCAAATGTTGATTGTCTCAAAATGTTTTATCCCCTAGTCAACCCCTTTGAGCCTTGTGACTTTGGGGGTCGTTCTCATGTTAGGAGCTTTTCGCTTGTGAGCTAAATGGTGTTTGGTAGAATGACCCCCCATCCATTCTTCGTGTCTATACATGAGTTGTCCTTGTGTCCCGGAGCTCACGCTTTTGAGTTCTATTGAGGTTCTACATAGAAGGATTTCGTGCGGTTCTTGCTAGGAATGAAAGAGAAAAGGGTGGTGTTCGAGTAAGTTCTTAAAAGAGAGCATTGGTTGTTAAATGTAATATGGCAAGTGTTTTACTCTCTATTACCCCCTAAAAAAGAAAAGAAAATAAAGAAAAAGAAAGTAGAAAAAAAAAGAATCGAAAAAGAGGTAATAAAACGGGGTAAATAAAGTAGAGAGTGCCACAAAGAACAAAATGTATGCTCTATGAGGGGTTTCTGGGCACTCAAGCCATTGAAACACCCACATTCATTGTTATTGAACTCCGTCACTACCATGTTCGAAATGTGATCGCAATAATAGACCGAGGAAGTGCGCTTGAATGTAGTTCATGATGGGTGATAGTTTGGAAGGGAGAAGTTAGGTTTATGGTCGATGCTAGTGGCCATTATTTGTAGGGAAGGTTCTTAGTTGAAACCATAGAACCTTCGGGTTTAGAGTGAATATATACGACCTCATGTTGTGTTTGCCACCACCCAAGAGGCCTTTTCCCCATGTCCAAGACAATTGCCAGTCATTTGAACCCATGTCTAAGACCTCTGGACAAGCTAGTGATGACAACTGTCCCGTGAACTCTAGCATTTAAAAATTGCCGTCGTGGTGTTGAGACGATAGGGTCGAGTGTTGATGATTGTGCACGTTTTTTTGCACCAAATGGTCCCAACCCCACTATTCAAGAGAGTGAGTGATTCATTCTTTCTTTGCATGTCATATCATACCCCAGTGAGGACCTTTGTTGCCCATTCGTTTATTCCTTTGACTTGAATATTATTCATGGTTAGTTGTGGTTGATGAGTGATCTTGTTGAGACTTGCATTGATTTATGAACAAGGTGAGAACTTTTCGTTTGCCCGTTTTGGTGGCCTCGAATGCCGTTTCAGGTAGATGTCAGTATTGCTTGCAACGGTCCCTGTGTTAATTGTCAATAGCCATTGGGATTCGCCACTCTGTGCCCTTTGATTTGTCCCCAAAGTATTTTGTTAGGTTAAGATATTACCTTGTGTGAAATGGTTTGCTTGGGGACAAGCAAATGTCTAAGTGTGGGTGAGTGATTTGGGCCTAAATGTACACTTTTTATCCCAATTTCTGTTTGGTGTTTGTGGCATTTAAGCTTCTGAAAGGGTGGGTTTATGCTAGGTTTCTTGTGTTTCAATGTGTTTCAGAGTGTAACAGGTGAAACCAACCCCGGAGTCGAAAGTTGGAAGAAAAGGCGCAAAGAAGAGGATCAACCGCAGTTCATGGTCAGAGCTTGGAGTTCACGTTCGCCAGGACCGTGAATTGGAACCACAAACCGTGAATAGTAGAGCGTCCATAGGAGTTTCAGAGGTTACTGATGCCGAGGCAACTGGAGCCATGAACCGTGAACTCCATAAGTGAAGCTGCGTGTTTTGATATATGTTCACAGTCCCGGCTTGATGTTCACGAATGTGAAATAGGACCGTGAACTGGGCGCGATCTGTGTATAAACTGAGAGCTGAAGGGAAGAAGAGGGGGCCCAAAAAGTGAGAGAAACCTTCTTCTTCTTGAAACCCTAAAGAGAGAAAGTCACGAACCAAGAGGGAGAAGAGGCTAGGGTTTGCTCCAAGTAAAGTTTTTCGAAGTTCCTCTTAAAGAGAGGATCTCTACAAGCACAAGGAGAGTTGGAGGCATCACAATGATGGCTTCTTTCTTCTTCCTTTGTGTTCTTCCTTTGTCTAGCATGGAGTAGTTTCCCTTTTCACTTGAGCGTTGTAGAACCCTAACTTTTACCATGTAACTGATTTTGTGGATTGAATGATTGTGTGATGGTGGTGTTCAATTTAAGAATTGAGGTATTTTTTCATGGTGATTGTGCATTGTGTGTGCTTGGCAATCTATTGTGCTATTTTAAACTAGCTTAAGAGAAGCCCCCTTATCTTAAGAGGCTCAAATTGAGCTGGGTTTTCTTAGGCATTCCATGCCTCCTAACTAGGTTAATGTAGGGCAAACCTCTAAACTTGAATAAGACACCTTGGTTAATTGTGATTTTGCCGTCCAAACCTTTGTTTGAGGGAGAAGGTAAGTCAACCCTAAATTGCTTCTGCCAAGAGGGCTACAATATAGCCTATAATGCTTTCCTTGGCCTAGCAATTGTGAGAAGGGTTTCTAACCATTGTTGCACCTCCTACGGGTCACAACTGCCTTGTCATACACCGATTCATTTGATCCCACGGTTCATGATAGTTAGTTAGGGGGAAGCAACTCCCGAGTGAAGCTTCTCACCAAGAGTTTTCCACCTTTGTACTTTTCAAGTCTTACTTTTAAATAGTAGATTGTAGAGATTTTAACAAACAACATTCCGCTATATAATGTTTCAAACAATTGAAGTAGGGGTAGATGGGCCGGCCCGGGTTGATATTTACCCTATAGTGCACCCATTTAAGGTTTATACTTGGGTCTTAGGTGGGATTTTATTGTGACATTCGGAGCGAGTCACCCTCCATCTTAGGGTATGTTTTGTGCCCATTCATGTGCTTAAGCCTTTAAACATTGTCAAACACATCCCTATTTCGTTCCTATTTTATTTTGATGTGATTATAGGGTGTATTAGTTAGTATGTGAAAATTAAGTACAAAACAAGGTCACAAGTGTGGAAAAGGGGCAATGATCAAAGATCGTGGCCTAGAAGCCGAAGATCACGACCGTGAAGTCGACCCAGGATCTTCCCCCTTTAGAAGGCCATGATGACATCGTCTAGAGATTGCAGCCTATCCTCAGAACCTCGAGTCCAGAATGCCTATAAAAATACAAGACCCCTTTCCCCATTTCCAGGGATTTAATTTTGGGTGAAATTTCTGGATCTAGAGAGAGAGAAGAGAGAGAAGCTGAAGGGAGACGAAGAGAAGGAGAAGAAAGAGGACAACAACAAATTCGGCGTATTAGTAGGATAAAAAATTTATTTTGTCATTTTTTGTTTGTCACAAAAGGTATAGTGATATGACAAAAATAATATATGTCCTATTTGGTATGCCCAATGTGACAAAAGAAATTGTTGTCAGAATAAGTCGTCAGTTAAAGTGAGTAATGTGACAAATATTTCATGTCACAATTAATTTTTTCAAAATTGGCGTCTCATATCGGGATGTAAGAGACTCAGCGGTGACAAATTTCTTGTTGTCAGAAAGTTCATCATTTAAAGAGAGTAATGTGACAAATATTTTGTGTCACAATTAAGTGTGTCGAAATAGGCATCCCATATCGGGATGTAAGAGATACAAAAGTGACAAATTATATCGTTAGAGTAGCTATTGTCATATTATGCCTTCCCGAATTATTTAAATGACAAAGTATTTTGTTATAATAGATAGCAATAATCCTACGACGAGCTGACAAAAGGGCATGTTGGTCATAATTTAGTGGATTTGCTTTGACAAAGGCATGTTCGTCATAATATAGTGATTTTTTTGACAAAAGGCATTTTCATCAGATTTGCCTATGTTAGACTGAAATCAATCAACCCGCCCGGCACATTTTTTCCCCATCCAAATTTCAGTCCCGCCCAATTTTTAACTGTTCACTATTCAATCCCTCCCAAATTTTAGACCCCAATTTTCATCCCGCCCAAAACTTGAAATGCCCTCTCCCCCAACCAACTTTTCAGGGTGAATTGCAAGTTTGGTCACTCATTTAATAATTTCCACCGCACAATAAAAAAAATATAAAAAGTAATTGAAAGACACAAATAAAGAATCCAAAATCCCCCGTCTCTCTCCACCATCGTCTCGTCCCTCTCTCGCTCTTCATATCAGTAGTCTCTGCCAAAAAATTCCTAGATCCACCCCCACCATAGTTCGTCGGTTTTCTTATGATTCTTCTCATCCTCTTCCCACCTCTCGGAGGCAAAGCAGGGGATTGAAACTGGAGGAGAAGCGCTAGAGTACAAGGTCGCGTCCGCGTCCACAGCCGCGCAACGAGAAGCAGCGAAGTGGCCAGGATGGCCAGGGCATACCGTGTTCAGCCTTATAGTTCCGTTACTGAAAGTAGGTAGCATTATCGGAAAAGGGCGAGATGATTAAAAAGATGTGCGAGGAAACTCGAGCACTAATCCACACCCTCGAAGGCCCGCTCAGTATTCTCGATCGAATCGTCAGTATTTCTTTTCTTGAACTTCCAATCTGCTTCTTGTTTGTTGAGTTTTCTCTTTCTTTATTGTAGTCTGCGATTGAAAGTTTTGAGCTTTGATTGGTTTTCTTCATCCAATTGTGAATTGAGATTTGCCCATAGTATGCAAACCCTAGTTCTTGGTTGTATTGTTCTGTTATGGAATTGTCGTTTATTCAAGAGATATAAGATTTTACCTGTGTCCTAGGTTTGAGCCCTTGGAATATGCTCCATCTGTTATTATCTAATGCAGATAGTGAACCCTGACCAAGCTCGCAAAATCTATGAGGCATTGAAGAAAAAGGGTCTGCAGTTGGCCTTGTGGAGTATGAAGGGGAACAACATGGTTTCCTCAAGGTATGAAGATCTGGTTTTTTGTTTCTTCTAGTCACAATAATTATCTTAGTTCGAAAGAGACCGAAATTAATATATATTGGGGTTGCATGGAGACCGAGAATATTAAGTTCCAGGCATTTTATGTAAAATTTCTGCATACGAAAGAACTTTCAGAACCTGAAAATGAGAGCATGGTTTACATTTTGACATGAATTTTCATAAATCACGCCGTGAGATTGTTCAGAAAGTCATGAAGAAAAAGGTGAAGTATGACCGAAGGAGAATCCAAGATCCGCAAAGGAGTTAGAATGTTTTGTGTCATGGTGGACAACTTAGAGTGTTTTGTTATGATGAACAAGGAGTTAGACTGTTATGAAAATGGTTGTAATGTTTTGGATCTTTGGTAATCTTTCCATTATCAGGTTGCAATGCAGGAGACAATTTCAAATTATGAAATTTTTGAAGCAGGTCAAATGTGAAAACAATGTCATTTCGTTACATTATGTATATTGCCTGACAAATTGTTCTCTTGTCATATTAGACATGAGACAAATAAACAACCTTTCGCGACGACTAATACTCGTCATAATATGTAGTTATGACAAAATATATTCATCATAATATTCAGTTATGACAAAATAATGTCATCACAATAAACACTTGTGACAAAATGTAGTCGTCACAATATACAGTTATGACAAAATATAATCGTGTAATATGATGAACAATTCTCCCAAAATCACCATATTATGACAACCGTAATGACAAAATATATTGTCATAACATCTCTGTTTGCCACAATAGACTACCCAAAACCTCAACTATACTGAAAGTAAATGTGACAACCTTGTATTAAATTTTTGCCACATTTAACCTATCCTGATAGCAATAAAATGACAAACCCTAGTGACAACACCTATTGTCATATTATACCTAATATGACAAAATGGGTATCTAATATGACAAAATTTTCTCGTCATAATAAGCAGAATTTGTTGTATCCCCAACTTCAAGTCTTCTTCTATTTCTACCATGTATCTTCTTCACTACTTTATAAAGCAGTCCTCTAAGGTACTAGGGGTTCTAAACCGCAAACCCTACCTTTAGGGTTTATTATGTATATATGGATATTTTAGGTTCTGAATGAATGAATGTGTTTTCCTAGTAGATTCTTGATGTCACTCTTTCCTAATTGATGATGCTTGGGCAACTGGCCCCAATCTTCTCTCTTAGCCTGCTTTATGCTACCGCGTTGGATACGGAGTTCTATGGTTAGAAGGGTATGCGTCATCTGGCGAGTATAGGTTAGATGAGTAAATGGGGGCCTATAGTGGTCGAGGCGACCAAACCCCTGCTATAGGTAGCCTTCCTAGATGAAACCCGGAATGAAAACTCGATGCGGATGGTGGATAGTGTCCATTGAAATGAGCCATAAGCTTAATGCCCCAAATATAATAGCCTAGATCGAGGTGACTGAAACATGGGTTTAAGGGTTGTGTGTGGATAATGACGAAGGCCCACGAAAAAGAGCTCACTCACCACATTCGATAGCCCTAAGTATCTATACATGCATAGTATCCCTAAGCTAGGGGGGGATTAGTTCCCCGAAGTACCTGCTTTTAGCTTTGATCAACCTCTAGACTAATGTTTCCTTATATCATCCACTCAAAACCTCAAAAACCGATTACCTAATTAACAATAAGGTGGGAATTAGGCTAGGGTACCAGGACCCAAGTAGAATACGACCTTGATTACCACTTTACGGCAATGCCGTCCTAGGTTAAACTTGGCTTAGAATGGGATAGTTGTTGATACGTCCAAACCACTGAAAATAACATGCACAAATTCAAGTGATCAGGCTTGGCTGCTTACATTGCTGCAACATCAAACAAAAGCTCATCTTCGTACTTGTCGACTTCGAACTTGATCTTCACTTGCTTGTTGACTTTAATCACACCATGTCGTTGAGCAGTGTAAATTATAAGGCTTGGGAAGTTTGCCTGTGCTCAGCCCAAGTTTCTTGATCACATCAAAGCTCACAACATTCGTACAACTTCCCCCATGGATGATGATTGAGAGCGATTCTCCATTGACAGTCTAGCGAGAATGAAACAGATTGTCCCTCTTCTAAGTATATGAAAGATATTCGACGGTAAGGGTTCTGCGATTTACTCCTATGTTAGGGGCATCAATTTTAATTTTCTCGTCAACTTCTTTGTCCTCAATCAAGATATTTTCTTCATCGGAGAGGTATTCTCCACCAGAGTCTTCAAATTCGGACATTGGTTTGCTTTATGGCCCCTTCCATGGCCCTTGAAACATTATATACCTCCTTAACATCCTGGAGGGGTTGGAGCATTGTTTCGAGGTGCGGATTTGGTGTTGTTTATTCTGGGTTGAGGTGGATTGGAGTCAGCATTGGACTCTGCCACTAGTTTGGGTGCCGTTGAGTACCTTAGACCTATCATCGTCTTTTGCTGCCTCTCTATCTTGATTGCGAGGTGCACAACCTCCTTCAACTCAACACATGATTGTAGCTCGAACTCCAGACAATTTCTAGGTTCAATTCGTGAAGAAATCAGGTAATTGTTGCCTCCCGATCTTCCCTGAAATCTGCTAGCATCATAAGCAGTTCCAGTTCCCAAAAGTAGTCTTCCACTGACCTTGATCCCTGCCGAATTTGTTGTAGGGATTTGTGTAATTTGCGCTGGTAATACCTGGCATGAATCGCTTCCTCATGAGGCTTCTCATGTCAGCCTAGGTCTTGATTTCTGGCTGCAAATTCCTCCGGCTTCGGAGACAAATTTGCTCCCACCACTGCGGAACATAGTTTGTAAATTTGTACGTGACAAGGAGGACCTTCCACGATTCAGGGCAATTGCCACACTAGAATAATAACATCACTTTTCTCTCCCAATCTAGGTAGCTTGACGCGTTGTTAGAGCCTGACAAAGATGATATAGACTGTTTGACACCTCTTAGGTCTGCAACTGCGTTTTCCAGTGGGCAGCGATCATGATCACAAAATTCGTGATGGCAATCACGGTGGTCGTGCTCCATAGTGATCAGTCGTCGCTCCAAATCCTGGATACACTCCCCTAAATCAGGATCTATTCCTTTTGGGGCACCTTGGTTCCGATTTGCTTTATGAATTTCATCTTTCCCTATTAAATTTCCCGGTGGAACAGGGTTGTTCGTCGCCGTCTTTAGCCTGGCCAATTGGCGATTGATTTGCTCAAATTGTGCCTCTAATGGGGTGTTTACTAGGCATGATTGTTTGCAACAATTCAGTGATGTTAATGGGCTGATCCCCCATTGTTTGATCTTTGAATTGAGTCTCTTCCTCATAATCAGATTCCTCCTCAGGTTTGCGACGTGAGATGGGGTCTTTAGACCTTCTCCTCGAGGAAACTGGTCCTCGAGGTTTGGGACGCTTCATTGTGTTTGAACCAGGCTCTGATGCCACTTGATGAGCCCTGACTTGGGTATCAATGATTCGACTCACGCAACTCTTCAAATCCAATAGTCGAATTGAAACTTGAACAAAACAGGGTATCTGTTTAAGTGTTTTGGGATGGAAATTTCATTCAATCTTTCACAAGGAAGAAGGCTTGAGCAGTATAAGTAGAAGCCATACAAAGATTAATGTGTCTAATTGATCGATACAAGCACTCAAGCAACTCAGAATCCACTAAGCAACTCAAACAATTCATGAAGCAAAGCTTAATGAACGAAAACTCAAAGGTTTGTACTCAATCAACAAATTCTGAATTACAATGTAATATAATAGGCTTTAAATAGAACTTAACAAAGCTATCAACTACAAAAGATTTCCTAAGCACAATGGAACCAAGAAATCGTACTCAAAACTAATAAAGAATAGAAATCCTAGTGCCGTAAGGAAGCAGTTTGCTTGTGGTGCAAGACAAAGTTCTAGGCTCCAAATGATATTGCAGATGACGTTCGAAGCTTTAGAGGTATGCCCTAGATTAGCCCATTCCTTTACCAAACCTATCTTGCTTCGACTCTCCCTCATCTAGATCGAATAAGCCCTCAGAGAAGGGTATCCGAACACGGCTCCAGCCTAGGCCAAAATTGCGCAGTTTCTCTATGTCTTCATAACAACTTCAACGACTTGGTTAATGACCTTAGGGACTTGTCTTCGGACAAACCAACCTTTAGAGATGTAGATCAACTCTTTCTTTTCATCGTCGAACTTTCCTTTGGCATTTTCACTGATCCAATTGTAAGATATGAATCCTCAAAGTAGGCACCATGATACGAGTTTAACACTTTGCCAAATTTTGCCTCTCTTCTTGCCAACTTGCATTGCTTCTTTGGCAAGTAATAACGACTTATGTACTTGACTACTTGGTATCATATCATCTACTTGCGCTGAGATAACTGGAAGGTCTACCATTTATCATAACAAAAAAGGTTGATGTCATGACACAAGCTCATGAATCAAAATTGCCATTCCACCCTATCATAATCCTTCTCCATATCAACCTTTAACGCCATGAAACCCTGTGTACCTGTCCTTTTATTCTATAACTAATGCATTACCTTATGACTAATGAGCACATCATCCACAATTTGTTTACTGCGAATTAAGCCATTTTGCCCAGGCGATGCAATCGCAGGGACATATCTCGCTAATCTTTCCGCTAATATTTTAGCAATAATTTTAAACACAAACTGGCAAAGACCTATCGGCCGAATTTGCTTCGTTTGCTCAACTTGATCAACCTTTTGTACCAATGTCAGCGAGATATGATTAAAATTCTTAAGCATTGACCCTGTCGAAAAGAAATGGGAGACAACTGATATCACATCTTCTACCACTATGTCCCAGAAATTCCTGAAGAAAATTCAAGTCAATCCATCAGACCACGAGGATTGGTGGATGCCAATTTGCAAAGCTAATCTTCTAATTTCCTAAAGGGAAACTCGACCTACTAGCTTCTTGTTCATTATAGGTGTGCCTTTTCTCTCAGTTGGAAGCCGAGCAACCTATTTCTGCATAGATTATACATCACCAGCCTTGGTAGTAAAGAGAGAGCCATAAAAATCACAAGCCACCGCCGATTTCTCTTCCTTTCTCATCACCCAATCCCCTTCCTCCATGAACAAGCCCGAAATATAATTCCTTCGTTTCCGCGTTTGAGTGACCATATGGAAATAAGATGTGTTTTTGTCACCTTCTTGCAACTAATTCATCCTGGACTTTTTCTTCTAGTAAATTCATCCTATTTTTATCACCTTCCCTGCAATGCCCATCCTTATAAAACTACCATCTCCAAAATATCTCCACACTCCCACTAGGAGACTCGTCCTAAGTGTTTAAAGGCTCGAGGCATCCCAAAGCTCCCTAGGAGGACGAAAAATAAAAAAATAAATGGTCCAAGGACTCCACCTCCCCCAAAACAACCGGGCAAAAAGCCACACCCATGACACCACGAAAAGATAGGGCCTCCCTAGTAGGAAGAACTCGCCTAATTATTTGCCAAAGAAAATATCTCAACATAGGTGGAACAGGAGCACTCCAAATCCTTCCCATTACTTTTTATCTCACGGCTTGACATCCTGCTTGAGAGAGGGCCCACACCCCTTTCTAAGCTGGGTTGCCAAGTGATATCTTGACTTAATCGAATAATCCCCAGACGCCTCACGATGCCACACTAATTTATTCGGGATAGGAATCGGAGGAAGTGGAATAGTAAATATTTTTGGAACTACCTCACCTAGAAACAACAACCAAATATGTTCCCCATTCCACCGTCCGGTACCCGCGAGATAGGAGAAGCAATCGTTCCCCGAACTATTCCTATCTCCTATCGCAAACAAGGAGGATTTCCGACCTACCATCGGAGCCCCTGCTGAAGCAATGCTCGACCATGAAGATTACCACGCCACCCTCAAGAAGGTAAGGAACCAGAACCATCATGAAGAAAGAAACGATTCGTAAAATACTTCCCCTCATAAATACGTGCTAACAATGAATTGGGTTCTTTCAGAAGCCACCACGCAATCTTGGCAAAGGCCAGATTAAATTCCTCAAACTTGCGGAACCCCATTCCACCTTCTGCCTTACTCACGCTTAGGGCCTTCCAAGCCACCCAATGGATCCATCTCTCATCTTGTTTGGATCCAAATCACGGTAGAGAGTGGAAGGCAACCAAAAATAGGGCATGCCATGAATGGGGAGAGCATTTTCCACTCCTTTCAGCATGACCTCTTTACCCGTGATATGACCTAAACCTCGAGGTCTCACTGATCAAACTCACGCAACCTTGATCAATCAAGAGATTGATCGATGAAAGGGCGTCTCGAAGCAAAACAGGGTGTGGTGTTTGGGTGGAAGGATTGACGTGAAATTTCAACACAAGTTGGAAAGAGGCTCATGCAATATCACTGGTAGTATCTCGCCCACATTCAAGATGATTGCTTGAATGATACAAAGAAGGAGCAGGAACTGGAATTTACCAATTGGCAAGTCAAAATTCACGAGCAGAAAACTCAATGAACCAAGGAATAATTTTGAATGAACTTGAATTCATTACAACAAGGTTGTGAAGGCCTCTATATAGAACAAAAACAAACCTAATTTGACTAAAAAACTAACTAGGAAACATATAACTAATTAAGCTACTGAAATGGTAAAAGAATCCAAACATAACAAGGAAAAGAACTTTGCCACACTTAGTTTCTTCTTAAATAAGAAAGTGACTTCCTGTGCAAGTAATCAAGCAAGCTGCCATAGCTACTTTGAGTTCTTCGTTCGAAGGCTTCCAAGTAAGTCGAGCTCAACCAACTCTAGTACATTATTCAACAAGTTTGGACTTTGAATTCCAACTCGCAGATGTCCTCGCTGTCCCTCAAACGAGTCTAATAAGGCTACAAAGTAGGTACCCCAAAATGGTTGTCATACTTAGCCAAAAATACAGTTTCCTTCCTTTCTTCATCCCATGTTTTGATTCGTTTTGTGCACTTCAATGGGACACAATTTAGGTCATAAATCAAGATCACATCAGGCCCTCCCTGTTTAAAAATCTTTGTCCTCAAAGCTTGTACCGTTCTACAAGAGAAAACAAGATCAGAGAGTACTCGACTTGGGTCTAGAAATTGAGAGTCCAAATGCACCAAAATGGTCTCCAAATTCCCACTGCCTCATGTCCTCTGTACAAATGGCAAACAACAACAGGGATAATGGATCAGCCTGTCTAAGTCCTCTACTTGCACTGAAATAACCGGAAGTTCTACCATTCATAATAATCGAAAAGGTTAACATCATGACACAAGCCCGAGCCATTTAAAAATGGTGATTCCACCCTATCATAAGCCTTCTCCATATCAAACTTTAACGCCATGAAACCGTGTTTACCTATCCTTTTATTATGTAAGTTATGAATTACCTCATGACCAATGAGCGCATTATCCACAATCCATCTACCACATAAAACCATTTTGCCCAGGCGATACAATGTCAGGGAGATATCTAGCCAATCTTTCTGGTGGTATTTTAGCAATAGTTTTATACACAAACTGGCAAACACTGATTGGTCAAATGTGCTTCATATGCTCAACCTGATTTACCTTCGGTACCAAAGTCATCTAGGTATAATTAAAATTCTTAAGCATTAACCCTGTCGAAAAGAAATGGGAGACAACTAATATCACAACTTGTCCGACAATGTCCGAGAAATGCCTGAAGAAAATTCAAGTAAATCCATCATACCCCAGGTATTGGTGGGCGCCAATTTGGAAAACTGTTGTTCTAATTTCTTTAGGAGAAACTTGACCTACTAGCTTCTCGTTCTTTGTAAGTGTGAATTTTCTCTCAATTGTAAGCCGAGCAACCTGTACCTGGATGGATTGTTCATCAATAGTACTAGTAGTAAAGAGAAAGCCATAAAAATCACAAGCCACCCCCGATTTCTCTTCCTCCGTCTTCACCTAATTCCATTACCCTGTGAACAATTGATTCGGGCCCAAATGTACACATTTTACCCCTCATTTCTTATTCGTTTAGCTTAGTATTTCATCGTTCCTCGACATATTTCATGGTAGGTTGTACTTGTTTTGATACATTTCAGGTCCTAGCATGTGTGGAAGGGTCGAGGTCGAATTTTGGGATAATTGGAGATCAAAAAGCGCAAAAACCAAAGAAAAGTCCGAAGTCACTATTTGGATGCAATTGTCATGGTCTAGCGACCGTGACAATTGCCTCGTAACAGTGAAGTGAAGGCGTTCAGGAAACAGCCGCAGTTCACGGGCGGACAAGGCAGTTCACGTTCTCCTAAGACCGTAAACATGGGCCACAAACCGTGAACACCTAGGCGTCCAGCGAGGTTCCAGAAGTTACTAACGACAAGGCAGTTCACGGTCTCTCAGACCATGAACTAGGGCCATTGGCCGTGAACCCAAGAGAGTGAAGATGTGCGTTTTGGACAAAACTGAGTTCACGGACACGTTTAAGTGTTCACGGTCGTGAACTGGCCTACGCGTCCGTGAACTGGTCATTTTCGGGCAAATATGAAGACAACAGCGGAGAGAAAGAAGAAAAAGCTGGTTTTTGAAGAGGAATTGGTTTATTTCTCTAGGGTTTGAATCCAAAACACCAAAGGGGAGTTCTAGTGAGAGAGAGAGAGAGAGAGAGAGAGAGAGAGTGCTTGAGTGATCTTGGAGCTAATTGGAGGCTTGGGTTGATCTTGAAGAAAAGGATTCAAGCCTAGAAGAAGAAGAAGATCTTGTGCCCAATTTGTAATGTCTCTCTTCTCTCTCTAGAAACTCACCCTCTTCTCTTGGTTTAAGAACCCTAGGTCTAGATTTGGGTTTAATGTTGATGTATGTAACACATTCCATGTTTGATTGATGATTTTACTTAATTGATGGATGTGTTCATGAATGACATGAGTTGGGTTTCCATTTTCATGTATTGAGCTTTTGACCAAGGAGTGAGAAAATCCCCTTAGATCCCATTTTTGGCGTCTTTGGGTCGCTCCTCACCCTATATCATCCGGGTAAGCCCCGAGGGAGTCGATTCCATCAATCTCTTACGATATAGGATTGCCCTAGGTTAAATATAGCCTACCACATTCATTGATTTGCCAGTCCGGGTCATTCCCGAGGGAGTCCATCTCCTAACGGTAGAGTAACTGAGTCAATCGTGATTTTGACCTAGGAGGGAAACAAATCCTCACTCCATATCGTCCGGGTAATCCCCGAGGGAGTCGATTGGACCGAAAATAGGGGGATTTAAACCCGGAGAGCTCCAAACCTTGTAAATATCTAGGTTAGTGGTTAGTCTAGGTTAGTTAGCTTAGTTTTATTAATCACTATCCTAGGATGGCTGGATAATGAACCCTAAACCTGAAGTAGGGTAAGCCTAGATCCACGTGGTACGATAAATTCTTGTTGTTTGCTTGCCTTATGCTACACCCGGTCGCCGGTTATACTTGTCCCGCGATTGGGATGTTGTAGTTAGAACGAGTCAACAATCCCAGAATAAATTTCCTTTGTTTCCGAGTTCGAGTGACCATATGGATATAAGATGTGTTTTTATCACCTTCTTGCGGCCAATTAGTCCTGGCCTTTTGCTTCTAGTAAATTTCTTCATTTGTCCAAGCAATTTGGAGTTCTGCCTCTAGTTTTCTAATTCAATCTAAGTCCACTCACTACTCGTCCCCTCGGGGAGATTGATTTCTCTCTCCAAAGTTTGAGTATGCCAGGTTGAATTAGACGTACTAATCCTAATCCAATCACATAGCAAATGTCATAAAATTCTGTATTTCTGGATTCTCCACCGATCTATGATACAAGCACAATCAAATGCAATTCCTCATTGATACGAAGCATTGATTCGGGTCTATTTGTACACTTTTTACCCCCTTTATCCTTAGATGTTTGAGGCACTTTTACTCCGCGAGGTTCGGTTTTACGCTGGGTTGTGGTTGTTTTTAGTATGTTTCAGAGCATGGCCAGTGAAATCGACCCATGGAAAGGAAGTTGGACAAAAAGGGTCATAAACCGGTCAAAATGGAGAACAACAACAGTTCACAATGGAGGCTAGAGGTTCACGGTCATCCAGACCATGAAGAAGAGGCAAAGACCATGAATTGCGAGGAATCCAGAAGGGTTTTGTCCATCTCGCAAGTATAAACCAGTTCATGGTCACTCGACAGTAAAAACCAGCTCCTGACCATGAAGCACGTTAATGAAACGACGCCTCGTTGCTCGAAATCACCGTCCAGGCCAGAGGTTCATGGCCGTGAAGTGGGATCGTGAAACGCCATCGATCTGGGTATATAAAGGTAGTGAGTGGAAAAAGAAAGAGGAACCTAGTGAGAGAGACTACTTCTTCAGATTTCTAGAGTGAGAAAGTGACGACAAGAGGAGAAGAGAAGTTAGGGTTTCATCCAAGATATGAGGTATTTTCATGAATATAGTGTGTGTTCTTGCATTTCCAATTCTTATGCCAGTTTGACCTAGGTAGAGGGAAATCTCCTTGTTAAGAGGCTTGTAAAAGCTGGAATTCCTTGGCCATTTGTGTCACCTACCTAGGTTGAATTAGGGCAAACCTCTTAATACGTATTAGCACCTTTGGGAGGTTGTAATTTGGTCGTCCAAACTATAGTTCAAGGGTGAAGTTTAAGCAACCATTAGTCGATTGGGCCAAGAGAGCTACCTTGGTAGCTTGATTTGATATCCCTTGGCCTAGAGACCAAGAGAGTGACGGTTGTTCACTTGTTGCACTTCCCTACGGTTAACAACCGGTTTTACCAGACATATGTATTCGATCTGACAAATCATGATTGTTAGCTAGGGGGAGCAACTCCCAGGCGAAGCCTTCTTAATTAGTGTTCACACCATTTACTTTTCCAATCGTTTTAGTTATAGATCGTATTTTTAACCAAAAACCAATTGCTAGATAATGTTTCAAACAATCGAAGTAGGGGTACATGGATCATCCGAGGTTTGACTTTTTAAACATACTTGCTCTATATTGCACCCGGTTAAGGTTTATACTTGGGCCTTAATTGGGGTTTTATGGTGATATTCGGGACGAGTCAAGTTTTTGGCGCCATTGTCGAGGATCCTTCGGTCCGTTATTTTTAAAATATTGTTTGGTGTTAATCTAGCGTCTACTTTTTGTTTGGTGAGTGTGAATTTTGCTTGTGTTATATGAGTTGTGTTTCTTTGAAGTGTGTGTAGGAGGGTGTATGACCCGGAGTAATCCCACACCTTTGGTGCCACTTGACGAGGATCTCAACCGCACTCTCCAACTTTTGGCTCATTAGAGGGAGCTGGCAGAAGCAAGGAGAAGGATTGGAGAGAAGGGACAACCACAAGTTGGTCCCGAAGTTGAAGGAGTTTTAGTTGAGGAAGGAAGTGAAGCCAAGATGGCGGCTAATCAAAATGCTCAAGAGGGAGCCGAGGCGGCGGATATTTCACCAACCATTTTGCATCCACTCATGGCCACCAACAATTTTGAGATCAAGCCCGACCTCTTCACATTGAGAGAAAACAATGTGCAATTGCATGGGCTTAATGATGAGTCTCCGAGGGAGCATGTGCAGAGGTTTATCGAGATTAAGGGAAGTTTGAAGATCAATGGGGTGCCCGAAGATGCTTTAAAGTTGAGACTATTTCCCTACTCTCCAGCGGTGAATGCGCTCAGGTGGCTCAAAAATAGACCACCCCTCTCGATTACCACATGGGACGACTTGCTCAACAAGTTCATGGCCCGATATTGTCCACCTTCCAAGATGGCGGAGTGGCTCAAGAAGATAACATATTTCACCCAAGAAGAGGATGAGACGTTGAGGGAAGCATGGGAGAGGTATTATGACTTTTTCCTCCAATGCCCACATCATGGATTTGAAGAGAATTTTGGGATTGAGACTTTCAACGACGGTCTCCACCAAGAAGACAAGATTCTCATTGACTCTCTATGTCAAGGGAAGTTAGTGAACAATACTCCACCCGAAGTAACCCAATTGCTTGAAGATATGTCAACAAAAGGGTATGATTGGGGTTTGACGAGAAGTGGTGGAAGAGATGCCAAGAGAGGAGTACACTCCACGGAAGTGAATCCTCCACCTGCCGCAAAGATTGACCGGTTGATTGATGCTCTTCTCGAAGATAAGAACCAAGGGAAGAGACCGTTGATGGCATGTGATTGGTGTTCAAGTACCAACCATGAAATTTCAGAGTGCCAATTGATGAAGGAAGCAAGTACTCCTAGGAACAAGTGAGCTTCATTGCCATTGCTAGGGTGAACAACATCCCCTATAGGAACACTTACAACCCGGGGTGGCGAAAGCATAAGAACTTCTCTTTTTCTTCCCCAAGCAATCCAAGACCCCTGCGACTTCCAAGGACCAACGGGGAATTATCAACCAAGGCCTCCTTTCATTCAATGAAGGCCAAAATTTCAAAGCTCGAACTTCCAACAACTATTCCAAGTGAAAGGTGGTGAAGGGTACCAACAGTAACAACCCGAAAAGTTTACAAAGCTTGAAGACCTAGTTACCACCTTTGTGAGTATAAGATCTCTGAAGTTCGAGAAGATTGAGCAATTCATGGATGTAGCAACAACCAAGTTTTCTTTGGTTGAGGAGGGTCTAAGAAGTCATCAAGCGATTCTTCAAAACTTGGAGACTCAAATTTTCAATCTTGCTAAGATCCTCACCGAAAGACCGAGGGGAGCTCTACCTTCCCAAACGATTGCCAACCTCAAAGATGAAAACGCTGGTTGCAATGCTATTCTCTTGAGGAGCGGGAAGGTAACTCCGGAAGTTGTTGCTAAAGAAGTGACCTAAGAAGAGAAGAATCCTCCCAATGGTCGATGATCGAGAAGGCACGAAAGGGGAGAAAGAAGAGACTAAGAAGGCATCGCCAACGGCAGCCCAAGTGGCTTAGTACAAGCCTGCTCTTCCTTCCCTACAAGGGTGCATAAGGACCGATTGGAGGTGGAGTGAAACATCTCGTTCCTTTTGAAACCAAAACCATAACTCAAACAAAAAACCGGTTACTCCAAAGCAAACCAAACCACTTTTTAAAACAAACAAACTTGCACAGTTTACGAATTTCAAGCGAAAAGTTCCAACACTTGATCAATCACAATCTAAATACTTAAAACAACTTAACCTAGAATCTCCAGTTTATACTCATAATCATAAACAATATAATTAAACTATTCTAACTCTGGCTCCTCACGAGCTCCCTGGGATCTTGTCCATGTTGGTACGAATACCACATCCGCTAACCCTTCCTGAACCTGTTGAGTGAGAAGGGGTCAATCTCGTCGTTACTTACGAAGGCCTTGTGATAGACCGTTAATTGCACATGTTTTCACCCCTATTCTTACACCGTTTGAGATGTTGATTCTCGTGTTTTAGGCCGATTTCATGCTAGGTTGTTCTTGTTTGTGATATTTCAGGTCCTAGTAAGTGAATGAAGGTTTGGGAACTAGTTCGGGGTCGATTGGACGAAGATCGGACGTGTGGCGAGAAGCCGAGGATGCCACACGGGCACTCCTAAAACCCACACGGCCGTGTAAGTAACCCATGTGGCCGTGTGGGATTTACCGAGCCTTCACACGAAGATCTTGGGTATTCCACACGGCCGTGTGTCCCTGGCCGTGTAGGAAGCCTGAAGTCCACTTAATCGAAACTCCGCGTTTTGACACTCACACGGGCAGCTGGGTAGGCCACACGGCCGTATGGCCTGGCCGTGTGATCGGGAAAATCTGGGTTTTAACAGAGCCCTAGAGAGAGAAAGTGCGAAGAACACATCCTTGAAGTGATTTTGGAGATGGGTTTCAACAAATCAAGCTTGGAGATCATCATAGGAGTGAAAATCATCATCCCCGAGCAGATTCTTCCCATTGTTATAAGTATGACTGCTTTGTATTCTGTTTTCCCCTCTCTCTCTATGGAGTAGAACTCTCTCTCTCACTTGGGTATGAAGAACCCTAGTTCCATGTGTTAGGGATCTTGATTGTAATGACTTGGGATTGTTATACTGTTCGATTATAATCGAATGATGCATGATTCAATGAATTAATTGAAGTCTGATCAGCTTTTCTTGATTTCTGCTGCAACCTGAGATAGATAGAATCTGATTAGGTTGTTAGAGCTTCATCATTCGGTAGTAGTGGATTGGTTATACGAGAGTTAGTCAATCTGCTGCTTTGTACTGGAATCCAATTCCAGTAGTGGAGTTCTGTGTTCATAGCCTCAGCTTTCTATTCCGGTGAAGACTAGTCGTCTGCCGGGTAGTTGGACTGAGAGGGCTTGGTAAGCTTAAGAGATTCCAAGCTACTGTCGGATCTTCCGCAGTTTAATCAACAGTAAATCAACCCAGGGTAATTACAACGGAGACCTAACCAAGGATCTAGGGGGACTCATTCCCGAGTGACTCTTCCCTTGCTTTAGAAAACTGAACCATTTCCTGCTTTCTTACTGCTTCTAGTTAAAACAACAATCACTCGACTTAGTTTGCTAGATAATAGATAATCACGGAGTAGGCAGTAGATCTAGACCTCGGGTTGAAATTAGAACTTGCCACTTTACTGCATCCCTGGACTGCGATTGCACTTGGTCGCAGTTTGGTGTTGTGTTTTTGCGTGTCATGTTTTTGGCGCCATTTCCGGGGACCCTCTAGGTTATTGGGGAAACGTGAAAGTTTGTTACTCTAGATTTTTCTTTACTGCATTTTTCTCTCTTCCACCTGTGTGCCTTCACGGGTTGCTTTTGCTGGTTGTGTGTAGGTAGTGCATGACCCGTAGCCAGTCGGGAGCACTACTACCATTAGACCAGGAGCTTGAACGGACCTGTAGGAACTTCAAGCGGGCTCTAAAGGCGCGACTGGCTTCGGAGGAGGCGCTAGCACAACTGCAAATCGCCGACGAAGAAGAGATGGCTGACCCACAGGACCATGATGTGGTCATTCCTGAGGAGCAGACCATGGGATACTACTGGACCGCTAGGGCCGCGGAAATGAGGTCACCCATTCAGCACCCTCTTGTGCCAGCGAACAACTTTGAGGTGAGCACCTCGGTCATCACGATGTTGCGCGGTTCGGTGGTGTTCCGTAGCAAGGAGGTGGAGTGCCCCCGATCACATCTGAGGTGATTCCACGAGCTGATCGATGGAATCAAGATAAATGGGGTCCCAGCCGATGCCATCTAGCTGAGGTACTTCCCATTTACTCTGGAGGGGCAGACCAAGGAGTGGCTAGACACTCGACCTCCAGGCTCGATCACTACGTTCACCAACCTGGCGGACAAGTTCCTCACTCGCTACCATCCCCCGTCCAAGACGGCGGACCTGCAGAAGCAAATCACCCACTTCACTCAGGATGAAGATGAGACCATCCGGGATGTTTGGGAGAGATACACCAGTCTCTTCCTCAAGTGCCCCAACCATGGTTTTACCGACGCCTTCAAGGTGGGCACCTTCTACCATGCACTCTTCCCGGAAGACAAGCAGCTGATTGACTCGGTCTGTGGCGGGAATATGCTCACCAAAACACCGCCACAGCTGAATCAACTTTTTGAAGAAATGGCAGAGCAGGGATATGATTGGGGAACTGCCAGGAGATCGAGAAGAGCACCAGGGCGAGGTGTGCATGCTGTAGCTACCCAGTCATCTGATATGGTGCAGGTGGTATCGAAGTTGGTTTCAGCCATCGATCGCTGTGGAATGATTGCAGGCACCGGACAGCAGCAGGCGATGCTCTGTCAGTGGTGCGAGAGCACCCATCACACGGTGGAAGACTGCCAGGCGATGAGGGAGTCGACTACACCCCAGGAGCAGGTGAACTTCATCAATAATGCTAGGCGCAATGACCCCTACAATAACACGTACAACGAGGGGTGGCGCCAGCATCCCAACTTCTCCTGGGCTGGGGCCAATCCCAGACCCCCAGCCTCCCAAGGACCTCCAGGCTTCCAGAGGCTGCCATATCAGCCCAGACAGGGGCAATTCCAGCAGCAGCAGCAGTCTCTCTACCAGCCCATGCAGGGGCATGCTGCTCAACCACAGCCGCAACCTTTCCAACAGCCAGGTGCAGCCCCCTGCAACCCCAGTGCAGAATGATCCGATGGTTGAATTGCGGGACTTGGTGGGTTCTCTTGCCAGTTCCAGTGCTCAGAAATTCAATACTATCGAGCAGTTCATGGAAAAGGCCTCGGGCAAATTCCTGGCTCTTGAAGATGGCCAGAGGAACACACAGGCTGTCTTGCAGGATATTCAAACCCAGCTGGGGAGTGTGGTTCAAGCAGTGGTGCAGAGGGCTCCAGGTAGTTTTACTATCCCGTGCAGAACAAGCTTCCGCAGAAGCAGAAGGACCCAGGTAGTTTTACTATCCCGTGCTCTATCGGTAAATTGAATGTAGAGAGGTCCTTGGCGGATAATGTCATGCCATATAAATTGTTCAAGAAACTAGGCCTAGGTGAACCCCGTGCAACTAGGATGAGTCTTCAATTAGCTGACCGATATATAGTTCACCCTAGGGGCATAGTGGAAGACCTTCTGGTTAAGGTTGGCAAATTCTTTTATCCTGTGGATTTTGTTGTCTTGGACATCAATGAGGACACAGAAGTGCCCCTTATACTGGAAAGGCCTTTCCTGGCCACCGCCAAGGCTCTCATAGATGTACATGATGGGACCTTAGTCTTGAGTGATGGCGAGGAGCGAATAACATTTTCCATTGCTAATACTCTCCATGCTTCTTTGCCTTTGCATGCTGTTTCTCACCAGGAGCACGAGTCTGTCGTGTATCCTTCCGTGCTTCCCATTTTGCAGGACCCCTCTCACATATCTTCGCCGCCACTCCAATCCACTACGTTGCCAAATGATAAGATCAAGGAGGAGTGGCGGCCGAAGCTGCAGGTAGCTAAGCCTGCTCCCAAGAAAACCGGAGACCACTATGAGCTGGTCCCGCCTCCTAAGCCTCGACCGCCTTGGTTATCCGAGTATTCACTCGCTTGCATCATGCCGGATGGCCAGGTCGAGTTGACGAGTGCTGGTGGCCACATTCGTCGTGTGCATGGCCATCACCTGAAGCTGTACCTCAAGAGCGATGTGGATCCGCTCTTGAAGGCACCTGCTCCTTCACCTCACTGAGCATCCACTCTACTGGCGTCCAGCTAAAAGACGGTAAAGAAGCGCTTGTGGGGAGGCAACCCCACCTAGGTTTGCATTTTCTTACCTTTTTTCTTTTGATTTTTGTGTTTTTTTTAGTCTTGAGGTGTTGTCCCAAAGTCGAACGTCGTTTTTGAGTGAATACATATCAAATTTGGGGCTCTGGAAATCCACACGGCCATGCCTAAACTTCACACGGCCGTGTGCAATAGGCAAGTGGCCGTGTGGAGACCCTGTCAATCTCACACGGGCAGGGGGGGTACCTCACACGGCCGTGTGGGTTTGATCCCTTGGCCGTGTGAAGCCTCGGCAATTTCCACACGGCCAGTTGTGTAACTCACACGGCCGTGTGGATTTCCTCGGCCAGGCCGTGTCGGCCCACACGGGCGCTATTGCACCTCACACGCCCGTGTGAGCGTGCCCGTGTGTCCGAGCCTGTGCCTATATATTTGGCCGACACGGCCGCGTGGTCAGAAAACCAACTTCCCCTCGCCGGAATCCTCTCCCTCTCGCCGGAAAACCGTGACCTTTCGCCTTTTTGGGGATTTTCCGGCCATTTTTGGTCGATTTTTCACCGAAACAGCACCACACTCATCCTTTTCTCCCCATTTTCGGCCTATCCCTCAATTTTTAGGCGATTTGGACCGATTTTGAGTCGCCGGAGGCGATTTCCGGCGAGACTCCGGCGAGGCTCCGACGAGCACTTCCGGGCAGATTTTGAGCTTTTCGTCGCTTCCATTGCCTTCCCCTCATCATCCCCTACACCTCTACTTGTGTCTCCAGGTATGATTTTGACCTTAACCTTGTGAATTGTGGAGAATAGGGTGTTAGGGTGCATGTTTAGAGAACAATTTTGCATTGTGTGAATTGTGTGCAATTGATTGAGGGGAAAGCTTGGATTATGTGTGAATTGTGTTGGGCAATGCCCTCCATGCTTGTTTGAGCCCTTGTGTGCAAGAAATTTGTCAATTCCATGCTTAACTTAATAGTGCACACAAGGTGTTCGATGAAATGCCTGTTTTTCATACCATTTTGTGGGAACCGGTTGAGGCCCTTGATGATGTGCTTTGATGGTGTATTTTCTATGGATGTGAACCTTAAGTTGCCTACTACATTGTGGATGTGCACCCCCACCCAGATTATGCTTGTTTGATCGAGTTTTTGACCCCCGAACTATGGATGAAACCATGGTTCGGCTGTTTTCTGTTCTCAAGTGTGGGGGTGTGATTAACCTTTTCTTTGGCTCTTTTGGCTCCACTTTGGGTTGTTCTTTTGTAGGACCATGACGAAACCCGACCTCAAGCACCCGTTCATCCGGGATTTGAAGAGGGGCCCCCACCAGGATCCTTTTAAGCACGTCTTGGCCTGCTCGTTTGGGCAGCATCATTGTTGGTCTAGGCGGGAGGTTGAGAAGCTGCACTGCTACGAGCACTTCTTCGCCATTGTCACCAACCGCCCTTGGTGCCGTCTGCTCTCCATTCGCGAGAAGGTTTATGATCGCCCGTAACTATCACAGGAAAAATAGGCAAGGGTACCTATCGTTCTAATGTAGTATAGCAGGAAGCAAGGTCGTATCCACAGAGACTTCGAGTACTAGTACTCAGCTTTTACCTATTATCTAGTCAATCATTTTTAGTTGATTTTCGTTTAGAAATAAAAACACACGCAATAATAAAAACACAATAAAGTAGTTTTCAAAGTAAAATCAAGTGGAGAAGGCGTTGTCCTGGAAGTGAATCCCTCTAATATGCATTTTACAGACAAGGTCAATTTAACATAGACGAGTGTTAATATCTTAGACCGTGAAAATTCCCAATTTAGTGTTAACCCGTTCGCACATGTATTAACACCCTTTTGACTTAAGAATCAAGTGAAACCGTGGCTTACAAAAATCTTAAACCAAAGCAATAACCAGATTTATGAACTTTCGTATTAGGTTTTTAAGCTAATCCAGAGGAACTATGTGACCCCATTGCCGGTGGCTCCGATCAATTCCTTCTTTTCACGAGGGATCTAACATGCAAAATTACCTCGCAGTCTCATTTACATGTATCAGATAAAATATACAATAGACGCGTACTATTGATACTTGCACATGATAAGTCGAGAAAAGATCGTAAGAACGAGAACAACACGTCTATATCAGAGATACCACTCAATCAAAGTAAAACATATTAGGGTTCATCAAATCCGGAACAACTAGAAGATTAGCCGGACATGATGAGATTTAGAAAGATGAAGGTTGAGAGCATAACCATGATGATGACGACGACAAAGACGGAGGGGTCGAGAATACGGTATGTATATTGAGTTAATAGACTACACCTAGCAGACATCTGACGTTGGAATAATCGTTGGGCGAAGACGGTGGAAACCCCACAGAACAGAAGCTTCCTTCGGTAATCTCAATAACGCAATATACCACGGTATTCCCAAATACGAACACGAACATGAGAACCACGATGGATTAAATACGAGATATGACTAACGAAATGAAAAGAAGTAACAAGAGTTTGGAATGAAAAGTGGACAGAGTTTCGGCTAACTTCAAATACAAGAAAGGAAGAGCAAAGTGAAGAAAAATGGTGCCTAGTGTGTGTGTCCTCCCCCTCTATTTATAGTACAAATTGAGCTACTTGCTTGTAATAAATGGACCAGCTGCTTGCTTGTCTCTCGGCCGCTTTGATAATGGCCAGCTGCTTGCTTTCAATGACCAGCTGCTTGCTTTCATTTATGGACGAAGTCATCAACAGCTGCTTGCTTTCAATGGCCAGCTGCTTGCTTTCATTTATGGACGAAGTCATCAACAGCTGCTTGCTTTCAATCAACAGCTGCTTGCTTTCAAATAATGGAGCAGCTTGCTTCTTTGTTTGGACCAACTTGCTTCAGCTACTAGCTTCACACGAGAATCCCAAAATGGACCAGCTTTTCCTTATGTTTAGCAATAGGCAGTTTGCGGTTTGACTCTGCATTGTTAATTAGCTCTCTTTCCGTGATTCATCACCGTAATACACGATGGGTCTCGTATATTGATAACAAAAGGGGACGCGGCCGGAGTGGTACGGCTCTTTGCCCTCGCCCGGGACGTCGCGGGCTCGAGTTCCACCGACGCCAGATTTCGAACCCTAACCATCTTTTTGTTGAATTGACACATTATTCCGTTCTTATTGGATAGAATACCCTGAAACATGACTCAAACACAAAACCAAACATAAAATCGGGAAATCGAATGAACTTAATACAATTTATGTTATTTTAGGATGTAAAAGTGTAGGAAAATATATGTATAATTTAGGTGTTATCAGTTTACCACGAGCTCGTGCTTGAGTTCTATACGACCTTCAAGCACGCAGCCACAGAGGATTGGGCAGACGGTGAAGCCGTCAAGTTCAGGCTCGGCGGTGCACCCCGCTCCATGAGCTACCACGAGTTGGCGACCGCTCTCGACCTCGGCCTGGCCGATGATGTGGACTACGTCACCGAGCTCAACGATCCGGTGGGAGTGGACTTCAGGACGCTGTACACCCGCCTAGCTCAGCCAGGCCAGCGTCCCTTCATGGCTGGGCGGACGAAGGCCAGCACCCTGCAGCCCGATAACCGCATTCTCCACCACTTGCTGGAAAAGTCCTACACTCCAGCTGGGGAAAGTGCCAGCACCATCACTAGGAGAGCCCCGTACTTAATCCAGTCCATCCGCCAGGCGGACCATCTTCTCCACCTGGGTTCTGTGGTGGCCAGAACCTTTGACAAGAGTGCTTCTGAATTGAAGAGCCTCCACTGCACTTCCCTCATTACCCGCCTGGCCACCTACTTCCAAGTTTCCCTGCAGGGTTGCACAGAGCAGGGGAGCACCAGTGCCTTTGGCGAAGACACGATCAAGAGCATGCACCTGCTGCGAGAGGACCGCAGCGTCAAGTGGATCACGGGGTTTCCTCAACCTCAGATCCCAGAGGAGGACCAGCCCGATGCTCCTGAGGATGAGGCTGCTGCGGATGACCAGCCCGAGGATGTGGATGATGCTACTGCCCCCCGCCCCACCACCTTCGAGTACGGGGGTAGTAGCTCCGCTTTCCCCGGTTAGGACTACTTCACTCACCAATTCGAGCAGCTGCGTTTCCAGAATCAGCAGCTCCTCGACCATTAGCTTCAGTTCCAGCAGCAGTATGCGTCTCACCAGGTCGAGTATCAGATCCGGATGGCTGCTTATGATGAGCGCCTGGACCGTATGGAGACCCAGCAGGGGGTGACAGTGGCTCACATCGAGCGGGAGAAGGCCCGATCTCAGCGCATGCAGGAGGTCCAGCAGCACCTGCTCCAGCTGCTACCGGGCGAGCAACTAGTCTGGAGGACTCCCTGGGAGGACTCTCCACTTCCCCCTCCACCAGCTGATGATGATGACGCTTTCATGAACGACATCGATCTGGACAACCTTGGCGACGAGTAGGCTGTACTCGTCGCCCCTTTGAGTGTGTTTTCATTTCCGACTTTTTGTGTTTGCCCCATGTGTGTGCGGAGCTTGAACTTAGTCTGTTGTTTATTTGTGTTTTTCTTTTTCTTTTGTGGATTGTCTATTTTGTGGCCATCTGGGCTAACTCTGATCCCTAATGCACAGTGTGCTAGTCTGCTCTTGATGTTCGATTCGTGCAGAACTGTCCATCGTCCCATTTGTTTCTCGCTGACTGGTCCCCTTCCAGTCCCCCGGCAGTATTTCAATCTGGTAACATCGTTCCCCTTATCTCTCCCTTTGCTCCATTGAGGGCAATGTCGTGCTTAAGTGTGTGTGGGGGGGTGCTTTGTATCAGTTGGAATCTATATATGTGTGCTTGAAGCCTAGTCCGTTGTCCGAATCTTAAGATTTGAGGCCTCCAAGTACTGCTGTTTGATCATATTGGCACTGTGGTTTTCATTGGTGAATTGAATGGTTTTCGGATTAATGCATGACAACTGGAATGTAACTAGGACAACCTATAATGATGACTGAGACGTGCGGTAGAGTTGTGTAGGGGTTCAGTTTTTCAACTATTTGCTTACCAACTGTGACTTGGATTGATCACTTGTTCTTGACAGTCGTTTATGCATCTAGTTCAGGGAATCAGAATGAGAGATAGAGCATATAGGTAGCCATGTGAGATTTGAGCCTGCTCGTTTCTTTCTTGTTCGATAGATCCCTCTTCCATGATGTGTAGCATTCACGTTGTCATTAGCTAAGATGATGGAGGCATAGGATTAGCCCACGACCAAATTGACTGTCCTGGTGTGTCATACCCCCTAGTCAGCCCCTTTGAGCCGTGTGTTATCCTTTCTTTCGGTCTACAATGAAAAATCACCCTTTTGCATCTCTTAGAAGGTTCCACAGAGTGGTTTCTACATGTTCTCTGCTGTTTCTGCTAAATATAATGTGAGGGTTGGAGGTAGTTCTTAAAATGTTGGGCATGAGTTTGAAAAATGTGCATAGGTGGTGGTTCTCTCAAGAAATGGAAAAAAAAATTAATGAAAGCAAAAGGGAGCCACCACCAAAAATCTGAATAGTGCCCATTAAGTAGTGTTTCTTAGCAGTCTGGCATGGAAATACTAACATTTATGTTACCTCCTTCGCTCTTGTGCTCTAAAATAATTTGAGTAATGCAGAATGGCCGAAAGAAAGTTAGTGGTTTGATTGACTGTGATTGTGTTGGTTTGGAATTGTGGAACCTTGTGCTATGAATACTTCCACCACCTAAAAGGCATTTTCCCCATGTCCAAGACCCTAGCCAGTCACTTGAACCTATGTCTAAGACCTCCGGATTAGTTAGTGATGGCACCTATTTATGTGAGCTCTAACACTTAGAGGCTGCCGTCATGGTGAAGAGATGTTAGGGATTGAGATAATAAGCATGCACATTTTTCGTATCAAATTATCCTGACCCCCACTGGTCGAGAGTGAGCGATTCAGTTTCTCATATTTTCTATATCTTGTACCCCGGTGAGGACCTAGATTGCTCGGTCTCTGTTCTGATATCTTGAGTCTTGTGCATGAGGTGACTGTCTTGAGTAAGTGGTTAAGTCAATTCTATGTTGGTTGATGAACAGAAGGGAGACTCCTCCTTTATTCGATTTTGTTGCACTCGAATGTCCTCTGTGGTGGTTGCCCAGGGTGCTGTTGAAGTTGTTCATGTGTTGATGTTGAAAGCCAGTACGATTCACGTGTTTTGTGCCTCTATGATTTGTCCCCAATGTTGGTATGATTGAAATATGTGAGCTTACTGACTCGCTATGACACAACACCTAACAATGGCCAAGTGTAACCAATGAAAGGGACTGCAGTATAGTGGCTCAAGTAATAAATATCGAATCCACGGGTCTCTAGAGTTACTATTACTCAGCTTCAGTTCATTATCTAGCAAACTAGATTAAGATGAAAGAACTAAAACTACTCTAGCAAACTACAGTTAAAGTTAATCTAATCACAGGTTGGGAACTCACTTAGGTATGATTCCCCCTAGCCACTAGCCAGATTAACGATTGATGATCACTAACTTGTTTCACTTTCATTCACAATGCGGAGAATCCTTGACTAGACCTTGAGTCTCGACTAAAGGAACAAGGCCCTCTTGAGTCAATTGCCTAGAGGGACGTATCCTTCTCTAGAACAACCGATCAAGGCGTTCTGAACTAGCCTCCCTCTATCGAATGAGGTTCTCAATCGATACAAAGCAGTGAATCCACCTTCGACTAAAGCAATCGATCCAATACTATCAATCTATGGTGCTCTATTGACCTAATCAGGTATTCGCTCTCATAGGATCAAAGCAGAATCAATAATCTTGACTAAAGCAGAATTGAATCGTGAAAACATGCATAGATTGAATATGAACTCAAGATTATCAAGTCAGAGTACTCATACAATAATCCAATCAAACAAACATAGCTAGGGTTCCTCAAAACCTAAGTGAAGGGAAGTTACTCCATAGAGAAGAGAGAGACTGCAGTAAGAATCTTCAGATGATCAGTCTTCAAGTCCGGCCTTGTTCCTCAAGCTTCCAAGGCGAAGAAATCCTCCAATTCCACTCCAAGAATGCCCTCAAATCGCCCTCTCTTTCTTTGATTCGTCCCTTGGGTGTTTGGGATCCAAAACCCAGCTCTCCCTTTCCTTTGACTCGAATCTGCCTCAAAAACCCGATTCTGGGCGAATTACGGGCTGAATTACGGTCGTAATTCTTCCATGCCCGTATTTTGCCCAAAACACGCGTTTTGGTTAAGTTTCAGCGCACCCAAAGCTCCTCTCGGCAGTGGAAATACGGCATGGGAGGCCAAATTACGGTCGTAATTCTCCTGCCCGTAATTCTTCCTCCGCTCATGTTCAAAGCTTCGTTTCTCCCTCGTCCGGACTCCAAATCAGTCGCCGTTTGAACCCAGACGCTCGTAGAAACCCGGACAAACAAACTTCCATGATAATTTCTCCATAATATGAGGTAGAAATCCATTATTCCTCAGGTCATGCTCGTGTTTCTTCTCTTGAATTGCCAAATGATCTCCGATTGACTTGAAACTTGCGCCTACGCTTCACTTTATGTGCTAGGGCCTAAAATGTGACAAAGTAACACAACCTAGCGTAAAATAGGCCAAATAAGCGATAATGCAAGCTTAAACGATCAGAAAACAAAGGGGAAAACATGTGCAAATATCGAGTCATCAAATCCCCCCACACTTAACCGTTTGCTTGTCCCCAAGCAAACCTAACTCAAACCAATGCAGCTCTCAAGACCTCTATAGCAACAAACAACCCCGATCGTCGGTAGAGGATTTTCTAGATCATATAGCAGCTTAACTGGTCTTCTAAGACGTTCCCTATCTCTCTCAATGCGAGTACTAGACTTAAGCCAGGATCATGAGAAGCAGTGGAAGTAAGACAGTCAGTTCATGGATAAAGGGACTCATACAATTCACAACCAAAGACTCATTGTACTGGGGTTCTCCTTCACTTCATTTCACCGTTGGAACCCCTTTTTCACTTTCATTTTACTTTTCTTTTTTTTTTTGTTTCTTTTCATTCACTTGGCGGGGGTTCCAACTGCAGTCTTTTGCACGGTCGACCCTTATTAGTCGAGCAAGAGCAATTTCTGTACTCCTGGCACTCGCCAAGGTACTTCTTTTAACTCCTTTTCCTCAACTCGTGTGGAGGGTCAATGAAATTAAGGGGGTCGGAAGCTCTATCCGTGCCCTTAAAAACACATCCTCGAGTAGGCAAACCGTTCAACTGGTGAAAGTTTTACTTGTACTAGAGACAGTGACTCGCTATGACACAACTCCTAACAATGGCCAAGTGTAACCAATGAAAGGGATTGCAGTATAGTGGCTCAAGTAATAAATATCGAATCCACGGGTCTCTAGAGTTACTATTACTCAGCTTCAGTTCATTATCTAGCAAAACAGATTAAGATGAAAGAACTAAAACTACTCTAGCAAACTACAGTTAAAGTTAATCTAATTACAGGTTGGGAACTCACTTAGGTATGATTCCCCCTAGCCACTAGCCAGATTAACGATTGATGATCTCTAACTTGTTTCACTTTCATTCACAATGCGGAGAATCCTTGACTAGACCTTGAGTCTCGACTAAAGGAACAAGGCCCTCTTGAGTCAATTGCCTAGAGGGACATATCCTTCTCTAGAACAACCGATCAAGGCGTTCTGAGCTAGACTCCCTCTATCGAAAGAGGTTCTCAATCGATACAAAGCAGTGAATCAACCCTCGACTAAAGCAATCGATTCACTACTATCAATCTATGGTGCTCTATTGACCTAATCAGGTATTCGCTCTCATAGGATCAAAGCAGAATCAATAATCTCGACTAAAGCAGAATTGAATCGTGAAAACATGCATAGATTGAATATGAACTCAAGATTATCAAGTCAGAGTACTCATACAATCATCCAATCAAACAAACATGGCTAGGGTTCCTCAAAACCTAAGTGAAGGGAAGTTACTCCATAGAGAAGAGAGAGACTGCAGTAAGAATCTTCAGATGATCAGTCTTCAAGTCCGGGCTTGTTCCTCAAGCTTCCAAGGCGAAGAAATCCTCCAATTCCACTCTTAGAATGCCCTCAAATCGCCCTCTCTTTCTTTGGTTCGTCCCTTGGGTGTTTGGGATCCAAAACCCAGCTCTCCTCCCTTTTGGCTCGGATTAGGCTTAAAAACAGGCTTCCCCGAGTTGCACGGCCAGGTGCACGGCCGTGCACAACACCATTCTGGCCGTGCACCCTCAAAACGCACCGTTTCACTTAATCGATCTCAGCCATCTTGCACGGCCAGGTGCACGGCCGTGCAAGGCTGGATTTTGCCCGTGCAAGGCCTCGGCAGAGAGCGCACGGCCAGAATTATATGTTGCACGGCCGTGCGCCTCCCTGGTCTGCCCGTGCAGCTTGCTCAGCCTCTGTTTAATGCTTCGTTTCTCCCTCGTCCGGACTCCGAATCAGTCGCCGTTTGATCCCAGACGCTCGTAGTCTCGTCCTCTTTCGTTTCATAACAAGCTTGCATGATTCTCTGTCCATAAAGTGAGGTATAAATCAATTCTTCTTCTGGTCATGCCCGAGTTTCTGCTCCCGAATCGCCAATTGATCTCTGATTGACTTGAAACTTGCGCCTATGCTTCACTTTATGTGCTAGGACCTGAAATGTGACAAAGGAACACAACCTAGCATAAAATAGGCCAAAGACACGGTAATTCAAGCTCAAACAATCAAGAAACAAAGGGGAAAACATGTGCAAATACCGAGTCATCAAATCCCCCCACACTTAACTGTTTGCTTGTCCCCAAGCAAACCTAACTCAAACCAATGCAAATCTCCAGAGCTCTATAGCAACATACAACCCCGATCGTCGGTAGATGATTTCCCAGATCATATAGCAGCTTACGGGGTCAACTGGTCTTCTAAGACGTTCCCTATCTCTCTCAATGCGAGTACTAGACTCAAGCCAGGATCATGAGAAAAAGTAGAAGTAAGACAGTCAGTTCATGGATAAAGGGACTCACACCATTCACAACCAAGGACTCGTTGTACCGGGGTGCTCTTTCACTTCATTTCACCGTTGGAACCCCTTTTTCTCACTTTCATTTACATTTTTTCTTTCATTTGGTGGAGTTCCAACTGCAGTCTTTTGCACGGTCGACCCTTATTAGTCGAGCAAGAGCAAGTTCTGTACATCTGGCGCTCGCCAGAGTACTTCTTTTAACTCCTTTTCCTCAACTCGTGTGGAGGGTCAATGAAATTAAGGGGGGTCGGAAGCTCTATCCGTGCCCTTAAAAACACATCCTCGAGTAGGCAAACCGCTCAACGGGTGGAAGTTTTACTTGTACTAGAGACAGCTTAGCTTCACCTTGTAGGAGTACCCCACTAAGGATCACTAAAATCTCTTCCAAAACCCGATTTTGTGCAATGAACGGTGCCACACACGTTGGGCTTACCCCATGTTTAAGATTTAATGATTTTGACATGGAGGACCAACTGCTTCCCATTTCCATATGAGCACCCTGTTCGATACACGAGTCCATAACACAATCCAAATAGAGTCACCATTACCACATGAATTCAACGGTCTTAGCTCCACTAATTCACAAAATCAACTGACACAGCAGAGAGCTAGATAGGAAAAATCTTATACTTCAACATCCTCCATAGTGCTACACTACCTCCCTAGGTTGCACATTACTATAGAGACTGTCAATTCAAAGCATACTGAGCAGGCAATTTGCAAGGAAACACGTACTTGGAGCCCTCAAATTTAAAAATTTGGACAGTGGACTAGGCTCCAAGCACACAAACAGCCAAACATTCACCCGCATACATAATCGAACATCCCCCCACACTTAAGCACGACATTGGCCTCAATGGAGGAACGATAAGGAGGGTAGAACGAAGTTACCAGATCAAGGGTGAATGATGGTGGACGGGGCAGGCGGTGCATTCCAGGAAGAGAGAGTAATCAGAACACAAACACCACACAAAATCTCACAAAGGTTGAGTTATTGACTCTAAAATCAAATAACAAAACGGACTCAACCGAGGAGAAATAGATAAAGAAATGCAAACCGACTGGTTGGGTTGCCTCCCAACAAGCGCTTCTTTCACGTCGTGAGCCGGACGATGGCTCCTAAGTTTTCGGTCCACCCCAGAACCTCTTTGAAGTTGAGGTTCTCGTCAATGAGGTGGAGTCTCAAGTCACGAGCATGTGTTATGACAGGTGATGGAAGCTCGTGCACTTGATGCAGATGAAGTCTCCACCCTCGAGACCTCTTCTTCTCTCTCTCGTCTCATTGCCCCAAACCAGATATGACAGCATCGATTGGCCACCACCGCGTCCACCAAGAGGGACCGATGTCGATGTGGCCTTGGTCTGGCAAAGAGACACTGCAAATGGGTCCTTGCCAAGCAGCTCCTCGAAGTTTGGTGGAGATATCACATGTAACTCATGGCCGGTGCAAACCTCTTCCACCTCAACTTCGTCCTCAGCCTGGATGCCAATTGCTTCTTCAACCTCCCTTTCTTCTTCATGTGGTATCACCCCTGGGAAATGATCAAGAACTCCTTCTGCTTCACTTTCGTCATCCTCCACAACTTCTTTTTGCACCCTTTCTCTCTCTTCTTCTTCTAGCACGGATTGGAGAGCAAGTTGCCAAGCAATTTCTCTCATGAGATCTTCTTGCATCTCCTCACTCATGCCCACCTCTTCAAAGCTCAGTGTGGGGTGCGGGAAAGGGTGGTCGGCTACGACAGGGACATTCCTGATCATGATCATCTCGGGAGCTCTCCGTGACAACTTCTGTGTGCTCCACGATGTCCTTGTAGCCTTCTTCTTTCTCGTCCTCTTCTAGTACGGTAGCAGACGGGTGATCTTGAGCAAGTTGTGAGCAAACTTGCAACACCCACTCTGTTTGCTTCGCTGAGCGTTGAACAGCCTCCTCCATATCATGGAGATATGAGGGATCGGAAGAGGAAAGGGCTTGGATGTGAAGATCCATTCTGCGATTGCGTCTCTCGGAGTCCCGAACAAACTGCTCCAGGAGAAGCTTCAGTTCATAGTTTGGATCTGGCTGTGGAGTGTAGCATGGCTTTGCAGAATGGCCCGTGAAGGCCGCCATGGGTAACTCCAGCGCTGATGGCCCTTCTGGTTGTGGGAGAAAGTCTTCTTGGTAATGAGATTGTTCTTGATATGCCCAGGGGTCAGATTGTTCTCCATAGTAAGGGGGTTGGTACTGGAACCCGGATCACATAGTCTTCTCCTCCTTGATTGCTCCAGGGTGTCTCGGGGTAATACCACTCGGATGGTGGTGGATACCCCCAATGGTTGGAGAAGCCATGAGGATCCATGATTCAGATCTGCACCAACAAAAACTAAAACACCCAAGTGAAAAGCAAGGGTGGAAAACAAAAGAAAAACGCTAAAGTAACAAACTTCTGCCTTTCCTAATAATCTAGAAAGTCCCCGGCAACGGCGCCAAAAACTTGACTCGCTATGACACAACTCCTAACAATGGCCAAGTGTAACCAATGAAAGGGACTGCAGTATAGTGGCTCAAGTAATAAATATCGAATCCACGGGTCTCTAGAGTTACTATTACTCAGCTTCAGTTCATTATCTAGCAAAACAGATTAAGATGAAAGAACTAAAACTACTCTAGCAAACTACAGTTAAAGTTAATCTAATTACAGGTTGGGAACTCACTTAGGTATGATTCCCCCTAGCCACTAGCCAGATTAACGATTGATGATCTCTAACTTGTTTCACTTTCATTCACAATGCGGAGAATCCTTGACTAGACCTTGAGTCTCGACTAAAGGAACAAGGCCCTCTTGAGTCAATTGCATAGAGGGACGTATCCTTCTCTAGAACAACCGATCAAGGCGTTCTGAGCTAGACTCCCTCTATCGAAAGAGGTTCTCAATCGATACAAAGCAGTGAATCAACCCTCGACTAAAGCAATCGATTCACTACTATCAATCTATGGTGCTCTATTGACCTAATCAGGTATTCGCTCTCATAGGATCAAAGCAGAATCAATAATCTCGACTAAAGCAGAATTGAATCGTGAAAACATGCATAGATTGAATATGAACTCAAGATTATCAAGTCAGAGTACTCATACAATCATCCAATCAAACAAACATGGCTAGGGTTCCTCAAAACCTAAGTGAAGGGAAGTTACTCCATAGAGAAGAGAGAGACTGCAGTAAGAATCTTCAGATGATCAGTCTTCAAGTCCGGGCTTGTTCCTCAAGCTTCCAAGGCGAAGAAATCCTCCAATTCCACTCTTAGAATGCCCTCCAAATCGCCCTCTCTTTCTTTGGTTCGTCCCTTGGGTGTTTGGGATCCAAAACCCAGCTCTCCTCCCTTTTGGCTCGGATTAGGCTTAAAAACAGGCTTCCCCGAGTTGCACGGCCAGGTGCACGGCCGTGCACAACACCATTCTGGCCGTGCACCCTCAAAACGCACCGTTTCACTTAATCGATCTCAGCCATCTTGCACGGCCAGGTGCACGGCCGTGCAAGGCTGGATTTTGCCCGTGCAAGGCCTCGGCAGAGAGCGCACGGCCAGAATTATATGTTGCACGGCCGTGCGCCTCCCTGGTCTGCCCGTGCAGCTTGCTCAGCCTCTGTTTAATGCTTCGTTTCTCCCTCGTCCGGACTCCGAATCAGTCGCCGTTTGATCCCAGACGCTCGTAGTCTCGTCCTCTTTCGTTTCATAACAAGCTTGCATGATTCTCTGTCCATAAAGTGAGGTATAAATCAATTCTTCTTCTGGTCATGCCCGAGTTTCTGCTCCCGAATCGCCAATTGATCTCTGATTGACTTGAAACTTGCGCCTATGCTTCACTTTATGTGCTAGGACCTGAAATGTGACAAAGGAACACAACCTAGCATAAAATAGGCCAAAGACACGGTAATTCAAGCTCAAACAATCAAGAAACAAAGGGGAAAACATGTGCAAATACCGAGTCATCAGACAGCTTAGCTTCACCTTGTAGGAGTACCCCACTAAGGATCACTAAAATCTCCTCCAAAACCCGATTTTGTGCAATGAACGGTGCCACACACGTTGGGCTTACCCCATGTTTAGCATTTTGATGATTTCGACATGGAGGACCAACTGCTTTCCATTTTCCACATGAGCACCCTGTTCGATACACGAGTCCACAACACCATCCAAACAGAGTCACCATTACCACATGAATTCAACGGTCTTAGCTCCACTAATTCACAAAATCAACTGGCACAGTAGAGAGCTAGATAGGAAAAATCTTATACTTCAACATCCTCCATAGTGCTACACTACCTCCCTAGGTTGTATATTACTATAGAGACTGTCAATTCAAAGCATACTGAGCAGGCAATTTGCATGGAAACACGTACTTGGAGCCCTCAAATTGAAATTTGGACAGTGGATTAGGCTCCAAGCACACAAACAGCCAAACATTCACCCGCATACATAATTAAACATTCCCCCACACTTAAGCACGACATTGTCCTCAATGGAGGAAAGATTAGGAGGGTAGAACGAAGTTACCAGATCAAGGGTGAATGACAGTGGACGAGGCAGGCGGTGCATTCCAGGAGGAGAGAGTACTCAAAACACAAACACCACACAAAATCTCACAAAGGTTCAGTTATTGACTCCAAAATCAAATAACAAAACTAACTCAACCGAGGAGAAATAGAGAAAGAAATGCAAACCGACTAGTTGGGTTGCCTCCCAACAAGCGCTTCTTTCACGTCGTGAGCCGGACGATGGCTCCTAAGTTTCGGTCCATGCTAGAACCTCCTTGAAGTTGAGGTTCTCGTTAATGAGGTGGAGTCTCAAGTCACGAACATGTGGTATGACAGGTGATGGAAGCTCGTGCACTTGATGCAGATAACGTCTCCACCCTCGAGACCTCTTCTTCTCTTCTCTCGTCTCATTGCCCCAAACTAGATATGACAACATCGATTGACCACCTTCGCGTCCACCAAGAGGAACCGATGTCGATGTGGCCTTGGTCTGGCCAAGAGACAATGCAAATGGGTCCTTGCTAAGCAGTTCCTGGAAGTTTGGTGGGGATATTACTTGCAACTCATGGCCGGTACAGGCCTCTTCCACCTCACCTTCGTCCTCGGCCTGGACGCCAATTGCTTCTTCAACCTCCCTTCCTTGTTCATGTGGTATCACCCCTGGGAAATGATCAAGAACTCCTTCTGCTTCACTTTCGTCATCCTCCACAACTTCTTTCTGCACCCTTTCTCGCTCCTCTTCTTCTAGCACGGATTGGAGAGCAAGTTGCCAAGCAATTTCTTTCATGAGATCTTCTTGCATCTCCTCACTCATGCCTGCCTCTTCAAAATCAGTTTGGGATGTGGGAAGGTGTGGTCGGCTACGACAGGACATTCCTGATCATGATCATCACGGGAGCTCTCCGTGACAACTTCAGTGTGCTCCACAATGTCCTTGTAGCCTTCTTCTTCCTCCTCCTCTTCTAGTATGGTAGCAGGAGGGTGATCTGGAGAAGGTTGTGCACAAGATCGCTCAAGATCATCGACGCTCTTCTTAAGGCTCAGGAGGATCTCCTCTGTTTCACGATAGGCCTGGATGCAATGATCCATCCTAGAGCATGATCTCTCACTGTCTCGAGCAAACTGCTCCATGAGAAGCCTCAATTCATAGTTTGGATCTAGATGTGGAGTGTAGCATGGCTCTGCAGAATGGCCCGTGAAGGCCGCCATGGGTAACTCCAGCTCCAATGGCCCTTCTGGTTGTGGGAGAAATTCTTCTTGGTAATGAGGTTGTTCTTGATATGCCCAGGGGTCTGATTGTTCTCCGTAGTAAGGGGGTTGGTACTGGAACCCGAATCCATAGTCTTCTCCTCCTTGATTGCTCCAGAGAGTCTCGAGGTAATACCACTCGGACAGTGGTAGATATCCCCAATGATTGGAGAAGCCATGAGGATCCATGATTCAGATCTGCACAACCAAAAACAAAAACACCCAAGTGAAAAGCAAGGGTGGAAAAGAAAAGAAAAACGCTAAAGTAACAAACTTCTGCCTTTCCTAATAATCTAGAAAGTCCCCGGCAACGGTGCCAAAAACTTGACTCGCTATGACACAACACCTAACAATGGCCAAGTGTAACCAATGAAAGGGACTGCAGTATAGTGGCTCAAGTAATAAATATCGAATCCATGGGTCTCTAGAGTTACTATTACTCAGCTTCAGTTCATTATCTAGAAAACTAGATTAAGATGAAAGAACTAAAATTACTCTAGCAAACTACAGTTAAAGTTAATCTAATCACAGGTTGGGAACTCACTTAGGTATGATTCCCCCTATCCACTAGCCAGATTAACGATTGATGATCTCTAACTTGTTTCACTTTCATTCACAATGCGGAGAATCCTTGACTAGACCTTGAGTCTCGACTAAAGGAACAAGGCCCTCTTGAGTCAATTGCCTAGAGGGACGTATCCTTCTCTAGAACAACCGATCAAGGCGTTCTGAACTAGCCTCCCTCTATCGAATGAGGTTCTCAATCGATACAAAGCAATGAATCCACCCTCGACTAAAGCAATCGATCCAATACTATCAATCTATGGTGCTCTATTGACCTAATCAGGTATTCGCTCTTATAGGATCAAAGCAGAATCAATAATCTTGACTAAAGCAGAATTGAATCGTGAAAACATGCATAGATTGAATATGAACTCAAGATTATCAAGTCAGAGTACTCATACAATAATCCAATCAAACAAACATAGCTAGGGTTCCTCAAAACCTAAGTGAAGGGAAGTTACTCCATAGAGAAGAGAGAGACTGCAGTAAGAATCTTCAGATGATCAGTCTTCAAGTCCGGGCTTGTTCCTCAAGCTTCCAAGGCGAAGAAATCCTCCAATTCCACTCCAAGAATGCCCTCAAATCGCCCTCTCTTTCTTTGGTTCGTCCCTTGGGTGTTTGGGATCCAAAACCCAGCTCTCCCTTTCCTTTGACTCGAATCTGCCTCAAAAACCCGATTCTGGGCGAATTACGGGCTGAATAACGGTCGTAATTCTTCCATGCCCGTATTTTGCCCAAAACAGGCGTTTTGGTTAAGTTTCAGCGCACCCAAAGCTCCTCTCGGCAGTGAAAATACGGGCATGGGAGGCCAAATTACGGTCGTAATTCTCCTGCCCGTAATTCTTCCTTCGCTCATGTTCAAAGCTTCGTTTCTCCCTCGTCCGGACTCCAAATCAGTCGCCGTTTGAACCCAGACGCTCGTAGTCTCGTCCTCTTTCTTTTCATGACAAACTTCCATGATAATTTCTCCATAATATGAGGTCGAAATCCATTATTCCTCAGGTCATGCTCGTGTTTCTTCTCCCGAATTGCCAAATGATCTCCGATTGACTTGAAACTTGCGCCTACGCTTCACTTTATGTGCTAGGGCCTGAAATGTGACAAAGGAACACAACCTAGCGTAAAATAGGCCAAATAAGCGATAATGCAATCTTAAACGATCAAGAAACAAGGGGGAAAACATGTGCAAATATCGAGTCATCACTTACCTTGTATCTGACTTGGTTTGCTTGGGGACAAGCAAACGGTTAAGAGTGGGGGAGTTTGATAAACCGTTAATTGCACATGTTTTTACCTCTATTCTTACACCGTTTGAGATGTTGATTCTCGTGTTTTATGCCGATTTCACGCTAGGTTGTTCTTGTTTGTGTTATTTCAGGTCCTAGTACGTGAATGAAGGTTTGGGAACGAGTTCGGGGTCGATTGGACGAAGATCGGACGTGTGGCGAGATGCTGAGGATGCCACACGAGCACTCCTAAAACCCACACGGCCATGTAAGTAACCCATGTGGGCGTGTGGGATTTACCGAGCCTTCACACGGGCATCCTGGGAATTCCAAACGGCCGTGTGTCCTTGGCCGTGTAGGAAGCCTGAAGTCCACTTAATCGAAACTCCGCGTTTTGACACTCACACGGGCAGCTGGGTAGGCCACACGGCCGTGTGGCCTGGCCGTGTGATCGGGAAAATCTGGGTTTTAACCCAATTTCGAGCCAAAGGAGAGGGGATCGACTTTCTGGAGCAAAAACAGAGACCTAGAGAGAGAAAGTGCGAAGAACACATCCTAGAAGTGATTTTGGAGCTGGGTTTCAACAAATCAAGCTTGGAGATCATCATATGAGTGATAATAATCATCCCAGAGTAGATTCTTCCCATTGTTATGAGTATGACTGCTTTGTATTTTGTTTTCCCCTCTCTCTCTATGGAGTAGAACTCTCTCTCACTTGGGTATGAAGAACCCTAGTTCCATGTGTTAGGGATCTTGATTGTAATGACTTGGGATTGTTATACTATTTGATTATAATCGAATGATGTATGATTCATTGAATTAATTGAAGTCTGATCAGCTTTTATTGATTTCTGCTGCAACCTGAGATAGATAGAATCTGATTAGGTTGTTAGAGCTTCATCATTCGGTAGTAGTGGATTGGTTATACGAGAGTTAGTCAATCTGCTGCTTTGTACTGGAATCCAATTCCAGTAGTGGAGTTCTGTGTTCATAGCCTCAGCTTTCTATTCCGGTGAAGACTAGTCGTCTGCCAGGTAGTTGGACTGAGAGGGCTTGGTCAGCTTAAGAGATTCCAAGCTACTGTCGGATCTTCCGCAGTTTAATCAACAGTAAATCAACCCAGGGTAATTACAACGGAGACCTAACCAAGGAGCTAGGGGGACTCATTCCCGAGTGACTCTTCCCTTGACTTTTAAAACATACTTTCCTGATATTTCACCCGGTTACGGTTTATACTTGAGCCTTAGTTGCGATTTTTATTGTGATATTCGGGACAAGTCAACCAACCTCTTGTTGCACATCAATTTGGTTCTGCATTATTGACTCATCCGGAATATCACAATAATTTCCCACCTAAGGCCCAAGTATAAACCTTAGATGGGTGCAATATAGGGCAAGTATGCTTAAATATCAACCCGGGCCAACCCGTGTACCCCTACTTCCGTTGTTTTAAGCATTATCTAGTGAATTGGTTTTTGGTTGAAAACTATGAGATTTGAAGCAAAACAAAGCAAAGGTAAATGGTTTGAAAGCTCTAGATGAGAAGGATCACTCGGGTGTCGCTTCCCCCTAACTACTACCACTTCATGTGGACTCGAATGGGACGTTATGAGCTAGGCAATCATGAACCGTTATGAGGTGCAACTATGGTCGAAGACCGCACTCTCAATTGCCACAAGAATAGCCCTCTTGGTTAAGGCAAGGGTTGACTTACCTTCTCCCTCAAACCGATGGTTGGATGGCTTAATCATGATTAACCTAGTTTCTTAATTCAAGATAGAGGTTTGTCCTACATTAACTTAGGTTGGTGGCTTGTCAAGCCCAAGGAATGTCAACTCAATTGAGCCTCTTTTGGAAAAAAGGGGGTTTCCCCTCTAACCTAGGTTAGAATGGCCAATTAGATTGCTACGCACACACATGCACAATCACCATGAAAAATACCTCAATCATTAAATTAAGCAACACCCATAAACAAATTAATCAATTCACACTACAACTACATGGCAAATAGTTAGGGTTTCACAACACCCAATTGAAAAAGAGTACTACTCCATGCTAGAAAGGGGAAGAACACAAGGGGAAGAGGTAGAAACCATCATTGAGATGCCTCCAATCTCCTCTAAGCTTGTCTTGATCTTCTCTTGGGGAGATTCTTCCCAATTCACCACTTGGAGTAAACCCTAGCCTTTCTTCTTACTTGGTTCGTCCTTTCTCTCTCAAAAATCTGAAGAAGAAGACACTTTCTCACACTTGGGCTACCCTTCTCTCTTCCTTTCAGCTCACATTATATACTAGGATCACGCTCAGTTCACGACCACAGTTCAAAGCCGTGAACTCTTCAACGCGTCCGTGAACCCGAGCGCGATGTCGAAATGCACCACTTCGCCATCAGGAGTTCACGGTTTGGCCTCAATCTTCCTGGTCTTGTTGACTATGAACTCGTCTCGTGGTAGTTACTGCAGATTTCTCACTAGACGCATCGCGGTTCACAATTTTGGGCTTCAGTTCACGGCCATAGTGGACCGTGAACTCCCATGCTAACCCATGAACTCGGCCAAGATCACCCTCTTTGCCTAGTCTTTGCCTCTTTTTGTCCGACTTTTGACTTCGGGGCTGGTTTCACCTGTTGGATCCTGAAATACACTAAAACGCACAAAACCTACCGTAAAACCACCCTTTTAGAAGTTCAAATGCTACAAACGTCCAAGGGAAACGGGGATAAAATGTGTGCAATTAGGCCCGAATCACTCCCCCACACTTAGATGTTTGCTTGTCCCTGAGCAAACCATTTAACACAAGGTAAAACTCAAACTATCAAAGTGCTTTGGGGATAATTCAAAGGGCACAAAGTGGCGAATCTCAAATGGCTATTGGCAATTAACACAAGGATCGTTGCAAGCAATATCGACATCTACCACAAACGACATTCGAGATACTAGAAACGGGCAAATTAAAACTTTTCACCTTTTTCATGAATCAACGCAAGTTTCAACAAGATCACTTACCAACCACAACTAACCATGCATAGAGTTCAAGTCCAAGGAACAAACGGATGGGCAACAAAGTTCCTCACCGGGGTATGATATGACAAGCAAAACAAGAATTAATCACTCACTCTCTTGGCCAGTGGGGTCGGGACCTTTTGGTGCAAAAAATGTGCACAATCATCAAATTTCGGCCCTATCGTCTCAACACCACGGCGATAACCTCTAAATGCTAGAGTTCACGGAACGATTGTCATCACTAGCTTGTCCGGAGGTCTTAGACGCAGGTTATAATGACTGGCGATTGTCTTGGACATGGGGAAAAGGTTTTCTGGGTGGTGGCAAACACATCATGAGGTACTACATCTTCACCCTAAAACCGAATTTTTTATGGTTTCGACTAAGAACCTTCCTCACAAACAACGGCCACTAGCATCGGCCAAAAACCTTGCTTCTCCCTTCCAAACTATCACCCATCATGAACTTTTCTTAAGCGCTCTTCCTCGGTCAACTCTTGCTATCACACATTGATTTGGTAGTGAAGGAGTTCTAAGACAATATGGAGGTTTCAATGGCTTGTGTGCCAAGAAACCTCACCTAGAGCATACTCTTTGATTCCTTGTGGCACTCTCTACTTTATTTAACCTGTTTTATTACCTCTTTTTCGTTTCTCTTTCTCTTTTTTTCTTTCTTTTTTTTCTTTTTGAGGGGGTTACTAGAGAGTTAAACATTTGCCACACTACTTTTAATGATAAATTCTCTCTTTTTAAGAACTCACTCCAACACTACTCTTCCTTACTTTCGATCCTAGCCAGAACCGCACACAATCCTCCTATGTAGAAACTCAATGGAACTCAAAAGCGAGAGCTCCCGGACGCAAGAATGACACATGTATAGACACGAAGAAAGGATGGGGGTCGTTCTATTAACACCATTAAGCTCACAAGCAAAATGCTCCTAACATAAGAACGACCCCCAAAGTCACAAGGCTCAAAGGGGTTGACTAGTGGATAATTCATTTCGGGACAATCAACATTTGGGTGTGGACTAATCCTATGCCTTCATCATAGTCACACTGTTCAAGTTTCCTAACGCATAGGTTTCATGTGAAGGAGTTCAAATATGTATGATATGATAAATTGATCGAGGTGTTCATTAGGGTTAATGACATCTAAAACTATAAATCGCTAAACAAAATTACCACTTATACAAAAAAAAATGGAGGAGGCAATTACTCCTCTTGACTTCTTGCCGCTTCCTCTATTAACAATTTTAACCCTAAAAACTACACGTGGTCTTCCTTGCTTCTGGTGACCAAAAATTAATGAGGAGGCAGAAGCACAACCCACTTGGCTTGACTGTAATTTCTGCCATTATTTTCTCATGGCAAGTGTTTGGAGCCATTTCCAACTTATAGCAAGCTAGAACACGTGGTCTCTTCTAGCTTTGGGATCTTAATTATCAACAAGGCTACTGAGGTGGGCTTTATTAAGGGAAGATGGTAGGAGCTGAATGTGTAGTTCGTCTTCTTGTTACCACTCCATACTAGCTAGCGAAATAGATACATAGAGAGAGAGAGAGAGAGAGAGAGCTTGGAGGTTTGAATGACAAGGGGAAAAGGGGATTCAACCATTCAAGGTATTTCTTTTTTATTTCTAGCTATTGTAGATAGCAGGAGGAAAGAGTTACTTAGATGCAACGATCAATTAGAATATTAGAATTTCATAGGGGTAATTATACATTTAATTAAGTTGTTTGCTGGGGAGCGTTTACATATAGGAGTCGAGGGATGCATGCGTATGTGTTTAAATATGCTTGTAGTGAGCTGCATGTATAATTAGTGTAGGGAGAGGTGTAATATAAATTAAAGATGGCTGGAAGTAATGAGAGTAAAAGTCACCCTTGAATTTGAGAAAGACATATTATTTACACTTAAGATTGGGTGGATTAGGTGTATGATTTAGGTGTATGATTTCCAAGACATATATAAATGAACGATTCCAAGTTCTAAAGGGGTTACAATGGTTTGATTAATATTAAATAAATTTAATTTCTATAAATATAAACACAAGGAAGGCTAGCATGGGTAGTTGATTTGGGAGATTGAGTGTGAAAATTACGATGTTTTGATTCAGCTTTGGTTACTTATTTGCTAGCATGTTAAATATGTTTATATGACTTAAAAGGAAAGGAGCAAGCAGGCGAATATTCACGAGGCAGGAAAATTGCAGTGTAACATCAAAAGTAGTGAGTAAATCTTAACCTAATGCTTATATTAATACGAATATAGTATTCGGGTTATGAAATGACTCGAGTACATGGTAAGTTAGTATTGTTTGATCCGTGTGATATCATAGTGTTGCTCAAATGGGTGATGACATGGATGTGTGCATAATTACTTGAATGATCATATTGGTATGTGACATGGTGTTGTATATGTATTGTGTGATGGTTTTTAGTATAATATATGAGTTATGCCTATGTGATATAAAATTGGATATCGGGTACATGAAACAAGAAATGACCTTTGAGGGGTTAAAGTGAAATGATAGGCAAGATACCTTGGCTAGCACAAAAGTGTATGATTAGAATATGGAAATGGCCTATAAGGCTTATGAATGATGCATGAGATGGTTAAAAGTATATTATCTGTATATAAAAAGGAAATGGATTGGCCTTAATGGCATACATGGAAGTGTTATTGCATGGTCATCGAAATCAAACATAAAGATTGCCTTGTTGTACACTCAACACAAGATATGGGAAAAGGGAGAACATGGTACGATGACACCGAATGGTGATTCGTTCCGCGGTGGTATGTGATATAACGAGTCTAGGCTGGGTACGCCCCGCAGTGGTATAATGGCCCCGAGCTGAGATACGTTCCGCGGTGATATGTTTTATTGGAACCAATGATAATCCATATTCCTATATCTTGGAAGAGTGTATGACTCGGCAAGATAATGATGTAAAAGCCATTGAATCAAGCTAACTATGCATGTTATTGAACCCTTGTATAAGGATTTCCTATGATGAGATTATGTGATGACTTCCTAAGATTGTGATGACTTCCTCTGATGTGATATATGACTTGGCAATTTAAAGGCTAAAAGGCAAGCAATCTAGCTAACCCTAAGTGTGTGTATGAATGGGTGTACTAGTGTGTGTGTATGTATGTATGTACATGTGTGTGTTGGGTACATTATTACTATGAAATGAAATACTTATGCGTGCTATACCCGATGGAACATTTATGTGTGATATACTCCATGGATTACAATGATTTATACGAGATACATATATGTGGATACGTGATTGGGAATGAAATATATGTGTAGATGAGCATGAATGGTTATACGATTAAGCATATATATACATAGATGATATTAAAGTAGTACGAGTCACAGGGTTGAGCTAGAAAATATGATTATGGAGTTGAGTAGGTGATATGAGAATGATTGGTAATTTAGCATGAGATAAAAGATCTCACGAGAATATAATTTAGGGATTGTTGCTTAGTATATGGGATTTGACTTCACTCGTTATCAAAGTAGTATTGATATTGTTAATAGATTAGGGTTTACTCATTGAGTGACGTCTCACCCCCGTCAATAATTTTCCAGATCAATAGCTAAATGGTCGAAGGCTATGGGACGAAGCAAGTTCAAACTTGATGGTGGTGAGGTGGGCGGCAGACTGAACTCTCCACATTGTTTTACATGAGCCATTTGAAGATGGGTTTTCCCAGAAATTTTGTTATGAACCAAGAGTTTAACGATTTTGATAAATAGCTGATGATGTGCATAGATTTTAATGGTTTTAAATAGAGAAATGGAGTTGGGTGTCACAATCATACTCACTAGTGACAACTGTGATGTTACTCGCCATGGTAAGACGGATCTAAGCACATAAGAAGAAAACAATCGGCTCAAAGCTCACATGGCTACCTAATCACCCAACCATCTATTCCACTTCACAAAGAAACATGCATGGCAATTGTAATCAACAAGTAATCGAGTCAAAACATCCATTCATTTTTGCACACATGAGAACTAAACATTTGCACTATCCTAATGCACCTCTCAATCATCATCATAGGACATACTCGATCACATGCAACAATTCAAGGTCAATGCCAATAAGCACAAGATTCTCCTACAAACCGGCCACTTTGATCATGCAAACATTACTTGGAGCCCTCAAATTTTTTCAAATTTTAGCATAAATCGAGGCTCTGAGCATCAATCGCACTCACACAAGCATAAAAGTAGACTACCCCACCCCCCGCCACACAATTATGCTCGACATTGCCATCAATGGCGTAAGATAGGGGTAGAACAACGTTACCGCTTTGCTTGGTGAGTGAAAGTTTGAATTGTTTCTGGGGTAGGAGACTTGGAGCTTCAAGGAAAAGACAAAAAAACACACACACACAAACACAATACGACTCGCTCAAGGGGTGGTTATTACACAACACAATATGATAGTAGTAGTAGTAGTAGTAGTAGTTTTTTGTCACACACACATAACGAAAGAAAAATAAAACAAAAGAGTTCAGAGTTCAAAGTGGATTAGTGGTGCGAAAGGAATTGGCTCTGCCACATATCTCCCTCGTCGGCTACCTCACTGGGTCGAAGGCCCTATCTCATCATTGGGAATTAGACCCTGGCATCTTGCCATCTGCTCGAGGAGGTTCATCTGCCGGTCTAGGCGGAAAGTCACTCCCGCAAACTGGGTCTCGAGGCGATCCATCCTCTGGAAGAGGGGATCACCCGCCAGCCTGGGTGCTGAAGCTGTTGGTGGTGGTGGTATGGGGCGCTGGAGCGCGGGATGCCGGCGGCGGCCGGTTGCTCGAGCAGGTGGCTGCTCTGGGGATGAAACCCCTACATCTGGCTCCATTGGAGCCGGGTCAACTGCTGGATGCATGGCTCCTGAAGGTTGGATCCCATCGAGGTACTCAATGTCCTCTCCTGAAGTATCAGCTGCTGGTTGTAAAGTGTACCAACTCGGATGGGCTCGGTCCTCCCGATGATGGCGCATCAGTCCACATCCACGCTGAAGTGGCAGGCAATCCTCGTGATGATGCCCCCCCATATGCATGGTATCCACCCTGTTCCGCCCCAGACATCGAGGGCGAAAGAGGTGGATCGGCTCCGCTAGATGCCTCATGGAGGAGAGAGCCATAAACCCTCTGTTGGTCATCAGATGTCCTGACTGCAGGCTGGGGATGACTGACCAGGTGAGCAGAGTGTAAAGGATCCTCCAGGGGGTCCTCCGCTTCACCGCATTAGTGCGGCTCGCCTCGTACTACTCGGTATTGTGCTCGGGGAGGCCGAGGGCCCGGAATGTGGCCTGATAGTGAAAATCAATGGTGTACTACCGCTCTGTCATCGTCATATGCGTCGGGTCGAGCCCCATGGTCTGGGCGAAGGCGTTATAGGTCAGCACGCGGGGCTGACCTCCCAACATAAACTCCACGTACAGGGGGGCTCCTCTTGCCGCTCGCGACCACATGGGCGAACATGGAGTAAAACTCCACGCACAACTCGTGGTAGATCTGCTTGTCTAGCGTGAGCACTCGGCGCCACTAGGGTGACAGACGACCCCCGACATTGAGGTTTGGCACCTGAACATGTTGAACATGTCCAGGTCCAGCCGCCAATGTCCCTTTGGTAAGCGAACTAGTCGCCAAAACCGCGGATGGTTCACCAGGTAACTGATGAATTCATGCTGCTCTATAAGCATCCTGCAAAAATCACCAAACAAGCACCATACGTGGAAACATTCGTTAAGCACAACTCATTGTGAGGAAAAATAATTTCTCTCCCCCACACTTATTTACACTATGGATTTCAGACATTTAAGCTCAACCCACCATGGCATGGTTGTGGGTTTTTTAAGGTTTATCAACAAAATTGATTTGAACCCCAACCCATGCCACGGTGGTTACCAACCACCATTCAACAAATAGCACTTGGTGGGAAAAATCGACAAATAAAAGCAATTCAAATCACCAAATGCCCACCAAGGCTCAACTATGCTCATGCAACAACATTTCAACATTCAATCAACCTAAATCGCCTAATTCGTTGCCCTAATTCTTGGTTCAACATTCAAGGCATTACAAGTTATCCTCACTTCACTACCTAATTTGATTCTCCCAAAATGAATAAGGTACAGCTGAAAAACCAACTTGGAGACTCAAGTAGGACGTAGGAGGAAGTGAGGTGCGAGCGAGGAAGGCGAAAACTGGCAGAAAAACAGACCAGAGAGTGGTCGGCGGAGCTTCGTCGGAAGCTCGTCGGAGACTCCCGCCGGCAACCTTGCCAGAAAAAACTTGCCCCAAAATCCCAAAAATTGCAGCACAGACCGGTTTTAATGCGGGAGAATGGGTATGCAATTGGTTTTGGGTTTTGCTCGTTGGAAATGGGTGAAAAAATAAAAACCATCAGATTTTTGCGGTTTTCCGGCAAGAATTAGAATTTTCCAGCAAGATTTTGGTCGTGAAGTGAAGATTCGCCGTTCACGCCCCTTTTATAGGCGAAGCACATCATTCACAGATGCGTTGGCTTGTTCACTGTCTTAGAGATCGTGAACACTCAATTCCGTCCGTGAATTGGGGATGGTCGACAGGTGGTTCACATGCAGGAGTGCCTGGTTTACATACGCGTTTTCTTGTTCACGGTCTTGTAAGACCATGAACACTCAAATCCATTCGTGAACTCGAGTGGAAACAGGGCACTTCTGAAAAAAATTTGACTCGACCTATTTCACCATGCCTCCTAACGATCACAACACAAACTTAAAATGCATAACCACAAAACTTGGCACGGGGATACGACTCGACCACTAGAACTCTTCACTCAACACAAACACGAAAACAAGAAAAAGAAAACAAACCTCCGTTGGGTTGCTTCCCAACAAGCGCAAGGTTAACATCACTAGCTTGACGTTGCGGATCTATCATGCTTTGGAACATGATGCCACCGAGAGTGGATCCTCCACGTTCTCGTGGCGAGGCATGTAGCCTCCCAACTTAAGCTCAATGGGGTGGAATGTGGGGGCTTTCTTCTTCCTCTCTTTGGGCATAGTACCCTCCTTAACTTCCTGCTTAACATCATCATAAGCAACACAATTAATAGTGGGGTTCGCCTTGAGAGGCTCTCCTCCACTCACATTAAACTCATCTGACACCAATTCCTTCACATCCTCATTTCTAGCCTTAGGTTGAATTTCAAGAGTGATCCTTTCCTCACCATCCCTCAGAATCAAGGTCCCCTCATTAACATCAATTAATGCCTTGGCGGTGGAAAGGAAGGGACGTCCTAGTATGAGTGGCATATCCGAGTCCTCACTTATATCAAGGATCACAAAATCCGTCGGATAGCAAAATTTGCCCACTCGTACTAGCATGTCCTCCGAGCAGTCGGCTAATGTGACACTAAGCTTAGTGGTCTTGAGTTCACCTAGGTCTAGCCTTTTGAATATCTTATAGGGCATCACATTCACACTTGCTCCTATATCCTCCAAGGCATTTTCTATGTGATGTTTACCAATGCTAAGAGTGATAGTGAAGCTACCTGGATCGGGTCGCTTCTGGAGCAACTGGTTGAGGATGAAGGCCCAGCACTCCTCGCCTAGAGTCACATTTTTTAGGTACTTTGCCTACTTTGGCATGTGAGCCATAGCTTCGAGGAAGGGGATGTTGAGGTGGAGATTTCGGAGCATCTCCATGAAGCCCCCATATTCCGCTTCCAACCTCTCCTTGTACACCCTTGTGGGGAAAGAAAGAGGTAGCTTGTACTCACCCACCTTATATGGCATTGGTGCTGCCTTCCTTGCCACCTCTTTCTCTCTCTTTGAGGGCTCTTCATCTCCATCTTGGGGTTGGAGTCTTCCTTCTCAATCACTTCCTTAACAACTACTCTCGGAGTCACCTTCCCGCTCCTCAAGTAAATCGCATTGCACCTAACTTGATCTTTGGGGTTGGCAATGGTTTGAGAGGGTAGGGCTCCCTTTGGTCTCTCGGTGAGGATCCCGACAAGATTGCCGATTTGAACCTCCAAATTTTGAAGCCTTGCTTGATGGCTTCGATGTTCAGCCTCAACTGAGGTAAACTTGGTAGTTGCCACATCCATAAATTTCTCGATCTACCCGAACTTCTGAGCACTCGTGCCGAAAAGGTATTCACAAGGTCTTAAAGTTTGATTAGCTTGTCGGGTTGTTGTTGTTGAAAACCTTGTCCACCTTGTACTTGATAAGGTTGTTGGAAGTTCGAGCCTTGAAATTGTTTCCTTTGTTGAATGAAGGTTGGCCGAGGTTGGTAATTTCCCGTAGGGCCTTGGAAACCGAGGGATCGCGGATTTTTTGGGGACGACCAAGCAAAGTTAGGATGATTTCTCCACCCGGGGTTATAGGTATTGTTATACGGGTTGTTCCCCCTAGCATTAGCAATGAAGTTGACTTGTTCCTCCGGAGTGCTCGCTTCCTTCGTTGCTTGAAAATCTGCCAACTCGTGGTTCGTGCTTGAACACCAATCGCACGACATGACCGCTCTCTTCCCGTTCTTCTTATCCTCGTGAATTACCTCGATCAACTTATCGAGTTTTAACTCAAGTGGACCACTCGCTCCCACACTTCTTACTCCTCTTTCATTGCTTCTCTTCCCGCTTCTCGTCAAACCCCAATCATAACTTTTGAGGGCCATATCTTCTAACAATTGGGTCACTTGTGGCGAGGTCATATTCATTAGCCTCCCTTGACAAAGAGAATCAATGAGGATCCTATCTTCATGTATGAGTCCTCCGTAGAAAGTTTCAATCCGGAATTGTTCTTCGAACCCATGGTGAGGGCATTGAAGAAAATAATTGGAGAATCTCTCCCAAGCATCCCTCAAGGTCTCATCTTCATCTCGCTCGAAATGAGTAATCTTCTTTCTCCACTCGGATGTCTTAAAAGTCGGGCAATAGTGGGTCATATATTTGTTGAGAAGATCATCCCACGAGGTAATTGAACGAGGCGGCCGGTTGTTTAGCCATCTAAGTGCCTTCCCCACAAGTGAGTAAGGGAAAAGCCTTAGTTGCAACGCTTCCGCCGGCATGCCATTAATATTCACACTCCCCCCGAGCTTAAGAAATCGTTGCATATGCTCCCTTGGTAATTCACTTATGATTCCATGGAACAAAGCATTGTTCTAAATCATTGTCACGAGGGCCGGCTTAATCTCGAAATTGTTGGCCGCCACGGGAGGGTGTAGGATAGGCGACTGAATGTACGTCGGCCGTGGGGCCATGTAATACCCCATTGTCCTTGGGGCTTCCTCCTCGGCCGCCTCCTCATTATGGTGGTGAGCTTGGGCGGAAGCTCCTTCTCTTTAGTTCTCTGCCATCTCAACTCTAATATCCACTTCTCCTTCAACTCCTTCAAATTCTTCTCCACTAACTCCGGGTCACAATTATTGTCCCCTCTCTTCACTTCTCCTCCTTGCTTCTCCTAACTCCCTCTCCCGAGCTAGGAGTCAGAGAGTCCGGTTTATGTTCTCGTCAAGCGGTACTAAAGACGCCGGATTGCTCCGGGTCATGCACCTCCCTGCACACACTTAGAGAACAAAACCACGTCTAGCACAAGCAAAACACTCAAACAAACAAAGCTGAAAAATAAAAGCTAGATTAACACCAAACAACTTTTTCAAGATAATGGACCAAAGTCCACGACAACGGCGCCAAAAACTTGACTCGTCCCGAATATCACAATAATTTCCCACCTAAGGCCCAAGTATAAACCTTAGATGGGTGCAATATAGGGCAAGTATATTTAAATAACAACCCGGATGGACCCGTGTACCCCTACTTCCGTTGTTTTAACCATTATCTAGCGAATTGGTTTTTGGTTGAAAACTATGAGATTTAAATCAAAATAAAGCAAAGGTAAATGGTTTGAAAGCTCTAGATTAGAAGGATCACTCGGGTGTCGCTTCCCACTAACTACTACCTTGTCATGTGGACTCGAATTGGAGGTTATGGGCAAGGCAATCGTGAACCGCTAGGAGGTGCAACTATGGTCGAAGACCACACTCTCAATTGGCAAACCAAGGGATACATTATAGGCTACAAGAATAGCCCTCTTGGTTAAGGTCATAACGGGTTGACTTACCTTCTCCCTCAAATCGATGGTTGGACGGCTTAATCATGATTAACCTAGTTGCTTAATTCAAGATAGAGGTTCGCCATACATTAACCTTGGTAGGTGGCTTGTCAAGCCCAAGGAATCCCAACTCAATTGAGCCTCTTTTGGAAAAAGGGGGTTTCCCCTCTAACCTAGGTTAGAATGGCCAATTAGATTGCTAAGCACACACATGCACAATCACCATTAAAAATACCTCAGTCGTTAAATTAAACAACACCTATAAACAATCATTCAAGTCACACTACAACTGCATGGCAAGTAGTTAGGGTTTCACAACTCCCAAGTGAAAAAGAGTACTACTCCATGCTAAAAAGGGGAAGAACACAAGAGGAAGAGGTAGAAACCATCATGGAGATGCCTCTAATCTCCTCTAAGATTGTGTTGATCTTCTCTTGGGGAGATTCTTCCCAATTCACCACTTGGAGCAAACCCTAGCCTTCTTTCTTCCTTGGTTCGTCCTTTCTCTCTCTCAAATCTGAAGAAGAAAACACTTTCTCACACATGGGCTCGCCTTCTCTCTTACTTTCAGCTCACATTATATACCAGGATTGGGCTCAGTTCACGACCTCAGTTCATGGCATGAACTCTTCAACACGTCTGTGAACACAATAGCGCAATGTCGAAACAAACCGCTTTGCCATCAGGAGTTCACGGTTTGGCCTCAATCTTCACGGTGTTGTTGACCATGAACTCGTCTCGCGGTAGTAACTACAGATTTCTCCCTGGATGCATCGCGGTTCACGGTTTTGGGCTTCAGTTCACGGCCATAGTGGACCGTGAACTCTGCCCAGATCACCCTTTTTGCCCAGTCTTTGCCTATTTTCATCCAACTTTCGACTTCGGGGCTGGTTTCACCTGTTGGATCCTGAAACACACTAAAAAGCACAAAACCTAGCGTAAAACCACCCTTTTAGGAGTTCAAATGCTACAAACGCCCAAGGAAAACGAGGATAAAATATGTGCAATTAGACCCGAATCAATTACTCCATCTGGATCAATTTCCAACTGCTCAACCAAAGTAATCACGTCATCCAATTGATTTGGATTATCCAAGACCGCCCTTAGTCGCTGCAAGCTTGCTTCATCAAACCGAATTCCCGATGGCTCAGTAGACAGCTCCGGGCCATAGACTTCACTGCCTTGGTGATGCGGAAAATTGAAGACTCCTTCCCCATGGCATTTTCGTCCACACTTATAGCAAAACAGCAGGAGAAGCTCATATGCCAAGACCACATAGAAGTTTCCGATTCTCGGATTACTTGCTGTCAATTGAGTTCAAAGTGGCACGATAACACCAAAATCGGTGTTATTCACCATCCATCTTAGGGTATTTTGTGCCAATTCATGTGCATAAGCGTTTAAACATTGTCAAATACATCCCTATTTCGTTCCTTTTTTATTTTGTTGTGATTATAGGGTATATTAAAAGGGGCGAGGATCAAAGATCTTGGCCTAGAAGCCTAAGATCACGGCCAGGATTTCCAGTCGTGAAGACCCGCTGAAGATTGCGGCTTAGAATCCAAAGATCACGAACGCGATTGAAAGCCCGGGACGCAAACTTCACGTGGAAGGAGCCTTGGAGAAGCAGAGAGTTTACCAAGTCGCATCACGACCACTTTGCCCGCGAGGAAGATCGCGGTCATGACTCGAGAATCGTGACCGCGAAGTCAGCCCGCGATCTTCCCCCATTAGAAGGCTATGACGACGCCGTCTTGAGATCGCGACCTATCCTCAGAAGAACCAGCCTGAATCTACCAGCCCCAGTTCTATCTTTTATTTTCTTTGCTTTTCTTTATTTAAATTAAAATAATGTTTAATTATCGCTTTATTTTCATTTTACCTTCCGTACCTTAAATATTCTATCACTAGTCGTAGTAGTAGTACTTATTATATATATTTATCGTACCTATAACTACTATTCATCTTCCTCTCTATCTTATGCGCTTTATCGTTGTGAAAACCACCATGAAGACAAAGACTACACTTGTGAACCTTCACCAACCCACAACCCGACCTATGGTAACATTCACGATCAATTCTTGGTGAACTCCCACATTGAGGACAATGTGTTCCTCAAGTGTGTGTGGGGGGGTGGTGTTTGTACATGTTTGAATATTTATCATGATTGGTGCGACCGTTTATTGCTAGTGATCATGCCTTTATTGTTGTGATGAATGTTGAAAAAATAGTGTTGTTGGAACCTTCAATGCATACACAATTTTTTTCAAATTTGAGGGTTTCAAAACACTTTGTCCTTGAAATTACCTACTCGATGTGCTTTGATTGGACTAGATTGATCGATGTGTTGTGCATCTTATGTGATAGTTGCATGGTTTGAGTATCGGTTGAGGGATTTTACTACTTTCCTCCTCTAGTGTGAGTCGATAGTGTTTGCTATCTTATGAAGTCATTGTGTGTGGGATTCTCTCCTTTTATGCGAACTAGGAACTTTTTCAATTTGTGCTAAAAATAGAAAAGAGGTTCTCATGTGAGTGGCAACCGGGCAAAGAATTGAGATCAATTGTCAAAGGATTGTTCTCTTTGCTCGGAATGCCCATCATGGATATTTTTGGGGTTTAGATAGCTTTATTGCATCTTGATCATTTCTTACTACCTACCATCCCCCAACACCTCTCCTCCTCATGGAATCATATGATAAGGACCAAAGGTACCTTTTAGCGATTCATGAGACCTCATAACTCTCGTTTGTACCCAACATGTGTGGAAACCCAATGTGGAGTGCAGGCTAGGACGTGGTGCTCGGGCTAAGACGAATCCGACCATCAACTTCCCCACATGTGACCTTGAAAGGGAAGGCTATGATTTATTCGCTCTTAGTCATGAGGGAGAGATGTTATTATGCAGTGAAAGAAATTGCAACAGTTCGGTGCAATGTGCATGAATGGAGAAAAAGGAGACCGAAAAATGACAACTCCTACATCAAAAGAAAGAATAAAAGCACCGCTTACAGTTCTATTATTTGTTTGTTGTCGTAGAATCCCCCGGAGCACATTTTGAATGATCAGCCTAAGGTAGTAGATATGGTCCTCACACGAGAGTTTGTGGTTGCACAGTAGAAAGGTAGTAGCGTTCATTCATCCTCGTACACTCTGATCTATGCAATGAAGAACTAGCATGCATGCCTCATTGATTCATCTATCATATTGTATTAGGTTTGAGTAGGTTTGCTTGGGGACAAGCAAACACCTAAGTGTGGGGGAGTTTGATTACACCAAAATTGGTGTTATTTACCCTCCATCTTAGGGTATGTTTTGTGCCAATTCACGTGCTTAAGCATTTAAACATTGTCAAATACATCCCTATTTCGTTCCTTTTTATTTTGATGTGATTATAGGGTATATTAGTCAATATGTGCAAATTAAGTACTAAACAAGGTCACAAGTGTAGAAAAGGGGCAAGGATCAAAGATCGTGGCCTAGAAGCCAATGATTACAGCTGGAATTTCCAGTTGTGAAGACTAGCTGAAGATCGCGGCCCAGAAGCCAAAGATCGCGACCGCAATCTTGAAGGTCCAAGGCGCGAACTCTGCGTGGAGGGAGCCTTGGAGAAGCAGAGAGTTTCCCCATTCGCAGCACGGCCAACGTTCACTTTGACCGCGAGGAAGATCGCGGTTACGACTCAAGGATCGCGACCGCGAAGTCAGCCAGTGATCTTCCCTCTTTAGAAGGTCATGATGACGTCGTCTTGAGATCCCGGCCTATCTTTAGAAGATCCCGCCCGCGATCTCCCAGCCTCTGGCCGCGAACTTTCCCGAGTCCAGAATCAACAGTATCATTTATAGCTGAAAAGTAAAACTGCTACCACCATTCAAAATTTCCTGCTTTTAGAGTGATTTTCGGAGGCTGACATGGCAGCCCATATAGGTGGGCTTTCTTTTCTCTTTCATCTTCCTTCAATTGGGTTTCTTTCCCTCAACTATTCCCGTAACCATCCTCCTCGTATTTCTCTCTCCTTCCTGCAGCAAAGTGCACGCCGGCCCCATTACCCATTTCCATTTTCCCCTCTTTCCCATCTATCTTCAGATCCTTTCTCCTTCCCGCAGCGACGTTAAATAGATGATTTCTTTCCTTACCGTCGAGTTCTTTGCCGGCATTAGTTCCCTATGATTTTTATTTTCTTCCCCTTTGTGGAAGCCAATGGTCAATCCCCAGTTTCCTTTCTCCCTTCCGCAACAATGACGAACATTGATGGCGCCGAATTCGCTGATCCATTCCTTTCCTGGTTGTAATCTTCAAGAATACTTCACTCTAACCCGCTGCAATGGTTAAGAAACAAAATAACAGTTTCTTTCTCCATGTTCCCCTACTTAATTGCTTTTTATTCCTTCTCAGTTCCTCAATGGTGAATGTGGTTGTTTTTGTTCTTTCTATTGCTTTTCTGGTTTTGGGAATCTCGGCAAGATCCGAATCAATGATATCACCAGTTCTGATAGGGCTCTGTATCATTGTAGTGCCAATTAAAGAGGGAGAGGGATAGCATTGGGATTGGCCAAGGCGATTGGAAGGAAGGAAGCAGAAGCGCAGCAGATAGAACTGTCGCCCATCGTCTAATTCCTGCATTCCAATAGCGTTATTCTGCTAACCCTTTAAGTGGTTAGTAGATGCTAACACGGTGGGATATTAGGCCTCGTCGTGAGGGATTGGGCTTAACGGCGCCGTCGTGTGAGGGGGAAGAGAGGGCCAGCTCTGCAGGCCCAAGCCGAGCCGTGTTTTGGGAAAAGTGGGCCCACAGTTAAAAAAAACCCTAAATTTTCAAACCCAATCCCTCTTCTCTCTCCCTCAACCGACGTTTTTCATTCTCCCCACTCTCTCCAACAAAATCTTTTGTTTCTCTCCCTTTCCGTTTCTTCTTCTCCCAAAAACCACCACCAAAAATACCGAGCGACGGCTATGATGGCGACGAAGGGTGCGAGGTCGGCGATGGCTTGTTTGAGTCCACGCCGATGACGACGTTGAAGCTATCCCGATGAGGAAGAATTTTTTGGAAGGTTTTCTCCTTCCTTGAAGAAAGAAGACGACGACGTCACCGACGAAGAAGGAAAACGTCGCCGCCGCTGGTAGTGGGATGTTGAAGATGACTGCAAGGAGGACGCTTTGGTTCAGGTTGGCGTCTTCTCCTCTCCTTATTGTTGATTTTGTTTGTGGAGATCTGGGTTTCGTTTATCTATTTCAAAATTTTGGGTTTATGCGATTCGACTTAGGGTTTGGTTTCTCAATTTGTAGATTTAGGGTTGGATTACTTATATTTGATTTAGGGTTTCGTGAATTCAACTGGATCTGAGTTTTTTTATTTTTTGCTTCATTTTTTGGATTTGAGATTCGTCATTGGGGATTTGAGATTCTTGTCGGGGGATTTAAGATTCGATTTGGGGGATATGGGATTTTCTATGACTGGGATCTGAGATTCGATTTGGGAGATTTGGGATTTTTTATATTTGATTTAGGGTTTCATGGATTCGACTAGTTCTGAGTTTTTTTTTTTTTTTTGCTTCATTTTTTGGATCTGAGATTCCTTGTTGGGGATCTGGAATTCTTGTCGGGGGATTTGAGATTCGCTTTCTGTACCTTGGGATTCAATTTGGGGGACCTGGGTTTCTTTTGATTTGGGGGATTTGGGTTTCTTTCGATTTGGGTGATCTGGGATTTTCTATGGCTGGGATCTGAGATTCGATTTGGGAGATTCGGGATTCTTGTTATTTGATTTAGGGTTTCATGGATTCAACTGGATTTAAGTTCTTCTTTTTTTTTGTTTGCTTCATTTTTTGGATTTAAGATTCGTTGTTAGGGATCTGGGATTCTTGTCGGGCGATTTGAGATTCGCTTTCTATGCCTTGGGATTCAATTTGGGGGGTTCTGAGTTTTACTCGTTAATATGTTAGTTTGTTGACTTGAGATATTATTTAGCATGCTTGGGATACCAGTTCGTTGAATGTGGATATTGTTTGGGGGGTTCTGAGTTTTACTCATTAATATGGTAGTTTGTTCACCTGAGATATTATTTAGCATGCTTGGGATACCAGTTCGTTGAATGTGGATATTATTTGGGGGGGTTGAGTTTTGCTCGTTAATATAGTAGTTTGTTGACATGTGATATTAATTAGCATGCTTGGGATATCAGTTTGTTGAATGTGGATATTGTTTGGGGGGTTCTGAGTTTTGCTCGTTAATAAGGTAGTTTTTCGATCGTGGATATTATCTAGCATGCCTGGGATACCATTTTGTTGAATGTGGATATTGTTTTGGGGGTTCTAAGTTTTGCTCGTGAATATGGCAGTTTGTATGTTAGGTCTGGATATTTGTATGCCCTATATGGATATTAGTCTGGACTGTGCATATGCCTAATGATTTCTTTTCATGTATTTCAGGATTTTGCAAGATGACAAGAATCCAAAAGTTGTTCGATTCTAGCTCCTCCACGAGAAGGGGAGGTGGAGGCACATCACTGGCTCACAACTTTTGCTTTCTCATTTCTTATGTGGTTGTGCTTTTTCGGATTCGAGGTTCTAGGATTGCCTAGTTGTAGTGGCATTGAATACTAGTTTTATCGCGGTTTGTCGATAAAACAACTCTTTTTATTATGGATTTGAGTTTGTTATTCTGGAATATTATTATGTTAGGTTTAGATATTAGTTATGAAATGTATGGATATTAATCTGCAGTGTCTGGACATTATGCTCTCATATTAGTTATGTGAGGTCCAATGTTACTTAAGTGAGTCTGGATATAACACAACCAAATATTCGATCGTCCTAAACTAATATCCTCATAGTGTAATAAAGACATGGATATTGGGTTGGTGAAGGATGGATACTGAACACTAGGGCTGGGAATCCAGTCTCGGTTTTCCGGTCAAACCGGAAACCGGGCAGTTTAAACCGTTCCGGTTGTAACCGGAAACCGGATTCCAAGCAACCCAATCCAATTTACGGTTGTACTGACCACTGCCCCGGTCCAATCCGGTTAAAACCGGAAAACCGGATCCATAATTCATAAGCCCAAAACCAGCCCATTGATCTGTAAAATGAAGCCTGCCCTAAACAAAAAATAAAACTCATCCCCAGCCCAACAAACACGAAGCCCAATCCCAAGTGAATCCCTCTTAACCCTAATCCATTTCTCAGCCGAGCCTCGCGCAGCCGCACCTCTGCGAGAACGCCGAGAAACAACACCTCTTCTCAGCGGCTGTCTTTCCCTCGATCTCTCTTCCATTTCCAATTCCAGCGGAGGCTTGGCGAAGACGAGAAAAAATCGAGTGGCCAGCCAATAGCCTCCTTCCTGTCCGATTCGCCGACGACCGATTCGTTGAGGAGAAACCAGGAGGAGATGGTGGTGAATCGCTTCGTCAATCCTTCCTCTTTGCTTATCGCCTCCTTCAATCCCCATTTCGATCTCGCTCTTGGGACTTTCGTCAATCGGCGACCTATTGCTTGCCGCTCTCCGTTGTGTCTTCTCGTCGTTGCCTCTTGCTTGCTGCTCGTCATCACCTGTAAACATGAAAGAGAAGAGCTTGTTGGACGCCTTGCTTGATCGGCTTCACAGGTGAAAGGGCCGCTCGCCATCGTCGTTTGTAAAAGAAGAGGGCTAGAGGGGAGGGAGAAGAGAAGAAACTGAAAGAAGATGACGATTGAGAAGAAAAAAATTGTGCGGCTAGGAGGAAGGGAAGAGGAGCGTCCCACACTTTGTTTTTTTTTTTTTATTAATTTGTAGACGACAACGTTTTGGTGGGAACCTGCACAACCCGGTTGTTTGGTTAAAACCGGACCGGATCAATCCGGTCACGGTTGAAACCGGATCCCCATCCAATCCAATTCCCGGTTGCTGATATAGCTAAAACGGTTGTAAAAAACCGGGTTAATCCGGTCCGGTTTTAACCGGACCAAACCGTTTCCCACCCCTACTGAACACAGAATAGTAGTTCATTTCAACGATGATACTAGTAAGTAAATAAATAAGGATAAGACTCCCCCACAACATGGATACAGTTTCACCGATGTTATCGTCATCATCCGACTCTGTATTGGAAATGAAAAACAACTCAACAAGGACATCAAGGAACATCGCCAAAAACCAATCCATGTAAAAGCCACAAACCTTGTCATACACGTCCACTTAGACACCCTTATAATATCCATTCATTGCAAAACTAATATCTAATAGTTGTACCCTAAACCGTGAACCCTAAACAAACAAAACTAAACCCTAAACTCTAAAACCCTAATCACTGAACTCTAAAAAATAAAAACTATTATAGTTTGCTCAAGCCGAGAATATTCAAAGATTCCACACAAATATCCAAACACATGAACTATAAGAATATTTCCTCAGGTTCAAATAAATGACAAATATCCACAACACACTAACTAATATCTAATAGTTGTACCCTAAACCCGAACCCTGAACCCTAAACAAACAAAACTAAACCCTAAACTCTAAAACATTAATCACTAAACTCTCAAAACTAAACCATTAAACTCTTAACCCTAAACCTTAACACAAACCCTACAGAATAATATCCAAACGTCTCAAGCCAATATCTAGTGACACCTAAATAATATTGTAAATAAAACAGACTAATATCCACCATACCCTGACTAATATCTGATAGTTGTACACTAATCCAAATAGTTACCAAAAGTGCTAGATGCATAAATAAATGTTGAACAACATCTTAATAGTTACCAAAAGTACCCCATTAGAATATCCAAACGTCCAAGAAAATTTCTGAAAACATGAACTAATATCACCTCAAACCAAAGCTGGACCCTAAACCCTTAATCCTCTTCCCAATACAAACCCTAAACCATAAAAACTATTATTATTTAATGGGCAGTTACCAAAAGTGCCCCATTAGAATATCCAAACGACCCATTCAAATATACAAAAACATGAACTAATATCAATTCAAACCAAAACTAAACCATCAAAACTAAACCATTAAACCCTGAACCCTAAACCTTAACACAAACCCTACAGAACAATATCCAAACGTCTCAGACCAATATCTAGTGACACCTAAATAATATTGTAAATATAACAGACTAATATCTGACAGTTGTACACTAATCCAAATAGTTACCAAAAGTGTTAGATATTTAAATAAATGTTGGACAACATCTTAATAGTTACCAAAAGTGTCCCATTAGAATATCCAAACGTCCAAGAAAATTTCCGAAAACATGAACTAATATCACTTCAAACCAAAGCTAGACCCTAAACCCTCTTCCCAACACAAACTCTAAACCATAAAAAATATTATTATTTAATGGATAGTTACCAAAAGTGCCCCATTAGAATATCAAATGTCCCAGTCAAATATACAAAAACATGAACTAATATTAATTCAAACCAAAACTAAACCATTAAACCCTTAACCCTTAACCCTAAACCTTAACACAAACCCTACAGAACAATATCCAAACATCTCAGACCAATATCTAGTTACACCTAAATAATACTGTAAAAGTAACAGACTAATATCCACAACACACTGACTAACATCCACCACACACTAAATAATATACACCGTATACTGACTAATATCCACCACACACTGACTAATATATGATAGTTGTACATTAATCCAAATAGTTATCAAAAGTGCTAGATGTTTAAATAAATTTTGGAAAACATCTTAATAGTTACCAAAAGTGCACTATTAGAATATCCAAAAGTCCAAGAAAATTTCCGAAAAAATGAACTAATATCAATTCAAACATAAGCTAGACCCTAAACCATTAACCCCTAAACGGTAACACAAACTCTAAACCATAAAACTATCATTATTTAATGGGCCTTAGGCCCATAGGCCCTCAGCGGGCAGCCCTAACTAAGGTCGCAAGCCTTATGTGTTTAATTTCCTAGTGTGTTTAATTTGATGTAAGAAACAATATTCCAATCCTTCACAAATTGAAAACCCGAACCCTAAACCCTAAAACTTAAACTCTAAATTGGTGCAATCAGTTTCGGGTGGTTGGGTTATTTTGTAGTTTGGTAAATATTAGTTTAATGATGGATATTGGTTTGCGAAGGAAGAATACTAGTTTATTTCAACAATGATGCAAAGTAATATCAACACAACACAAAATAATATCGAGAGAAAACAAATAAATATCCACACAAACAAACATACGTATATATCACATGGCCTGTGGGCCCACAATATTCGTTCTCTCTTTCCACTCCTCTCCAAAATCCCACACAAACTGAAGCGGGCCCACAGAGCCACTTCGTCGGCTCGCCTTCTGCGACGCACGCTGGGCCGGCTTCTACCTCGAAGCCCATCTCCAGCTCACTTAAGTGAGCCACCAACGATCCTGTCTCTCCTCCGTTGGATGAAACATGTGCCGACGTGGCCGAAAATCCGGCCCTGTGAGTATCTGATAACGAATATAGCAGTTAGCATATTAACTTCTGCCGGCATTCAATCAATCATCTACTGTTGTGCGAAAGCCCCCGTCAGCAGGTTAAATTCTTCTTCTTCCTTCAACTCACAATTTCCAGAATTTTAAATTCTAAAGTTAGAACACCCCCCCCCCCCCCCCCAGAGTCTCTTGATATCAACGACCCTTCTCGTTGCTATTCCCATCCTTTTCTCTTAGTGTAGCTGCAAGCCCTTTCAATTCCCGATCTTGCCTCCAAATTCGTCAGTTTTACTGGGCACCCTTCTTTTCTTCCTCACTTATACGCTTTAGTTTCTTTACACTGAATATGGGTCTTCATTTTCGCTTTTACTTGGTTCAGTTTCTCTCCGTTCAGCTCCTCAACTGCGGGTCAAATTGATCTTGCAAAAGCTTGCAGCGTTGCAATGATATTTCTTTCCATTATTTATTACAATCTTATGTGTTCTCTCTCTCTCTCTCTCTGTTATTGCTAAGATTGTGCTTATAGTTTCAAGAATTGGGTTCCTTTTTATTTACACATTTGTAATGTATTAAGAAGCTATAGGTTTCCTTTGCTAGGATGAAATCGACTAGAAGAGGATAGCACAATATGATTTTGGCACAGAATGTAGACTTTCTTAATTGGTTCAGATTAAGTGTATGCATTGCTGAAGGATCAAGCTAAGGCGGATGATATCCTGAAAGCAACATTCCATGTAGGATCTCTCTCTTTTCTATTCTATGTCATAGTTACTAAGAGAAAGCATGATTCTTCTTTCATTATTTGAGCTATGAGATAATGTGATCACCTGTTGTATTGTAGGCTCATTTCTGCTGGACTATGTACACTCTACTCAAGATAGTCGCAAGTCTTCCTGTCAAAAGGTTCAGGATCAGGATAAAAACTTGTGAATAATTGGTTCAGTCTTATCTTTATTAGAAGAACCTACCACTGAATCTGTTAATCCATTGCTTTAACTTAATGTCTCACTTTTATATGTGCATGTTAATGTCATATCTTACAAACTGATATAGATGAAAAGAGAAAGGATATACAGATGAGTGAAAAATGTGGTGACATGAAGCATATTAGATTTGATAACCAACCAAATATGAACTAAAAACTGCTGCAGAAATTGAAAGCAGCAGTTATAAGCTGCAGAGTTTGTTGTTTTCTATTCTGAAGTTTAAATAGCTGTTTTAAATAAAGAGTATTTAATTGTCCATTTACTAACTCGAAATTTTTTTATATTCTAGGAATTTGGCCTCTAATAAATTCACCTTAGCGTTTCCTTGATTGAGTGATGATTCGAGTCTAATTGTACATATGTTATCTGCTGTTTACCTTGAATGTTTGAGGCATTTGTGTTTCGTGAGGTTGATTCAAATTTGCTAAATTAGTTACTCCTCCACTTACGCATTTATAGTGACAATGTTATTTCTTATACCTAGGTGAATGGTTATGGTGTTATATTAACTCCAACTTTGAAGGTCAAAGGTCACCAAGTATTTTTGAAGCAACAATGGAGCATTATATATATGAGAAATTTTACAATGCTATATAGTATTGGTGCTATAGGGTTTTGCCTTTATGGTACAACTTAAAATTGTACATTTACGTTATGGTACAACTTCAGACTTTACCTATACTTTTTGTACAAATTCTTTTATGGTACAACTTGAACTTGGACCTTTATGTGATGGTACAACTTCAAGTTGTAAAGTTGTACCATAACATAATGATACATATTGCTTTATGGTACAACCTAAACTTATACATTTAATGTTATGGTACAATTTTAAGTTGTACATTAAAGCACCAATACTATATAGCATAATAGAAGTGCTCTTATTTATATATATATATATATTCATTTTTCTATTCGATTAGTATAAATTGTTACATTGCCTCCATAACTTTCAGTTCGATTTATTTCACCGTGACAATGTAGGATCATGAAGAAGAAAGAGGTAGAAGGTGTCATCGTTTCTCTTTACAGTTTTTGCCAATACTCTCGATCCCTGGTGAATTGAATCGTGATGTTGCTGTCATTCACAAATTGTGGACTGTTTATTGCGTAAATGCACATGAGATTGATCATTCACAACCTTACAAGCAAAATCCAGGAAGGTTTCACGGCGGATGACAACAAGTCAAGCAATGCCCTGGTTAGAAATGCATACATGTAGAGGGGGGGAGAGAGACAATCGGTTGCAGCCACCACTCCCTTTGAAGGTACGAGGAAAGACGCAACGTCCAGTTGTTGTCACTAAATAAAAAAAAAAGATAATAAAAAGAAAAGAAAGAGTTGATTATTCACATTTTTGTTGTGTAAATAGAAAGAAAAACAATAAGTTAGGACCAACTCATAAATAAAATACCTATGAACTAATTATCTATAGTATAATCAACAACGAGTATGACAAATATTACTTTCACATCATGCTAAGACTAAATATTTAAATAATTTAAAACATAAATATTGATAACCATGAATAATACAAAATAAAATGAAATTTGGTTCCCCCGACTAACCGATTGGGTAAAAGCTAGTGCCAATAAATAGAAGACCCCTTTCCCCATTTTAAGAGAGCTAATTTTGAGTGAAATTTCTTGTTCTAGAGAGAGAAGAGAGCTAATTTTGGGGGTCATTTTTTTTTGCTGAATTGGCTAACATATCGCCAAATCATACTAGTTTAACTCAGATTAGTGGGAACCAGACCCGCGACATCATTAAATACCTGTCATAGGGACTAGATATTATAACCACACTCCTTTTGTTGTTATTGTAACAACACTCCTTTTGTTGTTATTGTAACAACACTAGTCTCCAACCAATATCAGATTGTCCAAACCCAACCCGAGAACCCAATTCGTGGCCCGCTTCTTCTTCTTCTCATTCCCCATTAACTTTCCACAATTATCTCTTCCCAACTTGACCTGTCGTCCCCTCCAAACCTGATCCCCAATCTTCCTATTTTTCATCACCAATATATTTTCTCATTCTCCTCTTTCTTTTCTAATCTCCTCATTCATCCCCCTGAACTTTCCACCGCCATCTCTTCCCACCCATCGGCATCCTTCGACTGCCGCAAATCAACCAGGACCATGTACCTCCCCAACATCGCCATGCTTCGTATATGAACGAGTCGCCAAGACCGGTTGTAACCGACGGATGGATCGAGACAAGAACAGAAATAGGAGGACTAGATTAGACATTTGCCATTGTGTATATAGGGAGCCGCGAAGAGCCGTTGTAACTACTTTTTGGCTAAATAACAACTTTACTTTCCCTCTCTATCTCTCTCTCTCTCTCTCTCTCCGATTCCCTTTTCCCTCTGGTCTTCTCTGAAATTCCTCTTTTCCGCCATTGCCGAGACTTCCGATCCCTCTAGAGGTGACAAGGTGGTATCAGAGCTCTGTCTTGGCGTCTTCTTCTTTCTTCTTCACAATGACAAGCACCAGAGGTACAATCGACGAGCGACTTACTGCGTTATTGGCGTCGACGAACCAAGCGCAGGTGGATTTCGATGACCGTCTCACCAATGTTCAGAGCTTAGTATCGTCTCAGGCGACTCAGTTCCAGGAGCTCCGGACGCGTTCTGAAGGTCATTCACAGCAATTTGTCACGTTGACGACGCGATTGGATTCAATGGAGGCGAACTCAGCAACTCGCTTCGCTGAGTTAGAGGCGAGTTCGGCGACTCGTTTTGCGGCAATGGATGCGCGTATCGAGGATCGTCTTGGTCAGTTCACACAGGAGATTCGGAATATGCTCCACGTCATGGTTCCTCGGCCGGCGGACGCCGTGGCTGGGGTGGTAGCGCCGCCAATTGACAGAAATGCTCGCGGCATCCTTCCTTTGCCTCAAGGTTTCAGAGGTCCTGATCCGGTCTTGGTGCAGGCGCCCAGGATTCCCGTTCAGGTCAATCCAGTGGTAGAGCGAGATCAGATTCCGATGCACGGTCCAGGTAATCACAATCCGGTTCATTAGCTTCCTCGTCTTGATTTCCCTCCTTTTAATGGCGACGACCCCCGGGAATGGACGCGGAAATGTGAGAAGTTGTTCGAGATCTATGGCATTCCTTCCGAACAAAAGGTCAATTTAGCAGTGATCTATTTCCAAAGGCGCGCAGATCTGTGGTTTGAGGGATGGAAAATTGGCCGCCAGGAGCTGATTTGGGACGAATTCGTGGCGGCGTTGTGCCAGCGATTTGGCAACAGGACGTATGGGGGTGTAGTGGCGGAGTTCAATAAACTTCGTCAGAAAGGTTCCTTAGCTGAGTATCAAGAGAAATTCGAGGAGCTTCGTTCTCTCATGGCGCGATTTAACCCTGCTCTGGATGAGATCTACTTTATCAGTAGTTTTATCAGTGGCCTGGAGGAGGAATTGCGTCCTGTTCTTCATATGTGGAAACCTCAGACCTTGGCTGATGCATTTCAGTTTGCTCAACTGGAGGAAGCATCTAACCTCGCTCGCCAGAAGAAATGGCGTAGCACTCAAGGGCTGTCTGCTCGTCCAATGATGGCTACCACCAGTCCAAATTCTTCCCAACCACGCCGCTGGGAAGCTGCTACTCCTGCTAAACAGGTGGGGGGTTCAAAGGCTCCTCTGCTTACCCCGAAGAATAATGGAACAAGGGGTGTGTGCTATAAGTGTGGTGATCGTTATTTTTTTGGTCATGTTTGTGATGCCAAGAAACAGCTTAACAGTTTGCAGGCTGAGTGTGAGGAGGACAGTGCTGAATCAGGGCACAATTCTGAGGAGGATGAGTTGGTTGATCCTGTTGTGGCGATTGAGACACCTGAGTTGGAGGAGGTTTCAATGCAGGCCTTGAACAGCGGAGGCATGGCTAGTTCACTTATAGTTCAAGGCAAGGTAAAGAATGACAAAATTTACATTTTGGTAGACACAGGGAGTACTCATACTTTCTTGAGTGACAGAAAAGCCAGAGAATTACAGTGTCAGTTGGTTCCAGCTAGTAATCCATTGAGAGTGAAGTTAGCAGATGGAACAGTTCTACTCAGTCACTTGGTTTGTAAGGGGTTCTGTTGGGAGATGCAAGGGCACAAGTTCCAGTTTGACATGAGGATCTTGAATCTAGGATCCAATGATGCGGTGCTGGGACTAGATTGGCTGAAGACTGTTAGCCCAGTTAAATTTGATTTCATTGGTCTGAAGCTGTTCTTTGACTGGCAGGGCAAAGAAGTGGTGTTATCTGGAATCCAGGACATGGCACAGTGTAAGTTGATATCAGGGAAGAGTTTACAGAAGCTGTGGGGTCGATCTGAGATTGTTTTCATGGGGCAGCTTTGCAGTTTGCAGGTTGAGGATAAGGAGGCTTGTTTGAATGAAATAAGCATCTGGAAGGACCAACCTCCTGCTTTCCTGGAGTCAGTATTACAGGAGTTTAGTGATGTATTTGGGAAACCTAAGGGTCTTCCACCTGCTAGGGACTGTGATCATACAATCCCTTTACAGCCTAATTCACAGCCAGTCAACCTCAGGCCTTACAGGTATTCAATTCCACAAAAAGATGAGATGGACAGGTTGGTTAAAGAGATGCTAGAGTCTCAATACATTCAACACAGTAAGAGTCCCTATGCTTCTCCTGTGTTGCTGGTTCTCAAGAAGGATGGCACCTGGCGTTTTTGTGTGGATTACAGGAAGCTCAATGATCTTACCATCAAAGATAAGTTCCCTATACCTGTGATTGATGACTTGTTGGATGAATTGAGGGGTTCCAAATATTTTACTAAGTTGGATTTGTTGTCTGGTTACCACCAAATTAGAATGAACCAAGCTGACCAACATAAGACTGCATTTAGGACACACCAGGGATTGTATGAGTTTACTGTTATGCCTTTTGGACTTACAAATGCCCCTGCCACCTTTCAAGCACTAATGAATAAGATTTTCAGCCCTCATCTCAGGAAGTTCATTCTGGTATTCTTTGATGACATTTTGATATATAGTCCTGACCAGAACAGTCACAAGGAACACCTAGCTGCTGCCTTGTCCATTCTCAGGGTCAATTCCTTGTTTGCCAAACCCTCTAAGTGTGCTTTTGGCCAGACACAGATTGACTATCTGGGTTACATTATTAACCAAGAGGGGGTGACAACTGACCCTGCCAAAATTGAAGCTATGGTGAAATGGCCAGTTCCTAAATCTGTGAAGGAACTGAGGGGGTTCCTTGGTTTGACTGGTTACTACAGGAAGTTCATAAAGAACTATGGGGTCATTGGCAAAGCACTTACTGATTTGTTGAAAAAAGACTGTTTTAAATGGTCAGAGGCTGCTCAGGAAGCTTTTAACTCTCTCAAAGCTGCAATGGTGACTGCTCCTGTATTAGCTCTCCCAGATTTCTCCCAACCTTTTTTCCTGGAAACAGATGCAAGTGACTGTGGCATTGGTGCTGTTTTATCACAAGGGGGTAGACCTTTGGCCTATCACAGTCAGGCATTAGGACCAAGGAAACAAGGGTTATCTACCTATGAGAAGGAATACTTAGCTGTGATCCTAGCAGTCACTAAATGGAGACATTACTTGGAAGGCAGACCATTTAAGATAGTCACAGACCATGAAAGTCTCAAACATCTACTGGGGCAGAAAATTCATACTCAGATCCAGAAGAAAGGATTGGTTAAGCTGTTAGGATTGGATTTTGAAATCCAGTATAGGCAAGGCAAGTTTAATCAAGTGGCTGATGCCTTGTCCAGACATCCTGATTTTGCTTCTGCTATGACACAATTGGGGGAGTGCTGTCCTATTTCTGTTCTTGTCTCGATCCATCCGTCGTTGATGATCAGGAGGTTCAACAAATCATGACTGAGGCTGCTATCCCAGTCATTGGTCCCAAGCTTTTTTGGATTCACCAAGGGCTGCTCTATCACAAGTCTTCCATTTATGTAGGGGCAACAGGTGCTATGAGACAACAGTTGCTGGGATTGTTCCATGACTCACCAGTGGGTGGTCATTCTGGAGTGCAAGCTAGTTATCAGAGGATTAAAAGGTATTTCTGGTGGCCTGGTCTTAAAACTGATTTGAAGAACTATGTGATGTTGTGTGATCTATGCCAGAAATGCAAGGTGGAGAACATTCCCTACCCTGGCTTGTTACAGCCACTGCCTATTCCAGATCAGGCATGGAAGCACATTTCTATGGATTTTGTGGAAGGGTTGCCCAGTTCTCATGGTAAGGAAGCTGTGTTAGTAGTAGTGGATCGTTTTTCAAAATATGGACATTTCTTTGGACTGTCCAAATCTTATTCAGCAGTGACTGTAGCTCAGACATTTTTTGATGGTGTGTTCAAGTTACATGGGATGCCTGAAACAATTGTGTCAGATAGGGATGCTATTTTCACTAGCTCTTTCTGGACCAAGCTATTCGAACTACAGGGAGTAAAATTACACTATTCTACTGCCTACCATCCACAGACTGATGGTCAGACTGAAAGACTTAACAGATGTCTTGAGGAGTATCTAAGAGGCATGGTGCATTTGTGTCCTTTGCAGTGGGCTTCCTGGCTGACCCTTGCAGAATGGTGGTATAACACCAACTTTCACAGCAGCTTATTGGTTTCCCCATTTGAGGCCCTCTATGGTTATTCTCCAGGACAATTTGCCATCCAGAACCCTCTTTCTACTCCAGTTGCAGCAGTTGCAGAGAGGTTACAGCAGTAACACAGGTTGATTGATATCCTTCGTAGCAACCTGGCCAAGGCACAGAACAAACAAAAGCAGATGGCTGATGCTCACAGAACTGAAAGGGTTTTGCAGGAAGGAGACTTAGTTTACCTCAAGCTTCGCCCTTACCGTCAGAACTCAGTAGCCAGTAGAGCTAATCAGAAGCTAGCACCTAGATTTTTTGGACCTTTTCCCATTATCAAGAAGGTTGGAGCTGTGGCTTACAGGTTACAATTACCAGCTGACTCGGTAATACATCCTGTGTTTCATGTGTCCCTGCTGAAGAAGGCTCGAGTGAAGTCCCAGGTGTCTGTGCAACCGTTCTTGCCAGCTGTTGATGATCAGGGTGCTCTCAAACTTGCTCCAGTAGCCATTCTGGCTAGGAAGATGGTGGCCAAAGATAACAAACCCGCCACACAGGTGCTGGTGCAGTGGTCTCATCAAGGGGAAGAAGATGCTACGTGGGAGTATTTGGTCGATTTCCGGCAGCGTTTCCCTGATTTCCAAGCTTGAGGACAAGCTTGTGCTGAAGGAATGGGGAGTTGTAACCGACGGATGGATCGAGACAAGAACAGAAATAGGAGGACTAGATTAGACATTTGCCATTGTGTATATAGGGAGCCGCGAAGAGCCGTTGTAACTACTTTTTGGCTAAATAACAACTTTACATTCCCTCTCTATCTCTCTCTCTCTCTCTCTCCGATTCCCTTTTCCCTCTGGTCTTCTCTGAAATTCCTCTTTTCCGCCATTGCCGAGACTTCCGATCCCTCTAGAGGTGACACCGGTGTCGTCTCCGGTCATTGCCTTGCCGCCGTTCTTCTTCCTCAACCACTAATCCTCCTTCCTCCCCTGAACTTTCCATCGTCGGCTCTCCCACCACTTTGAAACCTCCTTCGTCACTACTCTATACAACTTCCTCTCCCTCCCGATTCCCCTGACCATGGAAAAAATGGCAGCCACGACTCACCCTCCACCTTAAGTGATAATGCCTTCCTCCACGAAATCGATTGAATCTACCGTCCCACAACCCTAATTAAATGCAGCGGTGCCAACGACTAGGAGAAGGAAGGGTTGAATCTAAATTTGATGGTTGTGGCTTTTGCTCATTGAGTGCTGAGTTTTTTGATAGGTATAGTATACAGAGAAGGAGGTGGTCGTCGCGATACAGAGGATAAGGCCTTAGCTTAATGTAGTCAATGAATTGATACTAGAGGAGATCTTAGCTTGCACTCGACCCTATAGGAGTTCTTTCCAATTCCTCTTCCTCTAAAACCTCCCATCATCGCCGGTCGGAGCACACCTGCTCCAACTGGTAAATGATCAGCATAAGCACACCTGCTCCAACTTCTTCCAAAACCGCCATCGTCGCTGGTGAGTACTGCTCCATCTGGAAGCGTGAGAGGCAGAATAAAAACATGAATCAGGGGCAGCACATATAGCTGGTTGTCGCAATGACGAAGATTTGAAGAGGTGAGATGAGAGATGGAGTAGATTTGGAAAGATTTCATATCCATGGGGTTCGTATATCTGGGTCGTCTTCTCGTAGAAAAGTTTCAGATCCATGGTGTTCACAAATCTAGGTGGGGTGAGATGACATGTGAAGTAGATTTGGAGAGGTGGGACGACTCAATAAGGTAGGTTATGTTCATGGGTTGGGCTGGGCAAGATGATGTGGCGGGTTGGGTTTGGTGATGTGGCGGATTAAAATAGGATGAGTGAACACTTTTGTTAGCCACGTTAGTGTTTCTCCAGCAAAATCAAATATCCACCGCCGGTGCCGAATTTGTTTCCGGCAATGTTGATTTGATGTTTCGTGATGGAAACTCTTGCGGTGTTGTTTGATCTGATGCACCGCTGATTGATGAAATTGAGATGACCGTCAAATGTCCACCGCCTGGCGATGTTGATTTGATCAATGCAACTCTTACTTCTGAAAAATGAAGACGATCGTCAAATATCCACCGGGCGGTGTGATTTGATCGATGCGCCACTGACTACTAACCAAGACGACCGTTAATCGGTTCATACCTCTCCAAACTACGTTCGAACGAGGGTTTTGAGTTTTGGGGAATCTACGTTACAACTGCTCCTATGGAGAGTCCTGTGGAGAGCTCTGCGACTATACTACAGCTACGACTATGGAGATCCTTCCTCGAAGGAGAGCTCCGTGAAGGGACTTACAGAGAAAAGGTAAAGGTTGGAACATATGTGTTTCTGTGTTGATTTTTTGGTTGTCCCTTCTCTCTCCTTGCTCCGCAGCTTTTATTCGAAAATCATCTTCGTAGTCTTCACGCTCCATGAAACTGCTTCCTCAACTGCTCCGTCGTGAACTCTCACGTGTCTTCACTCTTCTCCACGGTCTCGTAGTCATCAACCGCTTTGATCTTCTTTTCACTCCCGAATCTCACGTGCAAGAAAATAACTGTTATTTTCATGAGTCCGCGACGTCGTTTACGCCTCCACCAACAAAGTTTCCATAACGACGTCATTGAACCCATTCACAGCATTGCTCAGCATACAACACCGTCAAACTCACGACGTCGTTGAGCTCCGCGATGTTGTTTTGGCCTTGCGACATAGTTAAATTTCTCGGCGTTGTCGAACTCGCAACACCGCTGAATTTGCGACCGCGACACCGATCTCCACCGCAATGTTGTTTTAACTCGCGACATTTTTAGCCTTGCGCCGCCGCATTAATTAAATATTTCGCGTACCGCAGCATTGTTGAGCTTACTTGCGGTGTCGTTTTTTCCCCAAACAGCCTCGTTTGCTTTTTCTCTGCGACATTGTTTTATATTAAACACTGTCGTTTTCTAATCCGCGTGTTGTTGATACCTCTTGTGGCATCGTTTTCAACTAAACGACACCGTCCAACATAATCATTAAAAATATTAATTAATTAAGTCGGTCATCACTGTTGACCTGCAGTCAAACTCGCATCCCTCGGCGCCATTTTAGTTAAACAACATCGTTTTCTAGTTCCGCGATGTTGTTGAGCTTCACGACGCCGTTTTACCTCTCCACGACATTGCTTGACTCCAAATAGTGTCGTTTTTCTCCTTCTTCAACAGGGAATAAAAAACTCCTTTTCCAACAGCAACACCAACACTGCAAAGCCGAATGAACTCGTGACCCATGGCTTACGACATTGTTTTCCACTAAACAATGTCGTTTTAAGTACCGTGATGCCGTCGAGTTTCCTTGCGATGTCGTTTAAACTCTCCACGACGTTGCTCAAATCCATACGACACCATTTTTAGTCATGCGGCATTGAATTAAATACCTAGATTAGCTAATACGACATTTAATTGAATCAAAAATAATTTTAGGTGTAAACTGTTAGCAAATACTAATGGTGTTGACAGAGACTAACGCAGACTTATGGAGAGTGACCAAATATGGACAGTCTGACTAATTCGAGTGACCAATATTGGAATTAAATAATTTTAGTAACTAAAGATTACACTTTTTTAGTAAACTCAATGAACGAACTCGCAAATTACCCCCACTAAATTGATGCAATCCACTTTGCAATTGCATATTGGGTTTCATGTAAGATTTGAAATTGACCAATTACCATTAATGTGAATTAGTTCTACCCCCTCTCAAAATCAAGGAGTCAGCTATGATTATGCACCCATTCATGGACCCCAAAAAAGGTTTTACCTATAAAAAAATCTCTAATTTCCTCCTTACCCCACAAAACATATACTGACATTTAGATCTAACTTTTTTCCAAATCAATGGACGGGGTTGAGTTACGGAGTTTTATGGTTATGTATAGGAAGGCTCCGATAGAATAAAAACATCCCTAGTGTTGTTATTATAGCTAATATAGTCAAAAACGCGATTTTACCTAGAATTAAATCGTAAAAGCGTAAGTTTTTTATACATACAATAAAGTAGCTATAAATCTATTAAGTACGAAAAGTAGAACAACTCATATCATCTTAAATATAAGTTCAGAAACATAGGTCTTAACAATAAGTCACCTTTCCCTCTATACTAATGAATTTGGGAAGGGTCTTGTTGGCAAATTAGATTACACTATTGATGATATGATCCTAATTCGAGAATCCTCCCAAATCGGACCAAAAAACCAGAGTTGCACACGTCAAACTTTTTAGGGATTTTCTCCTTTCTTGAATAACACGAAATAAAGATACTTGCGGAATCGATCAAACAAATCCGAAATCGTGAGAAGGGCCAGAAGGTATATGAAACCTTCCAAACAATCTAGAACCCGTGGAAGAGGCCAACCGATATCGTCGATGCTCGCCACAACTAGACGCGTTATCTAGCTGATAAGAGACCACTCAAACCTCCCGAATCCTCAAAGGAGCGAATAAGCAAAACGTTCACTTGAATTTGTAAACACTTGTATTTGATTGCTGAAACTTGAATGTTGGGTACAAAATTCGTAGCTCTTACATCCTCTATTTATAGAGGTCACAAAAACATAAAACTAACCTAAAAGGAATAGGAAAACAAATCCCAAACTAACTAGGAAACATAATACTACTTAAATAAGGACTACAACTCGTTTTTATGACCAAAGGAAGCTCCTTAGCAGCTAAGTAATCTCCAAACACGTTTTTAATGCTTAAGGAAGCTCCTTAGTGGTTAAGCAATCTCTTTCCTTGTCCTTTTCACATTTGGATGACTTGGGCAGCAAAAGAATGATGTTTTGGGCTCCAAGAAATGTTGTAGGTTTGATCCTTAATGCATTCTTGATAACGATGTAATTGCGTGATTTTATACCACTATTTCTTATCCATTTGCGGAGCATGGTCGTGTATTCTTGGCCTATTTTACGCCGAGTTGTGCTATTTTGTCATATTTCAGGTCTCAGTCGTCAAAGGAAAGGCTAAGCGTGAGTTTCGGGCCATTCGGAAGTCATTTCGTCGAGCTGGAGCCAAAACACGGGCAGGAGGCCTTCAGAACACGGCCGTGTTCTGTGGCCGTGCTTTTACTGCCGAGAGCTAATTGAGTTTGGCAGACATGAGCTGATTACACGGGCAGGGCAGACACAAAGCACGGCCGTGTTCTCCCAAAGCACGGCCGTGTTCTCCCAAAAGCACGACCGTGTTTCTCCCAACTGCTGGCCGTGTAATTAACCCTAGCCAAAGCACGGGTGGGCTGAGGCAAAGCACGGCCGTGCCCTCGACAGTGCTTTGGCCAGTGATGCCCTTTTAAGCAGATTTCAGCCAAAACGGAAGGGGATTCAAGTTTTAGAGAGACAGAGCGATTCCTAGAGAGAGAAAGCGACGAACAAGAGTCTCCAAGTGCCCTAGCTTGATCTTCATCACCATTGGAGCTTGGCTTGAGCTTGGAGAAGTGCCGATTCAACGTCCAGGAGCAGAAATCCATCTTCACAGTATGATTTCCGCATCTGATTCTGCTTTTGCTTCTTTCTCCATGGAGTAGTTCTCCCATTCATATGGGTGTGGGAAACCCTAGTTCTGTATGTTAGGATTGATTGTATGAACCCAAGTACTGTTTCTATGATTTGATTATATTCGATTGAGGTTTGAATGATTGAATGGCATGAATCCTGATCAAATTCCTGTTGTTTCTGCTTTAACTCAGAATGAGAATATCTGCCTAGGTTGATAGAGCATCCTTAATTGAAGGTAGTGAATTGGTGACTTTAGTCGAGGAGCCAATTCACTATTCTGTACCGAAGTCAATTCGGTAGTGGAGGTTTGGTTTGTTAGGGCCTCAATCTGTTTACTCCGGTGGAGGTTAGTCGCCCGCTAGAGACTCAGATTGAGAGGGTCTGAAGACCTTTAGTCGAGACTTCAGACTGTTTGAGAACTTTCCGCAGTATAACTATCATAGAAATTGAACTTGGTAATTACAATCCGGCTTAACTGCAGACTAGGGGGAACCATATCCAGGTGACCTCTCTTAACCTGAAAACAACCGTTTAGTTGCTTTGCTTGCTTGTTAGTTTAGACCTTCACTAAAGTTTCATTGCTAGATAATACAAATTCACTGAGTAGTCATCACATCTAGGACCCGGGTTGACATTAAAACCCAAACCCGCTATGCTACGCTTTAGGAAGTGGTTACACTTGGCCAATTTCTAGAGTGACAGTAGGAGTGAGTCAAGTTTTTGGCGCCGTTGCCGGGGACGGCTAGGTTGTTGAAGAAAAGTGATTTCTATTACTCAAGCATTTTCATTTTCGCATTGAATTTTTGTTCTTTCCCACTTGTGCCTTCACGGGTTTGCATTGCTTGATTGTGTGCAGATAGTGCATGACCCGTAGCCAGTCGGGAGGTTTACTGCCGTTGGATCCAGAGATTGAACGCACCTGCAACCAACTTCGGAGACAACAGCGAGCTAGACTTGTTACGGTGGAGCATAGAGACGGCCAATTGAGCAGCGAATCCGAGGACGAGTACGAGATGGAGGGAGAAGACATCCCACAACCGGGGAATGCTCGACAGGCTCCCCCGGTGAATCAGCATCCCCCACCACCGCCGGGTCCCACCTTGGAGTACTACTACACTCCACGGATTGCTGACATCCGCCCGGTCATCCTCTATCTGCCCATTCCAGCGAACAACTTCGAGATCAAGCCATGCTGGATTCAACTCATTACATCATCTATCCAGTTCCATGGCTTGAAGGATGAGGAGGCAAGGGTGCATCTTTCCCGTTTTCTGCAGCTGACGAACGGGTTCAAGCTGAACGGTGTTCCGGATGACGCAATCCGCCTTCACCTCTTCCCCCATTCTCTGGTGGGGAATGCTAAGAGGTGGTTGGAGACCCAGCCCCCATTGTCCATCACTTCTTGGGACGATCTGGCAGATAAGTTCGTGCACAGGTACTATCCGGCATCGAAGACCACAGAGATTCAGCGGGAGATCACTCACTTCCGCCAAGAGCCAGATGAGTCACTTCGTGATGCATGGGAGCGGTACATGGGATATTTCTGGCAGTGTCCCCATCATGGCTTCAGTGATGCATTCACAGTGGGGAACTTCTACAACGCCCTCACTCCAGACAACTAGAGGGTGATTGAGTCTCTATGCCCAGGAGGGGATATTCTCACTAAGACTCCACCCGAGCTGAACCAGATGATCAGTACCTTGGCTGCCCGCGATCATTCCTGGGGGCAGAGCAGCAGAGGCAGACAGTCCCGGGACCGTGGTGTGCACGCTGTGGAGGCCCGATCCGGTTTAGAGCAGCAGGTGGCTGAGTTGGTGCAGACATTGAAGCAGCCCAACAGCCTCCTTCCGGCCCGAGGTGTAGCTACGCCTCCAGTAGCTCAGTGTCAGTGGTGTGAGAGCCCGAATCACCGGGTGGAGGACTGTCAGGCTATGAGGGAGTCCTCTACTCCCCAAGAACAGGTGGACTTCATCGCAAATGCTCGGCGCATGGACCCATATAGCAATACCTACAATGAAGGATGGCGCCAGCATCCCAACTTCGCCTGGAGCAGCAACAACACCAAACCACCTGGTTTCCCAGCACCGGCGGGTGGTTTTCAGCAGAGGCAGCCCTTCCAGGCTAGGCAGGGGCAACCACTACAGCAGCAGCCCTACCAGCCTAGGCAGGGGCAGCCATTCCAGCAGCCCCAGCGACAGTATGCTGAGCCAGCAGCAGCCCCAGCTCCCGATAACCAGATGACTGATCTAAATAATATTTTGGCGGCATTCATGACCACCAGCCAGGCAAATTTCACGAGGGTGGACCAGAGCATAGCCTCTCTGGAGGCAGGACAGAGGAACCAGGGTGCTATTCTGCAAGATTTACAGCACCAAGTCGGTGTCCTAGCGCGCCAGTTTACTGCTTGGGCCCCGGGGACTCTACCTGCCACCACCATCCCCAATCCACGGGACCCGCACGAGTAGCTGGATGCCATTTTCACCAGGAGCGGCAGGGTTACATCAGCTGATCCTGCCCCGACTAGGCAGGAGGCACCACTACCTGCTTCAGCACTTCCAGCTGGTGATGCAGAAGTGCTGGTGGAGAAGGAAGCTCCTACTCCCAAGCCACAACCAGTGGTGAAGGAGCACGTACCCCAGCTTCCCTTCCGCACTCGCCTACATAAAGATAAGCTGGAGACTGAGTTTGTCAAGTTCATGGCAATGTTGAAGCAGCTCGACATCAGCGTACCTTTTGTCGAGGCACTGTCGAAGATGCCCAAGTACGCAAAGTTCATGAAAGATCTCCTCACCAACAAGAAGAAACTTGGGGATCTCTCGATAGTGCTGCTGGGCGAGGAGTGTTCTGCCATCCTGCAGAACAAGCTGCCCGAAAAGCGCAAGGATCCATGGAGTTTTACTATCCCTCTTACTATTGGCAGCATGCATGTAGGAAAGTCCTTGGCGGACCTAGGCGCTAGCATTAATGTCATGCCATATAAATTGTTCAAAAAGCTAGACCTAGGTGAACTTAGCCCTACTAGGATGAGCATTCAGCTAGCTGACCGTTCCGTTGTGCATCCTAGGGGCATCATAGAGGATCTGCTTGTTAAAGTGGGTGCATTCACATATCCTGTTGATTTTGTTATTCTGGATATAAATGATGATGTGGATGTGCCTTTGATTTTAGGGAGACCATTTCTTGCCACCGCCAAGGCACTTATTAATGTGCATGAGGGTAAACTGATACTGCGTGCTGGAAATGAACCGGCTACCTTTGCTATGACTGAATACGATCACTGTGCTATGATTGCTTTCACACCTGTGCATGCTATTTCTGACCCGGTACACGAGCCTGTCGTGTATCCGTCTGCATCTCCCATTTTGCAGGACCCCCCTCTCATTCCTTCGCCGCCGCCCCCTCCGGTCTCACCATCGAATAAAAAGGTCAAAGAGGAGTGGCGGCCGAAGCAGCAGGTGCCTAGGCCTACTCGGAAGAAAGGTGGAGACCACTATGAGCTGGTCCCACCCCCTGCACCACGACAACCCTGGCCGTCCGGGTACTCACTCGCCTGCATCTTGTCGGATGGCCAGGTCGAGCTGACCGATGATGGTGGTCGCATCCGTCGGGTGCATGGCCACAACCTGAAGCTGTACCTCAAGAGCAACGTGGATCCGCTCTTGGAGGCACCTGTTCCTGCACCTCCCTGAGTATCCACCATGGGCGTCCAGCTAAAATACGGTAAAGAAGCGCTTGTGGGGAGGCAACCCCACCACGGTTTGACTTTCTTTCTTGTGTTTTGAGTCGGATTGTAAACCAGTTTGGTTTTGGTTTGTTTTCTTTTGTTTTGGATGATGTACTATTGGGCTGACCATTGGACCTAACATATCGTGTTTGAGCTCTTTGGTTTCCTTTAGCTGTGCCTGTGTTCCCGACTGGGCCTCTCTCCAGTCCGCTTCATCCTGACTGGTCCATTTCCAGTCTTCTGCAGTCTGTGCATACCGGTAACATCGTTCCCCTTTCCTTCCCTCGTCTCCATTGAGGGCAATGTCGATCTTAAGTGTGGGGGGGTGTTTATCTTTAGACTGCATTAGATCTGTTTGTGTGCTTGGAGCCTAGTCCACTGTCCAAATTTTTAAATTTGAGGGCTCCAAGTACGTGTTCCTTGCAATTACCTGCTCAGTATGCTTTGAATTGACAGTCTCTGTAGTGATTTGCAACCTAGGGAGGTAGTGTAGCACTATGGAGGATGTTGATGCATTTAAGACGTCTCATTTCTTCTTCATATTGTGTTGGTTGATTGAGTGGATTAGTGATCTTAGGACCCTTGAATTGTGTGGTGTTGTGGACTCTCTGCCTGTCATGGACTCTTGTATCATGTTTTGAAAATAACAGGTGCTCGAAAATATGCTTTAAAATGACGTTTCCCGTGCGAATAGGGCGAAAGTGTGTAAGGGGAGACGGGAATCCGTTCCCAATTTCCACCTACTACCTCCAGCCCCCTTACATGTCTTTCCCCCGCACGAGGCTCGAGACAACTGCTCCTGGCATGGCCGGTAAGAGTCGAGCTCCCGCAAAACCTTTGCTAGGTGGGAGCCCCCGTTTTCTGCAAAAACAGGTTGGAACCCTTGAAAAAAAAAAGAAAAAAAAGAGAAAAACAGAAAAACAAGCAAAAAGAAGGAAGAAAAGGGGTTCCAACCATCTTCAAGAAGAAAATCGAGCACCTTGATAAATGTGAGTCCATGATCTTTTTTTTTTTAGAGTCTCTTCATCCACGATTCATTTGTCCTCTGTTCACTATTTACCATGATGCCGACTCGAGACTAGCGTTCTCGCCGAAGAGGCTATGAGATGACTTGTGCGTCGGTTGACCTCGTGAGCTGCTAAATGATCTAGCAAGTCCTCTACCTACGATCTGGGTTGTTTGTGGCTATAGAGGTCTGGAGAGTTGCATTGGTTTGAGTTAGGTTTGCTTGGGGACAAGCAAACGGTTAAGTTGGGGGAGTTTGATAACGATGTAATTGCATGATTTTATACCCCTATTTCTTATCCATTTGCGGAGCATGGTAGTGTATTCTTGGCCTATTTTACGCCGGGTTGTGCTATTTTGTCATATTTCAGGTCCCAGGCGTCAAAGGAAAGGCTAAGCGCGAGTTTCGGGCCATTCGGAAGTCATTTCGTCGAGCTGGAGCCAAAACACGGGCAGGAGGCCTTCAGAACACGGCCGTGTTCTGTGGCCGTGCTTTTACTGACGAGAGCTAATTGAGTTTGGCATACATGAGCTGATTACACGGGCAGGCAGACACAAAGCACGGCCGTGTTCTCCCAAAAGCACGGCCGTGTTTCTCCCAACTGCTGGTCGTGTAATTAACCCTAGCCAAAGCACGGGCGGGCTGAGGCAAAGCACGGCCGTGCCCTCGACAGTGCTTTGGCCAGCGATGCCCTTTTAAGCAGATTTCAGCCAAAACGGAAGGGGATTCGAGTTTTAGAGAGACAGAGCGATTCCTAGAGAGAGAAAGCGACGAACAAGAGTCTCCAAGTGCCCTAGCTTGATCTTCATCACCATTGGAGCTTAGCTTGAGCTTGGAGAAGTGCCGATTCAACGTCCAGGAGCAGAAATCCATCTTCACAGTATGATTTCCGCATCTGATTCTGCTTTTGCTTCTTTCTCCATGGAGTAGTTCTCCCATTCATCTGGGTGTGGGAAACCCTAGTTCTGTATGTTAGGATTGATTGTATGAACCCAAGTACTGTTTCTATGATTTGATTAAATTCGATTGAGGTTTGAATGATTGAATGGCATGAATCCTGATCAAATTCCTGTTGTTTCTGCTTTAACCCAGAATGAGAATATCTGCCTAGGTTGATAGAGCATCCTTAATTGAAGGTAGTGAATTGGTGACTTTAGTCGAGGAGCCAATTCACTATTCTGTACCGAAGTCAATTCAGTAGTGGAGGTTTGGTTCGTTAGGGCCTCAATCTGTTTACTCTGGTGGAGGTTAGTCGCCCGCTAGAGACTCAGATTGAGAGGGTCTGAAGACTTTTAGTCGAGACTTCAGACCGTTTGAGAACTTTCCGCAGTATAACTATCATAGAAATTGAACTTGGTAATTACAATCCGGCTTAACTGCAGACTAGGGGGAACCATATCCGGGTGACCTCTCTTAACCTGAAAACAACCGTTTAGTTGCTTTGCTTGCTTGTTAGTTTAGACCTTCACTAAAGTTTCATTGCTAGATAATACGAATTCACTGAGTAGTCATCACATCTAGGACCCGGGTTGACATTAAAACCCAAACCCGCTATACTACGCTTTAGGAAGTGGTTACACTTGGCCAATTTCTAGAGTGACAGTAGGAGTGAGTCAATTCTCCATTTTATCCATCAAGAATGCTCCCTGTTGATCCTTAAATCGTTGAATTCGAACCTTCATTTTGGGACCACGAGAATTGAATATCGCGCTAGTCGATATCGCATCATTCCCTCTATCTTGAAGAAGATTCGTCCTCGAATCTTTATAGAATCGTGATCCTTGATGAGCGCCACTCTTCTTGGTCTTCCAACGAAATTGCCTTGGTGAGGATCGTATTATTCCACCCTTCTTATGAACAATTCGTCCATGAATTGTACAGACATCACAAAGTGGAAAATTTTCTATGTAGCTCAAAACTTCTCGTCGATTTTCCATGTGGACTTCCTCTTCGATAATTGCATCACCAATCACAAAATCAATATGAGCAACTTTTGGAACAATTGGTAAATGCTCCATGACTTTTATGGCTTCATCTTCTCCATGAAATTCTGATTCCTCAGGGTATTGCTCAACTCTAGGTGCACTCAAATCTGGAACATCAACAAAAATATCTTCTATCGCTTCTTCTTCATCGAAATCTTCATACTCTTCACAAGAAGTATCCAAAAGTGGACCTTCCATAGGGGAGATTTCAATATATTCCTCCTTGTCTTGATGTTGTATTGTCGTTTGGCTCTGAATATCTTGTAGCTGATCTGCTTGAATCTTGATGTCGAAGACTTCTGGACTTGTCTTTTGTGTCTCTATGGTAGCCTCAAAAGATCGCTCTTGTTCTTGATTTGGATTCCTTATCTGCAACTGAGCTTCTTGTTTGATTACCATGGCTGGCGCACTGATTCCCCATGAAGTCGCCAAACGAGTAAGGCTCGTATTTATTTGTGCTTGCCCTTGACGTTAAGCTTCTAATTGCATGCTGATATGTCGTAATGTTGCCGCAATATCTTGATTTGCTCGATCCTCCGCCATGGTTTCTTGCTAAAGAAGAACCCCACGAATGCTTTGTCTTCAAGATACCTTCCTTGCCACACAAGAAACTCTCAAGAACGTTCAAGATTTGCTTTCTTGATGTTCAAGACTTCCAAGAATGCTTCACGAACTACCAAGAATCTTTATCTTCTCCGCTGCGTTTGAACCGGGCTCTTGATACCACTTGATATGATCCTAATTCGAGAATCCTCCCAAATCGGACCAAAAAACCAGAGTTGCACACGTCGAACTTTTTAGGGGTTTTCTCCTTTCTTGAATAACATGAAATAAAGATACTTGCGGAATCGATCAAACAAATCCAACTCGTGAGAAGGGCCAGAAGGTATATGAAACCTTCCAAACAATCTCGAACCCGTGGAAGAGGCCAACCGATATCGTCGATGCTCGCCACAACTAGACGCGTTCTCTAGCTGATAAGAGACCACTCAAACCTCCCGAATCCTCAAAGGAGCGAATAAGCAAAACGTTCACTTGAACTTGTAAACACTTGTATTTGATTGCTGAAACTTGAATGTTGGGTACAAAATTCGTAGCTCTTACATCCTCTATTTATAGAGGTCACAAAAACATAAAACTAACCTAAAAGGAATAGGAAAACAAATCCCAAACTAACTAGGAAACATAATACTACTTAAATAAGGACTATAACTCGTTTTTATGACCAAAGGAAGCTCCTTAGCAGCTAAGTAATCTCCAAACACGTTTTTAATGCTTAATGAAGCTCCTTAGTGGTTAAGCAATCTCTTTTCTTGTCCTTTTCACATTTGGATGACTTGGGCAGCAAAAGAATGATGTTTTGGGATCCAAGAAATGTTGTAGGTTGGATCCTTAATGCATTCTCCATTTTATCCATCAAGAATGCTCCCAGTTGATCCTTAAATCGTTGAATTCGAACCTTCATTTTGGGACCACGAGAATTGAATATCGCGCTAGTCGATATCGCATCAATTGAAGCTGCGAATTCATCCATGTAACTGGTATGTATCTTTAATCTCAAATGTATCATATTTTTGGTGATTTACCTTCAAAAATAATTTTTATAATTAATTTAATGAAAAGAATGCCAAAACCATCATATCTTCCACTAAGTGACTTTCAAAATTTACTGCGCTGCCACTGATTCATGTTTCGGTTTGGACCGATTCTTCTTCTGTGGACTTCTTTTGGGCTCTACTTACAACTTCTAGAAGCCTCCTGCATCATTGGACCTCTACTTTTACGTGAACCTATTTAGGAAAAATGACGCAATTACTCCTAAGTGAACCTATTTATCTTATTACGCAAGAGTGCATAAAAGCGGAGTAAAAGCGTAAAGCATTTTTGTGAACTAGAAGCTTAAAAGCGTAATATAGTCTAATTTTGTGCACTAAAGATTATATATTGAAATGAAAGTGTTTTGGTGACCTAGAAGAATAAGAGCGTTAGTTTTAAAGTTTTAAAGTGCGATTTTGACTGCATTGATTATAACAATATATTCATTAAGGAATAAGGGTAAATACCAAAAAATTATTATATACTAATAAAAATCGATTAATAAAAGATAACGATTAATAGAATTTGAATTACGATAAAACTTCTCAGTCAACACCTTCTATTCACTCTCCTCCGTCGAGGCTTCCTTTCGACCTCCAATCGACGATGTTGCTCCTTCGTGCCACCGTTCTAACTACGTAATCTACCTCATGAACATATATGTCTCCTTTAGATTTGTAGTTGCATTTGATTTCACAAATCGAATCTGATGAGGACATTGGCCCCATCAAGCCAAGCATGAGGAATCCAACTTCACCAAGGATTGGAGAGAGCTCGAAGTAAGATAGAGCAACTCAAAATTCAAGGTCATTTACAAGAAGCCAAACCAAAAAGTTTTAGTCTCAAATTCAAGGTTATTTGGCAGAGTATTTTTCATCTTTGGAGATTGATTCATTCATGGACCAAGAATTCAATGTAATCCAAGTCCAAGAGGAGAAAGAAGAACAAGACGAGCCGAGAAACCACCAAACAAGCCAGAACCGTTAAGAGCATTCTTGTAGACCAATAAAGACATTCTTGAGTATTTCAACCCTCTTGTATTATACGTGTGGATTCGCATTAGAGTTAAAATCCTAGTATCGATAGGTTTAGCATTCTTATCGTGGTTCACATCCTTCGATCGAGTGCTTTCATTCAATTGAATTATCAGTTTGATTGCATTTGGTTTTGTCTTCCATCATCTTGTGTTTTCTTATTTTCTAATGGTTGTGATGCGTACTTTGATTGTTGATTTTAAGACCCACTTATGGGCTAGGATCATATCCAGTGGTATCAAAGCCTGGTTCAAAGCAACATATCCCTACCTTCTTGTGCGATCATTTTGTTGCAAAGTGCTTTTCAAATCTGTCAAGAGGTATTTTAAGTTTTCAGTCTTGGTATTTGAAAATCCAAAAATTATATTTCTTGTAAATTTGATTTTGTTGGAAAGAGGCATTATATAGTAAAAATCAAAATCAAAGCGCCAAATGAACACGAATCACAAAAGGCAAAAAAACACAAGCCAGATCATTCATCCTTTGTTTTAAGCAAAATTGTTTTCAAGATTGAGTTTCTATGCTTGCATCTATTGCTTTGAATCATTTCTAGTATGTTTTGTTGCTATTAGTATGGAAAATTTTGAAAATCTTAGTCTAGAGAATTGAAGATCTCGTTTAGTTCCTAAAAACGTTTTGTGTTTTGTGTCTAGCCTATTTTGTGTGAATCTACTCGCATTGAAAGGTTTTCATTCATTTTAAGTTGAATGAGAGCGAGAGAAGAGGCTTCGAGAGTTTGATAGGGGTAAAAGGCATTGATTTTGAGTTCAAACACGAGTGGTTAGAAAAAGAGTGATCTCGATAGAGTGAAACACGTACGCTAGTGCGCAAAGAAAACCCTGTATAGAAATGCCAATTGCTTAAAAGATATCATAAACCCAAACATATTGAATCAAAATCCCATTTCTCATCCCAAACAAGTCCAGAAAACTTTTTTTTTTTTGAAAGAATCCCGAGGTTAATTCGATCAAACACATAAGAGTTACAAAAACTCAAACAATTGAAAACGCTGTAAGAAAACAGAGGAGGGGGGCTAAAGGCAAAATTATGCAGATGGCTAGTACTATAGTGATGATAAGAAGATGAGAAAAATTGGATGGTGAAAATTGAGGCAGAAATTTCAATTTGATATCCTAATTCCTATCCTTAAGTTTAGATGGAAAATATCATAGTCCAAGTGATGAGGATATTTTTGGGTTGGGTCGTAGGGAATTTTGGGTCAAGGGAGGTCGGGTGACATTTCCTTTTGATTGTTGGTTTTCCTTTTGAGTTTAAGTAGGGGTTGGTCGAGTAGAATAGGGTGTTGGGGTTAGCTAGGGTTACTTATTAGGTTTTCTATTCTATAAATATGTAAGTTCGACATTAGTTCTAATCATCAAATTATAAAGTTAAGGTTTATTGACACCAATGTTGTTCTCTCGCTTGTGAGTTACAAGCAAAACTCCCGAACTGAGAATTTTGGTTCGTCAATTGGTGTCATAGTCTGGTTACGTATCCAACAGGATGCGTGTTCTCGACCTGGCCTCGTTCCATGCCCTAACGCAAAGCACCAGGGAGACTCGCAAGAAGGTTGAGCCAATTCGTTCAAGGTTGGCGGTGATTTGCTATCCGATCACGACATTATGCCGCTATTAGGAGCTTAACCATGAATGTGCAACCGTCATCGATGGAGAGAAAATCAACGATGACGTGAATCGCTTCGAAGCCGATGAAACTAGGGCAGCGGAGGATACCGAGATATACATCAACAAGATCACTGGGAAGGAAACAGTAAGCAAGGATGATTATCACCTATGTGAGGCTATCACCTAACGATCTGGAAGCGACGAGAAAGAAACAGTGTGCCTCGGTCGTCACCACTTCGACGAGGCTCTCATCCCTCCATTCGAAAGCTGCGAGAAGGAAGAGCTCGAAGCTGGAGTTTTATCCAAGGTAGCGGGATTGGCAATTGCGGCCAGAGGAATAGGGTTTTGTGGCAGCCAAAATGGTCTGCCCAAATAAGAATGAAAAGCCCATTTATGTTTGTGGCAAAGAAGATAATGGTGAGTGAAGGATTTCCATGCTGCATCTAATGAGGGCATCAACATCAAAGCAATCTCAAGTCCAACTCTTGTGCGAGAGGAATGCGGTCCGGTCACTAAAAGAGAAGCCAAGGCATTCAAGGGTCAACTTCAACCTTATTTGGCCCAAAACTTCACCTAAATGGAGGGCGACTTGTTCATGGGACGAGAAGTGATGATCATAGGAGTTGGGGCTCCTTCAGGCTGATTCCCCGGGCATGGAGTGCCAAACCCCGATCGGGTTTTTGAAGGTGAGACCGGGAATGGGTTTAGGGATTTTCCCCGGTCTTGAAGGCCAATTCCCCAATTGTGGATTCGTGGAGGAGGTGGATTTTCACCCTAGCTGTTGCCGACGAGTTTTATGTTTTCTTTGTGGATTATGTAACTTTTATACCTAAACTCGGGTTTCTTTGTTATTTTTGGCCCAAAACCTTTGTAACTTATATAAGGGGTTGAGCTAAGTATTTTAGTGGGTAATCAACAATTTTATTCAGAAATCAAAACCCTAGAATTGTTTGTTCAAACACCAACTTCTCTTCTTCTTGTTTCTTGATCGTAGAATTGATTCTGCAAGAAGAACCCAACGTTTTCTGCTAGCTCATCACCCTATCCGAATGGTCATTCGTATACCTGGCCTTCTTCCTGATGTGTGGATTATGATTGGGTTTAATGCTCGTTTCGACGAAGTGGCTTAAGTTATAAACATCCATTACGACGAGGAGGAGGATGAGGAAGAACTTCCACCACCACCAACACCAGGTGGAAGGCGAGGTCGAACTCTGGGTCCCAAAAAATCTCTGACCTTTACGAGGCAGAGGGGATAGAGGTCGATGAGGGAGGCCACAAGTTTGAGTTCATAGAGCTTCTAAACCTCGAGACTATGAGGAGTACTACGAGGAGGAAGAGTATCCCTAACATAGGGATGATGATATGAGGGGGTTGAAGGTGAAGGTGCCATCATTTCAAGGGAGAAGTGATCATGAAGCTTACCTCGAGTAGGAGAGAAAGATGGAATACTTGTTTGAGTGTCCCGACTACTCCGAACGGAAGAAGGTAATCATTATTGCTCTTGAGTTTTCTGACTATGCTGTTGTTTGATGGGACCAGTTGGGTGTTGAACGGAGATTGCACGAAGAAAAGCCCATCACAATATGGCATCAAATGAAGGCATCCATGAGGAGGAGATTCGTACCCGTTCATCATCAGCGGGATCCGCATCAAGATCTTCACTTGATGAGAGATGGTGCGAAGAGCATGGAGGATTATTTCAAAGAGATGATTCGAGCTCGCGTTAATGAATATTGAGAAGCACACATGGCTCTATTTCTCAATGGTCTCAATCGGGAGATTGGGTAGGTCGTGGAGATTCACCATTATGTGGAGATTGAGGATTTGGTGAAGATGGCGACTATGGTCGAGAAGCAACATCCTTTACAAGGAGACACTTTTTAGCTCTAACGACAATCAGGATTTGCCTAGCAGTGTTCAAATTGTTTTGCAGGAATTTGAGGATGTCTTATCTGAGGAAGATCCCAAGGGGCTGCCACCCATCAGAGGGATCGAGCACCAAATCGATTTCATCTTTGGTACTTCGATTTCAAACAAACCAGCGTATCGAACCAATCCTGAGGAAACCAAAGAGCTTCAACGACAAGTGGACGAGTTGATGGAGAAGGGTCATGTTTGAGAGATCATGAGTCCTTGTGTTGTACCCGTCATCCTCATACCTAAGAAGGATAAGACTTAGCGCATGTTCATTGATTGTCGAGTCATCAACAACATCACGATAAAGTATCGACATCCTATTCCTAGATTGGATGATATGTTGGATGAATTGTATGGTTTGTGTTTTCTAAGGTAGATCTTAAATCTAGATACCATCGAATTCGTATAATATGAGGTGATGAATGGAAAACTACTTTTAAGACGAAACATGGTTTATATAAGTGGTTGGTTATGCCTTTCAATTTAACTAACACGCCTAGCAGTTTTATGAGATTAACGAACCATGTTTTGAGAACTTTCATTGGAAAATTCGTGGTGTTCTATTTTGGTGATATTCTGATTTATTCTAAGAACTTAAATGACCACATAAATCACCTTAGAGTTATTTTAGAGACTCTTCGAAAAGAGCAATTGTATGGTAATCTCAAGAAATGCATGTTTGCACTGATAGACTTGTGTTTCTGAGATTTGTGGTGAGTTCAAAGGGAATTGAGGTGGATGAGGAAAAGATTTCGGCAATGAAAGCATGGCCCACCCCAACTAATGTGAACAAGGTTCAAAGTTTTCATGGTCTTGCAAGATTTTACCGACAATTTGTAAGGGATTTTAGCACCATTGCTGCTCCTTTAACCGCGATAACTAAAAAGAACATACTTTTCAATGGGGTGAAGCTCAATAGAAAGCTTTCGAGCTTTTGAAATATAAACTAAACCCATGCTCATTTGCTGATGTTGCCTAACTTTTCTAAAACATTCGAGATCGAGTGTGATGCCTCTGATGTAGGCATTGGTGCTGTTTTGATGTAGGAGAAGAGACCTATCACTTTCTTTAGCGAAAAGTTGAGTGGGGTTGCCTTGAACTATCCCACGCATGACAAAGAGCTTTATGCTCTTGTTCGAGCTCTATAAACATTGCAGCTTGATAGCATCGTGTTTGCACATGTTTGCACTCTTGTTTCTGGACCATTTTAGCTCCAATTTGTAGTTCCTTGGCCTATTTTACGCTAGGTTGTGTTGTTTTGTCCCATCTCGGGTCCTAGCGCGTAAAGGAATGCATAGGCGCAAGTTTTAGGACATTTGGAGGTCAGTTGGCGATTCAAGATTCAAATTACGGGCATCCCCTGCACAATTACGGGCTTAATTGCCTATGCCCAAACCGTAAATGTAATGTCGAGCCAAATCCCTGAGAATGTCTATCGAAGAGCAAAATACGGGCAAGAGCAGATTGATTTACGGTCGTAATTACATGAATACTGGCAGTAAACTGAAAATGACGACCGTAATTCCCCTCATCAGTGTTAAGTGAAACACGCATTTTGGGTGAAATACGGGCAGGCCATGTTTACGACCGTAATTCAGCCCGTATTTCGCCCAGAATTGGGGTTTTGAGGCTGATTCGATCCAAAGGTGAAGGAATCGAGTTTTTGAGCAAAAAACAGAGCTTTAGAGAGAGAAAGTGTGAAGAACAAACCCTAGGATCTATTTGGAGTGGATTTCTCACCATTGAAGCCCATATTGCATCCCCCGGAGTGAAGATCGACGTCCCAGAGCAGATTATCCCCATCTTTATGAGTATGACTGCTCTGATTTCCGTTTCCTCTCTCTCTCTCTCTATGGAGTAGAACCTTCTCTCACTTGGGTATGAAGAACCCTAGTTCCATGTGTTAGGAACCTTGATTGTAATGACTTTGGATTGATATACTGATTGATTTTAATCAATTGATGCATGATTCATTGAGTCAATTGAAGTCTGGTCATCTTTTCTTCATTTCTACTGTAACCTGGGATAGATAGATTCTGATTAGGTTGTTAGAACTTCATCAATCGGTAGTAGTAGATTGGTTATACGTGAGTTAATCGATTTACTGCTTTATACCGGAATCCAATTCCAGTAGTGGATTTTTGTGTTTAGTGCCTCAGTAGTCTATCCCGGTGAAGGCTAGTCGCCTACCGGTCAGTCCGTCTGAGAGGGCTTGGTCAGCTTAAGAGATTCCAAGCTACTATCGGATCTTCCGCAGTTTAATCAACAGTAAATCAACCAAAGGTAATTGCAACTTTGACCTAACTAAGGAGCTAGGGGGACTCATTCCCGAGTGACTCTTCCCTTGGTAAAGAACTTTGAACCATTTCCTGCTTTCTTACTGCTTTTGTTTAAAATCAGAATCACTCGACTTAGTTTGCTAGATAATAGATAATCACGGAGTAGGCAGTAGATCTGGACCCTGGGTTGACAAATAGAGCTTGCTACTTTACTACATTTCGGGACTGCGATTACACTTGGTCGCAGTTTGGTGTTGTGTTTTAGCGTGTCACAGCTCTACTGAGTGGGGCTAATTGCACACATTTTACCCCTCACTTCTCGATAGTTTGCCTGTGCATTTCATCGTACTTCGACATATTTCATCGTAGGTTCTGCTATCTTTAATACATTTCTGGTCCTAACATGTGTGGGAAGGTCGAGGACGAGTTTCAGGATGTTTGGAGTCGATAAAGCGCCAATTAGTGAAGTAAAGTGAAGAACAGCCCTATGTCACAAGCAGAGGTCAAATGTCAAGGTCAACAGACCTTGACAATTGATCACTGGGCTTGAGAATATAAGGTCACGGGCAGAGGTCCAATGTCATGGTTATAAAATCGTGACAATTGCTCTTTAGGCGTGACATTGACAAGTTCTAGAGCCATTTTCGTTCTCACTGGACCTCGGGGTGTTCATGGTTTGTTAACTATGAAAATCAGCTGTCGACCGTGATGTCATGCCAAAATCGCACAATAACTTGTGGTTTGGTCCCATGTCAAGGTCAGAGCTCAACTGTCACGACAGTGACTTCTGACCTTGAAAAGTGACTATTGGACTACATAAATAGAAGGTTGCTGGAAGAGAGAAGGGGAGGCTTTTCTAGGGTTTTAGTTTTCAGAATAAATGAGGGTTTCTAGTGAGAGATTGGGTTTCCTCTTCCTATTCTGGAGAGATAAAGTGCCATTCAAAGGAGGAGGAAGGAGATTGGGCTTGCCCCAAGCTAGAAGAATGGAGATTCTTACCTCTCAAGGGAGATTCAAGCAAGGAGGAAGGAAGATTGTAATCTCTTCATGGTTCTTTATCTCCTTTTTCTTTTTTTCCTTTGCCTAGCTATGGAATAGCCTACCTATTCACTTAGGTGTTGTGAACCCTAGCTTGAAATATGTGATAGATTATATTAATTGAAAGCTTTGTGTGTGGGTTTGTGTTTAATGCAAAGTTTGAGGTATTTTCATTATGTTTGGGTTGTGTTCTTCATTTCTCATTACTATGCCAATTTGACCTAGGTAGAGCGAAACCCCATTTTTGTTAGGAGGCTATGATAAGCTGGATTCCTTGGCCAATTGAGTCACCTACCTAGTGAAAATAAGGGCAAACCTCAAAATTAGATTTAGCACTTTAACTTGGGTGTTACTTTGTCGTCCGGATTAATTTCCCAGGGATTGGTTCTTGCAACCGTTAGTTTTAGGACTCCTAGCTTATTGTCGCAATCCTTAGCCGAAAGGTTAAGAGAGCTAGACTCCCTAGTTTATTGTACCAATCCTTAATCCAATGATTGAGAGAGCTAACGTTCCTAGCTTAATTGTTTTCCTTAACCGTTTGATTAAGAGAGTGAGGCTCCCTCACTTGTTGCGCCTTCCTACGGTGTATTACCACACCTCCACACATTTGCATTCGATTTGGGCAATCTTGATATGTAGCTAGGGGAGTAATGCCCGGGCGGACTCTTCTCTCATTGGGACAACCACGATATACTTTACTTTCTTGTTTTCATTTGTAGTTTTCTTAGGTTTAAACCCAAAAACGTTTGTTAGATAACAAACTAAGCGACTAAAATAGGGGTACATGGACCATCCCGGGTTTGACAATTAAAACATACTTTCCCTATACTTCACCTGGTTAGAGTTTACGCTTGAGCTCTAGTCAGGCTTTAAATCACGGTGTATCCATGGCGAGTCAAGTTTTTGGCGCCGTTGCCGGGGAACTACGGTCCATTATTTTGAAAAGTTCGCTTAGTTTTATTCTAGCATTTTCTATCTTGCCTTTTTGTTTTTGTATTGTGTTCCATTTGTGTTTTGTTTTGTTTACCACTCTTCGTTTTGAAGGTTGGTTTTTGTTTTTATTTTTATTTTCCTTTTCAGTATTTTTGTGTTTGTAGGTATTGGATCATGGATCTTTATGATTTCACCCAAGTGTAGGGGTATCCACAGTTAAGGATGACCGAGTCCACCGTCACTTCCTCCACTCAACAACCTTATGTTTTTATGTTCCTATTCTTTCTCCTATACTCACGTACTAGCATTGATCTTGTACACTCCTGTATAAATCTGCCATTCAATCATCAATGAAACACACAGAGAATTACAAATTCTACATGGTATCAGAGCACATTAGCCTAACGAAAAATTAAGATTTTTTTACCCCCCCCCCTTCCTCTGTTCCCTCCGCCTTCTTCATCATGTCTACTTCGTCCTCTTCAACCTTTGATGCCGCTGGTCCTATTCCAGCCTATGCAACCTCTCTCTCTCCCTTCACTTCACCCTCGGCTCCCCACATCTCCACCAAACTCACCTCTACCCATAACCTGCTCTGACGGATGCAACTTCTTCCTCTCCTTACAAGTATTGATCTCTCCAAATTCGTTGATCGCAGCTTCCCCGCCCCACCTCGTGCTCTCGACGGCGGTCAACCGAACCCTAGATATACTACTTGGCGCTGCCTCGATCAACTCGTTTTCTCATGGATCGCTGGCTCCTTCTCTGATTATGTTCTCTCGCGCCTGGTCGGCTGTTCCACCGCTCTTTATGCCTCGACACGGTTGGCTTCCACCTACGGCTCTGGTAATCGCCAAACTCTTCGCGGACTGCGCACTAAGCTCGGTGCGCTCTCTCGTGGTAATGATTATTGTGCCAAATACCTAGCCCGTGCTCAAGAACTCTCTAATTGCCTTGCTGCCCTCAATAACTCGATCTCCGACGACGAATTGGTCGATCACTGTCTTCATGGTCTTGACGATGACTTTTTGCCCTTTGTTCGCACAATTGAGACCAAGCTGGAGCCCCTCTCCTTTGATGACTTCCATGGTTTCCTTCTCAACGAGGAACGTCGGCTCCGCCATCTTGGTCCTCTTCTTGACGATGGCGCCGCTCAGGCGAACTACAGTCGCTATGGTGGTCATGGCGGCTATAACCACAATAGCAACAACTTTGGTGCCCGTGGTCGTGGTCGTTCCTCTGGCCGTGGCCGTGGCTCCCGAAACAGCGGCGGTGACCGCTGCACTTACCCATATGTTTTACCTTCCTCTTTTGCAAGACCAGGATACGGCGCATGGTTTCTTGGGCCCAGGCCCAACCACCGTGCTCCTTCTCCCGGCAGCAGCACGCTTCAATGCTTCACCTGTCGCGGTTTTGGTCATCTCGCCAAACACTGTCCCAAACCTTCCCTGATGTCTTGTTTCCCACCCTCGGCCAATTATGCCTCCTCTTCTACCCCGCAAGACTGGATAATGGATTCTGGCAACAACTATCACATCACCTCCGACCTCAATAGTCTTGCTCTCCACTTCGAATATCATGGGTCTGACGAAGTCTCCTTTAGCAATGATAACTCTCTTCCCATCTCTCATTCTGGTTCCTCTACAGTGTCCCTTGGTCCTCATCCTTTTCGTCTCACAAATATTCTCCATGTTCCTTCTGCTTCTCATAATTTGCTCTCTATCAACTCTCCCACTCGTATTAATCCTTTATCTATTCATTTTGTTATTTGATTCTTTCACCACCACCCGAGAGTGGTTACCCCGGAACTTCATGGGACGATCAAAATGGGGAAGTAAGGGATACGAGTTCTACTACCAACCCCCCCCCCCCTTCCAAGATGAACAAGCATACCAATGGGGGTATCAAGAAGCTTCCACATATCAAGAATATTTCCTTTAACAACCCGAGGAGAAATCCAAGTTGGAGTTTAATAAAGCACCACGGGGGTGCCTTTGATAAGAATACGCAACAAACCAAACTCTCGAATGATAAGTGATGGATAGGTAGAATTTTACCACAATCAAGGTGATTACTTGATTGCTAAGAAACTTTTGTAAAACAAATCTGGAATCCTCACAGAAAAGATTGACAAGGGTTCTCGAATTAGCAATGGAATTCCTCACACAACTAACTCAAGGGTTTGATTCTTGAGAACTCTCAAAGAACACAATTCCCACAAGGAGCAATTTTGATTCAGCTAAAACTTGGATCCTTTACAACGTGAAATCGAAAGCTATTTAAAGACAATAAAAACCTAAAACAAATCTAATAGAACTAGGAAACAATTATGGTAAAAAAAACTCTAAAAACAGTGTAAAACTCGGCCACAAACTCTTTTCTTCAAGCACAAAAACTATCCAAATCATTTACACCCATTCCCACAAACTAGGAAACAATTATGGCTCCCATGAGTTGTTTACACCCATTCCAACGCTTTGATTCTACCCAAATCGCGTCAATTGTTGATTTTCAAATTTCCTGCCGTCAGAGGATTCGAATTTTCCAGAATTCGGCGAAGGATTTCCAGAAACCGGCGATCCCAATTACAAATTGGGCGTTTTAGACTTAGGGATCTTCAATCTTAATTGAACGCTCCTGCACGCTCCTAGGACCTCCCTGAATGATTCTACAATGGTCGTTCTCGTCGAATCACGCCTGATTCCCCATCCCATTCGGTCGATTATTGCCTGTTCTTGAGCATTTCCAGGGGAGTTTGAGCTCGAATTAGTTCTGCCAATTCCACCTTATTCGTCTCGACCCAATCCATCGAACCACTCCTAGGCACTGTGGGAGTGTTTCTTCGGCTTTGGTTGGTCGCGACTCATTGCCAGGGATTCCACCCACTTCGTTCTCTCTCTTGCTCTGTGTTGCCGATGAATAAACAGAGTCGAGAAACTCTGCTCTCGTCACCAGGTCGAGTGGCGTGATGGTGGTCGATTCCGGGCCTTCTACTCACTTCCCCGACATACCTGCAACCTCTAGGGGCGCCTTGGAAGCGGCGTCGTGCTGAGGTTTTCCTCCCTTGTCGTCTGCAGCACCTGTGGTGTCAATGCTCTATTTTTTATGCAAAAAATAGGGTTCTTTAGGTCTGGCCATCATCTTCACTGATTCTCCTATTGGTGTCGAACTTGTTGACAACAAGGCCACACGATACTCCTTCTGGAGTCTTATTGCCCTCTTAAATCTTTGACCGCTTCTTCTGGGAACAATGGATTCAATACGAATACTTTCTTCGACTCTTAAAGCAGAATTTCTTGCTCCTTCTACTTACCAGCCGAACTTGTCGATCATGAAACCAAGTTTATCCCAAAATAGTATGGCTGGACAAGTTGTAACCCACATCACACAGTACTCTATCTTTATACGAACCAATCGAAAAGTCCACAACCACATGAGAAATCATGAAACTTGGGTATTTCTCGTATGGTAATTGGACGTTGTAGGGAGCTAGATGTAGCTGTGATTGCAGCCCTAACTTGACCACGATTCTGGAGGAGATTAAATTCCTCTCCCTGCCTCCATCAACGAGAACCAAACACACTTTCTCATCGATTAAACAACGCGTGAAGAACATCGATTATGCTAGCTCTTCCGCCGAAATTTCCATCATGTTTGACGCGCAGAAAACAGAGTCTTTCTGATGCGACCCGCTCACCCCACATGACGTCACTCGAGCTCAAACTAGATATCTACATGGACCATGGTTCAAGAGATGATTAAGAGGGTTAAAGAGAGCTTGGAAGCATTCAAGGTGGAATAAAAGGTCTTTGCAAGCAAGGCCTACGAGTTTGTTGATGTGAAATCAATTGGCAGAATATATAATTCTCGTGATCCAAAGATGAAGGTCCGAGTACGACGATACAAGGATCAAATGGGATCAGTCTTGATGGACGTGAACTTGATAAAAGGAAAGTCCATCACGTTGCCACGATTTATGGACTAGAATGAAGAGAAGATGGGCTTGGTAAAAGGAAGGAAGATCTCCCATGGTGTGAACACAAGGTGTGAAAGGAATACAAGTGTGAACACAAGCCATGTGAGGGAGGATTGCAATGCTAGAATCTAGGGAGTTGTTGACCAAGTCTTTTCCTTGTCTTTTAAGGATGGTGTTTTTCTTTTACTTTTCCTTTAAGGTTTTGTTTTCCTTTTAATTGTAGGATTTGGTCATTTGTTTGCTTTCTTTCTTAGTTTAGGATTGGATTTTCGTTGCCTATGTAAGGAGGATGAGTCCATCATTACAATTCATTCTATTATCAATCAACTTTCAAGTTTCAAGTTCAAACGAATTGGTTCTTTGTGCAAGCTTATGTCGAGAGTGCTCCAGAGGTTTCACGTGTCTCTTATCAACTAGAGAACGCGTCTTGTTGTGGCGAGCTTCTACCCCATATCAATTTCCCCTTTCCACGTGTTGGTTTTTTCTGATTGGTTTAATATACCAATTGCCCTTCATCACGAGTTAGGAATTGTACGATTGATTCCATCCTATCTTTTTATTTTTTAGTTCAAGAAAGGCTACACCAGAAAAACATAAAAAGGCGTTTAAGCTGCGTACGTTGGTCACATCACTTTCGTCAAGAACAAATCGCCACTGATTTGAACCAGGCTCTGATACCACTTAATAAAGCACCAGGGGGTGCTTTTGATCAGAATACGCAGCAAACCAAACTCTCGAACGATAAGTGATGGATATGTAGAATTTTGCCACAATCAAGGTGATAACTTCATTGCTAAGAAACTTGTAAAACGAATCTGGAATCATCACAGAAAATATTGGCAAGGGTTCTCGAATTAGCAATGGAATTCCTCACACAACTAACTCAAGGGTTTGATTCTTGAGAACTCTCAAAGAACACAATTCTCACAAGGAGCAATTTCCATTCAGCTAAAACTTGGATCCTTTACAACGTGAAATTGAAAGCTATTTAAAGACAATAAAAACCTAACACAAATCTAATAGAACTAGGAAACAATTATGGTAAAAACAAACTCTAAAAACAGTGTAAAACTTGGCGACAAACTCTCTTTCTTCAAGCACAAGCAAGCTGCCTTTAGCAGAAGCAAACTGTCCAAAAACAGTATTCGTACTAACTTCGTGCTATTCGTTCGAGGCCTTCTAGAACTCCCATTCTTCATCCAATTCCTTCCCTTTGTTCACAAACATACCTAGTTTCATGTTGTGGATGCCTTTTGACTTGAATCCCATCCATGCTCCTTGAATTGAGCCCCAAAGTAGGCTTCACAAAACAGTTTTCTGCCTTACCCATTTTCTGGCAGTTTTCTAGTTTTGAGGTAGCAACTTTGAGGCCTTGGAAAACAACCTTAATGACATCTTCTGGATCCAAAAAGCATAACATTGGAAACATGGAAACTTTATCTTTAAAACAAGCCCTTGAACTCAAATTTTCATTGAGCCATTTGTGAGATACAAGCTTCCAAAGTAGGCTACCTGAAACTGTTTCAACACTTGGCCAAAAATCAGAATTCTTCAAGGGAGTTGATATGACTTTTTTGGCAAGTAATTGTGAATTGTGAATTGATCCAATTGGGATCATATCAGAGTTTTCCATGGAGGCTTTCATGTGGCATACGACACCATGTGCCACTCCACAACCGGAGGCAAAGAGCGAATTAGAGCTCATGGTGGAGCTACTTTCTCGGGGCACCGATGAAGGGTGCTCTAGCATGGTCCTCCCAATTTCCACCCCTTTCGAATCAACCTTTCTTCGGGAAGCAGAGGAGCTCCTTCGGCACACGGAGAGGCTAGGAGGGCTTGTTGGGCAAGCATGTGCACAACTTGCTCACAATCACCTCCTACCATTTGAAGGAAGAGAGGAAGTCGGAGAGGCGAGCCATGAGAACTTTGGAAGAACAAGCTCCGACATGGATTTCCAACCCCTCCCTCCTCACGGTTTGACACTAGAAGAGAAGGTGGCACGAGCTTATTCACGCCATCACCTCTCACAATTTGAAGAAGAAGTGGAGGTTGGAGGGGAAGTCAATCAAGAGTATGTGGAACGAGAAGTACTCATCCCAGAGAGCTCTTGTGGTGAGGATGATTAAGAATGTCTCATTTACGACTATCATCACTTCCCCTATCCCGAGAGCAACTTTAAAGACCAAGTCACGAGGGACGAGGAGCAAGAGAATGCATGGCATTTTTCCCTCCAAATCATGCTTGAAGACATGGATGGGAGGTTCAGAGAAGAGGTTGTGGAAGAGGGAGTGAAAATTGAAGAAAGGGATGATCGTAAGTGTTCCCAAGGGGAAGGAATTGAAGAAGGAAGTGTCCAAGATAAGGACGAGGTCGAGGTGGATGAAGCATCCACGAGTTACAAGTGCTTCCAATGCTTTCTACCGGACCTTGATGTGCTTCTCGAGAAGGACCATTTGCGACTCTTTGCCAAGCCAAGTATAAACCATCGGCTATCCCTCTTGGTGTATGCGATGGAGGTCAATCAATGATGCATTACATTGTGTAGGGCAAAGAGAAAGAAGAAGAGGTCTCAAGGGTGGAGGCTTCATCTCACTCAAGTTCATGAGTCACCATCAAATGTCATTCCATATGCTCATGACTTGAGGCCCCACCTCGATGATGAGAACCTCAACTTCAAGGAGGTTCTCGGATGAACCGAAGCTTAAGGAGCAATCGTCTAGCTTATGACATAAAAGTAGCGCTTGTTGGGACGCAACCCAATGTAGGTTTGCGTATTTTTTTATATTAAGTACTATTATTGTGTAATAACCTCGCCTTGTGCGCGAATGTGTTTGTTTTTTTGTGTTGTCTCCATGTGAAGCCTTCTCTCGTCTCTTGAATCGGACCAATTTCGTCCCGACTTTCACTCGCCAAGCTATGCGGTAACATCGTTCTACCCTTTATTTTATGCCATTGAGGGCAATGTCAAGCTTAAGTGTGGGGGTAGTCTATCTATTATGCTTGTGTATGTGACTGAGCGCTTGAAGCCTTGATGTATGCCCAAATTTCAAAATTTTGTGGGCTCCAAGCATTGCAAGATCAAAGCGGCCGGCTGTTGGAGAATTTTGTGTTTATTGGCATTGACTTTGGATTGTTTACTTGTGATCGAATGCATCCTATTACGATGATTGAGAATTGCATTAGGATAGTGCAAATGTTTAGTTCTCATGTGTGCGGAAATGAATGGATGTGTTGACTTGATTACTCGTTGATCACAATTGCCTTGCATAGAAGTTCATGAAATTGGAATAGATGATCGGGTGGCTAGGTAGCCATGTGCGATTTGTGTCAATTGTCTTTTTCATGTGTGATAGATCCCTTTCGCCATGGTTTGTAACATTCACCGTTGTCACTAGTGAGTATGATGGATGCATAGGATTAGTCCATGTGCAAAAGTTGATTATCCCAAAATATTAACCCTTAGTCAACCCCTTTGAGCCGTGTGACTTTAGGGGTCGTTCCAATGTTAGGAGCTTTGTGCTTGTTGAGCTTAATGGTGATTGAGAGAACGACCCCCATCCTTTCTTCCTATCAAAGTGTGAGTCATCCTTGTGTCTCGGAGTTCTCGCTTTTGAGCTCCATTGAGGTTCTACATAGGTGGTTTTGCACGGTTCTTGCTAGAAATGAAAAGGTAGAGTTGGAGGGAAGTTCATTATATAGAGCATTGTTTTTTAAAGGATAAGTGGCATGTGTTTTACTTTCTAGTACCCCCCCCCCCCCCCCCAAAAAAAAAAGAGAAAAGGAAATGAAGAGCAAAAGAAAGAAATGAAACGAAAAAGAGGTAATAAAACGGGGTAAATAAAAGTAGAGAGTGGCCACAAAAGTCTAAGTGTATGCTCTACAAAGGGTTTCTTGGCACTCAAGCCATTGAAACACCTAAATTTTTGTTGAAATCCTTCACTACTATGTTTGGACAGAGGAAGTTTGCTTGAATGAAGTTCGTGATTGGTAGTGGTTTGGAAGAAGGAAAGTGAGGTTTTTGGCAGATGCTAGTGGTCGTTGATTGTAGGGAAGGTTCTAGTCGAAACCATGGAACCTTCGGTTTTAGGTTGAAAATGTAGGACCTCATTGCTATGTATGCCACCACCCAAAATGTGTTCTCCCCATGTCCTAGACAATTGGTCATTTGAACACATGTCTTATACCTTCGGACAAGCTAGTGATGACAACCATCCCATGAACTCTAGCATTTAGAGGTTGTCGCCGTGGTGGAGAGACGATAGGGTTGAGTGTTGACGATTTGGCACATCTTTTGCACCAAAAGGTCCTGACCCCACTGGTCGAGAGTGAGTGATTCATTCGCATTATGGATGGTTATATCTTATCCAAGTGAGGATCTTTGTCGCCCTTTCGTTTGTTCGTTGGACTTGAGTTCTACGCATGGTTAGTTGTGGTTGTGAGTAGTTCGGTCAAGACTTATATTGATTTGTGAATAGGGTGAGAACTTTTTGGTTGAACATTCTTAATGCATTCGAATGCCATTCGTGGTGGATGCTAGTATTGCTTGTAACGGTCCATGTGTTGATGCCCAATAGCCATTGAGATTCATCCATTTTGTGCCCTTTGATGTATCCCCAAGTTATTGTTACTAGGTTAAAAATTTATATTGTTTGAGAATGGCTATCTTGGGGAAAAGCAAATGTTCAAGTGTGGGGCCATGGGGGTGTGAGTCGGGGCTAATTGCACACATTTTACCCCTCATTTCTTGATAGTTTTCCTGTGCATTTCATCGTTGCTCGACATATTTCACGTTAGGTTGTGCTGTTTTTTATACATTTCAGGTCCTACCGAGTGTGGGAAGGTCGAGGACGAGTTTCAAGACGATTGGAGTCGATAAAGCGCCAAAAGGTGAAGTAAAGTGAAGAACAGTCCAATGTAACGGGCATAGGTCAAATGTCAAAGTCAACAGACCTTGGCAATTGATCACTGGGCTTCAAAATCCAAGTTCACGGGCAGAGGTCCATTGTCACGGTTATAAGACTGTGATAATTGCTCTTTGGGCGTGACATTGACAAGTTCCAGAGCCATTTTCATTCTCACTAGACCTTGGTGTGTTCACGGTCTATTGACCGTGAAAATCAGCTGTTAACTATGATGTCATGCCAAAAACGCACCAGTGGCTTGCGTTTTGGTCCAATGTCAATGTCAGAGCTCAATTGTCACGGTCGTGACTTCTGACCGGGAAAAGTGACTATCGGGCTCTACAAATAGAAGGCTGCTGGGAGAGAGAAGGGGAGGCTTTTCTAGGGTTTTAGTTTTTAGAATAAAGGAGAGTTTCTAGTGAGAGATTAGGGTTTCCTCTTCCTATTCTATAGAGATAAAGTGCCATTCAAAGGAGAAAGAAGGAGACTAGGCATGCACTAAGCTAGAGGAGTGAAGATTCTTACCTCTAAGGGAGATTCAAGCAAGGAGGAAGGAAGATTGTTATCTCTTCATGGTTATTTCTCTCCTTTTTCGTGTTTTCCTTTGCCTATCTATGGAATAGCCTACCTGTTTACTTGGGTGTTGTGAACCCTAGCTTGAAATATGTGATAGATTGTATTAATTGAATGCTTTGTGTGCGGGTTCGTGTTTAATGCAATGTTTGAGGTATTTTTCATTATGTTTGGGTTGTGTTCTTCATTTCTCATTACTATGCCAAGTTGACCTAGGTAGAGGGAAACCCCCTTTTTGTTATGAGGCTTTGATAAGCTGGATTCCTTGGCCAATAAAGTCACCTACCTAAGGAAACTTAGAGCAAACCTTAAACTTCGATTTAGCACTTTAACTTGGGTGTTACTTTCTCGTCCGGATTAATTTTCTAGGGATTGGTTCTTGCAACCCTTAGTTTTTTCGGTTGAGAGAGCTAGAACTTCTAGCTTATTGTTGCAATCCTTAGCCGAAAGGTTAAGAGTGCTAGACTCCCTAGTTTATTGTAGCAAACCTTAATCCATTGATTGAGAGAGCTAAGGTTCCTAGCTTAATTGTTTTCCTTAACCGATTGACTAAGAGAGTGAGGTTTCCTTCACTTGTTGCGCCTTCCTACGGTGTATCACCACACCTCCATACATTTGCATTTGATTTAGGAGATCTTGATATGTAGCTAGGGGGAGCAATACCTGTGTGGACTCTTCTCTCATTGGGACAACCTCAATTTACTTTACTTGCTTGTTTTCATTTGTAGTTTTCTTAGTTTTAAACCCAAAAACATTTGCTAGATAACAACCTCAATTTACTTTACTTGCTTGTTTTCATTTGTAGTTTTGTTAGTTTAAGCCCAAAAACGTTTGCTAGATAACAAACTAAGAGATTTAAGTAGGGGTACATGGACTGGCGCAGGTTTGACAATTATAACATACTTGCCCTATACAGCAACTGGCTAGAGTTTATGCTTGAACTCTAGTCGGGATTTAAATCGTGGTGTATTCGTGGCGAGTCAACTACCTCTAGCCTAAGGAGTTCATGATCCGCACCGATCATGAATCCTTGAAATACTTGATGGCACAACATAAACTGAAAAAACAGCATGCTCGATTGGTGGAGTTCATCGAATCCTTCGCCTATGTCATCTTCTACAAGGAAGGTAAGGAGAATGTGGTTGTGGATGCCTTTTCTCGTATGCTTTGATTTCATCTCTTAATGCTCGATTTATTGGGTTTGAGCATATCAAAGAGTTGTACATCAATGATCCTAATTTTGGTGGGATTTATACGGCTTGTGAAAAGCATGATGAGGGAAAATATTATCGAGCTGATGGTCATTTGTTTTGTGCTAACCAACTTTGTGTACCTCATGCTTCAATTCGTGAGTTGCTGGTTAGAGAGGCTGATGGTGGAGGCCTTATGGCTCATTTCGGGGTATCCAAGACTTTGGATTGCCTTCAGGAACACTTCAACGGGCCACACTTGAGAAGTGATATGGAGAAGGTGTGTGCAGGGTGTCTTAAGTGCCGGCAAGCCAAATCAAGAGTTTAGCCAAACAAGTTATTTATTCCTCTCCCTATTCTTACTACTTCTTGTATTGACATTTCTATGGATTTCGTTCATGGATTTCCTATGAAGAATAGGAATGGTAGAGATTCTGTGTTTGTTTTATTTGATCGATTCTCAAAGATGGCGCACTTTATCCCATGTTACAAAACTAATGATGCATCTAATGTAGCTGAACTGTTCTTTCGAGAAATTGCTAGGTTGCATGGTATGCCTCGTACTATAGTCTCTAATCGTGATGCCAAGTTCTTGAGTTACTTCTGGAAAACTCTATGGAGTAAGCTTGGAATTGAGTTGTTGTTTTCTACTACTTGTCACCCTTAAACCGATGGCCAAACTGAAGTAGTTAATAGAACTTTGTCTCAAATGCTTAGGGCTGTCATTAAGAGTAATATCAAGTCTTGGGAAGAATGCTTACCCCATGTAGAGTTTGCATATAATAGGGTTGTTCATTCTACCACTACGTTTTCACCGTTTGAGATTGTCTATGGATTTAATCCTTTATCCCCAATGGATTTGTCTCCCTTACCTATCAATGAGTGTATGAATTTAGATGGTGCGAAGAAAGCAGAGTTTGTTCGAGGTTTGCATGAGAAGGCGTGGCTGAACATAGAGAGACGGACGAAGCAAATTTCTGAAGAACGTGAATAAGCATCAGCTTCCTCAACGAATCGAGCCAGGAGATCGGGTCTGGGTGCACATGAGGAAGGAACATTATCCCCAACAACAACGTTCGAAGCTGCTGCCTCGTGGAGATGGTCCCTTTCAAGTCCTTTCCCGTATCAATGACAATGCCTACAAGATTGATCTGCCAGGCGAGTATGGTGTGAGTGTTACGTTCAATGTTGCTGATTTAGCTCCTTTCCGTGAAGACAACTCAGATTTGAGGGGAAATCCTTTTCAAGTAGAGGGGGATGATGAGGGCATCAGCACCAAGGCAATCTCAAGTCCAACTCTAGTATGAGAGAAATGTGGTTTGGTCACTAGAAGTCAAGCCAAGGCATTCAAGGGTCGAATTCAAGATTATTTGGCCCAAAACTTCACTGAAATGAAGGGCGACTTGTTCGTGGGATGAGAAACCCCGATCGGGTTTGTGAAGGTGAGACTGGGGGAATGAGTCCGGGGATTTTCCCCTACCTTGAAGGCCAATTACCGAACCGGGGATTCGTGGAGGATACCGGGTTTTTCACCCTAGTTGCTGCCGACGAGTTTAATGTTTCCTTTGCGGATTATATGACTTTTACACCTAAACTAGGGTTTCTTTGTTATTTTTGGCCCAAAACCTTTGTAGCCTATATAAGGGGCTGAACTAAGTCTTTTAGAGAGTAATCAACAATTTTATTCAGAAATCGAAACCCTATAATTGCAAGCACCAACTTCTCTTCTTCTTGTTTCTTGATCGTGGAATCGATTCTGCAAGAAGAACCCGGCGTTTTCTACTATCTCATCACCCTAGCTGAATAGTCATTTGTATACCTGGCCCTCTTCACGATGCGTGTATTAGGTTTGGGTTGTTATCCGTTTCGTGATCATTGTGCTTCTAATCGATCTTTGCTGCGTTCTGAATGTTTAAGTCCAAGAGTTAAAGCCTCGACTTATATCAGCATCCATGCACCAACTCAGGTAGGGTTAAAAAAATAATAGGTCTCCTCTCCGATAACAAAGTTGTGAGGCCACGAGTTCCATCCAATGCGAGGAGGAGGATTAGAGGTTGAAGCTCAAGCTGAAAGTTTAGGAAGCAAAGAATGTCCCGCCGTTGCAAGAGTTGTTGTTGCCACCGTCGTCGACCTCCACGCACCGGCATGGACCGAACCTTGGGACAAAGTTATTTGAGGGTGAAGGATTGATGAGGATATATTTAGGTTGGGCCATAGGGAATTTTAGGTCTCGGGAGGTCGAGTGACTTTTCCTTTTGATTGTTGGTTTTCCTTTTGAGTTTGGGTAGGGGTTGCCCGAGTAGAATATGGAGTTGGGCAGGTTAGCTAGGGTTACTTTTTAGGTTTTATATTCTATAAATATGTAAGTTCGGCATTAGTTTGGATCAATGAATATTGAAGTTAAGGTTTATCGAAACCAACGTCGTTCTCTCGCTTGTGAGTTACAAGCAAAACTCCCGAGCCGAGAGTTTACTTGCGTTATTACGTGGTATCCTGTGCAGTTAATCCCCCTTTGTACTTTGATTCAGGTGGTTATTAAAAAGAACTCAACTTTTTCTATTGCCACAACTTAGTTTTCTATGTAAGAACACCTGCCACAACCTCGATTGGGATGACATTGAATCCAATATGGAGCTTAAATACAAGTTGGATCAGAAGCACTGAAGCAGGCGTCCAAAATAACCAATGGATTCATCGAGTAATAGTTTGTGTAGAAATAAAACAAACAAGAAATCTCATCCACCACCGTTAAGCAAAGATTCACACGGATGGCATGCTAGTCGTGTTTCCATACACTTAAAACATCCAGTTCCAACAGAAACCGTATATACAAGAAGCCTATGTATACCCCGTTCCACGTTCTATCCCCTTCTACTATAAACTGTAAAGCCATTCCAAAGCATATCCATGTGTCCAAATCCTCATGGAAACCAAAACCTATACACAAGAAAATGGGAGGAAAAGAGTTCCCAATGCTTGCAAGTATGTGAATGAATACTCTACGAGCCTGGTTTCGCGTTGTTTGCGACCACTTCTCCTCTAATTGGCATAATTGCGGCTTATGCACACAGTTCTTCTATATCACTTTCAGACTATCCTGCAGTGGAAACAAGAGTTTACCTCTTTTTTTTTGTCCCTTTTTTACTTTGAAACAAGAATAATTTATATAATTTTAAAACCACGTTTTGCATTTTAAAATTATTAAATGGGGTTCTTCATTGTCGTGTGGCCTTCACTGTAAATAATGACAGTAGTCTGGAAGCTAACATATGCATAGAAGACAAGTGTAGCACACTCAATATCTTATACAGGTGCAATGTGGACAAAATGTCTTACCTTCTGTCTGTCCAACAAGCTTCTCAAGGTCGCTGCCTGGGCTGAAATACCCGCATGTCATCCCCTTAGAGATAAAAGAGGACATGACGTAAGAGCCCCTACTTATAGTGACAGTCGCTCTATATCAATCAGAGTGCATGCAGTCAGTAAAAACACACATGCAAGGAAGAGTTGGTATGTAGGTCAAACAAATTACTGAAAATTCACGCAAGGGGCATAAAGGAAACATACATATATATGCAGGCCCGGCCCATAGCCTCTGCTGGCCGGCCCGCCAGCACAGGGTAGGGGCCTCCAAATAATGTATTATATTATAGGCCCACAACTCTACAAAATTTGAAAAAACGTTTATATAACATGGATGTAAATTTATTGGGCCTGATTTAGAGCATTTTTCTTTACCTAGACTTTGGGGGCGTTCACCACTTGGCCCATTCAAAGATTCCTGAACATAGCTTCTTTTGTTGGGATTTTGGTGCCCCAAATTGGTTATATACTCGTGACTCCCATGTAGGCTTTTTGGTCCCAAATTAAGTTTGAGTTCGGGAATGCAGGAGATTATAATAAAAAAAAATGGGGGCCTTAAATCTGCTATAATGGATCCTTTTCCTTCTTTTAAGTTTGCATTTTGGTTGGGAATGGCCTCTAGAGCTATACTATTAAGATTCTCTTTCGACTTTTTAATGGGCTTGGCCTTTCTTCTATTTGTTAACTTTTTTTCTTTATTAATAAATGATCTATCATCATGAAAAACATTTCTTATTTTCTTATAAAATTGAATTATTTTAATGAATCTTTTCCTCAAAAGCGCGAGATTAGAAGAAAGATAGATGATATTATTTAAAATAATACGAGATGGCTGTTACTTTTTAAACAATGCTAAATGATATTATTTCTTTTGTAATAAATGTTATGAACTTAAGTATTTTTCACTATTATTTAATAAATTTTATTTTTAATAAATGTTTGGAGAAAATATTTAGGGCCACATTTTAAATTTTAGAACAGGACCTCTAAATATTATGGGTCGGCCCTGTATATATGTCATCTTGTCAAAAGCAAGCACATACATATGTCAGAGCATTTTAGACCTCTATGTCTCATACCACAACAAGTTGTAGACTCGACAAACGAAATTTGAGCCTGCAAAAATGTATTTAAGACTGCAACCTCTTCTAAGAGCATCAAATCTTCGGAAAAAAATTCCCATGTGCAATACACTCTAAGAAGTGAAACCTAATCACTCAAGAACAACAACACCATCAGATACTAAATTTAAAAACAAAGAGTAATAAAAGTAAAATAATAAGTAATTTGAATAAAATTACATTTAATTCAGGCGAAGACGGGCGAGAACGGGACAGGTTAGGTCGAAGAAAGTACACATGCTCGATCAAAAATAAGTCAAATAGGTCATATAAAACGGGTCAGAGCAAAATTGTCATCCCAACTGAATCTCCGAGAAATATATATACCAGATAAGGAAAAAGCATGTCCTTTGAGTTTATGCTTCAAGTTTTAAGATAAAATAGATGAAAATCTTATTCTTGTGCTGATGAATTTAAACTTTAGTATGATTATAATTGTTGGGGGTGCATGTATGGCCCAAGTAGGCTGGGCTCACATGGCCCAGGAAGGAAGAATGGCAAGCCTGGAGGCAAAGCCCAACCTGGCGGGCCCAGGAGCATGATGAAAGTCGGCCCACATGGCAAGGTGGAGCTTTCCAGGCAGGTGGGGCCGAAGGTCTGGCACGAGGCGCATACGACAAGGAGTCGCGGCAAGGGCAGAGGTACGGAGTCAGAACCAGCTAACATCATGCGCCTTGCTCTTCTGAACAAGGAGTCAGATGGTCGAGGTGCATAGGACCTGATGGTACGGCGCATTAAATGCGGACCTGACGATAGGCGGAAGAGAAGGATTTTGGTCGGCCAGTCCCCGAGTATAAATAGGGGAGTTGGTGAACCTCATTTACTCAGGTTAGGACTTCTCTCTAAAATTACAATTCACTTCTCTCACTAGAAAAAGGGTACTGACTTGGGCGTTGGAGTGCTTACGAGCCCTACATAGGGCTCAAGGGGTTCCTTTGTGCGCAGGGGCTAGAACGAAGGAGGGCCAGAGTGCGAGGAAGAGAGGCGCATAGTTTACCGGCACCAACAATTGGCGCGCCAGGAAGGGGGTAACGTGTTGCAGCAGAAGTAACTTCAGCAAGTTGGAAGTCATGGAGGCACCGGGAGAAGCGGAAGGAGAAAGAGGACGCAGAGCAAATGAAGAGGCCTCTAGAGAGGCGCCCGGATCGTCAGGGGAGGCGCATGCTGGCGATAACGAGGCGTAGGAGATGGCTCAGTCGGAGGACGTCACCCTCACGAAGAAACATCTGCTCCACATAATTGGAGAGCAAGACCAGGCGCTGGAGGCCCTCAAGAAAGAGGTGGAGATGCTGAAGAAAGGGGCGGACGTGGCGCCCCCTCCCGGACGGAAGAGGAGAGAAAGAGAGGAGGACGAGGAAGGAGCGTCCAGCGTGTTGAGGCGCACGGAAGAGCTGGGGCACCTGACGCGGCACTTGGCTTTGGACTTTGATGAGCAAACGGATGGGCGCACCGGCGCCACGGAAGGGCATGGGGGATAAGGCAGCCGCTTGCGCGGAGCATTCTGGCGAAACAAGCAAACTCGGTTATCTCGGCGCTCCCCAGTTATGACGGGACGACCGACCCGGAGGATCACTTGAACAACCATTTCACGAAGATGCAATTGTATAATAGCTCGGACGCCACCTTGTGCCGCTCTTTTCCCTCCACGTTTATAGGCGTGGTCTTGGATTGGTATCATCAAATCAAGGAAGGGTGGATCGATGGTTTTGAGCAGTTTGCGGCCCTTTTTCTCTCGAAGTTCGCCAGCCGGAAGCGCCGGAGCCTCACTATCAGCGCTCTATTCAAAGTCAGGCAGCGTAAGGGCGAGGCGTTCAGGGACTTCTTTGAGCGCTGGATGTCGGTGGCCATGGCGGTCAAGGATGTTAAACCCCCGATCCTGGGGTGCTGCTTGGACGAGTGCACCACGAGTGAAGAGTTGTGTCGGGCGCTGTCTAAGCGGGACGTGACGTCCACAGAGGATTTGGACCGAAGGGTGCAAAAGGTGATCATGTTGGAGGAGACTTTGGCGGCAAGAAGGATGGAAAGGAGGGACATACGACCCGAGGAGGCGGATACGACCAGAGCACAGCGCCTGCCGCCTATCTCTAACCCCCCTCCGTTCTACCCATCAGGCGCGCGGCGTCCTGATCCCCCACGTTTCGCACCAAGAAGGGGAGGGAACTTCACAGAGCTTAATGACTCGCTGAAAAATGTGCTGCAGTTTGTGAAGGACAAGGGGTACCATATCCGCTGGCCGGGACCTATGAGGGGGCGCCCGAACGAGCAGAACCTCGATAGGTATTGCGAGTTCCATCGCGAGCGGGGTCACCACACCGCAGACTGCTACCAACTCAAGTCCGAAATCAAAGGGTTGGTGGACCGAGGGATGTTAAACGAGTTAGTGAGGAAGGGGGAAGATAAGGCGCAGAGGACCTTTATGGTGCAGGAGAAGAAAAAGGAGGCTCAAGAGGATGTCGCGCCCGTAGAAGGGAAAGCTCTCGTGGAAAGCGAGGAGCTGCCCCCGCCTCATTCAGTATAGAGCCTGAGGCGCATCCCGAGCGCGTTAGGCTAACAATCGAGGCCATTTCGGGCACGATGGATCTGAGACAGAAGTTGGAGGAAGGAAGACGCTTGAAGTTGGTTATCGCCAGCGCTCGCGCGGCGGTGCAAATTCATTTTAACGAAGCCTCCGAGGAGGCATGTCGGGTGCCGTCCGTGGAAGCACTGGAGATTAGGAGAGTGGTGGCCGGATGCGAGGTGAAAAGGATGCTGGTTGACACAGGGAGCTCGATGGATGTGTTGTTCTGGTCCACCTACGAGAAGATGCAGTTATCCCCGAGCCTCGTCAGGCAGGCGGACTCGGTCCTGATTGGGTTTTTTGGGGTGCCGGCACGAGTTATCGGGCGCGTGCGCTTGCCGGTGACGCTGGGAGAAGAGGAACACCGCGTGACGCACACGGTGGAGTTTGGTATTGTGGACTGTCCCTCCCCATACAACACAATCTTGGGGCGCCCACTGTTGGCACTCTTCAACGGAGTCGCGTCCTCATGCCATCAGGTGTTGAAGTTCATTACTCTGAAGGGGGTAGGAGTGTCGCGTGGGGAAGATCACCGGAGGCGCGGCTCGCAAAGAGGATACGGATGTACAACATTGATGTGCGGCCGGAGGACACACCCAGGGCGGAAGCAGCCGATGCTGAAATCCAAGTCCCCCTAGATGCAGAGCGTCCCGAACGGTGCGTACGCATATCCGCACACACGAGCGGATAGGCGGTCGAGGCTCTGGTGGACCTCCTGAAGGAGTTCGCCGACTTGTTCGCGTGGAGCACCAAGGAGTTGCTAGGAGTGAGGCCCAAGATCGCATTACACCGCCTATCGGTGGAAGAGGGCGTGCGCCCCGTGCAGCAAAAAAGAAGGCCCATTTCGGAAGAAAAGGAAGAAGCCTTGCGCAAGGAAGTTGGGAAGTTACTAGAGGTAGGATTCATGGAAAAGGAAAAAGCCTTGCGCAACGTAGTGCTCGTGCCCAAGGCAACAGGAGATTGGAGGATGTGTGTTGATTACACGAACCTGAACCGGGCATGCCCCACGGATGCTTATCCCATGCCACGCATCGACCAGCTGGTGGATGCGACCGTGTATCATGAGGCGTTGAGCTTCCTGGATATGTTCTCAGGGTACCATCAGATCCTCATGTGCAAGGAAGATAGGGATAAGATCGCGTTCATGACCCCTTTCGGCAACTTCCGCTACAGGGTCATGTCGTTTGGACTAAAGAACGCACGTGCCACCTACCAGCGCATGGTGAACATGGTGTTCCAGCGGCAGATAGGGCAAAACGTGGAGGCATATGTGGACGATCTGGTGGTCAAGAGTAAGAAAAAAGAGGATCACCTGAAGGATCTGCGCGAGAATTTTGAGACCATGAGCGCCCATTCTCTGCGCCTCAACCCATTGAAGTGCGTGTTTGGAGCGGAAGCCGCGAAATTCTTGGGCTTCATGATAACTAAGAGAGGGATCGAGGCTAACCCAAGGCAAGTGGAGGCAATTAGGCGCCTCAAACCTCCACGGACGCCCAACGAAGTGCAGATTCTGAACGGGCGCCTGGCGGCGTTGGGACGGTTTATCCCCCAGTCGGCAGATAGAGGTGCCCCTTTCTTCAGGGTTCTGAAAAAGGCCACGCGCTTCAAATGGACAGACGAGTGCAACAAGGCATTCGAACAGTGGAAGAGCCTATTGGTAACGCCCGCGGTTATGACCGCGCCGCGCAAAGGCGAAACTTTGTGCCTGTACATTGCGGTTTCCCAAACCGCGGTGAGTGTTGTCCTCATCTCGAGAGCGGGGATGGACAAGGAGGAGCGCCCAAAGTAATGACAGGCCCTGAGACGCGGTACGCGCCCATCGAGAAGGCGGCCCTGGCTGTGGTGGCAGTGGCGGAAAAACTGCATCCATACTTTCAGGAGCACACGGTGTTTGTGCTTACCAATCTACCACTGAGGAGCACGTTGGGCTCCATGGACGTTGCGGGGCGCATGGTGAAGTGGGTCGTGCAACTAAGCGAGTATGATATCAGGTATGCGCCCCGACCGGCAATTAAGGCGCAAGTGCTGGCTGATTTTGCGGCAGAGGGGGTGGTGAGCGAAGGAAAGGTCATGGACGAAAATTGGTTGGTGTACGTCGATGGGGTGGCTAGCCGAGTCGGAGCCGGCGCGGGCATAGTCGTCATCAATCCCATGGGCACGACCCATGAGTTGGCACTCCGATTCTCATCTTTAAAGACGAACAACGCAGCGGAATATGAGGCCGTAATTGCCGGTTTACGCACGGCACGCGAGCTGGGAGCGCAGAAAGTTCAGGTCCATTCGGATTCCGCTTTGGTGGTGAATCAACTGAATGGTGTCTTTGACGTAAAGGAAGAGGCGCTGGGTGTGTACCTGAAGAGGATCGAAGATCAGCGCGCGTGGTTCCGACAGGTGGAGTTTGTGCACGTGCCGCGAGAGGAAAATGCCCATGCCAACGCCCTGTCAAAACTGGCCACCGCTACAGACTTTGAAAGTGAGAGGTGCGTGATAGTATCCAAGGAGCAGCCCCAAGAGAGTGTGTGGTAGGAAGTGTGGAAGGGTGAGAGGCAGAAGGGGAAAGTTGGATGACCCCAATCAAGGCATACCTTCTCCATGGGACAATCCCGGAGGATGGTAGACATGCGTGGAAAGTGAGGCGCAAGGCAGCCCGGTGTGTCATCCTGGGGGGTCAGCTGTACAAGCGGTCGCATTCGGGGGCATACCTAAGGTGCCTTACGAACGAAGAAGGCGAGAAGGCAATAGCGGAAATGCACCAGGGCGCTTGTGGTATGCACGAGGGGGCAAGAAGTCTAGAGAAAGTGCTATTGAGGCAAGGCTATTACTGGCCCACCATTAGGGCGGACGCGAAGAGTCACGTTGACAGCTGCCACCAATGTCAAATTCATGCCCACGACACCCACATCCCCAAAGGCGCCCATGCAAGGCAATGTGGGCGCATGGCCGTTCTCGCAGTGGGGGATGGACTTGCTAGGGCCTTTCCCCAAGGTGCCTGGGCAAATGAAGTACTTGATCGTGGCAGTAGACTATTTCTGCAAGTGGATCGACGCGGAACCCTTGGCGACCATCACCCAGGCCCAAGTCCGGAAGTTCACCACCAGGAATATCTTCACCCGCGTTGGCCTACCAGAGTCCATAGTAGCGGATCATGGCAAGCAGTTCGACTGCCAAAAATTCATTGAATTCTGCGACGAGAACGGAGTGGTCCTGCAATTCTCGTCCGTGGCTTACCCTCAGGCCAACGGGCAAGCAGAGGCGGCTAACAAGAGCATCTTGCATGGCCTCCATACTAGGCTGTGGGATGCCAAAGGAAGGTGGGTGGAAGAACTCCCAGGCGTGCTCTGGGCACATCGTACTACGTACCAGGTAGCGACAGAGGAAACACCGTTCGCCCTGACCTACGGAAGTGAAGCGGTCATCCCAGTAGAGATGAGTTTTCCCACGTACAGGATGAGGGAATACGAGGCACAGACAATTGGCGAGGAGCGCATCCATGACCTCGACATGTTGGAGGGGCGCAGGGACGTTGCTACGTGCGCCTCGAGGCTATGAAGCGGCAGGTGGCCAGGTACTATGATCGCAAGATGCGTCCCCATTAAATTGCCTTGGGAAGCTTGGTACTGCGGCGAAACTTTCGGCCGAAAGCGTGCGAGGGCAAGTTAGCACCCAAGTAGAAGGGACCCTATTGCATCCGGGAAATGGTGGGGCCAGCCACGTTCAAACTGGAGCGCATGAGTGGAAAGGCCGTCAAGAGAACGTGGAACGCATGAACCTGAGGGCATACAAGGGAATGGAAAGGGGTGAAGTATCAGAGTGACCGACTGTGGTGGAAAGATCTGGCGCCTTAATTTTGTCCAGCTTGAGAGGATAGCTCATCAAGCGGAGGGGTAGGTAATATTACTGCAAGCGCGGCACTCCACGCGCCTTAAATAATGTTTGTAAAGCGCCCGGTTTTTCGCGCCTTGAAATTGTCTTTTATGAATTGCTGTAAAGCGCCCAACCTTTTGCGCCCAACCTTTTATGAGTTGTCTTTTATGAGTCGTTGTAAAGCGCCCAATATTTTGAGCCCCCCTGAGTAATCTGAGAAAGGTATGAGTAATTGCAGGCATGCCCTTATTCTGTAAAGCGCCCGGTTTTCGCGCCTTAAAATTTTCTTTTACGAGTTGTGTAAAGCGCCCAATCTTTTGCGCCCATGAGTAAAGCGCCGCAACCGTTATTGCGCCCGGGTGAAAGGCACCACAAAGCGCTGTACGCCCATACAACGACAAGACTAAATGAAAGAAAATACCAAAATAACACAATCACGAATTGAAGGTAGTAGCAAACTATCCCAACATAGTCTGGAATGCCAAAACGAAGGCAAAGGTTACATAGAACGAGCACTTGCAAAATAAGGAAGGAAAATGCTAGCTTCAGCTTTGGGCGTCAACCTCTTCCTCGCCGCCTTCCGCGCCCCCTGCGTCGTCCTCGCCGTCATCAGCCGCCTCACTCCCACTAAGGTCGACCCGCTCATTGTCGTCCTAGTCACCATCCGACCCCTGCGCCTGAGTATTTTCTGCGCCTTCCACGTTCTGCCCATCACCCTCTCCGCCGTTCCGAGCGCCCTGTGCCTGCCCACCCTCCGCCTCGGAAGCTGGCTGTTCCATCACACTAATGATGTACTCCATCAGCTTGGTGGCGTCGAATATCCAGTCTGGATGGTGGGCGCGGAGCTTCTGCAGATCAATCTCCACGGTTCTGATGACGGTATCCGCCTGCAAGTTCTGCCCATCGATGGAGTTCTTGTAATCAGCTAGGGCGCGCCGCAACTCCTCCTCCGACGCTCGAGCCTTTCTGAGGTCGCGATGATAGCGCTTGCTTGACTTCTTCGGCTTCTTCCCTGTCTCTTCCATTTCTTGCACAGCCTCGCGGAGAGAGTTTATCTCGTCAATCAAGACGTCCCGCTCCCTAACCAAGGCGCCGTTTCTCTCACGCAGCGCCTTCTCTACCTCCGCGTGCTTCGCCTGCTCCTCGCTGCGCACCTTCGCACGCTCCGCCTCCAATTTCTCCTCCAACTACGCGGCGTAATCAGAGGCCTGCTTGCGCGCCTCATCGCACGCTGTTGTCAGCTTCATCCGCTGCTTGTTCGCAGCGTCAAGGTCTGTCTGCAGGCCTGCAGCAGTCACGGCAGCCTCGGCGCCTTGGCGCTTTATCTTAGCCACCTCGCGAGTGGTGGCCTCGCACAAAAGCATCATCTGAGGCGCACAGCAACGGGAGCGCATTAAGGTGCGCAAAGGGATTTCGACAAGTAAATAGACAAAGTCAGGGCGCATCAGGACAGTTAGGAAATATTTGCAATACAAAGGAAGCGCAATAAGGGGATGGACCGATCCTTACTTGGGCTGTGAGGTTCGTCATGTCGAGCCAAGGCTTGTCGTACACCAGCCCCTCTGGGTGCTCAACCACATCGTACTGGGCGCGTGCCCACTGAACGGAAGCGCCTACCTTCTTCGCCGCTTTCACTGGGACGCCAACAGCGACCTTCGTCAGCGGGCGCTTCGAAGGTTGGAGGCAGGGAGAGATCTCCTGGCCGGTATGCGCCCCGGTGGTGGGCGCCACGAAGCTGGGCAGCAACCTAGACTCATCAGGCCGAGGCGCCTTAGCCCTCTTGGCCGGGCGAGCTGGGTCGTCCCCGGCTCTCTTTCGGAAGGCGTGCGACGGTGATGGTGGCGTTTCCACCTCCCTTGTCTCGCGGGGGGTGGTCTCGGAGGCTGGAGTCAGGGGGAACGTGAGCGCTCCAACGCAGATGGACCCGAAGCGGGACTCCCAATGCCCGCACCAGAGCTCTGATGCGGCGAGGCCTCGGGCGTCTTCCCCGAGGCGCCTGAAGCGGAGGCGGCAGGAGCGGCCTTAGACTTGATCCTAATCCTCCGCCTTTGGGGCTCGGAGGCGGATTGCCTAGCGATGTCGGACGCTAGGGAGGCACTTGGGGCGCCCCGTCCAAGTCCCAACCTTGACCGAATGATCGAGGTCACTGACGTAAAGTCGGTACCTGCAAGGGAAAATGAAAAAAGGTTAGGGTCAACAAATCACACAAACAAAGGCGCATACCAAGCAGAAGGTCGAAGGGCTAGGCTTGGGTACCATCCTGGTAGAAATCGGCTAAGAGACGCATGTATGCGTCATCATCATTGAGGTCGAAGGGCTCCTCAGAGAGGCGTCGAGCGTTGGCCAGCTCCGACTTATTTAGAGGCGCGGGCTTATTGAAGTAAAAAGCGGTCCCCAAGGACCACTCCATCGTTGCCGGGCGCCCGCTGGCAAAGAAGGGCGTTTCTCGGGGGCGGACAAAGAAGTATGAGTCGAACCACGTGCGCCCCATCTTTTGGCAACCGCGAATGAAGTTATACCCTAACTTTTTTCGCTTGTGAAGAATGAGGCAGTTGGCGCTCCTCGTCATAGAAAAGAAATGGTTGAAGAGTTTGAAGATGGGCGCAATGCCCAACTGTTGGCATTGACACGCTGGGGAGAGGCGCCTAAGGGGGCATTGACACGCTTCAAGTACACCCTCGAGAACGGGGTCAAGGGGGAAGGGCAGACCAAATCGGAGGAACTCCTGGTATATCCCTGTCCAGCCACTGTCGTCGCACACACTTATCCTGGCCTCGCAGGGCGCATGCACGTATTGCCAAGGCGCAGGCATCTGCGCAGCCACCAGCAATTTCCCTAAGCACACACGCACCAACTTCGAGGGATGCTTTGGGCCCGCCGACTCCAAGGGAAGGCTGGCCACGTTGTTAGGTGCCTGCCCCGAGGCCCAAGTCGACTCCTACGAGCGAAACGCATAGCTTGGCAATGCGTCAGGGCCTGGGGCAAGGGGCAGAGATCGGTCCGGAAAGAAAATGAAGGCGGAGTTGGAAACAAGAGGCGCATCAGAAGGGGGAAGAAAAGGGCAGAGGAAGGGCGCATTAATAAAGATACGTGTGGGAAGGAAGAGGGTGCCTAACCCTAAGTCGAAGCACATAAGAGACCCCAACTTATTGCGAAAAGCGTCTGAAGTTCCGGAGGGAGAATAGGAGTCATACCTCGTGGCGCAACGCCGGAGGAAGTGGGGGCATCAGCAAAAGGCGCCGAGCGCCCAGGGCCGGATTGCTGAGAAGTCGACATTCGAGGCGTATGCAAGGAGACTTAGAGGAAACAGATGCAGGTGTGGCGGAGAGCTCGTAGGATCTTTGTGAGAGAAAGAACAGAGAAGTCAGAGCGAATTTGGGGGATGAGAGTGACGGGCAAGGGGGCAGTGAGAATATATAGTGAAGGAGGAAGCGGAGAGAGAGGGTGTTAGCCCATTTTGAATTTCGAATCTCGAAATTCGAAATTCGAAACGGGCTAGGGGGAGATAGGGGGAAGCTCGAGAGTCTCACAGAGAGAGAGGAACCCAAGAGTCTCATGATGGGACAAGGGGGAAGCCCAAAAGTCTCAAAAAGGAGGGGTGGGGAATCCTAAAGACCTCATGATGGCATTTAAGAAAGGGGAGCTGAAGAGATGGCATTAGGTGGGAGGGACAATAAGTCATGAGAGTCGAAGGTCGGGGGCAAGACGCGCAGGGGAACGAGCAAGGCGCCCAAAGTCAGGGCATGTGGATCCAGTTAAGCGCCCAAAAAAAGACCCTAGCCGCAGGGCATGTGGATCCAGTTAGGCGCCTAATTGGGGGGGCAATTGTTGGGGGTGCATGTATGGCCCAAGTAGGCTGGGCTCACATGGCCCATGAAGGAAGAATGGCAAGCCTGGAGGCAAAGCCCAACCTGGCGGGCCCAGGAGCATGATGAAAGTCGGCCCACATGGCAAGGTGGAGCTTTCCAGGCAGGTGGGGCTGAAGGTCTGACACGGGGCGCATACGACAAGGAGTCGCGGCAGGGGCAGAGGTACGGAGTCAGAACCAGCTGACATCATGCGCCTTACTCTTCTGAACAAGGAGTCAGATGGTCGAGGCGCATAGGACCTGATAGTACGACGCATTAAATGCGGACCTGGCGATAGGCGGAAGAGAAGGATGTTGGTCGGCCAGGCCCCGAGTATAAATAGGGGAGTTGGTGAACCTCATTTACTCAGGTTAGGACTTCTCTCTAAAATTACTATTCACTACTCTCACTAGAAAAAGGGTACTGACTTGGGCGTTGGAGTGCTTACGAGCCCTACATAGGGCTCAAGGGGTTCCTTTGTGTGCAGGGGCTAGAGCGAAGGAGGGCCGGAGTGCGAGGAAGAGAGGCGCATAGTTTACCGTACACCAACCAGTCTCCTGAGCACTGCACTGCGTCATCCAATTCTTCAAGTTTATTTGTAGCTCCTGCATCAACACGCAAACAAAGAGCAATAGAGGCAAAACCCGAGCACGTCTAAGGGATCAAACCCCATGAATGAAGGTTCATCTAATTGTATAGGCAACAACACATTAATGAACCGTTCACTTGCCATTCCGTTTTTCATAATTGCTACAACAGAAAACAAATTATAATGGAAATGAAGCAACTGTTTCCTGAGAAGTAAAACCTAAAGAACAATTGTTTAGAATTCTATTGAGAGGATAACATATGTGCCTAACCTAAGACTTTCATAAGAAAAAAGAATTTTGGTGAGTTCTGAAATTGAATTCTAAAAATGACAACATGTTTAGTTACTTTATACGGTTTGTTTGGTACTTATTACCACAATTTTTTTATTATCATACAAACTGTAGTCATGATTATTTATATAAAATTTAACATAAATCATATTATTTTTAAACTACTAATAAACACAATACAAGTACAAACATCTTATATTCCATTAATTAGAAAGAATTGGTAATATGAATGAATGGTTTAGAGAGTCGCAGGAAATGGATGGGGATTTTTTTGATTTCCTTCTGAGAAAGGTTTTTCTTTTGAGAAGATTCTACCAATTTGAACTTCCAAATACCACTAACAACAAGAGAAATTGGTTGTAAGAAAACTTAAAAATCTACCACGGAGTTAATTCTGTGTCGATGTTGCTTCCAGGGAGCTCACGTCGGCGACGGATGCCACTACAGCGGCTTGAAACACGAGTGGCCCCATGGGAGAGACGGATAGAGGAAGGAAGGAATTATGAAAATAGAAGAGAATTATCATGGATTGATTTGCTTGAAACCGACAAAGTTGGGCTAGCGAGATGCTCTGGTAGCTCTCTGATTTTTTAGAGGAGAAGAGAAGACCGATTGGTTTATGGTTTATCCAACAAAAATCAGAATGACAAATAAACACGTGTTTTATGATATGTTTCTTGATTTTAGTTGGAGCAAAAAAAATAGAAAATAAAATGGGAAGTGATCTGGGAATGAGGATCTAGATTTCAGTAAAGTTTGACATTTGATAATCATGAAGATAAAAGATAAAAAAAATGCTCAATTCCCACGTTTATATTTTTTTTTATCAAGTTTGGTGCTTCACTTTTCTTTTTCTTCCTAAAATGCACATCAACATTGTGGCATCTATATCATTAGGTCTGAAAACTTCATTCAGGACTAAAAGCCAAATATGGCATGTGATCGCATGTAACTAACACAGAAAAAATAGGCAAGGGTACCTATCGTTCTATGACAGTATAGCAGAAAGCAAGGTTGTATGCATAGGGACTTTTTGTACTAGTACTCGGCTTTTTACTATTATCTAGTCGATTCGTTTTTAGTTGATTTTCAAGTATAGGATTTCACATATGCAATAAGCAAGACACAAACAAACAATTTCAAAGTAAAATCAAGAGGAGAAGGCGTTGCCCCCGGAATAAATCCCCCTAACATGCATTAGACAAACAAGTTGAATTCTGAATAGACGTGTGATCAAATCTTAGACCGTGAAAATTCTCAATTTAGCGTTAACCTGTTCGCACATGTATTAACACTCTTTTGACTTTAAGAATCAAGTGAACCGTGACTTACAAGACTCTTAAACCAACGCATTAACCGGATTTGTGAATTTCTATATTAGGTTTTTAAGCTAATTCAGAGGAACTACATGACCCCGTCGCTGGTGGACCCGATAAATTCCTTCTTTTCATAAGAGATCTAACATGAAAAATTACCTCTTAGTTTCATTTATATGTATCTGACAAAATATACAATAGACGCGCACTATTGATACTTGTACATTATAAGTCGAGAAAAGATCGTAAGACGAGAACAACACGTTTATGTCAAAAGATACCACTTAATCCATACAAAGCATATTAGGGTTCATCAAGTCCGTTACAACTAGGAGATTAGTCGAACATGATGAGGTTTAGTAAGATGGAGGTGCAGATATTTACCATGATGATGATGACGAAGGATGAAAGATATGAGAACGCCGACACAATGGTCATGACAAGGAGATGAGAATAGGGTATATATATTGGGTTATCAGACTACGCCTAGCAAGTTTCCAACATGGGAACAATCGTGGGCGAAGACCGTGAAACCGACCAATCTACCTCCACAAACGATTATCAAAATCCCACAAATAGGATACTCGCTTTGGTAATCTTAATAACGCAATATATTATGGTATTCCCAACTTTGAACATGAACACGAAGAACACGACGGAAGAACACTTTAATATGAAAGTTTTGAGTGGAAATGAAAACAATGAAAGCTTTGAGTGGAAATGAAAACAACACTTTAATATGAAATACAAGAAAGGAAGACAGAATTTGGGTTGGTTTCTAGGCTATAGTGAAGGTATTTTTCCAACTCCCTCTTCTTCTCTTGCAAGCTTCTATTTATAGGAAGCAGTACATCTAACGTGGTTTAGCAACACGGGCGGTGTTCACAGCTGGTCGCCAGATCGATGTATCGGCGTTGCAGAGTACTCAATGTGGTCAGTGAGCACGATCGTGTTCCAGGCCGTGTTGACTAGTATGTGGATGAAACTATTGATTGCTCTTTTTAAAACGTGCATAAAAGGTCGACGTGCCCAACCAAAAAGACTGTGTTTCCAGGCCGTGTTAGATCCAACGATCGAAAATGTCATAAATGTGATCTTTGTGTCGAAATGAAAGTGAAATATGATTTTGATAGTCAACACTGCCAGGAACATGGTCATGTTGACTCCTACGTTGACCCTTTGACAGCTCCTTGAATTCTCTTGACGTGGTCATCAACATGGCCGTGTTGAAGGGTGTGTTCATGTTGAAGTGGTCTTTCACATGGTCATGTTGTTGCCCATGTTTACATTGGATAGCTCCTTGACTGCTCTTGATGTGCTCTTCAACATGGTAGTGTTACTTCCCACGTTGTCCCTTTGATAGCTCCTTGAATGCTCTTGGCATGGTCTCAACATGGCCATGATGAAGGGTTTATTCGTGATGGCGTTGTCTTTGATATAACCATGTTGCTACCCACGTTGACCTTCTGAAAACTCCATGACTTTTGTTGACGTGGTCTTCGACATGGCCATGTTGATGGGTGTGTTAATGTTGACGTGCTCTCGGACATGACCATGTTGCTGCCCACATTGTTTTTTTGACAGCTCATTGACTTTTGTTGACGTGGTCTTCAACGTGGCCATGTTGCATGGTGTGTTGTCATGTGGATGTTCACTTGGTCTGTTAACATGGCCATGTTGATGCCCACATTGGCCCTTTGGACAACTTTTCCTTATTTTAGCAGGGGTCATGTTGACTCTGCAGTTTGAGGTTTGACATGTTGACTCTGCATTGTCAATTACCTCTCTCTCCGCAATTCATCACCATAATACATTATGGGTTTCGTATATTGACACCAAAAGGGGACGCGGAGTGGTACGACTCTTTGCCCTCGCCTAGGACGTCGCAAGCTCGAGTTCCATTGACGACAGAATTCAAACCTTAATCATCTTTTTGCTTTCTGCCTCCTTGTTCCTCAATCCTTTGCTTCTTTTGGATAGAATACCCTGAAACATCACTCGAACAAAAAACTAAGCGTAAAACTGGAAAATCGATTGAACTTATCTTGGTCATTTTAGGATATAAAAGTGTTGGTGAAAACATGTATATTTTAGGTGTTATCAAATTTCCCCAGACTTAATCCTTGCTTGCCCTCAAGCAAAGCCCAAAAAATCTAAGTTCAATCAAAACCAATTTCCACAAGAACTTCAAATGAAAGTTAGGAAAAAGTGAATTTCATATGAATGCTAAAGATTATGCAATAGGTAGCGTGATATGGATGCTTTTAACCACCACAAATGATATTTGATCATTATACTCATCTGACATGGGATACTCTGACTCTAATTAATAAAACAGTCTAGAATAATGATTAGTCTTTCATCATATTCAATTGTTCAAGCATAGCATGAGAGATCGAGCAAATAGATCTTACTTGGATTTTCTTTTGAATGAAATGGCCAAAATTTTGATTTTTGCACTTGAAGAAGTAGTTTCTCCCTAACTCAATTGTTGTTTGAATTTAAGAAGAAAGTCATTTGTTTAAACCAATCAAACGGAATCTTTGCAAAAGCTCTCTAAAAAAATTGGAGTTTGAAGAGCAGATAGTTGGTTTTAAAATAGGTCGTCACCGAACAAATAGGCTCGTCTCAACAGGGTTTGACTAGGGGATATGGTGTTTAGGGTAGTAATTTGGCTTTAGACGTACGCCTATTGCCTCTATCGTCCTTATCAGTGGTATCTCGACTCAAATATGTATAAATCAAACATATCACCATGCACATAGAGATATATCACACAAGAAAGAAATGATCATGCTCAAGTCTCACAGGGTTTCCTATATGCTCGGTTTCTCATGCTATGTTTCCCAAATGTTCTGCAACCACAACCAATGATGATGACTGACTTGTTCTAGATTTTAGAAAATTCTTGCCATCAAAGGAGATCACTACGAGACATCATCAACAACAATAGGTTCCAGGTAGTTTCACTATCATATTAGATTAGCTATAGTATTTAGTATTTAAGAATGTGGTTAAGATTGAGGAAGGCGGAGAATAAAAATGTAAAAGACGAGAGTCTTTATGGAGATTGACTTTTCTCGAAAAATGTTAGGGTTCTATTCTCAACATTAAGGAGAATATAGGGATTTGTTCTCGCCATTAAAGAGAATATCTTCACTTCTATAAATCTATCAATATTTTCTTCATTCTTTTTCTTCCTATTCTGATCTTTCTACCTAAATCTCATTCGTGCAAAAGTGCACGTGACATATTTTGCGGTCGCGGCGGAGCTCACGTTCAAGCGACCTTTGGAGCAGGAGGCAAAGAGCATGGAGATAAATGATCTTAGTTTGGTTCAACAAAACCTGAACATTTGTGAATGCTTCGCCAGGTGACAGTAGCAATTGTTTCCGCCGGTACCAAACGACTCCTAGACGTCGTTGGGCACCCATGTGAGGGATGCTGACAAACTGTGCTTGGCAGCATGGAACATAGCTGAAACACGACAAGAAAGCCACTAGGTCGGTGATGCAATCTTCAGGCAATGGTGTGGATGGAGCAACCGCAGCGGTGACTGTGGCGGAAAGGAGTAGCAGCATCGTAGCAAAAATTTGAGCAAAACCGGTAGTCATATTGAGAGAGACGATAGAAAGGTGAGGGAACATATGGAAGTTCTATTTCAGTCGGGAAGGGGAAGGAGGAAGTTTTATAATGTTAATTACTATAATACTCTTAGTAAAGTACTAATATGATGCTAACGGGAGGGGGATCCCTTGTAACTTAAGGGTGTATAATTATGTATAACATGTCACATCACTGCCACCTTATCATTTATGGAAGGTCTCTAACCTTTTTCTCTATAAATTTTAATGGGCTATATCTATTTCATTTTAAGTCATAATTTAATTTGTTGTGCACACATAAATCAGTTTATTGTGCTTTTCAAAATAATATCCACTTTTATATATTTTGGAACAAAAAATTTAGACATTTATTACCATCCTATACCATGGTGGTGATGTTTGGTATTACATAAGTTCATACCATGTGGTATGTAAGTGTACCATGGTGGTGAGAGTATATAATGCTTGAAAACATGATAGTAGGAATATACAAACTGTCATTTACCACACTTATCATTGTTTAGTGTTTCCACAAGTTACCATCTCTATCTTATCCTTATACCAAGGTAGTATGGAGTGGTATATTTTGGTCTTTTATTTTTTCAGAATTTTGTAGATGCAATAAATCACGATGAACTCGTTCCATCCGTGCAAAAAAAAAATACAAAATCTGAGTTAAAAACGAAGGTGGTGACGAGTGATGTGAATTTTTTATCGAAGTTTATTAAAAATATATCTCATTTAGTAGATCACAACGAACTCGTTCCATCTATGCAAAAATATATGAAATGTAATTTAGAACGAAAAAGATAAGAGTCGATTAAAAAAACTATGGATTCCTCTAGCCACACTCAAAACTAAGGGCCCATATTTGGTTATACTTGACTATGCTCCCTATCATAAACTGATTTGGTTAGTGTTCCGCTGTTGATTTAATTTAAATAGGCTAGGATTAACATATCATATGTGAGATCTTTGTTAACATCGATTGCATGGGAGAAGCTTCATCGAAAGTCTGCTAATCGCTACTAAAAAGCTATTGGCTTGTGACCCGGCGCTACCACAGTATACTATAGAATTGAGGTGTTAGCACTCTATCCAATCGCAGATGTTAGGGATGACAAAAATATCTGTAACTATGGATATACTCCCGAATCCGACCTAATTGGGTAGGATAAAACTCAAACCCGAAGGACTTTTAGCGAGTACGAATAAAACCCGAACCCGAATATTACGGGTAATGGGTGGGCATGGTTTCTCACTATCCATCCCGAACCCGCCTAATTATACACATGCATATGTATTTTGTCTAGAAATAATCATTATTTTTCTCTATCATATTTTATATTTAACATATAAATATAATATTAATAGATATGCCCGACCCAACCCCTAGCAGATAGGTTATGTAGGAGAAAAAATTTTTATGAAAAAAATCGTTATATTCGGTGAAAAAAATGTTTGCTTCTACCGAATACTAATTTTATTTTTGGGCCGGAAACCCCAAAACTAAAAATCTTCTCTGTAAAAGCCATATCCCGTGATCAGCCCGTTCCTTGACGACACGGTACACGGCCCACACTGAATTCCGCGTTTCCGCTCCGTATAAATATCGACACCAGGCGGCAGCCACATTCCGTCTTGCGAACACTGCGCCCTAAAACTAACTTTCCGCTTCCTTCGTTTCTCCCCCTTAATTTTTCTTCCTGCCTTGTGCGGCTGCTCCCATAGCAGACATGGCCAGTTCTACTCCCTCGGCCTTCGATCCAGAGCACACCAAGAAGGAGCGGGATGACGAAGAAGAGAATTCGCCCGCTGCTGACGACGAGGACACCGGAGCTCAGGTCGCTCCCATCGTGAAGCTCGAAGAGGTCGCTGTGACCACCGGCGAGGAGGATGAGGATGCTATCATCGATCTGTACGGGATTCTGATCCATCTGCTCTCCGTTGTTCTTCCCTAGTCTCTTATGCGTTCGTGTTTAGCGCTTGCTGATAACATTTTCCTTTGTCTTTTTGGCTCGTTTGGTTTGCGATCGACTGGTGCTTTTGAACAGAAAATCGAAACTTTATAGGTTTGACAAGGATAGCAACCAGTGGAAAGAGAGAGGAACTGGAACGGTGAAGCTTTTGAAGCATAAGGACACTGGCAAAGTTCGCCTCGTCTTTCGCCAATCTAGGACACTCAAGATCTGTGCTAACCATCTAGGTCTGCTTTCATTCTCTGCGATTCATTCATTCCCATTAGAGTTGATAGATGAAAAGTGATCTGTTATATTTTCTTTTTGTGATTTATCAAGTGGATAAGAAGATAATGACATCGATCTAACTGTTTGTTTGCTCGTAGTACAGTTATTGCGGGAACGAAAGTGCAAGAGCACCCTGGAAATGATAAATCGTGCATATGGCATGCTACTGATTTTGCTGATGAGGAGTTGAAGGATGAGCTCTTCTGCATCCGATTTGCTTCTGTTGAGAGTATGTTTCTATTAAGGTTTCTTCGGTTTTTGCCCTTTTCCTGCGTGTTTGTGAGCAGTTCGTTGGAGGCTTCTTCTAACGATACAATTGGACTTGAAAACTGTGGAACTCTCTGACAATAGCAAATTCGAAGTATGGAATTGTCGTATTTGTGTTTAGAGAGCCTTCCAATATCGCACTTTTCATTCGTGGTCATTGAGGAACATTATCTGCTCGTCGTGTTTTGATAGCCTGGGTGTTGTATCTATAACAACAAGCGACAGTCTTTGCCATTCTTGTTATTTGTCTTCTCAAGCTACAGGGCATCATTTGGTTCTGCTAGATAAAGTCAAAACTGTGAGCTGATGTCTACAGCTTATTCTACATTCTAAAGCTTATGTGTATGTATTGTAGTTTTTATATTTTCGTTCTGTCCAGCATAAGTACCGAAATGTTGATCCTTAAGTTGAAAAGGCAGGAAGCTGTGATTTCAATAAAGCAGTAAAATGCTTTATACCACTAGGTTATTCATGAAATTGTGCTTGCTTCTAGCATCTTCGCTTGAGTAAAGATGACATTTTTCTGCCTGCTAGTTTGCTTACTAATAGTAAGTAATCCTGAAAGTTTGAACCCAATCTAATAGTGGGTTTGTCCATGCTTTGATTATCCCTTGCAGTGCAGGATATTGTTTTACCCCATTCTCTTTGATGAATACAGTGAGTGCAGGATATTGTTGATTTTGTTTAATTGATAGAGTCAGCACTTATAGAAGCTATGTCCAACACATTCTGGACACCTCTTAGTTGTCTGATAGGGGTATTAAACTGAGGTGAGGTTAAATGGGTGCCCGGTTGTTGTGGAAGTGTGATAAAGGACCACAAGATGTGTACTGGACACTCCAAATTTTGCTATACCATTTTTTTGTTGTCTAATTTGCTAGATTTATTTTAACAAATTTATAAGTGCTGACATTGTATGCGGAGCTAATGTGTTTTTGTTCTGGTATAGACTGCAAAACCTTCATGGAGAATGTTCAGGAGGTGGCTGAAAGTCAGAGCAAGGAAGAAAGTAAAGATGCTTCAGAGACTGCCAAGCTTCTTGACAAGTTGAGTGTTGATGAGGATAAGACTGAGGGCAGTGCAAAGGAGGCCAGCGGTGATGCATCTGTTAATGACAAGAAGGAAAAGGCGGAGACAGAAAAGAAGGTTGCTGAACCAGCTTCATCAGCTTGAAACCTACAGGTGGAGGGGGGAAAGAAAGCTTTGGGGTATGTTTGTGGTTTTTGGAAGTCTTTGACCAGCTTCAGTTGGTAATATATGCGTAGGCACAGAAAGAGGGGAAGCAAGAATGAAAGACCTGTGGTGTGTGTGTGATGGATCGCCTAGTTGGTCATAGGTTTTGGGAACACTAAAATACTGCAAAGCTAGGGCAATTTGAACTGGTTTGTTTTGAGTCTGTCTTGGGAAGAAGTCCAGGTTCATATTTTCCAAGTCTGGAATGGTGGTGGTTGGGTTCTCTGTGTGTTTCTACTGGTCTGGTTTGCCTAGGCAACGTTGGATCGAAGTCATTGCTAGTCAAAAACTCTGTGTCTGCAGTTATATTGTGCAAGAGTTCGTCGTTGGTCTTGTGCGGTTGATGATGAATATACATCACTTTATAGTGTCTGTCTGAAATCTGAATCATCTGTTTGGGATGGATGGTCTTTGAAGAATGCGATATTTATGCATTCTTTTGTGGAGTCTTTTTGGTTGTTTCCCTCCCATTATGCCGTTGTGATTTGTGACTGAAGTTATCTTTATCTAGTAGAACTTTATCCCTCAGCTTCACAAATGCGTTGAATTTTGCTGTGCCTTCGTATCTTGGTTATTTTGGTTGATGTGTTCAGAACGCCAGTGTTGGTTTCATGAACTGTGTTTGTTGTGCATTAGCCACTTTACTAAAGAATCTAATTTCTTTCATAGATTTAACCGACTGGAAGGACAAATGTAGCCAATTAGAAAAATGAAATTCAAAATTCCGCACTCTTCATGTCGTCATCTCAATGAGCTACCAAACAATGCAAGATATATCAATTTTATTGTTGCTAATTACAAAGCGATATAATTCATTCTCTAAATTTATATACTGTTAATATATTTGTATGATTTGACTTTGTATATAATAAACATTATGTCCATTCTTTTGATCCATGCCATCCTGACTCAAACTATACATAATACATCAAAATAAGGGTGGGCAAACGGTTCGGTAAGCTCGAACATAGTCGAAACCGAAATAATGCTATTCGGTTAGGAATTCGGAAGGAAAATATGGATATTTCGAAAATCAGGGTTCTTTCGATCGAACCAAATTTTCGAATTTTTGACCGAAAAACCAAAATACTATAATTGCAACCTCCAAATGGTGGATTTTTATGTTTGTAATTGTTTTTAGACTTAAATATTTGTAATGTTTTATGACTTATGTGTTGAAAAGTTTGATTTTATCATTGATGATGCATATAATTGCATATTTATTATTTCTATTAGGGGAGAAAAATAATTTAAAAGCGAGAAGATACAAGTAGCCTCACAAATTCGGTTTTGTGTGCAAAATCGAACCGAACTGAATTATAATTTGGTTTAAACCGATCGAACCAAATTATAATTCGGTTTGAATTCGGTTTGAGGTTTGGGAGTATTTGGGAACCTGGTATTCATAATTTCGGTTCGGTCGAAACCGAACCGACCGAATGCCCACCCTACATCAAAGTAACGAAATTGGCCAAAGCCGATGTTTGACCGTTATCTTGGATGGTCAAACGCGTTAACTAACAGTAAACACGCCACGTCACTGTCAAGTCAGCAACTTTCACTTAAATTTTTAATATTTTCCAGCTATTACCATTTTCTTTTTCTTGGTTCAAAATGAAATTAATTTTTCTTCTTCTTTTAGTTGAAAATGAAAAATAAAAATGGTAATATATGGAGAATATAAAAAAAATTAAGTGAAAGTTGCTCACTTGGCAGTGACATGGCACGTTGACCGTTAGTCAACGCGTTTGATCGTCCAAGATAACGATCAAATATCGAGTTTGGCCAATTTCATTATTTTGATGTATAGTTTGGGCCAGGATGTTATAGATAAAAAAGATTGGCCAGTTTGTTTATTATGTGCTAAGTTCAGGCCATACAAATATATTAACCCATTTATTTATCAAGACAACTATATTACAAATTGAGCAGTTTTTAGCGCAATTTTTAGCTCCAAACTAGGTTGCAGCAAATGCGTCCAGCCTGCTTACTGGTTAGGGTGCTAACCCTTTTTTTGTTAGTATAGTGCTAATACTAGTTTTAGCCAATTAAAACCTTTCGTTTTGATTATTTTTTATTTATTTAAATGAGTTGACCACAATTAATGAGGGGGAAGGGATGAAGGGACATGCTTGGTATTGTGAAAAATTGGAGAAGGGGAAGAAGGAAGAGAGAGGCACACGAAGCATGCCAAAACCTCTTTCAAGCATGTCACAACCTCCAAAGCAGGCCACAACCTTTTCAAAGTATGCCACAACTTCCTCAAGAATGGCACTACCTCCTCAAGCATGCCCCAACCACAGTGCCACAAGTCCACAAAGCATGTCACAAGTTTATAAAGCAGGCCACAAGTAGTGGATCTGTTTGTAAATTTGAAAAAGTTTAGGTACCAAAGTGTACCAAAATCGTAATTTGTCAATAAAACATGGAAAAGTAACGTGAATGGAAGGGGAGGAGAATGGCAACAAAACCCGAACTCGTAGATACCCTAGCCGACCCAATCTGGTCAACGCGAGTAAAACCCATATTGATGGGTTTTTGCTGGGTTCGGGTTTAAACCCGTTCACTATTCATCGGGTTGTGTTTGGTTTTAGGTATACCCGCCCATACCCATATAATTAATTTTCTCGGTGTATTTAATATTCTAAGCAACTAATCTTCTTTATGTTTGTGGAGACATGTCTAATTTTTTCTTTCTAATTGTGTAGAATGAATTTGATATTGTCGAGTGGAAAGTGAAGAAGCTTAATTGACAAGTAGGAAGAAGCTTTCAATTAATCATGTTGTTTATGTATAGTTTGTGATTTGCTTCAATTTTGTTGAGTTTTCTAAATTGGTGCTGAACAATTTGCATGATTAGTTTTTGATTTGTTTGAATTTTCTAGAATGGTGTTTTATAGATGGATAATTTGTCCGAAGAGATTGATATTTGTTTTTTATTTTGATAGGAACTTGTTATTGTAAATTTTTTATGACAAAAATCCATGGGTACCCATGAACCTATGGATACCCGGCGGGTTGGGTTTGAGTTTTTCAAACCTGGTGGGTTTTATCATATTTTTTTTCACGGATAAATCCATGAGTTTGAGTTTGGATTTGACAAAACCCGACCTAACCCGACCCATTGCCATCCTTAAGGAGAAGGGAAGGGGAAGAAGGAAAAAAAAAGATTAAAATATTATAATACCCCTAATAAATGTGTTAGTATAATGCTAACACTTAAATGTGTTAGCACTTTATCCACTCCCACTAGCTTGCTGGTATTTGAATAGGGGAGATATGTACTCAACCTTTAAAACATGGACGGGTGAATGGTCATACCCATCTAGCTCGGAATCTTCCCTCGTGAGTAAAGAATATCCACCTCACGTCTAAGTTTGAATTGCCGTAGCAGAAACCTTTTAATTAATTATAAGCCACAAAACAATTTGTTTTACTTTCTTCCCTATCTGTCTTGTAATCGCATTTTCTAACTTTTAATAAAATCAATTTGTTTTCATTGGTATAGAGTAACAAGCGGTCTATATATTCATGAGAAAAGTGAAAACAGAACTTGCAGTCAATTCTTAACATATAGTTTCCCCAAAGAATTGATTATAAGTATTCTGGTAAAAAAGATATTGGTAAACCATATCCATATGCATGAATGAAAAGTAGATAATATTTCATTGCAATTGAAAATTATACATTGTCACTATTTTGGATCATCGATATGAGAAATTGCTATAGCATCCTGCAAAATCTAAGATTAACATAAATTTAAAATAGCAATAAATGAGATTCTAAAACATAAATAAAAAATTCATAATTTTTGACCTGTAATAATTGAGTGGATCACATTATTGAAATCCATTAAAGATTTAACGTGCTCTTCATGAATGTATCATGTTTGACTAATTATTGAACATTGAGATTCATATGGTTCAATTACAGACTAAAAGATAAATGAAACAATTATATATATATAAACCTGAACTTGTGTTACTGTTGCATAACTATTTACATTTTTATATCCCAAATTTAATTAAATTACAACTTAATCATTATAATGTATATTTTACATTCAGATACCCCAAATTTACTTTTAATGTAAAATCATTTAACAATTATGTTTGTTATCTAAATTTTATAAGATTTTTGTACCTAATACCCCAAATTTAATTAAATCACAACTTAGTCACTATAATGTACATTTTACATCAAAGATTTTCGTACCTAATACCCCAAATTTATTTAAATCACAACTTAGTCACTATAATTTACATTTTACATTTTGATATTGCGTTACTGTTGCATAACTATTTACATTTTTATATTCCAAATTTAATTAAATCACAACTTAGGCACCATAATGTACATTTTATATTTAGATAGCCCAAATTTAATTTTAATGTAAAATCATTGAACAATTATGTTTGGTATTTAAATTTTATGAAATTTTCGTACCTAATACCCCAAATTTAATTAAATCACAACTTAGTCACTATAATGTATATTTTACATTTTGATACCCCAAATTAATTTAATGTAAATCATTGAACAATTATGTTTTGGTATCTAAATTATATGAGATTTTTGTACCTACAATTTTTTAAATTCATATATTGGTCCAATGTTTAGATTTCACTTGAATCCATGAATCCAATCCACCAATTCTTTTGAACCAATCCATGAATCCAATCCATCATAACATAAAAGAATAAATTTAGTCAGTACAATACAAGATGTTGTATCACTCAACTATAAGAGAAGATTCGGCCATTTTATACTTGCTCATAACGTGAAACATTAAATAAATAATAAAACATTTTGTCAAAAAAAAAAAATAATAATAAAAAAAGAGACGAATCTAAAATATTACAAGAGCGAACTTATAAACTCATTTGGTATATTTACGTGGTACTAAACAAACTTCCACTAGCTATATGTAACAAAATCTGCGTTATCTAAAATGGTTGACTGTTGTATTGACGACCAACTAAAAGCATTGATTAAAACATTCAATCATCTACTTCATCTTCATTTCATTTTTCACTCGTCTTCCATAACCTTTCTTTATTTCTTTATTTTCCTTCTTCGTCTAACCCTAATTAGTGTACTATTTTTATGTATTCTAATCACAAGTATGAATGGGTCCATACACGACTCATCAACAGTCTAGCGAATTAATAATTGAACAATGAACCACTAACTTTTCAGCTCAATGGCGAGTCTAATTAAAAATAAATATATATGGTTATTACTTATTAGAAAGTCATCATTTTCCACTATAGGATTTTAAGGCGTGAAATTTTAAGTGCGTTCCAGTTTGTATTCCTTTTGCTTCTCTCTAGAGTTTTTCTTTTTCACCTGGGCTATAATTTTCAACAATTATACATAGAATGTTTGGCTATGTATCTACACATATCAAATAATAGTTTCCATTTTTCCTATTAAAAAGGTAAATAATTATCATCTTAAATACATTACCATAAAAGGAATTAAGTCTCAACTATGCAAATTACAGTTCGGTACCTAAACTTAATAAATATTTAGATTTATAACCTAAATTTATTTTTTGGAATATAATTCCTCAAAATGTATTGGAACATTACATTTTAGTACCTAAAATTTATGTGTATTACATTTTGGTACCTAAACTTTTCTACAAATTGGTCTAACTTTTGTATTTGTAATTAAAGCACTCTCGAATAAATGGGTATCCATACCCAACTCATACAAATTTAGATTATGGAAGTAAATATCCATACACTACCCAAACCCATCTTTGAACTTCCAAACCCATATATTACTAAAAAAACTGCTAAAAAAAAAAAAAAAAACTAGACCAACAATACTAACAAAATACTATAACGGGCCACATAATACATGCCTGTAGGGCATCTCCGTTTCGCGGCAAGGCACGACATCGCCACCTAATAGAAATATATAAGACCATATAGAAAATAAATATACAATACATTTTTTATAAATAAAATAGGATAATTTAAAATAATAAACCTGATCGTTTTGAATTTGAAGTTCAGCAATACTCTCAACTAGATGAGAATAACTAGCTTTCTTCTTGTTGCCCTATATGATATTTAAACTCAATTAAGAAAACAAACATACTACACATTTCCTTCTTAATAAAATTTGTCAAGTAAAACTGATCTTGAACTTCGAGATTACTTTCAACTTGTCGAGAAGTGCTAGCTTTCACCTTTTTAGCCTACATATAATGTCATTTAAAATATAGTGCTTATAGAAAATATAATAATGCGACCGATAACACCCAAATTGGTGTTATTTACCTTTTATATTTAGATTTTTTCATGCTAATTCATGCGCATAATCGTTAGAATAGCGTCAATCGCATCCCTATTCCATTCCTATTTGATTATGATGTGATTTTAGGATGCTTTAGACAATACCTGCGAATTAGGTACGAAAAGGAGCACAAGTGTAGCAAAATGGGCAGGAAGCTGATGATGGCAGGCCTGGAGAAGGAGATCACGACCGAGAAAGCAGACGGCAAAATCAAGGTGAATATCGGGGTCGCGAATGTGGAGGCTTTGGGAGCAAACTTCGTGAAGAAGCCTACCGTTGTTAAAAAGAGAGTTTCCCCAGTATGATCACGCCCACAATTTACCCTGACCGCGAGGAAGTTTGCGGCCGCGATTCACGGATCGCGACCGTGAAGTCAGCCCGCGAACTCCCCGAGTTTGAAGGCCAAAACGGCCACACATGTAGATCGCGGTCTCAAGGAAGAAGATCACGACCTCGATCTTTCCCCTCCCTGGCCGTGAATTTGTCCGTCCCCTAAAATCTACAAATAGAAGAATCTTTCCCCCATTTGAAGGGGCTGATTTTGAGATAGAAATTTATGGCTAGAGAGAGAAGAGAGAGAAGCTGAAGGAAGGAGAAGAGGAAAAGAAGGAGGAGAAGCTAGAAGAGAGGAGCCATCTTCCTCAACATCAAGTCTTCCCCAATTTCTTATATGTATCTTCTTTCCTCATTTATGTAGTAGTCTTCTAAGGTACTAGGAGTTCTAAAGCCCAAACCCTATGTAATGTATGGATATGTTACGATTTTGAATGAATGTGTTTATCTAGTTGATTTCATTGCTTCTCTAGCTTTAATTGTGTTTGAGTAAGTCGCCCTAATCTTCTTTACTAGCCTAGCTTACTTGAGATTCTACGTTGGGTATGGAGTTTTAGAGTTAGACGGGTATGCGCCATCAAGCAAATTAGGGTTAGATGAATGATTTGGATCTTTTGGTGGACGAGGCGACTGTACCCCTTTCATAAGAATGCCTTCGAAGATAGAACTCGGGATGAAACCTCGGTGTGGACGGTGGGCAGTAGCCATTAAAATGAGCTATGTTCTTAATGCCCCAGATACGATAGCCTAGATCGAGGTGACTGACATGGGGTTTATGGGAGGTGTACTCGGAGGCGTGTGGATAACCACGAAAGCCCACAGAAAAGATCTCACTCACCACATTCGTTAAACCCAACTTATTTAGACATTGCATAGTAGACCTAGCCTAGGGTGAGGCATAGTTCCGTGAAGTACATGCTTTTATCCTTATTTGTTCCCTCTGCTAGTTATTTCGCTTGAATCCTCTGTCACAACCCCTTAAACTGATCTGCTAGATAACAAAAACATGGGAAGTAGGCTAGGGTACCGGGACCCAAGTGAATACAACCTTGATTGCCACTTTATGACAACGTCATTTTAGATTAAACTTGGCCTAGGATGGGGTAGTTATTGAAATGTGCTAAGTATTGACAATGACTTGCACGAAATGAATCAATCAAGATTTTTGGCACCGGTACTAGGAAACCTCCGTAACTAGTAGAAAACCATCGAGTTGGTAGTTTAGCCTTTATTTTCTTTGTTTTGTCGTTGTTTGTGTATTTGTTTGTGTTTTTGTATTTTTTTTTATTGTTTTGTGTTTTGTTATCCAACTTTGTACGTCACGGGTGGTTGAGTTTGTGTCTTGTAGCACTTTTGTATGCGAAGAAGGGACTATTTGGACATATATTAGTATATTACCTCTTGATACATAAATCGAGAGAACCCTTCGGAATCTAAGAAGAGTTGCAAGACATCAATCTCAACCAATGGCGGATCAATAACAACAACCTCAAGTTCCACCAAGGCCTAGGACAATGAGATCCTACTCGAGGCCAAGTGTGGATAATGTTCAATCACCATTATTCACCCACCGATTCCGAACAACAACTATGAGATAAAGCTAGGCATAATTTCGATGCTTCAAAGTGCGGTTCAATTCAATGGGATGATGAGTGAAGATGCTCACGCACATATCAAGTAATTCTACGAGTTGACAGACTGAATCAAGATAAACGGGGGATGATCTACTTTAGATGGAGCGGCAAAGCAGTGGTTGAATAACCATCCCCATCACTCCAGGATCTCGTGGGATGATCTACGCAACAAGTTCTTCGCAAGGTACATTTCACCTTCTAAGACAACTCTAATGAGAAGCGAGATTACTATGTTTCATCAAGAAGAGGATGAACTATTGTTTGAAGCAAGATAAAGGTTTACATCTCTCCTACTCAAATGTCCACACGGATTGGTTACAAGTGGGAAGCTTTTATAATTGTTGAACAAGGGAGTTGTGCCACCTCATAGACGCGACTAGTGGAGGTGGCATTAGGAACAAGGAAGTTGGCGAACTTCAAAGATTGATTCAGGAAATGACCCTAAATAGCTATGATGGGGGGGGGGGGGACAGAAGGAGAGGTAAGAATGTGAAGAAGGGAAGTTTAATGAAAGTCGAAGAACCATCATCCTTAGCGGCTCATATACAATAACTTTCCAAGAAAATTGATCAAGTTTCATCATCAATGGAAGGCATTGGGAAGCAACTCATGAAATGTAATATGTGTGGCGACTCGAGTCACTATGGAGGAGTGTAAGTCTATGATTGAGTCCTCAATACAATTTGAGCAAGCAAACTTTGTTGGAGGGAAATCCCGAGGAAACAACCCTTATAGCTCTACATATAATCCGGGTTGGAAGAACCATCCTAACTTTCTTTGGTCTTCTCCAACAGATAGAAATCCTTCGAGGTTTCAACCTCAACCTCCTATGCAAAATGCTTATCCAAGGTCGAGTCAACCCTCATACCAAGGAGCATATCAAGATCAAAATCTACCCTCCTATGGTCCAGTCTCTAAACTTGAAGACTTGCTAAGTCAATTTGTTACACACTCCAACAAGAAGTTTGAGGCTATTGACAAATTCATATAGAATACTACGACCAAATTCTCAAGTTTGAAAGCGGGTCAAAGGAATCAACAAGCGTTACTTCAAAATCTTGGAGCCCAATTAAGCTCATTGGCACAAACTCTATCGTCAAGACCACAAGTAACTTTACTGGGAAATACTGAACCTAATCCTAAGAGGTATGTCATATGATAACTCTAAAGAGTGGCTGAACTTTGAAGGTGGTTCATACTAAACACCGAGGATACCAGTAAAAGATGCTCAAAGTGAAATTGTTTAAGAACAAGAGTTAGTTCAGGAAGAAGTGCAACCTCTTATTGAAATCAAGATTGAAGATGAGCAGAAGTTTAAGAAGATTCAAGCACCCGATCCAACACCAAAAGCTCCTTATCCTAGACGTTATTCGAAAGTGATCTATATCATGGAAGGATACCTTGAAGCAATTGAAGGTAAGGGTCCCTTTCTTAGACATGATTATGAAGATTCTGAAATATACTAAATTCTTGAAAGAAATATTGTTGGGAAAGAGGAAAATGGAAGAGGTTGCTATGGTATCCGTTAGTGAAGTTTCTTCGGCATCCATCGGATGTGAACGCTTCCCTCCAAAATTAAGAGATCCGGGAATCTTCACTATTCCATGCACCTCCGTAGTCAAAACTTTTTGGAATCCGCTAGCGTATTTGGGGTCTAGTATTAATATTATGCCTACAAGAATATACAATGAGTTAGACCTTGGACCACTCATACCTATTAAAATGCGGATTGAGTTAGCCAATAGGTCGTTGTCGAGCCAAGAGGAGTGATAGAGAAGGTCTCGGTGAAGTGTGCCCAATTTGTTTACCCTGTGGACTTTGTGGTTCTTGACACGTAAGGGTGTGATGCATTGATAATCCTAGGCCAACCTTTCTTAGCTATGGCAAGGACCATTATCGATGTGAGTGGGAGCAAGATCACCTACAGGTTTGGAGAGGAGGAGATAAGCTACAAGATGACTCCAATCCCTAATTTTCAGAAGTATTACAAATGGGAAGATGTAAAGATGGATTGTGAGTCGGTCACACCTCCTACCACACGGTCTTCAAGCCCCGATATATAATGGTTCAATATGGTCACTCATGTTGACCCTCATGATGGAAGAGTTGAAGGTATGAGTGACTCTTATGAGATTATGAACAGACCGGGTAAAGAAAAGTTCCCTTTAAAAAAGGATAATCACGATTTGTTCAAGGTTCTCATCAAGCCAATGATCATAGAAGGAAACTTAGAAGATTCATCTTTGAAGAGAGATACCCCAAGGAAAGCGTTCGAAATGTTCTGAGAAAACTAGCTCCGATTTTTTAAGATGAAGAATCCGGGGAATGCTATAAGCCATTCACAGATTAGGACATTTACACAAGAGAGTTTAGTTCCTTCAATCATGAGCAGCAATCTCCGGATATGTCTTTCAAATCTCAAGCACTGGATGAGGCATCTGAGAGACTCCGTGGCATTCACTTGAGACCTCGCCACTAGTATAATTTATACAAAGAATCATCGGTGGAGAATGGAGCTCTTACCTTTTGATTTCAAGGAGTCAAGTCAGACAAAAAGACTTTAAAAGACGTGCTAGTTGGGAGGCAACCCAACGACTGGGTTCGCATATCTTTTCCTTTCTCTTTTTGAATAATTGCTTTAGTAGAGGATTAGAATTGCGTAGATGATGATTGATAGGACTTTACCCTCGCCTCGCCTTGTCTTTGGATGTTTTATCGATTTAGATGAATGATTAAACTTAAGAAGTAGGTGAAAACATGGTGTTTGTGTTTAGGGCAAAGATCGTGGTTGTCACGTCAGAGATTGCGGTCACGATCTCGGGACAATAGCCGCGATCTTGCCCGTGCTTATTTAAGGGAAAGATCCACATTGTATCCATGTGTAGTCTCTTCATATAATCTTTTAGATCTAAGTACCATTTTCTTCAACCCTCTTAGCTTGTTGAGCTTTCCTTCTCTACTCCAATCTCCAACATCTTTTGAGAAGAATTTTTAATTTTTTATTGGATTTCCAACATGTCGCCTAGAAACATAAGGTACACTCTTTCATTTCTCCATATTTTAACTACCTTGTTTTGCTCAACATGTGTTGAATTCTTTGAGAACTTGAAACACTCATCTGCATATCGACAAGGCTTTTTGATGCCATAGATTGTTTTCTTTGCATTAGTGATCTTGCGTTGCATTTTGGGATACCTTGGTGGGATAATTTCATGTAGTTCTTGAGTCTTCAAAGACCGCCCACCAAGTGTTCATAGGAATTCCCCAACTATATAGTCTTTATTTTCTTCAATCCTACTCATTGAGCATCAACTTCCATTCAATTGTTAACTCTTGTTTACTTGATTTTATGTTGGTTGAGGAGATCCTAGCATTATTCCTCATCATTGAACTCCATCTCCATCTAAGCCCTCTCTTTTGCCCAAGCCTTAGTCTCACTCAAGTGTGTGTGTGTAGGGGGGGGGGGGACTTAGAGAGTTGATGAGAGTTCTTTTAATACTCTTTTTATGGTATGTAATGTTTGGATTGATGGTTTGTGCATTTTGTAATACTTGTTTTGAAGGATAATTTACAAGACTAAGGGAATGACCCGTGAAGAGAGTTCTTCTAATATGGGGCGTTCTCAAACTTCTCATCCTTGCTTAGGTCATCGGAAGAAGAAAAGTAAATCCGGGTCAAAGGAAGTAGTTGTTGAATAACCACATCCACCATCATTCCCTCCCCATCTACCAAGGGAAATCCATCAAGATAAAGAAGCCAATGTTGGATGCAGCATAGAGCATATCACTCACTATTATTTGGACAATGTCCCCAAGCAATTTAAGACCGAACTTTTGTGGCTTCAAGGACTTCCTCTAGGTGATAGTACATGTCTCAACTGGATACTCTTCGCACAGCTTGGGATCGAGGATGCGATCCGATCCAATATCCACTTAATAAAACATCTACCGGGTACTTGTTCTGGTTTCATTAGCACTCTTACCATTCAAGATATGAGAGGTGTCGCCGACCTTGAAGACATTCCAACTATGAGGAGAACATCACCAACTGGCATTCCGGTAATGTTTAATTATCACTTTATTTTTTTTACTTTTCTTACTTAAAATATTCGAGTACTAGTAGTAATCATACTTATATTATCTATTTATCCTAACTATAACTCTTAATCGTCTTTCCCTCTTTCTTATGCGCTTTATCGTTGTGAAGACCACCAGGGATACAAAGACCAACTTGTGTACCTTCACCAACCCACAACCCAACCTCTGGTAACCTTTATGATCTTCTCTTTTAAATCTCCCACTTTGAGGACAATGTGTTGCTCAAGTGTGTGTGTGTGTGTGTGTGCGGTGGGGGGGGGGGGGGGTGAATGCTTGAATGATTATCATGATCGATTGAGCCATGAATTGCTAGTATCCTCCCTTATTTATGAATGTAAGATGTTGATGAATGCTTATGAGAGTGTATGCTAGTGATTGTGTGTATGTTTGTGGTGTTGAGTGGTCTGATGATAGTGTTTTGTAACCTTGATCACATTACCAAAAAAAATTCAAATTTGAGGGTTCCAAAGCACCTTGTTTCTTGCAACCCCCTACTCAATATGCTTGGAATTGATAGATGATTGATGTGTTGTGCTCGTTAGGGAGTAGTTGCATGATTAGAGTACCAACGTATGTGGGATTTTACTCTCTTCTTCCTCTTTGGTGAGTTGGTAATGTTTGCTAATTTAGGAAGAATATGTGTGCGGGATTCTTCATTATTTTTGAACTCGAAACTTTTACAAATTTGTGCTTATTGAAAAAAATAAACTTTAAAAAAATAGGTTCTCACGTGAGAGGAAACCAATCCTCACGGCTTGGAGTGTCCTTTGAGGATATGTTTAGGGATCGAATAGATTTACCGCTCCCAACCACATTTCACTACTCACCACCCCCCAAACATCTTTCCTCCTCAAAGAATCGTATGACAAGGGACCAAGAACCTTTTAGCGATTCAAGAGACCTCAAGCTCTCATTCGTACCCAACATGTGTGGCAATCAAATGGGGAGTGCAGGCTGGGAAGTGGTGCTCGGGCTAAGACGAATCCGCCCATCAACTTCCCCACATGTGACCTTGAAAGGGAAGGAAATGATCTATTCTCTCTTGGTAATGAGGGAGATATGCTTATTTGATAAACAGTTTGCAAAAGTTTGATGCAATGCGCGTCAACATTGAAAAGTAGACCAATAAACGATAACTCTTAAATCGAAAAAAGAACAAAGAGCACCTTCCAGAGTTTTTGTGCTTAATTGCTGATTGAGAAGGCCTCCGGTAGGGCGGTACACACTGTGAATGTTCGTTCTAAGGTAGTAAGTATGGTCCTCTCCCAAGAGTTTGTGCGTGCACAGTAAGATCATAGTAATATTCATTCATCTCTGTTTACTCTTCTTTATGCAAAGAAGATTTAGAGTGCATCCCACGTTGATTTATCTATCCAGTTGCATTGGTTTGAGTCGGTTCGCTTGGGGACAAGTAAACACCTAATTGTGGGGGAGTTTGATAACACCCAAATTGGTGTTATTTACCCTTCATATTTAGGTTTGTTTCGTGCTAATTCATGTGCACAATCATTAGAATAGCGTCAATTGCACCCCTATTCCATTACTATTTGATTATGATGTGATTTTAGGGTGATTTAGACAATGCATTCGAATTAGGTACGAAAAGGGGCACAAGTGTAGCTGATAATGTAACATCCCGATCCAACTAAACCCATATTTTGGTCTCTAGAAATTACGCGATTAAAATCGAGTGTTTTGATAGTACTCGACGAAGATCGAAATATTGATCAATAGAATATATATATTGATTATTTTATACATTCAATATAAAAGCCAGAAACGCCTCTGTACTGTATACGTAGAGATCTTTACACTGCTCATTTAGACTCAAATTTCTTGTTCACACCCCTCTAATTGGTTGTTGAGCTGAGGTGGGCCCTTTGTGTCTTTGGGAGATTGGTAGGTGATCTTCGACGTGCAGGTAGAGCTCTGGTTTGATTCCGATTGCTAGTCCATTTAGATTGTGTTTGGTTGCTCTGTTTTAGTTTCTTTTGGGTTGCTGCAGATTGGAGCTCGCTTTCTGTCGCGTTGGTAACAGGAAGGCTTTCCAGCATCTGTGATTTTTGGGTGATTTGATGGCGGGTCAGAGACTTTGCTTTGAGGGGCTGGGAGGTTGCTTCCATTTTTTATTGACGACAACGATGATTGACGGGGTGGCAGTGAGATTGCTTTTTTGAGTTTTTCCCTTCTAGTTTAAGGGTGAATTTTTCCAGTGCCCCTTATAAATCCGAAAAACTCTGTTCAGAGGGTTCATCCTTGGTTGGCGGCTACCACGTCGCCAACTATCCGTCCCAGACTCCCATATCTTCTCCACTGACTCACCATAGAAGTGGAAAAGCCTAGGAGTCCTTGCATATATCTTCCTCTCCCTACCTCTCTCCTCTCATCTCCACCATGGCGAGGAACAACCCACAAACTCTCGCTCTCTCTTATACGTTTTCTGCGTTGGAGTAAGAAGCAATCAAGAGATGGACATGAAGGGGTCCGGAGAGAAATCGGAAAGCTCCATATGCTTTCCAGATCGACCATACTAAGTGTCGTCTGCCCTTCTAATCCTCAATCCAATAGTTCAAGATGTGCAGGGGCAAATAAGAGAGCTCCCACACTTGATTGTGCTCCCCCTAATTCGCTGACGCCAGCCTTTTTTTGAAAAAGAAAGAAATCGGTGGGGAGAGAAATTAGTCACCCTCCCCGCCGAACCTTTCGTCTCCCTGCTTGTTTGTTCCGCTACCAGAATCCCTATTCCTCCATCTTCTCCAAACCCCACAAAACTCCCCTTCTACAGTCCCCGATAGTTTTGGCGGCGAGTCTTGGTAGTTTCGCGCCCGGGGAATACTTTGTTGGTCGGGGCAAAGGTAAGGTAATTCCTGTACGATCAAAAGCTTTTTGCTTGGTTATTTGTGGTCGGTCTCCATTGATCCTTGGTTTCCCTAACTGATTCGTCGGTGTTGTCTCTCCTTCCCACTTTGCCTTTTGTTTTGAAATTCTGTTTTGCTAACCTCGTTTTGATGTCATTCTTTTTAATGACGTAGGCGAACCTCCTTCTGCCGTGCTGCCTTTCTTCCTTCGTAAATGCAATAAGCGGTGAGCTTTCTTTCCCCTTCTGGTTTTGTTTTCCGGATTCAACGTTGGAGTAAGCCACATGCAGGCCTGTCTTTGTTGTTTGTTGTTTTTGTTTGTTGTTGGTATAATCCACTTATAGTATTAAGAATAGTACCAATGCAGAGTTAGTTGTGGTACTGGTACCACTTTGATTCGTTTTGGTCTGATTTTCGAGTACTTTTTTTGTACCAGTACCACTAATTGTCCCAATATGTAGAAGTAGTACTGGTGTTTTGTTTGTTGTTTGTATAATCTATCGGTACTATCAAGATTAGTACTTATGCTAGAGGTAGTTGTGGTATTGGTACCAGTTAGATTCGTTTGTGGTATGATTTTGTGGTACTCTTCTTCTGGTACCAGTACCACTGATTTGGTACCACTAATTGTCCCAATATGTAGAAGTGATACTGGGGTTTTCTTTTGGTACTTTTCTATTGGTACCACTAATTGTCCCAATATGTAGAAGTGGCACTGGTTTTTCTTTTGGTACTTTTCTATTGGTAGTGTTTTTTTCTATTGGTACCACTAATTGTCCCAATATGTAGAAGTAGTACTGGTGTTTTCTTTTGGTATGATTTTCTGGTACTTTTCTATTGGACCAGTAGTGGTAGTATTGTACCAGTAGCTTTGTACATTGCTAGTAGTACTTCTAGTTATACCATTCTACTTGTGTTGTTGCAGCAATGGCTAGAATAAAGATCCCAGCTATGGCATCCCTTGTAACACAACAATCTGATGCAGGAATGGCCAAAACAAAGATACCAGCTACAACATCTGCAAAAAACAAACAACATGTTGGTTATGTTTCTCGGCAGGTAGTAGTCCTCTTGGGGGACTCCAGTGATTATAATGCTGGGCCTAGTAGGAAAGGACTACGCGATGAGGTAGCCAAGAGTTCCAGGAAGGAGAAGAAGCAACAGACTGTTCCAGGAAGGAGAAGCAACGGACTGTGTGAGGACAACCTTCACTGTTAACCGGAATAGGAGCTATAGCAATTGAAATCGGCATGTCCTGTTGGTGTGGTTCCTTGATAGGACGGTAGCCAACTTGCAACTAACCGTAGACAACTTGCAGCTTGCATCATGTCTGCTCAAATGGTCCAGAAAGCTATGAGTAATGTGACACTTGAGGAAATGACTGGTAAAGCTACTGATTTGCACGAGGTACTATTACGTGGATATACCCAGGTGTCACAACAGTAGTAGGAAGATTGGTTCATGTACGTTTGTAATTATGAACAAGTTTGTTGTGGTGTTTGTTTGCTTTAATTTGGTCTTGGACAAAGTATTGTTCCTTACATTGGCACAATAGTTTTTTTGTTGGATTGTGAGAATTAAGTACCTTATTACTAGTTATTTTAACTACAAATTTGGGACTTGTGATTCTAGATATAACCCTTCATTGTACCAGTTAACTATTACTGGTACCAGTTTACGTATACCAGTACCAAATCAATTGGTTCCTTACATTGGTACCAGTTTACCGGTTCCAGTACCAAATCAATGTAACTGGTACCAGTTAACTATTACTGGTACCAACGCAAGGTTACTGGTACCATTGTTGGACAAACACATCTGTAAAACAAACTTATTTGAGGATGTGAAAAATAAAACAAAACTCATCCGTAAAACGAACTTCTCTTAGGAACAGCTCTGCTCAAAAAGGTCCAGAAAGCCATTGAAGACCCAAGTAATTTGCAACTTGAGGAACACGCTGTAAAGCTACTGATATGCACGAGGCACTACTACATGTATATAACAAGGTGTCACAACAGTTGTGGGAAGCTTGTTTCATGTACGTTTGCAATTATGGACAAGTTGTTTTTGTTTGTTTTAATTTGTTCTTGGACATATTACTGTTCCTTACATTGGCACAATTGTTTTTTGTTTTTTTGGAACTTGTGGTTTTGGAGATAACCCTTCACTGGTACGCGTTTCCCTATAACTAGTACTAGTTACCCATTACTAGTACAAAATCAATGTTACTGGTACAACTTCATTGATGTACTAGTACCACTGCCGGATGTTTCCCAACTACTTAACATGTTTCTCTAATGGTGCATAACACATTGTGAAAATAAAATAAAAAAAACTCATCCTTAGACATCAAATGTTTTGGTCAGAAGCAAATTATCTGTCTCTTCGGATAGGTTGCCACGTTCTGTAAAACAAGTGAAATGAAACATTGATTCGGGCTCAAATGTACACATTTTACCCCTCATTTCTTATTCGTTTAGCTTAGTATTTCATCGTTCCTCGACATATTTCACGTTAGGTTGTGCTTGTTTTGATACATTTCAGGTCCTAGCACGTGTGGAAGGGTCGAGGACGAGTTTTGGGATAATTAGAGGTCAAAAAGCGCAAAAACTGAAGAAAAGTCCGAAGTCACTATTTGGACGCAATTGTCCAGGAAACAGCCGCAGTTCATGGCCGGACAAGGCAGTTCATGGTCTTCTAAGACCATGGATAGGAGGCATGGGCCATGAACATCAAGGCGTCTAGGGCCAAATCCAAAGTTACTGACGCTAGGCAAGTTTACGGTCTCTAAGATCGTGAAATGTGGCCATTGACCGTGAACCTAGGAGAGTGAAGTGGTGTGTTTTGAACGACACTGAGTTCACGGACGCGTTTAGGTGTTCACGGCCATGAACTGACCAACGCGTCCGTGAACTAATCACTTTCGAGAAAATATGAAGACAGCAGCGGGGAGAGAGAAATGAGAGCTGGTTTTTGGAGAAGAATTGGTTTCTTTCTCTAGGGTTTGCCCAAAAACGCCAAAGGGGAGTTTTAGTGAGAGAGAGAGAGTTCTAGAGTGATCTTGGAGCATCATTGGAGGCTTGGGTGGACATTCAAGCCTAGAAGAAGAAGAAGATCTTGAGCTCAAATTTGTAATCCCTCTCTCTCTCTCTCTCTCTCTCTCTTTTCTCTTGGGTCTTGTAGATCCCTAATTAATACTTTGTAGTTACTTGTTTAGATTGAATGATTGTCATTGGGTATTGTTTAATTCAATGATTGAGGTATTATTCATGTTGATTATGCATGCTTGTGCTTAGCAACCTAAGGGTTGTGCATGTTTTGTGCTTAGCATCCTTAGGTTTGTGCATTTTGGTGCTTAGCAACCTAAGAATTGTGCATAATTGTGCTTAGCATCCTTAGGTTTGTGCATGTTGGTGCTAGCAATCTAATTAGCAACCTAATTAGCCCATCTAGCAGTCCTGGTACCAATACAGTTATACTGGTGCCATTCTAGTGGCACTTATACCAAATCTGTGGTACTGGTGCCATTCTAGAGGTACTGGTGCCATTTTTCACACAACAATATTTGTACTAATAGTAAAATGGTACAAATGCAAAATAAGTCGTAACGGCACAGGTAAACCCTACCGCCAATGTTGACGTCCACGCCGTCGTCGGCATCAACGCGATCGCCGGAATGCGGCACGAACTCGTCGTTGTTCTCCATGTCGAGTCCACATTGGAGTTTTCTGTATTTTCGTACCATTAAGGATGATCTTCGTTCAACGCGTCCTCCACGTCCAGAATGTCGTCAATGTCCACCATGCACACATCAACGCCATTCACCGCCGGATCGTCTGCTCAACATCGTAGTTGTATATATCCTCATCGTTAATTGTCAGTGGGACATTCAGGTCGAACCCAAATATACATGTACATTCGAATCCCCCCCCCCCTTTCACTGTAGTCGTCGTTGCTAATATAGTCGTCCATGGCGGTGGCGGCCGTCGCATGGCTGGTATCTTCCGTAGCTAGATGAGGGGTCTTGTTTGCTGACGGAGAAGCCAAAAATGGAAGGGAAAGAGTCTCGTCTGCTCCGATCCCCAAATCTCGTCCCACTAATCACGTTCCCGGATTCTCTCCATGCAATTAATTTTAAATTTAAATTATTAGAATATTATGCTTACTAAAATGCCCTTCTTGTGATCCTGGCCGCTATATGAAGAAGGGGAACAGACGACATTGAGGGGGAAAGCGATATTGACAACCCCCTTAGGAGTTTTCACCGTAGCTGCCCCTTATTTTTAAGGTGATATTCCTCTTCTGATGAATTTATTTTTCACCATGTTCCTAAATGAGTTATTTCTCTCTCTAAGGGTTTCTTTGATTTCTTTCTCAAATATGGCAGCTGATGACGAGAGAATCGGGTTGCAAAAAACATAGATCTCACGGGATAATCCACGGGGCGGCGACACGCGTGGGATGGCAGACAAGATCACCCAAAAACTGAACAATGGGGTTGCCAGTTTCCTCCATTACTTGCGGGATTTCTTAGTGTTCTATTTATTTCCTCACATCTTACTTTATTCGATGTATTTTCAGAAAGTTGCTGGTAATCTTTGGTAATTAAATCCAGTCACCGAACCTGCGATGGAGATTTGTGTGTGCTGAGGCTCCCGCAACGTTTTTTGGCTTTTCTCCACCGCACAAGCAAAGGTAGTTTATTCCTTCATTATCAGTTTCTTTCATCCGGATTGGAAGCACAAAGGAAGATTCAATTTGCAGAATTGTTTCATTGTTTTCTCTCTTAACTATGCTAATCATGACTATTATGTCACTCTGCTTGGCTATCTTCTTCCATGCAGGTCTCTCTTTCTTTTTCGTTCGTTTAAAACAGAGCCAAAGTAGGATGTGAATTGTGATAATTATGAATCACGGGGTCAACAGATAGGTACCAGCCTCCCGTTCAAATGAGAGAGGTTCTTGAAATCCGGCTCGGTTAGGGTAGACAGACCTAGTGACAAGAGCTTCGCCCCGATCAGCTTTTTTAAAAACTGAAATTTAGATGGCAGATCATAAGCTAAAATACGGGTAAACAGCCGCGCCTTCATTCTTATAAGCACACATCGTTTCACTAAAATACGACTTTAGCTGCTAAGCTTCATTGTCCGACAGATCGAGCGAGCAGGCAGGCAAAAGACAGACAGTCAATCGACTCTGGATCAGAAACGGATTAGGCTTCATTGGAATTTTAATCATAGAAGTTAAGTATTGCTGCCTTTTCTTCATTTTCGACACAACATTTGTACCTTTTTTTTTTATCTTACTGATGGCTTGTGCTTTTTTTTAGACGAAGAGACTTCAGGTCATAACCTGTTCATCGCTCTGTACTTTGCAGGTGGTTTTGTGCTTCATAATGACTTTGCTGTTTATTTCATATATGACCAATGTTAAGTGTTGACTATTCGCTGTTAGTCTTTGTGATATTTATAATATAGTAGGGAGCCTGAGAGATTGTTTTATGGGGGGTTCTTCATCGGAATTGTGAGTTGGAGGCTCAGAGTCTTGGATCTCAGGAACGTTGGCTTTCCTGTTAATTTACAACCCGTTCTGTTGATGTTGGGTTCTGTGATTATTGCGTTGGTGAGGATTCTCAAGGAGGAGCTGTTGATCTATGGTTTATTTCGGCATTGGACTTGCTGTATCTAACTATTGTTTATTGAATTATCTTGGATTACAATTACCAAAATAATTGACATAGATCACATGAAACACTCTTTAACACAGAACCTTCGGATCTAAAAAAAAGAGAGAATGTAACCTTTCTATTTTAAGATTGTATCACAAATCCACAAATCCCGGTGCGGAGCGCGGATGTGAAAAATAGTACAAATAAAGATGATAATAACAATTATTATTATATACATAAGCATACGTTTTAGCTGTAAAGAAAAAGAAGTAAAGAATATGAAATTAAAAGAAATAGAACCGGTCTGGGATAAGGCCGCCAACCATTTCAGCTATTTATATATTTTCGTCCCAACCCCCTCCATATTCCATTCTTTTTCATTCTCTGGACCGAGAGACACAGAGCGAGCAGAGGGCGCTCAGGAGAGGCGAGGGGGAAAATCATAAAGCTCAATTATTGAGCTCTAGTGATCTAAAAATCTCGTAAGTAACGCATAATTCATTTATACAATGTAGTTTATTGATTTAGAGTTTTAAAACTAGTTTTTGGTTCAGGAATTTCTTGAATCCTCGATAAGTAAATTAGGGGTTTGTAGTATCCGGAAGCCGGATTGATGTTAGATTTCATATACGAGCTTCCTGCAGCGAGGTAATTATTCCTCTTGTTATAATCCATGAATTTCGGCAATTATTTAGGTCGGGGTCCAAATCACTGAATTTAGCTCCAACTAGGGTTTGATGTGTGTTTTATCGAGAATTTGATATGGAGCCTAGAACTAACATTGACGGGGACACTATATGGGATACTAGGACAGTTCCGAATTTTGATTATGGGTTCGTTCGTGAAATTGACATTTTAGTACGAGAAGCTAAAACCGGTGTTTGAACGACCAGAACTGGTGAGAGATTAGCACGGTATACCGGGTTTATCGTACCACGATAATTATATTGATGCTTAGAATTGACCCAAGTGAACTAGAATGACATGATTAGGGGTGTATGGACTTTTGGGCTATATGATGAACCTTGGACTACTGTATGATATTATTGACTTTCCCTAATCGATATAGACCTTGTTTACGTTGATGATTGCATATATGTCGTCATTTGTGGCTTAACTGTGGATATGACTTCATGATTGTTTGATATGGTGTTTGACATGATGTGATATTATGGTTGTATTTGGATTCACAAGTGGGGGAATAAACTTCCCAGGGTAATATTATGATGTTTTAAGGAGGATGACTTGCACGAGGGCTTATCCCGAGGAAGTGCAATTATACGACTCCTAGTTTACCTATGTTGAGCCAATTGTGGCCAGGCCAAGAACATGTCAAAGTAATGAATTATGATTAAGAAAGATGAGATATGAATCATGTATAAGGATACCAAGTAAGAGTATTTTGGTTTCATGGTCAATTACATCGTAATTAGCGCTCTTCATGCTATTACTATGTTATGACATGATAGTCACACCTCTCTTGTGGTGCTGACTGAAGATTATGATATGCATGATAGTCACACATCTCATGTGGTGGTGACTGAAGATTATTCACGAGATATGAACACAACTAGAGTGGTGACGGTATGGCTTCACCTATGGTGGTATGGGGGTATGCATGTATGTATGCATGTATGATCACATCTTACGGGATGTTGGGTGTGTATGGTGGCCCGGGAGAGTTATTAGCATGGGAGTAGCCAGGAGCCTATGATTAAAACATGATAAGATGCATATGAATAAGTCAAAGTGGTTGAGTCTTTTGCCTATTGGGATGTCAGATGGCTGAGGTCAGGGGCGGAGCTAGGATTTCGAGACCGGGTGGGATGAACATAGTTAAATGTAAATATAAATTAAATAATTATTTTTAAAGTATACAACATTCTTTGAGATAATTTAAATCTCTCAAAATAGAATCTAAACTAAAAATTTTAGGTATCTTTATTTCAATATAATAACTAAATCATTAACAAGAAAGTCATCATTTAGTTTGTTTCGCAATCTGGTCTTCACTATCTTTATACCTGAAAACATGCATGATCACATATAGCTTTGGAAATTTGGAAGAGTTAGAAGAAGACAAATCAACCTTTCAACAAAATAAAATTCCTTTGACAATCATAATTCTGTTGATTCCGACATAGATAAAAAAAAAAAACAGATAGAGCTAAAAATCCAAAATGAACTGAATAGAGGTTGATTTTTTCATTTGTAGTTGGATTAAACTAACAAAAAGAATGAAAAGGAGTGGGTTTCCGTTTGCTTTGGTCCAGGACCTTGTGGAGGAGAATTAAGATAATAAAGTCCAAAAAATAGTTAAAGCAAAAATGAGGTTGCTGTGGATCAAACCTGTTTGCTTCACGCTAAATATTTAGCTTAGCCACCACTAGACTAAATGACTATTACATGATACAATGTATAGGTCGAGCACTACTTATTCAAATTTTATCTAAACATCGACCGACCACCATCGCATCCACCAAGAGGGACCGATGTCGATGTGACCTTTGTCTGGCAAAGAGACACTGCAAATGGGTCCTTGCCAAGCAGCTCCTCGAAGTTTGGCGGAGATATCACATGTAACTCATGGTCGTTGCATGCCTCTTTCACCTCAACTTCATCCTCATCCTGGACGCCAATTGCTTCTTCAACCCCCCTTCCTCAGAATTTGATTCCTCCCCCGGGAAAAGATCAAGGACTTCCTCTAATTCACTTCCGTCATCCTCCACAACTTCTTTCATCGTCCTTTCTCGCTCTTCTTCTTCTAGCACGGATTGGAGAGCAAGTCTCCATGCAATCTTTTTAATAAGATCAGCTTTCATCTCCTCACTCATGCCTGCCTCTTTAGTGGTCGGTGAGGAATGGGAAAATGTGTGGTTGGCAACAACAGGATATTCCTTATCATGATCATCATCGGAGCTCTCCGTGACAACTTCTGTCTGCTCCACAATGTCCTTGTAGACTGTGTGTAAACTTGCTCCACCCACTCTGTTTGTTTCGCTGAGCATTGAACAGCCTCCTCCATTTCATGGAGAAATGAGGGATCAGAAGGGGCAATGGCTTGGATTTGAAGATCCATCTTGGAGCATGATCTCTCCGTGTCTCGAGCAAAATGCTCCACAAGAAGCGTCAATTGTTTGTTCGGATCTGCCAGTGGAATGTAGCACGGCTCTGCAGAATGACTCGTGAAGGCCGCCATGGCTAACTCCAACTCAGATGGCCCCTCCGGTTGCGGGAGGAATTCTTCTTGAAAAGGAGATTGTTCTTGAGGTTCCCAAGGGTTTGGTTGTTCTCGTAGCAGGGGGGTTGGTACTGACATCCGAATCTATAGTCTTCTCCTCCTTGATTGCTCCAGGAAGTCTCGGGGTAATACCACCCGGATGGTGGTTGATACCCCCAATGGTTGGAGAAGCCATGATGACCCATGTTTCAGATCTGCACCCAAAAAATATAACACCCAAGTGAAAAGCAAGGGTGGAAAAGAAAAGAAAAATGCTAAAGTAACAGAATTTCACGTTTCTACAATAACCTAGGGTCCCCGGCAACGGCGCCAAAAACTTGACACGCTAAAACACAACACCAAACTGCGACCAAGTATAATCGCAGTCCGGGAATGCAGTAAAGTGGCAAGTTCTATTATCAACCCGGGGTCTAGATCTACTGCCTACTCCGTGAATATCTATTATCTAGCCAACTAAGTCAAGTGATTGTTGATTTAGGCAAAAGCAGTAAGAAAGCAGGAAATGGTTCGGTTTTCTAAGCAAAGAAAGAGTCACTCGGTTTTCTAACAACCTAATCAGATTCTATCTATCTTAGGTTGCAGCAGAAATCAAGAAAAGCTGATCAAACTTCAATTAATTCAATGAATCATGCATCATTCAATTATAATCAAACAGTATAACAATCCCAAGTCATTACAATCAAGATCCCTAACACATGGAACTAGGGTTCTTCATACCCAAGTGAGAGAGAGTTCTACTCCATAGAGAGAGAGGGGAAAACAGAATACAAAGCAGTCATACTCATTACAATGGGAAGAATCTGCTCTGGGATGATGATTTTCACTCCTATGTGGATCTCCAAGCTTCATTTGATGAAACCCAGCTCCAAAATCGCTTCTAGGATGTGTTCTTCACACTTTCTCTCTCTAGGGCTCTGTTTTTGCTCCAAAAAGTCGATTCTCTCTTCTTTGGCTCGAAGCTGCCTCGAAAACCCGATTCTGGGCGAATTACGGGCTGAATTATGGCCGTAATTCTTCCATGCCCGTATTTTGCCCAAAACACGCGTTTTGGTTAAGTTTCAGCGCACCCAAAGCTCCTCTCGCAGTGAAAATACGAGCATGGGAGGGGGGAATACGGTCGTAATTCTCCTGCCCGTATTCTTCCTCCACTCCTGTTCAATGCTTCGTTTCTCCATCGTCCGGACTCCAAATCAGTCGCCGTTTGAACCCAGTCGCTCGTAGCCCCGTCCTCTTTCTTTTCATAACAAACTTCCATGATAATTTTTCCATAATATGAGGTAGAAATCCATATTCCTCAGGTCATGCTCGTGTTTCTTCTCCCGAATTGCCAAATGATCTCCGATTGACTTGAAACTTGCGCCTATGCTTCAATTTACATACTAGGACCTGAAATGTGACAAAGGAACACAACCTAGCGTAAAATAGTCCAAGAAATCAAAAACTCTAGCCAAAATGATCAAGAAATGAGGGTGCAAACATGTGCAAATACGACGTTATCAGTTTCACAACACCCAAGTGAAAGGAGGTATACTCCATGCTAGAAGTGGGAAAAACAAAAGGGAAAGAGGTGGAAACCATCTTGGAGGATGCTCCCAGTCTTCTTGGCCCTTGAGTTGAGCTTTCCTTGGAGGAAATCTTCCCAAAATCTGCCTTGAAGCTAAACCCTAGTCTTCTTCTCCATTTGGTTCATGTTTCTCTCTCTAGAATGTTGAAGAATTCTTTCACACAAAATGGGCTCTCCCCTCTCTCCTCCTTTAAGCTCGTCATTTATACCAGAGACGAGCTGAGTTCACGGCCTGCGTTCACGGCCGTGAACCACGAAACGCGTCCATGAACTTCAGGCATGCACCAAAACGCGCCGCATTGTTCACTTCTGTTCACGGTCAACTGCCTTTGTTCACGGTCTTAGAGACCGTGAACTCACCATGCGTCAGTAACTTTCATTTTGGCTCTGGACTCCTCGCTATTCACGATCAAGATCTCCTCTTCACAGTCTTGCATGACCGTGAACTTCGTGGGAAAGCCGTGAACTAGTCCTTTTTCACCTCTTCTCCCGGCTTTCGATCGTTTTCACCTAACTTTCGACTCCGAGGCTGGTTTCACATATTGAATCCCAAAACACACACTAAAACACGAGGAACCTAGCGTAAAACCAACCTTTTAACAATGAAATTGGCATAAACACCTAAGTAAAATGGGGGCAAAACATGTACAATTAGGCCCGAATCAAAAGATATTAGTTCTAAAATCGGAACTCAAGTAATATTGATTCAAACATTAATATTAAATTGTATGTGTTGTTTATTTCAGACAAAATACAAAAGTGTAATCAAAACATGGACCTTTGTGACGAGTATAATCATTTTTTTGTGCCAAATCTACACATAATATAATAACAAAATTGAAAATGAGAGTCACATTATAAATTTCGTGGTCTGAGAGTGATTATGGGAAGCTCTTTTTCGTCATAGTTCACAATTTATCTTTATATTATGTGTAGATTTGTAAGAAAAATGTACTATATTTCTCACAAATATCCATGTTTTGGCTACACATGTATTTTGTCTAAAGTGAATCACACATACAATTTATTATTTAATTTTTGAATTAATGTTACTTGAGTTCCGATTTCACAATTAATCACTTTACATAAGATATAATAATTTAAAGTAAAATACCTTTCCTACTTGGTTGAAGAAGCTCTTTCTATAAGATATATTCAATGTTTTAAGATTTTGTATTTCAAATTTTGTGAAGCGAGAGTGAAAGTAGGAAGAGTATTTTTGTCATCACAATTATTATCTACTTCATATGAAAAAAGTATCAATATCAAGATTTGAACCATGGTTTCTTAAAAAAAACATAATCACAACCAATTACACTAAGTAAATATGTTTTGTCTTTATAAATTGTAAACATGCACTAAGCGAAGATTTGAAAAGCAAAGGACTTTTCACGGTTAGCTAGCCTATTAAATCTTATGAAAAGCAAAGTTTAATATGTGATTTATAATTTTTATAACTTATAAAATGACGAGTTATCTTAAAATTGCACCATAAGTTTCATTCCTTAAAATATTACATATCGAACTGCAGTATTGAATATGAAAAGGCGATGTAGAATTACGTAAATTAATATGAATTTTCAGAACTAATACGAAATAACAATATTTTGTACAAATTATAGGTGACTGGTTCTCTAAAATTTTAGCCTGGTTAACAGCTAATCGTTAAACTCTTGCTCATCGGGCATGAATGGACCCGACAATAATGAGACGATATCGAGTTAATTGTGATGTTCATTTCGTCAGTTTTCGATTGGATGTGTTGATCAATTTATATGACATTAACATTTAAATGAGTTATAATTCACCTCATTATACAATTATTACTCTTTGTAATAATTAATTTAATCTTAATATTTGTGATGTTTGAAATATTTTATGTATGATTTAGAGGCATAATTAATATTTGTGACATCAGTTGTAGTTTATTCAAATGTAGTATTTCATCAGGTAGTCATAATAATAATAAAAAAATTCTTTTTACAGTGAAAGTGGTAGTTTCATTGATAAAACGAAACAGTGTACAGAGTTGAGTTAAACTCAATGGAAAGAAAAAAGGATACTAAAAACAAGAGAAAACTAAAGCTGGTCTTAAGGGCTGTCCGAAAAAAAAAACAAGGAAACCATATCCAAACATTTGGACTCCCAAGCACAAACCTTATTAACCCTAGCCCAAAGAAGCCCAATCACCCAGGGCAGGCCGCCGCTTGCTTCCCCAGCACATCTCCTCACTGTCCATCTTCTCCCTGCCAGCAGAAACAGATCCTTCGATGGTGAACGGAAGAAAATGGAGCGTCACCGTCGTCATCAAGGAAGGAGTGTCATCTGGCCAGAGAACGAAAGCATAAGGACAAGACGGGGAGAACTAAATGCCAAGTAGCTCCAAGGTCCACCTGCAAAAAGAAAGTGGAGAAGCAACCACAGAAACTCGGACAGAAGAGTGGCGAAATCCAAATCGTCGGAACCACAACCGATCTGAGCAACCGGCCAGAGCACAACCACAAGAATGACTTCCCTACTCACAAACTCTCTGATGCTTTATCCAAGACGAAAGAGAAAATAACCAAGGAGAAGGAACAAGGAAGGAGAAGGGAAGAACCATCAACAAAGAGGAAGAGATTGAAATTTGAGGGCCACCGCCTGTCCCAATTTGGAAGCCGACGACAGCCCCATGGTTAATTTGAAATTTGAAAACTCTTCTCGTTAGAGAGAAGGCAGAGGAAGGAAAGGTAGAGAGAAGACTCGATGCAATTAGTCATAATCAAATATTGGGTGCATTTGACTGTTTTTATCTTGGTGTTGTGAATAAGTAGAAACTTAATTATTACAATGCATATAACTATACCTAGACACATGGTCGAGATAGCACGACATAATTAGATTATACCATGAAGACAATGTATATGGATCGGCCATGTACAAGCATGAATGCTTCATGGGTCATACCAGACTTAAATTTTAAGGGCTCGCGCACAAGTGCGAGCATTTATGGAGAAATGCGTTATTTGATAAAAATAAAACAAAATATTCTAAAAATAACATACAAAATTTGAATTAATGAGTAGTTTCTCACATCAACATGTCCCGGCTCATATTCTATAGGGTTTATAAAATACATTCATTTTTTATTTTGATACTCAAACCTTTTTCAATGTATAGAACTAAAAATTCATTTATAAAATCATTCTTGATTAACTTAATAGCTAAAAAGTCTTTTTTACGGCTAGCAGTAATAACAAATAACGTCAACAAAAACTTTTTTTTCCCGTTGAATCAGTTCTTCTCATTAATAAGTAAAAGCAAGAGTCTGATACAACGAAGGGACAATACAGTCAACAATAACTTTAGAAGCAAGTAAAGTGAAAAGAAATTGTGATTTAGTATTTCTTTGTAAATTTGTGTGTGTTTGGGGGGGGGGGGTGTCTAAAAAAATTAAGAAAGGGTTGAAATGCATATATCATTTGTTTGAATATTGCATATTGAATTTTAGTATTGAACATTTTAGAAGCGATATATAATTCTTAAATTAGTATTAATTTTCAGCCTGGTTGACCAATAGCCTTAGACCTTTTGCTAATCTGACATGGATCCAATAATCATAAGATGAGATTTAGTTGATATGGCGTCGATAAAACCATTTTTTTTATGTGTAATGAATTTGTACGACAAATACATGTAAAGTGAAGATGAACCTGATTATGCATTTTGATTCTTTATATAAATACAATGGTTTAAGGCTTTAAGCTATAAACTAACTATACACTCACTCGATTGGTTTAAGAGTTATGTTTTTTTATCACTTTTAATAATTAGTTTATTCACAAGCTATCAAGCTACTTGGCTCCATCGATGAATAAGCAACAATCTATTCGCCAGGTTTCAGGTGCCCTGATTCACACTATCGACTGTGAATGGAGAAGAAGCATTTTGAATGCAAAATTGGAGAACTAATTGAGTTGTTTCTAGGTTTCTCTCGATAACAGGCGGTGGGAAGAAAGAGGAAGGGAAAAGGGGGAGAGTTGTGAGATACAAAGCTGGGAGGGAGATGGAAGAACAAATGGAAAAACAAAGAGGAAGGCAAATGAAGAGTGAGAAGACACATTTAAAAGAGGACGAAAATGAGGTAATGTGAAATAATTGCACTTTTGCTTTGGTTAATGGATATTCTTGGCCCTGTTATGTTGAGTTTTGATTTATTTTAGGAAATGACATTATATTTGACATATTTTTCTATTTCAATTTAAAATCCTAAATCAGTATTATCATTTGGAAGATGTATTTTCCTTAATACGATTATTGTAATTTCTAAGATATAAGCGGTATTTGATAATGTCAATATTTTAGTGATTTTTTTTATTTAAGGTTTGTATTGAAAGATCGTACTTACCGGTGGTTAGACAATAAAACTTCACATCATAGGCTGAATCGATAGGTGATATTTAACAATATGAAACGGTTGAACCACAGTTAAATTATGACTACAGTATAAAATACTCTACTAACTTTTTTGATGCGATTTTACTATCGTTTGATTCAAACAATTCTTTTACACTGGTTGAAACAAAAGTTTTAAGGCACATTTTGAACTATCTATTGCAAAAAAGCATAAGTTAGTTAGCGATAATGAGAATATGTGATCTCATGCAACCGAAAAGACACTTCACAACTTTTATATTTTTAAAATAAATGTACGCTACTCATACCCTCGCTCATTCATCAACTTAATGAGTAACATATATTTCATGTAATATTATTTTCATACATTTTTATTTATTGAATTATTTCATGAAAAAATATTTGTTGCATGAAAATTACTATATTGTTGCTAGACATGTCTGCGATCTGAGAATAATTTGGGAAGTCCGTACACAATACATTCTCCAACTAACTATTAGCGACAGTTTAGCATCATGTCTTATATATTTAAAATCAAACAACTTAATATTCATTACCAACAGTGTGGTAAAAAAGAATGCTCGCTATTGAGAAAAACTTAAAGGACATACTAACCTCTATGAGACATTTTCTTTCATCCTAAAGGTTGATTATGTATGTATTATAAGAAACAACTATAATATTCAACTATATGGTTTAATTAAGTAATGAATGACAATTAGTTATATTTTTTCATTCAATAATTATATGTAATCTTTATATTATATTTTTTCTCTTCTCATGGAGGTCTAAACACATTATGCATAATTGGATCACTTTCAAAAATGTTATTTGCATAACTAAGTTAGAAAACAATCATTTCATGCATTTCAAATAATCTATTATATCCATTAATATATACCATATTTCTCAACAAAATTTTCCGGACAACAAAATTTTCCGGACAACGGGCGGACACTGTACTAGTCATATAAGTGGCAATCAAACTAGCAATTAATTAGAACGAGTAATCCAATCCGAGCAAATACGATTTGCCACGAGAATGACATTTAGTAAACTCGAGTCCTCAGTTGTTCTCAAATAGATACATTTCACGAACGTATTGGTTGTTCAATTGAATCAAACTGAAAGATCCTCGTTCAATTATCAAATCCAGAAGGAGAACATACAGGGTAGCCACACTGGATCATGGATATTGAAGAAAAGACGATCCCCATGGGATGGGAAAAGAGACGGATAGGATTAGGAAGAACCATACGAAAGGTATTACTATTGCGGCAAGTTTTAGTTTCTTGATCTGTCTCGGAAGCTGGAATTTAGTTCCAGCTCTTCCCATTTCTGGTTCGACGTGAGAAACAAGACATGTAAGAAGGGCTTTGTGTTGGCACAGCATAGAACTGCTGCAGACTCATCAGCATTCCATAAAGATGGTCCACGGGAAAGTGCAGAAGCCTGAAGTTACGGCGCCGTACATTTCTTCGACCACAATTTTTGCACTCCTTTTAGTCTTTTACACTCGGCTTTGGTGGAAGCAACACTAACTCTGTGAAGGTTCTAAACAACTCACAAGGGTCTCGAGCTTGCCGCTGCTGCACAAACACTGGATTGATGATTTAAAGCATAAGAACATAATGAATGTCAGATTCCGCAAAGATAAACTCGTCATCGAAGAATCAATGATGAATCGGACAAAATATAAATTCTCTATATGCAAATGATATGTGTTTATATAGGGATGGCAATCAAACTCATGGTCGCGGATACCCGACCGCCTCCGAGTCCGACCCATTCAACGCGGGGAATCCCCGTTTTAATTGGTTATGTGGGCGTGTATGAGTAAAACCCGCAAAAAAAAATTATGGGTATGAGTTTGAACTCCCCCGCTCTATATCCAAACCCACCCCACCAAGGATATTATGTTATATATGCATAAAATATAATGAGTTTATTGTAACCTCTCAATAAAATGAAGGGTAATTAAAAGCAAAAATAAAGTGTTAAAATGTAACTGATGACAACCAAACCGTAATTTCGTTTTCTTATCTATTAGTTCCATAATTTTGGGCGGGTAGTATCATATTTGTCACCATATTCTTTTATTAATGATGAGTAGTTGATGGGGCAGGTATTACCCATGGGTATCCGAAAACCGCGGATATGAGGATGAATTTGTAAAACCTTTCACCGCATGGTGTATGGGTATTTGAAAATGAAGATGGAGTTGGTTTAGGCAAACCCGCTCCTTTGCTATCCATATGTTTATATGATCCGGAGATGGCTAACTGCTACTACAGCTGATTTGTATCAGTATCTGATAACGATGTATTTGCACGTGTTTGCTCCCTTATTTCTTATCCGTTTGCGGCCAGTAGTCGTGTATCTTTGGCCTATTTTACGTGCTATTTTGTCACATTTCAGGTCCCAAGCATCGAAGGGAAGGCTAGACATGAGTTTCGGGTAGTTCGGTGAGGCTGGAGCAAAAATACGGGCAGCCATGACCAAAACACGATCGTGTTCCTCAGGCCGTGTTTTTACTGCCGAGAGCGTGGGCGGGAGGGCTGTTTAGGGTCCAAAACACGGCCGCCATGGGACCAAAACACGGTCGTGTCATTTCATGGGCACGGCCGTGTTTTGGGAGCGACGTGAGCGTGTTTGCCTTACTTGAGCAAAACACGGCCGTGCAGAGGCAAAACACGGCCGTGTCCTCGACCGTGTTTTGCTAAATCTCGGATTAAAGAAAGATTTCAGCCAAGGAGAGAGGGGAATCTAATTTTGTGAGCTAGAGAGCAGAAAACCTAGAGAGAGAAAGTGACGAACAGAACTTCCAAGTGCCCTAAATCGATCTTCAACACCATTGGAGCTCGGTGGAAGCTTGAAGGAGTGCCGATTGATTACCAGAAGCAGAACCTCATCCTTCACAGTATGAATTCCGCATCTGAAGCAGATTTTCCTTCACTCTCTATGAAGTAAACTTCCTTTCTCACCTGAGTATGAAGAACTCTAGATTTGTATGTTAGGTCTGATTGTATGAACCCAAGTACGAATTCTTTGATACTGATTATATTCAATTGAAACATGATTTTCTGAATTGCATGAATCATGATCAAATTCCTGTTATTCCTGCTTTGACTTAGAATGAGAATATCTGCCTAGGTTGATAGAGCACCCTTAACTAAAGGTAGGGAATTGACGACTTTAGTCGAGGAGTCAATTCACTATTCTGTACTGGATTTATTCCGGTAGAGGAGGTTTGGTATGTTAGGGCCTCAATCTGTTTACTCCGCTGAAGGTTAGTCGCCTGCTGGAGACTCAGATTGAGAGGATCTAGAGACCTTTAGTCAAGACTGCAGACTGTTTAAGAACCTCCCGCAGTATAATTATCATTGAATCTGAACTTGGCGAATTACAATTTGGCTTAACTGCAGTCTATGGGGAACCATATCTGGGTGACCTTTCTCAAACTTGGCTTCACTACAGGTTAACCGCTAAATAATAAGAATCTCACGGAGTAGTCATCACACCTAGGACCCGGGTTGACATTTAGAACTAAACCCGCTATACTACGCATTAGTAGGTGGTTACACTTGGGCACTTTCTAGTATGACGGTACAAGTGAGTCAGTATCCTACATGTCAACTTACGTATTCGTCTTTGCCCACTAACTAAAAACCTGTACCCTGAAATCTTAATGTCAAACACCTTTCCATCATGGTAAATTGCGTACTTTGATCAATGTAACCTTTCCCTAGGAAAGAATACCCATGATTCATGGAGGAGCGTCATTTTCCTTTGATCAAACAAGGCCTCCAAATCTCCAATGGTTTTCCGTAACCAAAACAACCTATTTCATTTTCTTCTAATCTAAAAAATTCCCAAATGCCGTCCCTAATTCGGATATATTAAATGTTAAACTAATTCCTTTATTATGGACTGTTGGTGCTTGCAATGCAAACACTTAGCTGCCCGACTCATTGGGCTACAAGTGAAAGCAATCTTCTTAACCACTATATCATTCATGGTGACTATTTTCGGACTGATTACGCTAACGGAAGAAGAGAACAACAAGAAAGATGTAATGAATCCCATTACCCACCCCACACTACATCCTCCAATCTGCTGTCTCCTTTTCCTTCCCCGTTTGTTATATCTCATATATATTAGGTCACAGCAGGCATCATATAATATTAGGTGAATGATTAAGAAGACTCACGGAGATAATTTCAGCCAAGTAATTGCATGGTTGAATGGCTGTTCTTGAAATGCGAACACCAATCACACCATTGGACCTTTCCTCATCTTCTGTATAAAACCTTCGATAAACTTTAGCACCTGAATCAACAATGAAACATTTGTACTGTTATATACATTTAACAGTTAACATTGGATTTCACAAGGAGTCCGTGACATCCTAAATCGTTTTTTACCTTCATCGATGCTTTCCAGCCCAGGAAGGACTTTGTCAAGGCCCTCTGCTTCAAGCATCTCCGAGAAAGAAGTATATCGCTGTACACCCTGCGGACACAGCAAGGTAAAAAACGCTCATCAGGCACCGCATACAAGAAAACAGATTGGTTAAGTATAGGAAACTTTCAAGAAGCTTCTTCCATCACCTGAACGCGAACCACCAAGCACTTATTAAACAGGATCAATGCTCCGGGTTGAATTCTATGATCAATCACATAGATATTAAGTAGGAACAAAAGGGAAATTAACGGAACAAGTACAATGACAATGCACTATGATGATCGGAGCAGTCCACAGATATCTAACAGCTATATGTGAAACCACAAAACTTCAGGATAGGTACATTTACAAAATGAAACATAAATGAAGTCAGCAAGATATATCAATGACATGGACTGTATACAAGAAATAAAATGTCTGATGACACGAGGAAAACATCCATACTGGTTGTAGAAGCCTCTAGCACACCGTCCTTCAACTGTTTTCAATCCATCTAGAATGAAACAGCAACAAGCATTGTGAAAGACATTTGCTGGACACAAAACTCATTCAAATATCAAGAGACTCACTAACCTCTTAACTGTGTGAAGAATGGCTCCTGAACATGAAGATCGTATTCTATAGACGAGAAAATCTGAAAGGAGAAATGAAAAAAATGTATCGGAAAATTTCTATGGACAAAAGCATAACTCCAAAATGAGGACCAATATACTACCACCAACATTTGATATCCATACATTTGCCAGTTCAGTGGCCGTGGCCATGATTTGTGCACTCCATTCACCATTCTGTTTAGAGTCCTCTCCACGAGATACCCCACTAAAGTCTCCAGAAATTATATCTCCATATAAAGCTGATGCAAGGAGCTTGTATAAAGGCTGTGGGGGACGATTGCCTCTGCCTGTCAGATATTTTTACAAACAGATAAGCTTCAGTTGCAGCTTCAGAAAAGAAACAAATTTGACCATCACTCACGAGAATAAGTTTTCTGTGCGAGACCCAACTTGAAAGGTCCTCCGTATTCTAAATTTCTCGCCAAAATTTCTTGAGGTTAAGAACTCCCTAGGGACCAATCAGATAAAGAAACGCATTATTACTTCCTACTTCTGCGCTTGGAGATGTATTTTATAGACTTACTGGTGGCTGTGCCAGAAACAGCAGGGGAAGTTCCATCGTCATCATCGAGAAGGGCAGAGCAGAAGTCGATCGATAAGCCCAAATCCAATCCAGAGTTCCCGTTAATATGCGATTGAATAGTGAACTTAAGCAACTCGTCAATGGCGTCTTTGAGGTCAACTGACAATTTTCCTGGGGAGGACGGCTGCGCCATACCCTTTCACTCCAACCCTTTGCGTAATATCGCTGTTTCGCTACGAGACAACCTGTGTTCTTTGCAATGGAGATTCTTTGCTTCGCGCCTCAGGGGTACGGGGGAGCCCAAAATTAATAATCAGGATTCCGCCTTCATCAATTGGTGTTGCCAAACCGAAAAAGTTAAACTGCTCACAGCACAAAGTGTGAGTAGATACTCACTGAGAGGAGGGAGGTGGTGGGTACTTTTTTGGGCGAGCCGAAATTTTGGACGGAGGAAGTGGGCAGTTTTTGGGCGACCCGAAATTTTGGGCGGGAGGTGGGCAGCTTTTTGGGTGGCCCGAAATTTTGGGCGGGAAGTTGGAAAAGGAAGGAATAATTTGGGTTTGGTGGGGGCGGCCCAAAATTTTGGGCCGGAAGTTGAATATGAAGGAACAATTAGGGTCTGGTGGCTTGCAGCCTAGTAAGGGCTGCCCGCCGAGGGGGCCGAAGGCTCATAAAACAATTTTTTGGGCCGATATTAACATGACCTGACAGGATATGTTTTTGTAAAAGGACGAATATTGGTATGACATTATGAGATACTAGTCTAGGTTTTACAGATATTTGTTGACATGTGTTGGCATAATATCAATTCCTAATTTGTCAGCGTTGTCCGGATATTTATATGCTATTGTTAAATATTACTTTGTTTAGTTGAGATATTAATATTGGTTTGAGTGGATATTAGTCTGGGCACTAAACTCTTTCTCGTGCTTTGTAAATGTAGTTTGTTGGCTGAAAAAAGACGCAAGGAGACTGAGTCAGACTACAATGGGAAACAATCGGTTCATTATATTATGATGGAGGATAGCCCGTTCCTACAACATGCGGCAAAGGTCTTTACTCCTAACATCTTCAATCGGATACAAAATTAGTATTTGAAAACTGAACCCTATCTAAAGGTCTTTACTCCTTGTGCACGTACTTGCGCTGCAACTTCAGCATCTTCTTTTTCCTCTTCCTCCTCTGGCTGTGGCGGTGGTGACGGCGGTGGATTTCGTCGATGTCTCTTCACGTTCGTTTTATCCCTGCACGTACAAATATCCAGATATATCAAACAATTATCCAAGCAATTCACAACAGATATCATGCTGGTTAAAAACCAATATCCAGATATATCAAACAATTATCCAAGGAAATCACAACTGATATCATGCTGACAAAAACCAATATCCAGATATATCAAACAATTATCCAGGGAAATCACAACTGATATCATGCTGACCAATAACCAATATCCAGATATATCAAACAATTATCTAGGCAAGTCACAACTGATATCATGCTGATCAAAAACCAATATCCAGATATATCAAACAATTATCCAGGCAAGTCACAAATGATATCGTGCTGATCAAAAACCAATATTCAGATATATCAAACAATTATCCGGGCAAGTTACAAATGATATCATGCTGATAAAAACCAATATCCAGATATATCAAACAATTATCCAGGCAATTCAGAACTCATATCATGTTGATTAAAAACCAATATCCAGATATATCAAACAATTATTCAGGCAAGTCAGAACTCATATCATGCTGAGTAAAAACCAATATCCAGATATATCAAAGAAACAATCCAAGCAAAATACAATGGATATCCATAATCAAAATAAATAATATCGGAACGCACACAAAACAGGCAGTGGTGATGGCTGTCGTGGAGTCGGTCGGCTGTTTCCTCTTGGTTGTTTTAGTCCTTGCCATTGATAAATCTCTGCACATACAAATACCTAGATCCTATCAAACAACTATCCAAGAAAGTCCTAACTGATATCATCCGCATACAAAACCAATATCAAGATACATCAAACAGCAACCCAGGCAACAAACAACGAATATCCAGAAGGAACAGAATGCATATCTTGCCGAACAGAACAAATATCGGAAGGAACACAAAGTATAAATAAGACAGTTACCTTAGTCCAAATAGTAGTTCTTTCTTCAACGACCGCCGTCAAACCAAGCTTCGTCGCCCTTCGTCGCCGCCGATTCGTCTGCAAAGTCGCCGCCGTCAACACAAGCCTTCGTCGCCGCCGTCAACACAAGCCTTCGTCGCCGCCGTCAACACAAGCCTTCGTCGCCGCTGAAATCCCGCCCTTCGTCGCGGCTGAAATCCCGCTTCGCTCGCCGCCGCTTTGCTGGTCCGTCGCCGCCGCTTCGCTGCTTTGTCGTCGCCGCTTCGCTTGCTTATTCGTCGTTTTCATGAGAGGAGGAAAGTGAGAGAGAGGGGAAAAGTGGGAGAGAGGGGAAGTCGAAGTGGTTCTGGCGGAGAAACTGAATTGGGGAAAGAATAGGTTTGATTTTTGAATTTTGAATTTGTGGGCTTGGTCAGCCGTGGGTTCGGCCAGCCGACCCAAATCGACTCTCACCTTCCTCAACCCAAACCGGCGCCATCTTACTCTCGCTCACGTGGACAATGGATCCACCGTGTGAGTATCTACTCACACTTTATGCTGTTAGCAGCATAGCTAGATTGTGCCAAACAAAACAATTTTATCCAATGGCTTTATTTGGATGCAACTCAGCTATTCCTCGTCCAAATAATCCCTTAGGTATTGAAAATATTTGAATTTATAAGGAATTTTGTGCATTATCAATTTGTACGACTGTGTAACATGGAGTGTGAATCCGTCTGTTTCTAAAAGACAAGAATGACGGGCAAATGTTTGAGATTCAAGATCGTGACTTCCCAAAAGAATCACGAACGTGATTCCCCTAAAGATCATAAGTGAAACAACAAGTTTTGGAGAATCACAAACAGGAACACGAGAACCACTGTCATGATTCCTTACTATGATTTTTCCGCTGACGGGTATTAAAAGGGGTCTGCAAATTTTTAAGAACGGGATTCGAGTTTTGCAAACATAAAATAAGAGGAAGAATTCTAAAGAGAGCAACTTGAGATCATTCTTGTAGCTGTTTTAGAGGATCCCATCGTCATTGGAGTACGGGAATCAAGCCTAGGATTGGAGATTATTCATCAGAAGATGAATTCCATCACCTCAATATTTTATTTCAGGTTCTCTTTCGTAGTTCTTCGTTCTATATGGAGTAGACTCATTTCTTACTTGGCTATTGATAACACCCAAAATAGTATTATGTACCCTTTATTTATCTGTGTGTTTATGTCATTTTGAGCATGATTAGATCTATATAACGTCATTTGTCTCGAAAGCTTCCTTTTGTAATATTATGAGTAGGAAAAGGGGCAGACAAGAAGTTCGCAGCCAAAGGAGTAGGATCACGACCAAGAAACTCAACCGCGAAGTCAAGCCCAAGATCGCTGGCGGAAGAAGGAAGATTACGACCGCAATCTCAGCGCTCCCAATCGCGAACTTCATCAAGAGGAGTCAAGAAGAGAGCAGAAAGTTTCGTTAGGCGGATCGCAGCCGCCATTATTTGAAGTTGATAGAAAGATCACGACTGCGAGTCAAAGTTCATGGCCGCGACATCAGGGCGCGATCTCCCACCTTTCTCGGACTAAGCAATGGAGCTGCTAAATTGCGGGCATCACGACCAGTTCATGGCCGCGATCTATCACCTTGAATCGTGAACTTGCCCGAGATTTTCAAAGTCAATAAATAAAGGAGTTTATGGAGGAAGAAGGAAAAGTCGACCTAGAGTGAGACAAGTAGGGTTTTGGGTAGTTTTTAGAGATGGAAACACTTGGAGAGAGCTTGGGAAAGGTCTAATCTCTCCACAGAGCAAGGAGAAGGTGCAATCCAAGGAGAAGAAGATGATTTTCGACACTTCTCCTCTTCTTAGTTTCTATTTTTCTCTATCTCTCTCTATGACTTGAATCCCGATGGTTGTTTTGAAAAGATGAACCCTAACTTGTAGATTGTTGATGAGTCATGTGTATGAATGATTATGAACCTATAATCTATGTCTTATTTTATGTTTGTGCATAAATCTCTTGCTTGATTGTGATTGGTTTGTTCTTAACTTAGGTGAGAGTTCTATCCTCTTAGGTCAAGATTAGCATAAGCATCAATTAGTGTGGGATTGTCTGTACCTGGTTTTCCTTAGTTGCAACCTAGATAATAGGGGATTTATGATTAACTTTGATATGAATTAATGGTATGATTGGGTTTAATTAGGGTGCTTAATGCTTCTTGTTAGGGTTAGATGTGTGTGAATGCTTCATACCTGGATTGGATGAGCGAAAGGGCTAGCTAGAGGTCGAGGTGACCACCACCTTCTAGTTAGATTCTCACCTAGTTGATTCTGGACGATTATTTGCATGACCATCGACCTACCGACTTGTGTGAGGATGAATTTAAGCCGCGTAGATGAGGTAGAACCTATCCATAGTTAGGTAACCCGATTGAGGTGACATTGTACCGGCTATCCTAGCTATGAGGAAGATTGATTTCATGACCATTGAGTCGATCCCCACCTTTTTGACCTCTGCACCTCAAGATACCATTCGATTATCAATCGTAACAACCTATAGCTAGAGGGAAGCAACCTCTTTCAGCCTGCTGGAGTAAGACTCACCAACCACAAAGGGGGGATCTAGATGTGTCAAGGACTCCTAAAGAGCCTCATCCTTGAGCTTCTTCTCACTCCTCTGGTAGGGGCGTCCTAGGGCAATGTGGGATAAGCATCCATGGTGAGAGTTGATGCTAGGGATGCCCAGCTTCATTGTGAATTCATGATAGTTGTCATAGAAAGCTAGTCCTCCGAGGCGGTATCGGATGCAAGGAATGCATGATCTCTTTCCCTTCTTAATAGAGAAGGAGGCCAAGAACTCCCGTGTGAGTACTTAAATTTTGGTGCTCTGATGGCAAACAAATCAGCTAGATTGGCAGCTTGAAGCCAGTAAAAAATCACTTGGCCCCAACCTTGGTAGAGGTATAGGTCCTCTCAGTCAACCGACGTGATTGAAATTTAACAACGAATCCATGTCGGGGAAAGAAGAGTGTTGTGGCACCCTGGTCTGAGGTCCTGGCGGTGCCTCCTCCTCAAACTCGATGACCAGCTCATCATCCGTCTCCATGATGATAGGATCATCATCATTAGAGTGGACCACCTCCTGGTCATATTGATGGGTTGGCCAAAACGCCTTGAATGAAGCATCCTCGTCATGCTCATCAACCATGTGGGCTCCTGGAGGAGCATTGTGCCAATGGAGGCACGCACATCGTCTAGGCACTATGTTGTGGTGCCCAGCTCTAGGAGAACCAACCTCAAACTCCACCACCATTGAATCCTCAATTTGATCTCCTCTCCTTCAAGAGGACGAGGAGGAGGACCCACTAGTCCTTGTGAGTTTCTTGAAGAACTTTGTCATCCTGCACTCAACCCAACATACGAGATATGAAAATTAAACAAACATAAAGCCTAATCTTGAAAAATATCCTTTATGCAATAAATATACAAGCTCGAGATATTTATGCAAAAACTCACCCTAATAGGGCGACCCAGGACTGCAAATAATGCCTAAACAAGCAATTTTCAGCAGTATCCTGAATTTGCGTAGCTTGACATACTTTGCTACAAAGGATCTAGGATTATCAAAAGAGAGGTAGTGGATATGCGAGGAGGTCCAACGAATCTAGCTATCATAAAATGACCAAATCAAGGATTCGAAGTTCTTCTATGGACTAGTATTCAAATGATGTATGGCACATATCAAGTCAAGTTCGACCAAGGTTTGATACCCCAAATTGTACAAAAATGGAGGATCAATGTAAATTATAATCAAACTACATAAACAAACACAAGCTTTAGTCATCTAATTCATGATTGAAGTAAAGACAACCGTCTTAATCCATAATCATAGTGGTTAAGTAGAATGCATATGAATTAAGCAATTCCATCATATAAATTCAAAATCCCATAACTGTATGCCAATCAACCATACATTCATCATCAATTTGACTAAAAGGGGACTTAATCAGAATTCTAAGGTTAGGCATACACGGTTTGAACCCTTTCCATCATTCAATCATACAATCCTTCATCATATTCAATCATTTAAGCACCTGGTCATGTCTTGAAAAGTGGGTTACATACCTTCTAGCCATTGGAGTGCAAGAATTGGTGAAATTTGAGGAGAGGGAGCTCCTTTGGGTGCGGGGGCCTTCGTAAGTGAGGAAGGCTCTCAAATCTTCAATTGGTGGCTTGGTTGATGGATGAAGCTTGGGAGGGGTGAAAGAAATGATGGGTAGTGGTGTTGTGGTGATGGATTGAAGGATTGGTGAGAGTTATGGACTTTTAGAGAGGTCGTGGAAGAGGATTTCGACAATGGAGGTAAGGGAAGTTCTCCAAGGGAGGATATGGCCAAAAATGAAGAAGGGGGAAGCGAATGCGGTCAACTCAGACTCCCTCAAATTGGTACTTCTAGTGCTGAAATGCAGCAATGAGCGCCATTTTGGATGCCATTTTTGGTTTGACATTTTTTGGTTGCCCCACCTGGCTGTATAGCTTGGAATTGGTTTTAATGATGTTCCGATGCATGGGCAGACGATAAATAGCATAGGAAAAGCTGAAAATAGCAGATGCAAGATGTATCTGACTATGAGCATTCATCCAGTAGTATGCGAAATTGCTGGAATCCACAATTCAACTAACTAAATCAAAAGCCTTTTTTTGTTGAATGACCAATCCTTCAAAAAATAACAACGAAAAATAAAACAAAAATCATGGCTCTCTCTGTATTACTTTTGTTTAACGTCTTTAAGTTAGACCAACACAAGGGATGCCTCTGATGAAGCACTCCTTCTTTTACGCCTTTGAGCTAGGCAAAGTAGTTGAATTAATCGAAGCGCCAACCATTGCAACTATGAGACTTCTTCTTATATAGTCCATTGAAGAATTCATGCGGGTGGATGAAAAATCCATCAGGTGGTAGAGATTCTTGCGTTAGGATCATTCTTTTTGAGTGATCTTGTTGATCCTGCGCGTCTAACAAGAGTTCTTTATGAAGGGAAGCTTTGAAGAAATCCCCATATGGTCCTGCCTATATTAGAATATTAGGTGATTCTACTCCCAGAATAGGGGTTAGGTCATCCTCATCGTCTTGTGGGGTGTTGATGAGGTCGTCAGTTGACTCGCTGTTGAAAAAAGATATCTATCATCGATGGGTCATGGAATGAGTATGAAATGCTCCAAGCTTCCTACCTTAAATATGTTTTTTTTGTGTTGGGACGTCAATCAATATCATAGAAGAGGCAAGAAAGGTGTCACCCAGAATGACGGAGCACGTTTAGTGAGAAGGCATATCCATTACGGCGAAGTCACACATGAAGATCAGAGGTCTTAAGGAGACCTCCAAATCACGTAGCAAGTCACTGGCATAACAAACGGAGCCATAGACTAGTTGGATACTGATTGATGATGGCTCCACCTCATCACCTCCTAGTTCCTTGTAGGTTCTGGTTGGCATGACGTTTATGCTCGTGCCTGTCTCGATTAATACTTCTAGCGTATAGCATCCATGAAGTTTACAAGGGATGTTAAATCCACCGAGGTAAGACATTTTGTATATTTTGTTTATGCGCACATTCGGAGACAGATCTGTAGGGGTATGCTTTGGTGAAGCTAGATTCGGTGGTTCTTCCTTGTGCACTAGGGCTTTCATAGCTAGTATCGGGTCAGACATCCCCAATATTTCATCTGAGATAAGCAATGTTGCTTCGTCTTTGTCCACAACAGTGATTAAATTAGTGATGGTACTTTTGGGGTTAGGCTTTTCGTGATTATGCCTTTCGCTAAAAACGATATCACCGGTGAAAAATTGGACATAATTTCTCCCTCTTTGCCATAAGTTTTGCCCTCATAGTTTGAAGGGTTTTCATGCTTTCCCGTTAAGACCTCAAGCTCCTCCTCTCGTGTTATGAATGATGAAGTACGAACCAGAGGTACAAGAGGCGAATACATACAAGGAAATAACTTGTTCCATAAGGAGTAGATTTTACTTCCTTTTTCGTTTTCCTTGAGGAGTAGATCTTACCATCCTTACCAGCACCAGAAAAGGAACAGATTAAGAGGTCTCACATGAGTCTTAAGCTGACCAAAATTAGATGTGCCCCAAATTTTCAAATTTCAGTGGCCTATACCCAAATGGCATCCCTAATGGCTAAAACTGGCACCGTTTTGAGATTTACTTCCCTTGAACGATCCTTAGCATAAATGTGTCCTTTCTTCATGTAATGACCGCAAAAAATTGTATGGAAGGTTAATGCAAATAGAACAAGGGTATTATGCAGGACCATTGTCCATTTGGGTATCCAGTTTTGTGTTGTTTCTTAATTCCTATATTTTTTCCACCGTGACAAATGCCTGAAGGAGCCTGTGTCGGATTTTGAGAGTGTTATGGCACATCTTGAAAAGGAAAATCAGGCTATTTTTGCTCCATAATTTGTGCTCATGGCATTGCTTCCAGCCCATTCGGTAGCTTTGATTTCCTCCACAATGACACTGGGTTCTGGGTCTGACTAGTGGATTGGCTCCATATCATGATTTTGTGCTCGAGTGGCATCGACTAGTCCAACTTACAATAGGGCGAGCTCCTCCGCGATTAGAGCAAGATGGTATTTTAATTCCCCAATTGACTCCTTGTTTTCCTGAGGCACTATTGTCCATGAATGAGAAGGGCCAAGGTGATGCGGCCTCAATCCTATCGCCTTTCTCTTTTCTTCGCTTAAGTCATTAGTAAGTATGTCAAGAATTTTGACCAGCGGTGATGGCATAGTTGGAGTCCTTTGATTAGGTGACAACCTTGTTTTGGATGACTAAGGTCTCTGGTTAAGGATCAAATCATCATTGTTGTCACACCACCAGCAGGGCAATGGTTTTCTTTGAATCCTAGTCCTTTTGGGCAGGATCTGTTGCCACTGGTCCCATCCATTCCCCTGCTACGAGATACTTCTTCAACATATGTGGACTTCTCTAAGGTTTGATTCTTAGAAGCCTCCCATATATTACTCCAACAAATAAAATGTATGAACTATTCTGATTTGTGGTTCAACCCATTCGCAAACGTGTGTGCAAGTTGGAGGGGGTAGAATCCATGGTTAATGTGTTCATTGATGCACTGCTGGTACCGTTGCCACGCTTCATAGAGTGGTTCTGCCTCCCCTTGCATAAATTCTAGGATTCGGCACATCAGCATGTGATCTTTCTACAATGGGAAGTACTTGTCTACGAAGACTTGAGTTAATTTTCCCCACTCGTAGAGTTCATCAGGCAGGTAATCGAACCACCTCTTTGCACTTCCTCTAGGGGAATAGCCAAAGAGGCATATTCTCTCATATCCAAATAAGGCTTGGACCTTTTTGAGATGATCATAAGGATTCTCGTTGGCAATTCCGCCAAAGGGTTTCATTTCTTTTAATATATTGTTCATGGAAAGTTTGAATATATTCTTATGGCTAAGTCTCGGACCGGGAGGTATGTCAAGCCATACACAGACCAATTATCAATATTCCCGAGGCTAAGATAAGCTATGGGTCGGCATAGAATAGGGTATGCCACTTTAGAAGGGGATAAATCAAAGATCTCTTATGGGATAGTGTTATGTCCAGATAGGTGATTTTGCTACTGAAATTCAAGAGAATTTGACGCTTAAGTCGCCGATTGCCCCTGTGGAAATTATAAGATGCTGACTTGATAGCACAATTAAGAACAAAATTGATATTGAAATAATAAAACTAGAACTATAAACAAAAAGAAAAGAAAATGAACACAAAACGTATCCTTGTCTGTGGTTAAGAGAAGTCCTTGGCAGCGACATCAAATTTTGATACAATTGTAGTAAGGGGGTCAAATTTACCTGGCCATAAGGTCATAATTTTATTTCCCTAGGTTCTCTCAAAACCACTTGCTCAGGCAACGAGGGACGATTTCTATGGTTTGAAAATGCGAATGTTGAGGTTGAGGTTCCTCCAGGGTTGAAGTTCCCTTTGGTTTTAGAAAAAATAAATTAAAATACAATGCGGAAAAAGATATATAACTGATAAAGAAAGAATGAGGATTAGGTATTGCACATGCAACCTCTCCCTAGAGTTCTATGGCTCGTCCTCCCAATCCTAGTAACGTATGTGTTGCTTGATCTTTATATGATCTGATCTTACCCTGCACTGAGGCTTCTTGCCCAAATCTGGTAGGCAACATGGACCCTGTGGATTTCTCTCTTGAGATGTCGTGCTGTTATATCAAATGATGATTAATCATATATAACAATTGTATCTGATCTTGTTCTACACGACTAGGGTTTCGATGCTTTCACCACAAAGAGATGCCAGCTCTAATTAAGCTCTCATTCAATTCAATAAAAGATCACATAAAGGTATCAAACACAAATGATAGGAAAAATAAAGTCAATTATATATACGCCAAAATTGAGAATACATAGTCAAAAACCTCTAGGGTTCACAAACCTATGCAACGAAGGGAACTAGCCAGACATGGGGACAAGATCCATAAGATTCATAATTCAAAACAATGATCCCAAGGAGTTCTCTGAATCGGCGCCCCGAATAGATATTTCTTAGACTAGGCCACCGATTTGGCCATCCCCTGTCGGTCTAAGTTAGGTGAGTAACTCTATCGACAGAGTAATGACCCTCTAATACGTCCTATCACTGGCTACCAAGCTCATATCCCCTAGAAGTCTATTGATAGACTTTCTATTAGGGACTTGGGGCAGAGATGATGGTTAACGATGGGCCTTCGAGTTCCAATCCATCTGTTCTAGCTTAACCACCATGAACAACATATTCCTTAAAGAATCTTTCAAGAAGATACTCAAAATGGTGCTCAGGGCGACATTTTAATTATTAGGTCACCTTTTCAGGCATCATTTTATCCTCTCTCCATTTTCCCAATTCTGGCTCCTAGTAGTCGAATCCAGAAGTCCCTTAACACATCCAAAGTGGTCCACAAGGTAGCTATGCTCTGCAAACACACGATAACTACCAAGAGTGCATCAAATTCATAAAAGCAAGCATAATGTTACTATAATGCACTTTAACTGATCACAAAGCAAATTCAAGATATAATGACATTAAAAGTATGAAACCCAATAAGTTTTGGTCATAATATGGGGGTCTACAATATTAATTTTAAAGTGTCACTAGCCCACAAGTAACCTCTCCCTGGAATTTCTACACGACTTGATGGGTTCGGCCTAGCTACGGCTGGCACCATCACAAGGCTGTCACGGGTTCCTGTATAGGCTTGGGCTAAAATTTTGCCAATGGACTCACTTGGGCTTTTTATGTCAACTTCATGAAGACTTCACTTCCTCTCCATTTGGCTTTGCTTAGTGGACGAATCACCTTGATCTTCTATTAATTGTCCCTATCCATACTCGAACTTGATCCAAAATCACCCTAGAGTGTGATTGACCTTGAAAAGCACAAAATAATACAAAAAACATAAAATGATAGTAAAACACATTCTAGTTATATTATAAGCATATTGATCATATATTTTTGGTTTCTACCTAAAGTATAACGAAATATACTAAAGATGCACTGGTAAAAGGGAAAATGTATCAAATATGGGAGTGATAAACACTATAATTTTAGTGTAAGGTTGTCAAACCCCTTTCAATCCGTCCATTTGGACCTGGTGCGATAGGTACCGGGCATTAAAATGGTATCCAACAATCCCTTTTGAGGGTTAGCCGGTAGCCGGTCAAAACTGGGGAAAACAGGTCGAAACACTTTCTGGTTTCTGACTCGACGACAAAACGATGTTGTTTTGAACAGGAGAAAAAATAGGTGTGTTCTGTCCTTTGATTTGCACAACTATGCTTGTGCCCTCCCCCAGCTCCAAACGGAGAAATTAAAAAACAAGCTTTGCTCGTTGATGTTTCTGACTAGTTTTTCCCCCCAACTGCATTGAACAAGCTTTTGCGATAAAAAATGACGATTGCAGCTAAACAAACAAGCATTTCTCATTGTCAATTTCGTGGAGCTCAACTTCCCAACTGATCAAACCATCCTTTGCGCCTATGCCTCGGCTGGCCATCCCTCACCTTTCGTCCCTCTTTCGTCGTAGATTCCGGTTGGCTTCGTTTCCTAGCAGCAGTAGTCGCTAGCTCACCAAATCAAACAACTTTTGTCATTTGAGCTCCTCAAATTTGGCTAGCTTGCTTAAAAATGATTGAGGATGGAATAGAATTAAATTGGATATGGGACTTACAAGGTTAACAAGAGCACGATAGAAGACTAGAACCACATCAACATAGAAGAACAACAACAAGATACTCATCTCAATCATAAGCAACTAACCATACATGAGTCTCAAAATACATAGGGTGAAACTTTTGAAAAACAATTAGGAACTTGAAATGCTTCTACCATCATTTGGCATACCCTTTAACACTTTTTCCTTCCAACCAAAACATTTTTCCAATTTCTTGACTTTTCTTTTCATTATTTTTTTCCTTTTCATGTGTAGGAGGTTTAGTAGAGCATTAGATCCTTATTAGTTGAGCAAGAGCAGTTTTGTATCTCTACCAATGTCATAATACTTCTTTCAACTCCCATACCTCAATCCGTATGGAGGGTTAATGAATCCAATGGGTATCGGAAGCTTTATCCAAGCCCTTAAATACATATCCTCAATTTGGCTATCTACTTAACTGGTGTAAATTTTACTTGTACTAGAGAGGAACTAGCATCGAACATGGTCACTGAAAAGTCAACTAGTATCTCTCGAAAACCTAATTTTGTGCAATGAATGGATGTCTGGGGTTATCCCACATTTTATTTCTAGCATAGCATGAAAAATTTCACATGATACAATCATGTATAGATAGGTAGTTTTTAAATTTGATAAAAGGTACAGTTCACACTATGAAAAAAGCTTTTGAAAAGTAGAGACTCAATGTATAATTAGAAATCTATAATGAACTAAATATCATAACATTCAAAACATGCTAACATAATCATAGCATCTCATTGACTATCCCATACTTCATAGTTACTAAACTAGCCTCACTAGATTAAGTTAAATCCCTAAGTTCATTGATCGAAGTAAGATGAGCAGTGAACATGCTACTTGTAGGGATGACTAATAAAGTCAATTGATAGAAAATACATCTTTAGTAATTTAAGAAAAAATATCACATGGATAACATAACTACTAGCAACGGATAAAATTTTGAAATTGAACCAACTAAACATATAACATGTATAAAGCATAACAAAGCAAAGCATCACAACACACTTCCACCATACACTTTAAACATGTCATTGTCCTTAGTGGAATATAATATAGGTGTGCAATGAAAGGATTAAAATTGTTTACCTCATTTTTCGTTCTTAATCGAAGAATATACATATTATATGTTAATAGTAGCCCCCCTTCGTTATTTTTAAGGATATTCTAAATAAGAACACACAAAACAAAAACATATAGATAGTGGATAGAGCTAATGTTTCATATTTTAGTTAATAGTGAAAGCAAACTCCTTATGATTCCCGTCAATGTACTAGGCTACTGTGCAAATGTAGTTTCCATTTGTAAGTACTCGATGAGATGATAGACCTGTTGATCTCTTGAGATAGTCCACCACTATCCATCCTCGATGTAGCCACCAATTTTTTATATGCGAATGGTAGATCATCATGTTTGTCGTCGTAACCTTCTCGCCATCGCTCCTTGATCTCATGTGGAAGCTGGTTCAGTGGAAATAATGCACGAACCTCAACCATAAGTCACAAATGTTGGTGGGATAAAGATATCCAACAACAAAGTTAACATCCTTCTTCCTCAAAATCCTCCTCCACAACTTAGTGATGCATTGAGATTGGCCCGCCTTATTCCAAGATCTCCCAAGAAAATCTTCAGAATGTGCTCCTCTCGTGTAATGATAGAGAGGAATATCTAGCTTTACCGCGAAGCTGTTGTGCCTATCCCCAAGAACTCTCGTATCCACACATTAATAATTTCCCCCTTGATGCTGAATAGCTCCACTAAGGCAGCCTGGGCCAATCTATCTCGAATGCTGGCTCCCCAACCCTAGTACTAGAAGAACTCCTCCCAAATGATCTCTCTTTGGGCCTCCATTTTGGCTATATCTCAGTTCTCTACTTTCGTCCTTTTTTGTCTGGATGAAACTAGACAGTGGATGAAAAAATTCTTGTTGGCTCACCTATCTTAATCTCTTCATCAGTCTCCATTGCCACCTCCACTAGCTTCTAAACCTCTTGGTGCATCTTCCCACTCTGGCTCTTTGATATCCTACTATCAGGTGATAGTTGCGCAATTCTCTCGCTAGAGATGAGATGGATGAATCTGTACCGGTCACTCGACGAGATGAGGATGCACCTTTATCTCCATTCTTATCTTTGTGATGTCTTATGAATCTTTCGAATGATTTCTTCATCCTGTATTATATAAACAGCTAAATGAGAAAGTGGAACTCACCACAGACTTCAAAAAAGCTTCCACTATAAGCTAACTATTTGAACATCTTAAGATACACATTCGTTAGAATATAGTACACCATGGCATGCTCATCTAATCTCTTAAATCATTAAAGCACATAAGAATTGAAAATATCAAAGCTCATAAAGGTAGAAATTAATAAAACCATCTATCCTAATCCAACATGCATTGAGGATCATAATTCATATGATCATGAAATGGTATATTCATTGTTATTGTAGTAGTTGGCACAAGTATAATCACATTCAATCCAACTATCAATTCATTAAGCATCAAAATGTCGAAAAATGTGTTCATCATATGAGAATAACGCCATATTTTAAGAAATTTTGACATTACCTATGCTAAATTTCAACAATCCCAAAATTTTGAAAACATTTAAAAGTCAGAGCATCCGTAAATCACATGGTAAACACACTAACTATCATCAATTATTAATGAAGCATCAATTATGGCCCATTAATGCTAAAATACAATTCTAAACATGGAATACTCAATTAAAGCTAAAAAATAATGATTTAAGCTCCTAATTAGTTCGGCTAAAGATCATGATACTTACTTGGATTGAAGAATTAACAACAAAAATCACAAAACTTGACGAAAGAAGAGAGAGAAAGTGGTGGCGGCTAGGTGATTGTGGTGTCGATGAAATTTTTTTGGACTTTGTTTATTTGGTAATGGATAGGTTGAGGCTCAAATTTTGAGTTCTAGATGGATTAGGTGATTGGAAGTTTGAGAATTTGGGAGAAAATTTTAAAAGAAGAAGGGGAATGAAGGGGTCGGTTTTGATGAGATAGAATTGAAGTGATTTAATGAAGTGGGAAATGAGGGAAGAGATGAAAATTTAGGTTTTTAAGGGAGTGGCATTCGGACCCGTCAAGTAGCCGTCGTGATTAGTTAACCTAATTTTCGTTGGTTTCTTGCATTTTCACGTTAGTTCACTTACATGGATAGTACAAAAGTGAATTTTGCATATCCATTCTCCATTGAATCCTTTCTTTTCGAAGAACTCTTTCAAACATATCTTTTTGAATTGTATCACCTATCCAAAGGATAAAAACTTGTAATAAGCATCCTCCAATGATACACTCAAAATTTTCACAAAAATTACAATTGAAAATCAAAACAAAAAGAAAGAAATCCGGGTTGTCTCCTCAATCGTATTTTTGTTTAAGATCATTAAGTTTGACGCCAGACATGGGTTGCCTCCCACGTAGTGCCTTTCTTTTATGCCTTTGAGCTAAGTATAATTCCGCTCCTTTTAGTTGGATGACCATTCAAGATCATTGACACGCTATGACACAACACCAAACTGCGACCAAGTGTAATGGCAATCTGAAAATGCAAAATAGTGGCAAGTTCAATTGATCAACCCGTGGTCTAGATCTACTGCCTACTCTGTGATTATCTATTATCTAGCGGGACTAAATTTAGTGAGAGTGATTGTAATGAAAAGCAGTAAGAAAGCAGGAAATGGTTTGAAGTTCTTAAGCAAGGGAAGAGTCACTCGAGAATGAGTCCCCCTAGCTCCTTAGTTAGGTCAAAGTTATAATTACCTTTGGTTAAATTACTGTTGATTAAAATGCGGAAGATCCAGTAGTAGCTTCGAATCTCTTAAGCTGACCAAGCCCTCTCAGACAGACTAACAGGCAGGCGACCAGCCTTCACCGAGATAGACTACCGAGGCAATAAACACAGATTTCCACTACTGGAATTGGATTCGAGTACAAAACAGTGAATCGATTAACTCTCGTATAATCAATTCACTACTACCGATTGAGGAAACTCTAAGAACCTAATCAGATTCTATCTATCTCAGGTTGCAGCAGAAATCAAGAAAAGTTGATCAAGCTTCAATTGACTCAATAAACATGCCTCAATCGATTATAATCAAGCAGTATATCAATCCAAACGTCCTTACAATCAAGATCCCTAACTCATGGAACTAGGGTTCTTCATACCCAAGTGAGAGAAAGTTCTACTCCATAGAAAGAGAGGAAAACAGAATACAAAGCAGTCATACTCATAACAATGGGAAGAATCTGCTCTGGGATGTTAATCTTCACTCCTCGGGATGCAATCTGGGCTTCAATGGTGAGAAATCCACACCAAATAGCTCCTAGGGTTTGTTCTTCGCACTTTCTCTCTCTAAGACTCTGTTTTCTGCTCAAATATTCGTCTCCTTCAAAATATGAGCTCCTCTCCAATAAAACCCGCACAGGTGCAAAAACATGGCCTCTAAGCCCAAAAACACGGCCGTGTTTTTGTAACACCCTACCTTGTACGTTTTGCCTAATCATAATGTTCATACAATTGCAGCGGAATTTGAAACTGGTGTTACATTAATTACCACAAATCAACCAATAAAATTTCGACATGAACTACTAGCGTAATGGGCTAACAGTTCTTGCGTCTAATCCTGCAAAAGAATTCATCTGAGTAGATGCATCCATAGACAAACATATATAGTCACAACCATATGCATTGACTTTTCATAGCCATAGTCACAGTTTCATTCTATACAACTACATACCATACTGATACATGTCATAATCGTCACAACTTACATAATTACACAAATATACACATTTATCAACTTTCTACACCTGTGGATATCTCACACTACATCAGAAGCTAGTATGTACATGAAAAAGTTCTCAAAACATTTTTTACAAAAGGGTATGGATTAGTGGCCAAAATCCCGAGTAGTAGTCCAAGCACAAAATAGTTGAAGACCATACCTCATCTTGCCTTCAACTCTTGCTCAGCTCCCACCTATACACCTATCTACTGCTGCTGCTGATGATGATCTGCTTACACATGGCATAAGCAGAGAAAAAGGATAAAAGAGGGTCAGCTCATGGTTGAGTGAGACAATCATTGCATCGTGAGTTCATAACAAAGCATACCCCTACCATACATCTAGCAATCAAGCCAAAACACTAGGATTGGACCTCAGCCATCCTCATATCCCAATGGGCAAAAGACTCAACCACCTTGATTTATGCATATGCGTCTTATCATGTTTTACTTATAGGCACCTGGCTACTCCCATGCTAATAACTCTCCCGGGAAACATACCCCACATCCCGTTGGATGTAGTCATACATACCCCACACCACTATGGGGGTAGTCATACCCCGACACCGCTCTGGGTGTGGTCATATCTCGTAAGAAATCTTCAGTCACCACCACACAAGAGGTGTGACTATCATACATATCATAATAGAGAAATAGCATAGGGAGCCCTAATTACTATGTAGTTGACCGTGAGACCACAACACTCATATTTGGTATCCTTATACATGATTCATATCTCATCTTGCTTAATCATAATTCGTTACTTGCACATGTATTTGACCTGACCATAATTGGCTCAACCTAGGTAAACCAGGAGTCGTATAGTTGCACTTCCTCGGGATAAACCCTCGTGCAAGTCATCCTCCTTGAAACATCATAATATCACCCTGGGAAGTTTATTTCCCCCACTTGCGAATCCAAATACAACCACAATATCACATCATGTCAAAACACCTGATCGAACAACCATGAAGTCATATCAACAATTAAGCCACAAATGGCAACATGTATGCAATCATCAGCATCAACAAGGTCCATATCGATTAGGGCAAGTCAATAATATCATACAACAGTCCAGGGTTCAACATATAGCACTTAAGTTCATACACCCCTAATCATGCCATTCTAGTTCACCTAGGTCAATTCTAATCATCAATATAATTATCGTGATACGACAAACCCGGTATGCCGTGCTAATCCCTCACCAGTTATGGTCGTTCAAACACCGGTTCTAACCTCCCGTATGTAACATCCCAACCTTTTTCAAAAACCAAACCTTAACTCGAACCAAAAATCGGTTACTCCGGAGCAACCCAAACCACTTTTAAAATAACAAATTGACTTTATTTAATAATTTTAAATCAAAAAGCCCCAACACTTGGGCAAAATCTCAATCTCAAACACTTAAAACAACTTAACCCAGAATCTTGAACCTTGAATCTCCAGTACATATACTCATTACCATAAACATAAAATAACTATCAAACTTTAACTATACTCTTCACCCAGCTCCCGGAAAACTCAGCATCAGTACTGGCACGACCGCTTGCCTCATCTTACTTCTTCTCGGGATCCACTTCCGCTAACCCTTCCTCAACCTGGTGAGTGAGAAGGGGTCAGTCTCGTCGTTACTTTCTAAGGTCTTTGCCCTAAGAAAGCTCCTTACTAAAAACACGTTATTAACGGGTTTTCTGCCTTAGACGAAAGTCGTTCTCACTTTCATCCTATTACTTTATTCCGACGTTAACTCATAGAAGTTCTCAATTTTTATCCTTAAATCATAGAAGTTCTCTACTTCTATCCTTAACTAATAGACATCAATACCAGGGACCACCGCGTTACGTATCGCCGTCCGGTGTCCCTATCCTCAAGGCAATGGTACTGCGTTACGTATCGCCGTCCAGTCCATGCCCGGTCAACTACTGCGTTACGTATCGCCGTCCAGTAGTGACCTGACCATCTACCGCGTCCAGTAGTGGCCCAACCGCCCGGGGGTTCAATTACTAATAACCATGCACATTCATACACACACAAGCAAAACGCGTGCCTCCACCTTAAGTAGGCGGTGGGATGCCTCACACACATAATCGCGCTTACTTGAAAATTAAATAACATAACTGAATTAAAACGACATAAACTAAAAGACCTCGACGGAGATTTTACCCCCTTTACACTCACCTCCAAAAGACGACCCTTCTTAGTTGCCGGTTGATACACGCCATCACTCGAAACTCCACGCCCCAACTTCTCGTGCTTTGCCTCTTTTTGCATTTCCTCCTATTAAGTATTTAGGCAAAACTTAACTCTCTTATTTCTAAGCGTAACTAACCAAACGACCTCCAATTTGGTTGATTCAAATCCAAATATCCTTCATTTAACCCTTCCTAGGATCCTCATAAAATTCTGGAAAATTACCTTTTTGCCCCCAACATGGCGAATTACATAATGGTACCCAGAATTCCTGACTTTTACCAGTTCGCCCCAACTTCAAGAATTGCACAATTCAGTCCTCCAGGCCAAATTCCACTTTCTGATTTAAACATTTTAGTCCAAATGGCTCATTCCCAATCCGATACCCAAATCTTTACCAATTACGAATTAATCCATGTCAAGGTAAACTACCGATTGATACCCAAACTTCCTCAAAATCCCCAAACAGCCCTTGTCTCTAGAAAGACCAAATTACCCTCAACTACTTATCTAATTCTCTAAACTATACGCCATCGAAATCCCAAATTACGGAGGGATCTTCTTACCTTCTCGCCGCCGCCGTCGTCGCCGTCCCGACTCTGGCCGCCATCGCTGTCTCCCATACTCCAGCCGCCACGGCCGTCGTCCTCCACATCTTCGAACGCACAACAGACGTACTCCTCTGGCTCCTCTTCTTCCTCGAGCAATGTTTCACCATCGACGCCATCATCCTCGACGCCCCTCCTCAGGCCATAATTCGAAGGCCAATGACGGGTCGCGAACACCCCTGGTCGCTTCGGAGGGTAAGCCCGAGGAATCTCCAGCGACACTACATCACTTCCCTTCTTGTCAATGCATCAGTCGGTGGCGACATTTGCCACTTTGGTCGCCGTTGTCCCCCTCTTGAGCTCTGATTTGCGCCCAACAGTCGAGCCTCTCCTCACGGTCTTCCTCCTGGGTCTCAGTTTCATTGTTGGGATAACTTTTCCCTAGCTCCCAGAATCTCTATCAGACCCGATTTCCCCCTTCCTTGGCTAGTTCTCTGTTTTCTTCCAAGCCCGTTACGTTCGCCCCTCTCCTCTTTTGCGTCCCTTTTGTTGCTGGTGAATAATCGATCCATTAATCCTCCTCATTAACTTAAATTAATCACCGATATGAACCCCACATTAATTGTTCCCATTATAGACGTTTTCCAGGCGCGTTCAGTCTTCCGCTTCACAGCTGCCTTGTTTTCCTTTGTTCCTCCTGCACGTTTGCAGAAGAAAGAAACCATATGTTCCCTACATTGGGCCTAAGTCTGCCTCCTACTCCCTTCCTTTGCCATACCACCAGCCCTTGGCCCAGTTCTCTCTTCCTTCCCTTTTATTCCCACGTTGGGCTCAAGCCCAACTCTTCCTTTCTTTCACCTCTTATCAAATCTCCACTCTCTTAACAACTTCCTTCTCAATTTGGGCCGCCAGCCCAATCAGTCCTCTCTTTCTTTTTAAACCACTCTAGGCTAAGCCCACTTCTTCCTCTCCTTCCTTTTCCTTCTCGCTGGGCCGCCGGCCCATTTCTTCCTTTCTTCTCAATCTCTTCTTAAACTCTAACTTAAGCCCACCTCCTTCTATCTTTTCAAACTCGGGCCAAAACAAAAACCCCTAGCAATCAATCACAACTACAACCCGGCCCAATTAGCATGGTTCACTCATACCAGGTCCTTGGACCCAATCCAAGTCCGTAACTTTCTCGTCCTATATCGGAATTTGACACCGTTCAAACCGAGAGTCCACATTTTGAGTTCCCTTAAATATTATTGAGGACTTGACCGATTTCTCCAAGGGTATAATAGTCATTTTGACCTTTTGCAAAGAACAGGGTGTAACATTTCCTCCACCCTTATAAAATTTCGTCCCCGAAATTTGATCGGACTCACCCTTTCACACTCATCATTCTCGTTGCTTGTCCCGTATAGTTTACTTCACCCCTTAGGTTTCCTCTTGACCATAGGAGGTATCCTCGCCAAGCTCGTTAGCATCGAGTAGCTTTGAGTGGCTACTTGTCCTTTCTAACTCCTTTGCTCGAGCCCAAGCGGTTGATAGAACAAGATTTCTATTCAGTCTATTGGTCTAGCTCACTCACTACTGGTTGTTGGACTTTACATCGAAGTAGAGGTATCACCTTTCCTCCCCCCTTAAAAAAAATTTCGACCTCGAAATTTGATCATCATGATGATCCAAAGTCTCACCTTAGGTAAACCTTCCACCATAGAGTTTTGTACTGCCTTGACTTTCACATCCCCCTTCATTGGTGCTTAGCTCTAACTATGATACTCGAACCCAGTTCAGTAGCCTGCGCCATTCCTCCTCGAAGATTCTTCTTGCTTCCTCTATTATTTATTAAAACTTTTCTCAAACATTCTACTTCCTCGTCTAACCACGACTGGCTTGACGACTTTTCTTAGGCAAGTTTCGAGGTCCTTACTCTTAGCCTACCTTGGTTCGATGATACCGCTTGTGTCTTTTGAATTTTTTTTTTGGCCGCCCATGACAACTGTAACTTGTAGGGTCTCTCGAACTTGTAGGGTTTCCTCCTCCTCAAGTAATGTCGTCAGCCTAGTTCCCTAGGTCTACGCCCTCTTAGCCCTGGCATATTGATACCATGAAAAACATGTCGGGCTCCTTAAGACCTACCTAATTCCTCCTTTTGTCCTGTTTATGCGCCCTTAGTGCTGCTTAAAGTCGAACTTTCCACTGCTCCTTGGGATCGTAGCCTAAGTTCGATTCTCATGAACTTAATGAACCATCATTGCATCCTTTCCTCTTGATGATGACCGCCACTTTCCGTAACTCATTTCATAATGTCCATCGATGTATTAGATGCTTAGCGTCTTTCTGAACCTTATAACGATCAACTTGCATCCCCGTAGGGTAGGAGCTGCCTTGGACTACCTCTTCTCGCTCATGAAGAGGTTTCACTAAGCGATCCTCAAAGGACCTGCTGTTTCTCCTTTCCGAGACGTGTCAAACCTCACACTGCCTCCTAGAGTTATTTCCTAATCATGATTTGAGTATAAACTGGAGATTCTAAAATCCTCAAAAGAACTCTCACTTGTTTGATCAAACCTTAAACCTGAAACCCCTTTTTCCTTTACTTTAAAAATAAAAACCTTGAAAACCCATACCGTCACTCCAGTATTACTTGGAGACCAAGAAACAGAGGAGTACCGGCTCTGATACCAAAATGTAACATCCCAACCTTTTTCAAAAACCAAACCTTAACTCAAACCAAAAATCGGTTACTCCGGAGCAACCCAAACCACTTTTAAAATAACAAATTGACTTTATTTAATAATTTTAAATCAAAAAGCCCCAACACTTGGGCAAAATCTCAATCTCAAACACTTAAAACAACTTAACCCAGAATCTTGAACCTTGAATCTCCAGTACATATACTCATAACCATAAACATAAAATAACTATCAAACTTTAACTATACTCTTCACCCAGCTCCCGGAAAACTCAGCATCAGTACTGGCACGACCGCTTGCCTCATCTTACTTCTTCTCGGGATCAACTTCCGCTAACCCTTCCTCAACCTGGTGAGTGAGAAGGGGTCAGTCTCGTCGTTACTTTCTAAAGTCTTTTCCCTAAGAAAGCTCCTTACTAAAAACACGTTATTAACGGGTTTTCTGCCTTAGACGAAAGTCGTTCTCACTTTCATCCTATTACTTTATTCCGACGTTAACTCATAGAAGTTCTCAATTTTTATCCTTAAATCATAGAAGTTCTCTACTTCTATCCTTAACTAATAGACATCAATACCAGGGACCACCGCGTTACGTATCGCCGTCCGGTGTCCCTATCCTCAAGGCAATGGTACTGCGTTACGTATCGCCGTCCAGTCCATGCCCGGTCAACTACTACGTTACGTATCGCCGTCCAGTAGTGACTTGACCATCTACCGCGTCCAGTAGTGGGAGCCCGGGGGTTCAATTACCAATAACCATGCACATTCATACACACACAAGCACAACGCGTGCCTCCACCTTAAGTAGGCGGTGGGATGCCTCACACACATAATCGCGCTTACTTGAAAATTAAATAACATAACTGAATTAAAACGGCATAAACTAAAAGACCTCGACGGAGATTTTACCCCCTTTACACTCACCTCCAAGAGACGACCCTTCTTAGTTGCCGGTTGATACACGCCATCGCTCGAAACTCCACGCCCCAACTTCTCGTGCTTCGCCTCTTTTTTGCATTTCCTCCTATTAAGTATTTAGGCAAAACTTAACTCTCTTATTTCTAAGCGTAACTAACCAAACGACCTCCAATTTGGTTGATTCAAATCCAAATATCCTTCATTTAACCCATCCTAGGATCCTCATAAAATTCTAGAAAATTACCTTTTTGCCCCAAACATGGCGAATTACATAATGGTACCCAGAATTCCTGACTTTTACCAATTCGCCCCCAACTTCTAGAATTGCACAATTCAGTCCTCCAGGCCAAATTCCACTTTCTAATTTAAACATTTTAGTCCAAAAGGCTCATTCCCAATCCGATACCCAAATCTTTACCAATTATGAATTAATCCATGTCAAGGTAAACTACCGATTGATACCCAAACTTCCTCAAAATCCCCAAACAGCCCTTGTCTCTAGAAAGACCAAATTACCCTCAACTACTTATCTAATTCTCTAAACTATACGCCATCGAAATCCCAAATTACGGAGGGATCTTCTTACCTTCTCGCCGCTGCCATCGTCACCGTCCCGACTCTGGCCGCCATCGCTGTCTCCCATACTCCAGCCGCCACGGCCGTCGTCCTCCCCATCTTCGAACGCACAACAAACGCACTCCTCCGGCTCCTCTTCTTCCTCGAGCAATGGTTCACCGTCGACGCCATCATCCTCGACGCCCCTCCTCGGGCCACAATTCGGAGGCCAATGACGGGTCGCGAACACCCCTGGTCGCTTCGGAGGGTAAGCCCGAGGAATCTCCATCGACACTACATCACTTCCCTTCTTGTCAAAGCCGGAGTCGGTGGCGACATTTGCCACTTCAGTCGCCGTTGTCGCCCTCTTGCGCTCTGATTTGCGCCCAACAATCGAGCCTCTCCTTTCGGTCTTCCTCCTGGGTCTCAGTTTCATTGTTGGGATAACTTTTCCCCAGCTCCCAGAATCTCTATCAGACCCGATTTCCCTCTTCCTTGGCTAGCTCTCTGTTTCCTTCCAAGCCTGTTGCGTTCGCCCCTCTCCTCTTTTGCGTCCCTTTTGTTGCTGGTGAATAATCGATCCATTAATCCTCCTCATTAACGTAAATTAATCACCGATATGAACCCCACATTAATTATTCCTTTTATAGACGTTTTCCAGGCGCATTCAGTCTTCCGCTTCACAGCTGCCTTGTTTTCCTTTCTTCCTTCTGCACGTTTGCAGAAGAAAGAAACCATATGTTCCCTACATTGGGCCTAAGTCTGCCTCCTACTCCCTTCCTTTGCCATACCACCAGCCCTTGGCCCACTTCTCTCTTCCTTCCCTTTTATTCCCACGTTGGGCTCAAGCCCATCTCTTCCTTTCTTTCACCTCTTATCAAATCTCCACTCTCTTAACAACTTCCTTCTCAATTTTGGCCGCCAGCCCAATCAGCCCTATCTTTCTTTTTAAACCACTCTAGGCTAAGCCCACTTCTTCCTCTCCTTCCCTTTCCTTCTCGTTGGGCCGCCGGCCCATTTCTTACTCTCTTCTCAATCTCTTCTTAAACTCTAACTTAAGCCCACCTCCTTCTATCTTTTCAATCTCGGGCCAAAACAAAAACCCCTAGCAATCAATCACAACTACAACCCGGCCCAATTAGCATGGTTCACTCATACAAGGTCCTTGGACCCAATCCAAGTCCGTAACTTTCTCGTCATATATCGGAATTTGACACCGTTCAAACCAAGAGTCCACATTTTGAGTTCCCTTAAATATTATTGTGGACTTGACCAATTTCTCCAAGGGTATAATAGTCATTTTGAGCTTTTGCAAAGAACAGGGTGTAACATCGTACCCCAACTTCACTTTTCTCAAACAAACCCGAAATCAAAATCCGAGATTGTCTAAATATCCCCTCCAGTATCCCCGTCAATGTTAGTACTAAGCTCCGGATCAAATTCTCGATAAAAACACATCAAACCATGGCCGAAGCTAAATTCAACGATTTGGACCCCGACCTAAATAATTACCGAAATTCATGGATTAGAACTAGAGGATTAACTACCTCGCTGCAGGAAGCTCGTATATGAAATTTGGACTTAATCCGGCTTCCGGAACATCCGAAATCGTAATTTCTTCGATCGAAAACTCAAGAAATTGCTGTTCCAAAAACTCGTTTTAAAGCTCTAAACTTATAAACTATGACATATGGATGGATTAGGCATACTTACGGGATTTTTGGATCACTTATGCTTAAGAATTGAGCTCTGAGATTTTTCCCCTCGCTTCCCCTGAGCGCCCTCTACTCGTTCTGCTCTCGGTCCAGAAAATGTAAAAAGATGATGATGATGATGGGAATTAATAGACGGGGAAAAGTTTATATAAGTGGTCTGTGTGAGGCCACTTTTATATATATAATATATTAATTATATATATATATAATATATAGTGGCGTATTCGGTGCACCCACTTTTTTGGGTGTACTCAGTGCACCCGCCTGAGCATGTGATTCATGTCAAAACGGTATCAATTGTTGCTTATGATATTATGAACAAGAAGCACATGAATTTGGGAAAAAATTATTCAAAATTTACTTAAATTCAAAGGATTTAGGATTTAGGGATTTAGGGTTAGAGTTTAGGTTTACAATTTGGGATTTTGGGTTGGGATTCAAAATTGAAGGTTAAGGGGTTAGGGTAATAGATTGATTTGTTATGATTCTATGTCATATCATCATATTAGATTGAGAGTACTAATTCAAGTTCAAAATTTGATGTATTATGGACACTTTTAGAGTTGGGTGCACTCAGGGAGTGTGCCGAAGTAGCCACCTAATATACATATATGGTGCCTTCTGCGGTACCGCATACTCTGAGTATGAAAACGCTATCTAGACATCGAATTAGCACGATTTTTGGGCATGATACTATACCCTAACCTTTAATGAGTGAACCCTAGGTCCTAATTATCTAAATCATGAACTATAAACTCTAAAATGGTGCATTGATTTTTTTGCCTATATTTGGACGAATCATAACCGTCGATTATTATTTCTAACTAAGTTGATCTTGGGGTATCAGATTTAGTGAATTAAGACCTAGATTTTGATCTTTATGGGTTAGAGTATAATATCATGTCCGAAAGATCAGTCAATTCAAGTTTTAGATAGTGTTTTCTTACTCAAGGTATGCGGTACCCCGGATTTCACCCGGGGTATCGTAGAACTCGCCATATATATATATATAAATACCTCGAGAACACCAAATATGTCTCCCACTGCCTCACAAGCTGCATTTCCTGAAGAAGAAATCCCTTCTGCTCTTGATGTCATTACACAAGAGTTCAAAATCAACAAAGAATTTCTTCGCCATGATTTCTATTCCCAACGAAACCGTTTTAAACGCGAGCAATTTTTTACTGATTAGTCTAGAGAAGAACGTGTACTTATACAAAAATCTTTCTATGATTATCTCAATAATATACAAGAACACCATTTTTTCTTTAATTGGTTCGAACAAGTCTTTTCTCAATCTTCGATAAATGTTCAAACCAAGCCTATGACTTGGTTAACTACTAATAACTCTAAAATCCAATCTATTCACCCCCCTAATGCTCCTGTTAATTTTTCTTCTTATGGAAAAGCAATTCAAGCTTCTCCTTTTAAATTAAAACGAGAAAATAGTGACCATGTCAAAGGAGAAGATATTCGACGTCTGATTGAACAAAACAATTATAAAAACCGATTTCTTCAGACCTGAGGAGATCAACTTACTAATGTTGAAATCATTTTATCTCTGTCTTTTGCGTCTACTTCAAATACTCATATTCCTCCTTCCAACAAACTTAATTCCCCCATTTTCAAACCTTTTGAAGTTTCTAAAGATTGCAGTCTTGAATTTAAGCTTGAAATAGGAAAAACGTCTTAAACAACTTTCTACACAACTATCCACTTCTAAAACTCCTTATATTTCTTACTCAAAATCAACAACAACGAGGATCAAATCGTCGATGACTCAGCCGAAGTAATTCAAGACCTAGAAGGTCATATGAAACAGAAATCAATCGTCTCCGTTGGAACCAACCCTCTGCATCTAAGATGTATTACCCACGTCCCACAACACCTGATTTAGCTCTCGAAGAGAAACCCACCATTATCCAAAATAAATACAACTCCAATTCTATTTATGAATGGAATCTTGATGGATTTTCAGAATATCAAATTTTGAACCTTCTTCAACAAATGACCATGGTAGCTAATGCTTACAAACTTCAGATTACGCTATAGCTGAACTACTTATAGCCGGCTTTGCTGGTCAATTAAAGGGTTGGTGGGATAATATCTTAACTGCGGAAGACCAGAGAACTATTTTTACAGCTATCAAATGTGATTATTCTGGAACACCTATTTTAGACTCCAATAATCAATCTTATCAAGATGTAGTTGCATCCGTGATTTTTGCTATTTCAAAACATTTTATTGGAGATCCTTCACATCTTAAAGATAAAAATGCCGAACTACTTTCTAATCTTCGTTGTAAAAAGTTTCATGACTTCCGATGGTACAAAGATACCTTTTTAACTAGGGTTATGCAAAGAGAAGATGGTAATCAACCATTTTGGAAAGAAAAGTTTTTAGTCGGCTTACCCGTCTCTTAGGAGATAAAATCCGAAACAAAATCCAAGACACTTTTAATGGTCAAATTCCTTATGAGCAACTTACTTACGGAGAACTTATTAGCTTTATACAAAAAGAAGGATTACAAATTTGCCATGATTTAAAACTTCAAAAACAAATTAAACGCAAACAAAAACTAACTCGAAATGAACTAGGATCTTTTTGTGCTCAGTTTGATGAATCTTATTCAAAAATTTCTTCCAAATCTAACTGTGAGGATTGTAACACCAAACCTCATAAAAAACATCGCGATCGTCCCTACCGATCTTTTAAAACCACGAATCAAAAATCCCATTTCTCTAGGAATCCCCGCCCAGATAAGGGACCGCGATCTAACAATGAAAATAAAAACATTACTTGTTTTCGTTGCGGAAAAATAGGTCATATTTCCAAATATTGTCGTATAAAAAACATGCTCAATGAGCTTAATCTTGATGAAGAGATTCATGACAAAATCAATAATCATTTTCTCCAACACTACTCTTCTCATGAGGATTCTTCTTCTTCTGATGATAATGATGATGAGAATCTTCAGGCCATACAATTTGATGACATTGATGAAAGTTCTCAATCTTCTATCAATGTTTTAACCAAAGATCAAGAGCTTATTTTAGATCGAATCAATAATATTGATAATCCTCATCTCAAAGAAAAATATTTCAAAAAGCTTCATGAGCACATGGAGAAACCTCCTGTGACTATTCTACCTACCAATCCCTTTCATCAAAGTTCGACGTATAGTGTGAAAGATATCTTTTCTCGACATAGTAATAACGATTCCCACAATCCTTCTCTTCCTGACTTCCAAAAGGAATTGGATATTGTTAAGAAAGAAATTCAACAATTACGACAGTTACAAAATAGTGATCATGAGATATTACAAACTTTAATAACTCTCAAACCTTTATAAGAGCCATCAACATCTAGCCCCGACAACTTTTTCGATGAAACTCCTCACGCAACCAACAGTTTAGAAACATGAAATGCTAACTGATGACGATTTTCTATGTTTTTTTATCTACCATTACTACCCAAAAATGGTATGTTATCATTGATATTCAGGTTTCTTCTCATTTTACTTTAAGCACAGTGGCCCTTCTTGATACAGGAGCAGACATGAACTGCATCCAAGAAGGATTAATTCCAACTAAGTACTATGAAAAGACCCTCGAGCGTCTATCTACCGCTAACTCTCAACCTCTTCAAATACAATATAAACTTTCTAATGCTTTAATTTTTCATCAAAATGTTGAATTCAAAACTCCTTTTATCCTAGTACGTGACATGCAATAAAAGGTGATCTTAGGGACACCTTTTCTAAATCTTCTAAAACCTTTTACCGTCACCGACCAAGGAATTAAAACTGTTGTGTTAGGCAACAATGTTGAATTCTCATTTCTCCAAAAACCAAAAGTTCGAAATATAAATGTTTTACGACGTTCTTCTATAAAATATATACACCATATAATTCGTTGTAAAACTAATCAAATATCTTATTTGCATGATGAGATACATTTTAAGCGAATCTTACAACAACTTTCTCAACCCCTTTTGCAAAAACGAATCAACTCTTTAAAAGAGCACATTGAAAGCTCTATTTGTGCTGCTACACCCAATGCTTTTTGGCATCAAAACAACATCAGGTTGATCTTCCTTACGAAAAAGATTTCAATGAAAATCTCATTCCCACCAAGGCTAGGCCTATCCAAATGAATTCGGACCTTGAAAAACATTGTCGACAAGAAATTAAAGAATTGCTCAAAAAGGACCTTATCATATCTAGCCAATCCCCTTGGAGTTGTTTTGCTTTCTATGTCATTAATAATGCAGAAAAGGAACGTGGCGTTCCTCGTCTTGTTATAAACTACAAACCGTTGAATAAGACTCTGAAATGGATTAGGTATCCTATCCCCAACCAAAAGGATCTACTCCAGAGACTTTCACAGTCCCTAATATTTTCTTAATTTGACATGAAATCTGGATTTTGGCAAATCCAAATCAAAGAAACAGACCGCTATAAAACTGCTTTTACCATTCCCTTTGGCCAATATGAATGGAACATCATGCCGTTTGGTTTGAAAAATGCCCCCTCAGAATTTCAAAGAATTATGAATCAAATCTACTCTCCTTATTTTGATTTCATAATAGTTTATATTGATGATGTGCTGGTTTTTTCTTCGTCCATTGACCAACATTTCAAACATCTTAATCTATTTCTTGAAGTCACTCGACGTAACGGTCTGGCTGTCTCTAAACCAAAATTTTGTCTTTTTCAAACTAAGATACGTTTTTTTGGGTCACTACATTAGTCAAGGAACAATTGTTCCAATCGAAAGATCTCTTCAATTTGGAGATAAATTACCTGATCAAATTTTAGACAAAAATCAATTACAACGGTTCCTGGGTAGTTTAAACTATGTCCTTGACTTTTATCCCAACATCAATCTTCTTTGTAAACCTCTCCATGATAGATTGGAAAAGAGCCCCCCTCCTTGGAGTGACCAGCATACCAAAATAGTTAAGCAAATTAAGAGGCAGGTTCAGAGTCTCCCGTGCCATCACATAAGTGATCATTTTCTCCCTAAAATCGTCGAAACCGATGCCTCTAACCTAGGATAGGGAGGAATCCTTAAGCAGATTCAAAATGATAAGGAGTTGTTGGTACGCTTTACTTCTAAACATTGGAACCCTACCCAAATCAATTACTCCACTGTCAAAAAAGAACTGCTTGCTATTGTTTTATGCATCTCAAAATTTCAGCATGATTTGCTCAATCAAATTTTTTTACTACGCATTGATTTCCAATCAGCAAAATACATTTTTGAAAAAGATGTTCAAATATTTCTAAACAAATATTTGCACGATGGCAAGCCATCCTTAGCATTTTTTATTTCGACATACAATCTATAAATGGTTCTTCAAACTCTCTTCCAGACTTTTACTCGGGAATTTTTGCAGGGAGGACGAAGTGCGGAAAACTCTCAGGCTTGGAATCTCCAGACATAATGCCCCCTACCACTAGATTGCGAGATAAAGAGAAAATCAAATTCAAAACATGGAGAGAGATATTTGATGATGAACAAGGAAGCCATGATCATTCAAGTGAGTATGAAGAAATTTCTGATGATTCTGGTTCACACTCAAGTTCATCCAAAGCTTTAATCAATATTGATAAGCTTCCTCTTGAAGCCCAAAATTACCTTCAAAAATTTATTGTCGTTTCTGGTTCTAAACAAAAGCGTCCCACTGAAGCTTCAACTTCCTCAACAATTTCCCCTTCTCAACTAATTATTTCAAATACTCAAACGCCAAGTGGCATCCTACCCACACTCATATCTTCTGAAGAAACCAAACAAATCTATCAGCAACATCATCTTGATGTCGCACCTACCTCAACAGTGGTGGCATCTTCGATAGCCACTCTCAAAACTGTTTTTCCCAAAACCCAAGAGGTGGTGGTTGTCCAAGCCCCTCAAAATCGATTCCAAACGTATTTTAAGAAAAACACTTTTCAACCCATTTTCGTTGTCGAAGATGGTTTCTACCATCAATATCCAAATGTTACTGCCAAACATTTCCTCAATGAGTGGTTCTTCAAACTAAGATCTCTCAACAAAACCCACAAATATTATGAACTTATCCTCACAGAAATTGGATCAGTCACCTTTTCCCGCAAATTTGATCATTCAGACAAGACACTCAATACCCACTCAACCTGCAAAATCCACCAAATTATCCACCCTCGCCAATGGCCTACTAGCCCAAACACCAACCAAAAATTCCCTGCTGCTATTGCTCTTAACCACCCGCAAATCTGCCAATCCTTCAATTACTGGGATTACCATGAAGCTTGGATTAATGCCTTCTTCAAACAAAACCATATGTACCGACACTCCTGGAGTTTTTTCTGGGATTACAAAACTCCCATTATTTTCCCCAACTGGTTTATGCACTGCTGGGATCTTTTTGGGCCAACTGAAAATATCTATCCAACTGAGATACAAGAGGGATATCAAACCTTCTGTCAAAAATATTCTGGTCCAATATTCCCCCTCCTCAAATTTTGTTACTACATCAAAGTTCCTTGGATTACTGCTTGGGAATTCAGTTAACAAACATGTGTCGTCACAAAGGTACCCATGTTAGACCGTAGCTTCAAAACCAAATATTTGGCTGCAAATCCTCGCCCAGAACAAGCCTACAAACCTCAAGTCCTCCAATGGTTCAATAACAATCCTGAATTGTCCAAAGTTATCAAAAAATCCTCAACGCAATTTTTGCAAACAAAATCCTCAATCATCGCTCTCTTAGCTGGTGCCAAGACTGAAAGAGAATACTTCCAAATTCTCAAAGATGTGGCGTCTAGCTCAACATCTGGCGCAGATTCCACGTTCCAAAACCATGACCCGGATGAAGAAGTGCTTGGTCCTTTGCCAACAAAGAGCACTAAGTTGAAGACAAAGAAGAAGTGACCCCATTGCTTCTTCCACTACCATAAAGACAAAGAAGAAGTGACTCCACTTCCAATCCACTATCCTAAAGACAAAGAAGAAGTGACTCCACTTCCAACCCACTTAATTTGGTTATGGAAAGAAGACCACAAATTATCTATTTTTCTTTATATTAAAAATGTAATTTTGTTATGACATGTGACATAATCATATAAGTGTCCACATTGTCATCATTATGTTTTCAATTTATTTACCAAAAGGGGACTCCATTTCTCTATAAAAGGAGACTCCCTTCACTTGTTGTAAGTAGAGTTCTTTTGAGTGGGAATTGCTCTCTTGCAAAGCTTCCTCCCATCATCTTCTCTCACGAATTCCTGTGTAAGAAGCCTATCAAACTATCTAGTTTTACTTCATCTTTTTCAAATCATCTTCAACTTTTATTTATTTCGTGCATAACTGGTCATCTCCAGTATTTATTTTAGGCAAAACTGGTCATCTCCAGTATTTATCTTCTGCTAATCTGGTCATCTCCAGTATTTACTTTTTGCTAATATGGTCATCTCCAGTATTTACTTTTTGCTAATCTGGTCATTTCCAGTATTTACGTTTTGCTAATCTGGTCATTTCCAGTATCATTTACTTTACAAACTATTTTCAAGTTAATCTCATATTGGCTGTCTCATTCCGTCCCGTATACTTATCCGATTGATTGATAATCCAATTTTTGCCGAAATACTATCAAAACGCTCAATTTAAAATCACGAATTTCTAGCGATCAAGATATTTGTTCTGCCGGAACGGGATATTACAGTTTTAATAAAAAGAGGTCGGGTTTCTGAATGACGATTCTGTGAAGTGCAGAGGAAAAAATACGGACTCTAGCACAAGGCCGTATTTTTCACAACAGAGGTCGTGTTTGAGGGTGTGTTTTTCAACAGCTCTGCTGCCCGTTTTCGCCATCGACCTGCTTTCACCTCCAAATGTCCCTAAACTCGTCCCAAGGCCATATTTACGTACTAGGACCTAAAATACGACAAAAGAACACAACCTAGCGTAAAATAGGCCAAGGAATGACCAATCACTAAGCTAAAATATCAAGAAATGAAGGGGAAAACATGTGCAAATACGTTGTTATCAAATTCCTCCACACTTAACCGTTTGCTTGTCCCCAGGCAAACCCGACTCAAACCAGTGCTGCTTTCCAGACCTCTATAGCAATATGCACCCTCGATCGTCGGTAGAGGATTTCCTAGATCATTTAGCAGCTTACGAGGTCAACCGGCGCACAAGGCATCTCCTAGCTTCTTCGGCGAGAACGCTAGTCTCGAGCCAGCATCATGGCAAATAGTGGTCAGAGGACAAATGAATCCTGGACGAAGGGACTCTCAAAAAACAAAAGTCAACGATAGGATAAGAGAATCCGAACCACATCAACATGCAAGAACATCATGCAATCCAATCCCAGCATAAACAACTAATTATGCATTAGAGTCTCAAAACACATAGGGATAAACTTTTGATAAGCATTTTATCATTTTGGAAAGCTTCTACCATCACTTGACATATTGTTTAAGCACTTTTTCCTTATTTGAACACACATACCATCACTTATTTTTTTAATTTCACTATTTTTCTTCATGAATTAATATCACATTTTTTATGTTCTTGTGTAGGGAACTCTCTCCTTACTAGAGCATTCGACCCTTATTGGTGGAGCAAGAGCTATAACCTCCTATACCTAAATTTGTGTGGAGGGTCAAAGAAACTAAGGGGTGTCAGAAACTTTATTCGTACCCTTAAGAACTCATCATCAAGTTGGCTATCAATTCAATGGGTGAAAATTTTACTTGTACTAGAGAGAAACTAGCATCACTCCTTTGCATAACCATAAAACTATGGATAAAATTTTGAAATTGAATGACTAAATATATATCATGTATCAAGCATAAAAGTAACATCTAGCACATAATTTCACCCCACACTTTAAAATGGGCTTTGCAACTAAAAGAAGATAATGGAGAGATCAAATGATTCAACTCCTAAATGAAAATAAAAATAGAAAAAAAGGAATTTGATACGCCCATCATTCGTCGAAGAGCATGCTCTAATCAGATGGCCAATGGAGTTATGATGTGAATTCATTGTGATGTGGTAATCGAGCTATAATCCTTGGATGCCCTAGGGTCGTATTCGACAAGATCTTTTAATATGAACTACTCACACCATACCATCTATATTACACGAAATAAACAAACGTCTTTAGGGGTTTTCATTCAATCAACAAGAAAAGCAAAGGAAAGGTAAAGTTGTTTAGGGTTTTTCAAGTTGTAGATGCATAGAAGTAAAGATACATTATTGTATATGAAGGTAAATATTGTGTAGCATCATGCATACTAAAGCTCAATCATATCATGCATCAATGAATCATATATAAAATCATTATATCCCTTCCACTAAATCCACTCTCTACATGTGCATGCCCGTCTTGCAGTAGAGATTTAACTAGGTAATGCGTGCTTTTGCTTCATGCCATTACCGAATTAATGAAGAACAAGGAAGTTAGGATAGCACATGATTAAGTGTAGGCCTCTAAGAGCCATAATCAATAGTCTATATAATTAATGATCTAAAAATCAGGCATTAATACTACTCGAGGTTTCACTCTATTTATAAGGATAGATCTCGGCCAAAACCCTTCTAAATAGGCTAGGACAAGGTTTCTTTGACTTGGGGCCAAAGTCAAGGCCTAAAGATCTATTTTCAGCTTGGGCTTCTTGACGGTGGCTAGGCAGCGGTTGGGACCAACAACCATTTCCTTCTTTAGTTGGCCTCCTTGGCCCATGGACAACCTCTCCTCAAGCTTCGGGTGGATTGATCACCGCCAGTAGCCAAAAATGGTCAACCATATATCAACAAATATGGGGTCTCTATCTTCATCTTGATCACCATATAGTCTAGAAAGAAGATGAACAACCCGATTTGGGTGCTCGAACCACTTCTAGAGGTTCACAGGGAGTGTTTTTTGCTAACTTGATCTCCATATTAGTCTCCACCATGTCAGCTAGACCCATCTATTCATTGATTAGAAGTGGTAGGATGTTGATACTAAAACCAAGATCTACCAATCCTTGCTCTAGATAATGGTTATCCAGGAGACAATTGATTGTGCAATGACCCGGATCTTTCCTTTCTTTGTATACTCAAATGAATTTTCTTTATGTTCATTAGGAATTGTTTCGATGGTCGTCTTCCTAATTTTCTCCTTCTCTCCAAGCAGTTGCTCGAGTATTTTCCTTGGGTTCTTCATAACACTAATGCTCTTCAATAGTGGGATGACACTCTCTTCTCCTCTCGAGACTTCTATCAAATTCTGCACAATTTGAGGGTATTGAGTGGCCTCTTCGAAGATGTTCATCTTCTTTGTCAAGGTTTTGTCATATTCTTTGTCTTCGACCATATCATGAGATGTCTTCATCGTGTAGGCATGGGCATGCATCAATGGCTTCCTCCATTTCTCTTTCTGCTCTTCTTGGGTGGCTACCTCCATCTTGCTTTGAATTGATGCTCCTTCTTTCTCCCCCACTATATCACAAGGACGGGCCTTGACAACTCCTCATTTCTTTAAAATCTTCTTAGAAACAAAATCCCACGAGTTGTAGCACCTGAATTTGACTCTTGATGATCTAGATCTTGAGAGTGAATGTGCACAAAAAGAAGATGGGTGTCCCCTCTTTTATAGAAGTGTGGCGTGTCAGTGGTAGGTAGTATGGCCAGCCTTTTCCTTCTTTGATTTGGACTATTTTGAGTCCTTCTTTGTGTAGGAACAAGAGAAATCATGGCAGCGGGTGGTGGTGGTCAGACCTGCCTTCATTCTTCTTGCGGGAAAAGGTCCAGCTAGAATCCTTCTTCATGTAGGTAAAGGAAATTTCACGGTGGTTAGGTGATTTTTCTAATAGCGGTTGAGTGGCGGTTAGGGCTGACACTCCTTCTCCGTTTTTTATTTGTCCCTCCTGAGAGGGTTTTGGACACCATTGGATCACCATTGCTTCATTTCTCCTTTTTGTATGGATCTTAACAAAAACAACACGAATGTGAGAGCAACAAAATGGAGAGAGCAAGTGCTTCTCCTCCTCAACAAAAATATCATAGAAAGCATAAAAGCATAAATTCCAGGTTGTCTCCTCGGTAGCACTTTGATTTTACATCTTGAAGTTGGATTCCATGCATGGGTTTCCTCCCATGAAGCGTTCTTTTGATACCTTTGAGCTAGGGTAGCTCCTTGTTCATCAAGCTCCCCAACTTAGGGCTTCCTTGAAGTCCTCGTCTTGATCGCAAGCTCTAGTTTTATACCATCTTTCTTTAGGCTTGATGGTTGGCCATGAAGAATAAACCACCTTAGTCTCCTCCTTGCACCTTTTACCCCACACTTTGATTTATGAGCATTGAGAGTGTGGTAGAGGTAACGGTACAAGGAGGGGCTCATTTATTCCTCTCTTTGAGTTAGATAAGACGCTATGGTCTCATGGCTCTCCAAAACTGTTGTGAAGGGATCTTCATCGCGGAGTTGAGTGATATCGAGGAGGAAGATTGAAGGAAGTTTCGAGACCGACACCCCGAGCACCTTTGAGAGAAGTTCAAATAGAAGTTGCTCAAGAAGAAAAGCTTGTTGAAGAAGAAGTGATAGTCCCCATCAATATCAATATTGAGGAGGAAGATATTCATAAGAAGCCTCAAGTACTCGAATATATTCCAAAGGCACCTTATCCCGGGAGATTGTTCGTAAAAGACTTACATCATGAATATGCTCAATGGAAGGATACACTCAAGCAAATCAAGGTAACCGTTCCTTTCTTGGACATGGTTGTGAAGATTCCCAAGTATACAAAGTTCTTGAAGCATATCAAGCAAAATGACTAAAATCCTCACCTAAGAACCCTAGGATTTGATTTTCCAAAATTAACCATATAAAAGATAGTTATACACATGGAAACTCAAGTAGAATCCTCGATGAAGACGAGGAGAAGGTGAGGGAGGCAAAAAAATTTGCAGGAAAGATGACCGGAGGAGCTCATGGAAAGGTCGCTAGAATGTCATCGGAGGCTAACCGCCGGTGAGTCAACCACCATCAATCCACCCCAAAAGATAAAAACAAAGGAGCTCCTCAATGTAAGGAGTAAGGGTATGCCTTTTTTGGTTTTAGATTAGGGTGGATGGAAGTGGGAAAAATAGACAAAAAACCGTCGGAGGCAAGGTTTTCCATCGAGGTTTCAACGAATTCAGGCGAAAAGAACCTCGTGACGACGAGAAATGAATCACGATTTAATTTATAGTCAACATAGGGGGATTTTATGCTCTGTGTAACAATTCACGGCCATGGGGTGACTTTTAAACTGTAAACGTTTCCCATGCTTTAAATAATGGTTCATCCTCCTCTTGGCGGAACATAGTAATCTCGCTTGAGTCGTCTTAGAAGGTGTAATATATCATGAGAAGAAATTGTTGCATAGATCATCCCAGGAGACAGTGGAGCGATGGGGATGGTTATTCAACCATTGATTTGTCGCTCCATTTAGAGTAAACGGGAAATAACATCATACGAATCTCCTCTTAAGGAACCCCGTCTACCTTGATTCCATATGTCTACTCGTAGAACGACTCGATATGTGATTGAGCATCTTCACTCATCATCCCATTGAATTGAACCACACTTTGAAACATCAAAATTGTACCCGGCTTTATCTCATGGTTGTTATTCGACATTGTTGGGTAAAGAATAGGTGATTGAAAATTATTCACACTTGGCCTTGAGTAAGATCCCATTGTTCTAGGCCTTGGTGGAACTTGAGGTTGTTGTTGATCCTCCATTGGTTGAGGTTGATGTCTCACAACTCTTCTTAGATTCTTAAGGGTTCTCTTGATATCTGTATCAAGAGTTAATATCTCCAAAGAGTCCCTTCTTCGAATACAAAACTGCTACAAGACACAAACTCAACAAGCCGTGACATACAACGTTGGATATCAAAACACAAAGCGATAAAAACTACAAAAATAACACAAACCCAAACCCAAACAAAAAAAAATAAAGGCTAAACTAACAACTTGATGGCTTTCCACTAGTTACCAAGGTTCTCCGGCAATGGCGCCAAAAAGCTTGATCGATTCATTCCATGCAAGTCATTGTTAATAGTTAGAACATTTCAATAACTAACCCATCCTATGCAAAGTTTGACCTAGAGTGGCGTTGTCATATAGTAGCAATCAACGTCGTATTCACTTGGGTCCCGGTACCCTATCCTACTTCCCACGTTGTTGTTATCTAACCGATTGGTTTAAGGGTTTGTGATGGAGGATTCAAGCAATTAACTAGTAGAGAGAACACATAAGGATAAAAGCAGGTACTTTAGAGAACTATCCCTCACCCTAGCCTAGGTCTACTATGCAATGTATAAATAGGTTGTGTTTAGCGAATGTGTTGAGTGAGCTCATTTCCATGGGCTTTCATAGTGACACGCTATGACACATCACCAAACTGCAACCAAGTGTAATCGCAATCCGGAAATGCAGAATAGTGGCAAGTTCAATTTATCAGCCCGAGGTCTAGATGTACTGCCTACTCGGTGATTATCTATTATCTAGCAAGACTAAGTTGAGTGAGAGTGATTGTAATGAAAAGCAGTAAGAAAGCAGGAAATGGTTTGAAGTTCTTAAGCAAGGGAAGAGTCACTCGGGAATGAGTCCCCCTAGCTCCTTAGTTAGGTCAAAGTTGTAATTACCTTTGGTTGATTTACTTTTGATTAAACTGCGGAAGATCCGACAGTAGCTTGGAATCCACTACAAATAGCTCCTAGGGTTTGTTCTTTGCACGTTCTCTCTCTAGAACTCTGTTTTTGCTCTGAAAAATCATCTCCTTCAAAATATGAGCTCCTTTCCAATAAAACCCGAAAAGGTGCAAAAACACGGCCTCTAAGCCCAAAAAACCCGGCCGTGTTTTTAATCAGAAGAGGTCGGGTTTCTAAATGACGATTATGTGAAGTGTAGAGGAAAAAGTACGACCTCTAGCACAAGTCCGTGTTTTCACAACAGAGGTCGTGTTCGAGGGTGTGTTTTTCAGCAGCCCTGCTGCCCGGTTTTCGCGATCGACCTTCTTTCACCTCCAAATGTCCTGAAACTTGTCCCAAGGCCATATTTACGTACTAGGACCTAAAATATGACAAAAGAACAAAACCTAGCGTAAAATAGGCCAAGGAATGACCAATCACTAAGCTAAACGATCAAGAAATGAAGGAAAAACATGTGCAAATACGGTGTTATCAAATTCCTCCACACTTTACTGTTTGTTTGTCCCCAAGCAAACATGACTCAAACCAATGTAGCTCTCCATACCTCTATATCAATATGCACCCTCGATCGTCAGTAGAGGATGTTCTAGATCATTTTGCAGCTTACGAGGTCAACCGACGCACAATACATCTCCTAGCTTCTTCGGCGAGAACGCTAGTCTCGAGTCAGCATCATGGCAAATAGTGATCAGAGGACAAATGAATCGTGGACGAAGGGATTCTCAAAAAACAAAAGATCATGAACTCACATTTTTTAGGTGCTCTATTTTCTTCTTGAAGATGGTTGGAACCCATTTCCTTTTCTTTTTCTTGTTTTTCTGTTTTTTTTTTCTTCTTCTTTTCAAGGGTTCCATCCTATTTTTCAGAAAAAGGGGGCTCCCACCTAGAAAAGGTTTTGATGGATCCCGGCTCTTACCGGAAATCCCGGGAGCGGATGTCTCGAGCCTCGTGCGAGGGGAAAGAAATGTAAGGGGGTTGGAGGTAGTAGGTGAAAATTGGGAACGAATTCTCAACTCCCCTTACACACTTTCACACTTTTAGCACGGGAGACGTTATTTTAAAGCAACTTTTTGAGCACCTTTTTTTTCAAAACATGATGCAGGAGTCCATGGCAGGTAGAGAGTCCACAATACCATACAATTCAAGGGTCCTAAGATCACTAATTTACACACTCAACCAACACAATATGAAGAAGAAAGGAGACTTCTTAAATGCGTCAACATCCTCCAGAGTGCTACACTACCTCCCTAGGTTATATATCACCATAAAGACTGTCAATTCAAAGCATACTGAGCAGGATATTGCAGGGAACAAGACTCAGAGCCCTCAAATAGAAATTAGGACAGTGGACTAGGCTCCAAGCACACAAACTCATCTAGCACCGAAACAGTTCTGCTTCTTTTGAATTAGCTCAAACCGCCTATTTTGTTCACATAGGATCAAAATCCCGATTTTGGTACGATTTTAACGATTTTAATCCCGATTTTGAACTAATTTTAAGGTCCACCGATTTTAAGTAAAATCAAGATCGGAATCCCTAAGTAAAATCCTAAAATCCTACGATTTTACGATCAAAATCCCGATTTTGACTGCATTGTGTGTAACCCCTCCTTTTGATTTCAGGGATTTGGCAGGGGTTGGCCAGGAAGTGCGCCCGTCGGTCTGGAAGTAAGAGCATCCGCCAGGTGCACAATTTTTGTGTCCATATCCTGCAGGAGGGCCTGCTGGTTCCTCTGGTTAGCTTCAATCTCCATGAATTTGCCTGCATCCACTTCTATGAATTGCTCCAATTTATTGAACTTCTGGGTACTACTGTTGACCAAAGTGGTCACTAAACCCCGCAGTTGACACGGGATCGCCCGGTGCTGGGACTGATGGAGATGCACCATGCTGCTGGTACTGCTGCTGCTGTGGGGGCTGTTGAAAAGCATGCCTCTGTCTAGGCTGATAAAGGGGCTGGTATGACTGCCTCTAGTTTTGGAAACCAGCTGCAGGAGCCTGGAAGCCATGTGTCTTGGGATTGTTGTTGCCACTCCAAGAGAAATTTGGATGCTGACACCATCTCTCATTGTAGGTATTACTGTAAGGGTCGTTGCGCCTAACATTGTTGATGAAGTTCACCTGCTCCTGGAGTGTAGTTGACTCCCTCATCGTCTGACATTCTTCCACAGAATGGTGGGTTCTCTCGCACCACTGGCAATGCATCGCCTGCTGCTTTCCTATCCCTGGGACCATCCCAGAACGATCAATGGCCATGACTAGCTTAGATACAACCTGCACCAAATCGGAAGAGTGGGTACCCACAGCATGTACACCCCGGCCTGGTGCTCGCCTCGACCTCCTAGCAGTACCCCAATCATACCCTTTCTTGGCCATCTCCTCAAAGAGCTGATTCAATTGCGGTGGCGTCTTGTTCAACATGTTCCCGCCACAAATTGTGTCAATCAGCTGCTTGTCTTCTGGGAATAGGGTGTGTAGAAGGTGCCCACCTTGAAGGCGTCATTGAAACCATGATTTGGACACTTGAGGAAAAGACTGGTGTATCTTTCCCAAGCATCCCGAATGGTTTCATCTTCCTTCTGGGCAAAATGGGTGATTTTCTTCTGCAGGTCCTTCGTCTTCGACGGAGGATGATAGCAGGTGAGGAACTTGTCTGCCAGGTTGGCGAACGTGGTGATCAATCCCGGAGGCCGAGTGTCCAGAAACTCCTTGTCCTGCCCCTCCAGAGTGAAGTGAAAGTATCTCAACTGGATAGCATCGGCTGGGACCCCATTTATCTTGATCCCATCGATGGGGCACTCCCCCTCCTTGCCACGGAATACTACCGAGCCGCGCAGCATGGTGATGACAAAGGTGCTCACCTCGAAGTTTTTGGCTGGAACTTGAGGGTGCTGGATGGGCTCTGGCAATCCAGTAGTATCCCATGGTATGCTCATCGGGGACAAGCGCATTATCGTTGGCATCCCCCATGTCTTATCCTGGTTGATGTGCAACTGCTCCAAAGCTTCCTCCGCAGCCAGTCGTGCCTTCAAAGCTTGCTTTGAAGTTCCTACAAGTCCGTTCGAGCTCTTAGTCTATTGGAAATAGATCTCCCGACTGGCTATGGATCATGCACTACCTGCACAAAGACCGCAAACACAACCCATGAGGGCACACAGGTGGAAGAGAGAGAAATGCAGTAAATGAAATGCTAAAGTAATAGACGTTCACGTTTCTATAGTAACCTAGGTCCCCGGCAACGGCGCCAAAAACTTGACGCGCTATGACACAACACCAAACTACGACCAAGTGTAAGCGCAATCCGTAAATGCAGAATAGTGGCAAGTTCAATTTATCAACCTGGGGTCTAGATGTACTGCCTACTCCGTGATTATCTATTATCTAACAAGACTAAGTTGAGTGAGAGTGATTGTAACGAAAAGCAGAAAGAAAGCATGAAATGGTTCGAAGTTCTTAAGCAAGGGAAGAGTCACTGGGGAATGAGTCCCCCTAGCTCCTTAGTTAGGTCAAAATTGTACTTACCTTTGGTTGATTTACTTTTGATTAAACTGCGGAAGATCTGACATAGCTTGGAATCTCCTAAGCTGACCAAGCCCTCTCAGACAGACTACCCGGCAGACAACTAGTCTTCACCGGGATAGAACGTTGAGGCAATTAACATAGAACTCCACTACTGGAATTGAATTCCAGTACAAAACAGTGAATCGACTAACTCTCGTATAATCGATGCACTACTACCGATGGAAGAAGCTCTAACAACCTAATCAGATTCTATCTATCTCAGGTTAAAGCAGAAATCAAGAAAAGATGATCAGATTTCAATTGACTCAATGAATCATGCATCAATCCATTATAATTAAGCAGTATCACAAACCAAAAGTCATTACAATCAATATCCCCTAACACATGGAACTAGGGTTCTTCATACCCAAGTGAGAAAGGGCTCTACTCCATAGAGAGAGAGAGAGAGAGAGAGAGAGGAAAACAGAAATCAGATTAGTCAAACAAATAAAGATGGGAATAATATGCTCTGGGATGTCGATATTCACTCCTGAGGATGCAATATGGGCTTCAATGGTGAGAAATCCACTACAAATAGCTCCAAGGATTTGTTCTTCGCACTTTCTCTCTCTAGAATTCTGTTTTTGCTCTGAAAAATCGTCTACTTCAAAATATGAGCTCCTCTCCAATAAAACCCGCACAGTTGCAAAAACACAGCCTCTAAGCCCAAAAAACCCGGCCATGTTTTTAATCAGCAGAGGACGGGTTTCTGAATAACGATTCTGTGAAGTGCAGATGGAAAAACACAGCCTCTAGCACAAGGCCGTGTTTTTCACAACATAGGTCGTGTTTGAGGGCGTGCTTTTCAGCAGCCATGCTTCCCGGTTTTCGCGATCGACCTTCTTTCACCTCCAAATGTCCCGAAACTTGTCCGAAGGCCATATTTACATACTAGGACCTGAAATATAGAAGAAAAAGAACACAACTCAGCGTAAAATAGGCCAAGGAATGACCAATCACTAAGCTAAATGACCAAGAAATGAAGGGGAAAACATGTGCAAATACAGTGTTATCACGTAGTTATCCACACGCCTCCGAGTATGCCTCCTCTAAACCCTTGTTAGTCATTTTGATCTAGGCCATCGTATATGGGGCATTAAGAACATAACTCATTTCAATGGGTACTACCCACCGTCCACACCGAGGTTTCATTCCGGGTTCTATCTAAGAAGATATTCCTATGGCAGAGGTACGATCGCCTCGTCCATTATAAGATCCTATTCGTTCATCTAGCCTAACTTGCATGACGGCGCATACCCGTCTAACCCTAGAACTTCATACCCAGCATAGAACCTCAAGTAAGCTAGTAGAGAAGATAATGGTAGGGGTGGGCAACAGGACAGGACGAGATACCCGTCCCGATTGAAACGGGTACCCAATCCCGTTTGAAGGACAAAGTCCATCCCATGTCCCAAACCCATAAGGGTTAACGGGTACCCGTTACCCGTAGGAGACGGATAACGGGTACCCAAACTACCCGTATCAAACCCGTTTTGCACAAAATTAAACATAATGTTAATTGGGTCCCCGATCTCGCACCCTCCCTTGTAACTTTCACGTGTTGTCCCTATTGCTACTTCCATTCCCATTTCATCTTCATCTTTTATATTTGAGTAACATAGTTCATCCATGAGCATAATGACTATTGGTTGCTGCTAAAGAAATGAGTCTTTTGATAACAAAGTTAGGAAGAATGAAAAATGATGATGTATGATATATAGCTTGCTAATGAGAAGCTTCAGTAAACATGTGGAGAAGAAGTAGGGAACAGACATTGATCATTTGCTTCCTCTTTTCCTCAGCTTCTGCACCATTTTGAAGCCTCATATATGGGGTCCCTCGCCTTCACCCTGTATGTAGACAACAACTCATTCCCTTTCTTTTTGCCTCAATATTCGCTCTGTACTCAAAAGAAGTAGAATGAAGATGCGTATTACGGGTACCAGTATTACCCAAATGGGTATTAACGGGTAACCCGTGGGTACACGTTGTAGATATCATTGATCCCAAATCCCATCCCGTTAAAAATAAAACGGGTATTTGGGTACCCGTAACCCTAAAAAATGGGACGGGTATGGGTATACCCAAATACTCGTTTTCCGTTGCCCACCCCTAGATAATGGCGACTTATCCAAACATGATTAGAGCTATAGAAGCAATGAAATCAACTAGGACCTGAAATATGTCCCGAAACTTGTCCCAAGACCATATTTACATACTAGGACCTGAAATATGGAAGGAAATAAACACAACCTAGCGTAAAATAGGCCAAGGAATGACCTATCACTAAGCTAAATGATCAAGAAATAAAGGGAAAAACATGTGCAAATATGGTGTTATCACGTAGTTATCCACACGCCTCCGAGTATGCCTCCTCTAAACCCTTGTCAGTCATTTTGATCTAGGATATCGTATATGGGGCATTAAGAACATAACTCATTTCAATGTGTACTACCCACCGTCCACTCCTATGGCAGGCGTATTATCGCCTCGTCCATTATAAGATCCTATTCGTTCATCTAGCCTAACTTGCTTGACGGCGCAATACCCGTCTAACCCTAGAACTTCATACCCAGCGTAGAAGCTCAAGTAAGCTAGTAGAGAAGATAATGGTAGGGGTGGGCAACAGGACGGGACGGGAAACCCGTCCCGTTTGAAACGGGTACCCAACCCTGCTTGAAGGACAAAGTCCATCCCATGTCCCAAACCCATTAGGATTAACGGGTACCCATTACCCGTACCAGATGGATAACGGGTACCCAAACTACCCGCATCAAACCCGTTTTGCAAAAAATTAAACATATTGTTAATTGGGTCCCCGATCTCGCACCCTCCCCTGTAACTTTCACGTGTTGTCCCTATTGCTCCTTCCATTTCCATTTCATCTTCATCTTTTATATTTGAGTAACAGAGTTCATCCATGAGCACAATGACTATTGGTTGCTGCTAAAGAAATGAGTCTTTTGATAACAAAGTTAGGAAGAAGGAAAAATGATGATGTATGATATATAGCTTGCTAATGAGAAGCTTCACTAAACATGTGGAGAAGAAGTTGGGAACAGACATTGATCATTTGCTTCCTCTTTTCCTCAGCTTTTGCACCATTTTGAAGCCTCATAAATGGGGTCCCTCGCCTTCACCCTGTATGTAGACAACAACTCATTCCCTTTCTTTTTGCCTCAATATTCGCTCTGTACTCAAAAGAAGTAGAATGAAGATGCGTATTACGGGTACCTGTATTACCCAAATGGGTATTAACGGGTAACCCGTGGGTACCTGTTGTAGATATCATTGATCCCAAATCCCATCCCGTTAAAAATAAAACGGGTATTTGGGTACACGTAACCCTCAAAAAACGGGACGAGTATGGGTATACCCAAATACTCGTTTTCCGTTGCCCACCCCTAGATAATGGCAACTTATCCAAACATGATTAGAGTTATAGAAGCTATGAAATCAACTAGGACCTGAAATATGTCCCGAAACTTGTCCCGAAACTTATCCCGAGGCCATATTTACATACTAGGACCTGAAATATGGAAGAAGAAATAACACAACCTAGCGTAAAATAGGCCAGAATGACCAATCACTAAGCTAAATGATCAAGAAATGAAGGGAAAAACATGTGCAAATACGGTGTTATCCCGTAGTTATCCACACGCCTCCGAGTATGCCTCCTCTAAACCCTTGTCAATCATTTTGATCTAGGATATCATATATGGGGCACTAAGAACATAACTCATTTCAATGGGTACTACCCACCGTCCACACCGAGGTTTCATTCCGGGTTCTATCTAGGAAGATATTCCTATGGCAGGGGAATGATCGCCTCCTCCATTATAAGATCCTATTCGTTCATCTAGCCTAACTTGCTTGACGACGCATACCCGTCTAACCTTAGAACTTCATACCCAGCGTAGAAGCTCAAGTAAGCTAGTAGAGAAGATAATGGTAGGGGTGGGCAACGGGACGGGACGGGATACCCGTCCCGTTTGAAACGGGTACCCAACCTCGTTTGAAGGACAAAGTCCATCCCATGTCCCAAACCCATAAGGGTTAACAGGTACTCGTTACCCGTACGAGACGGATAACGGGATAACGGGTACCCAAACTACCCGTATCAAACCCGTTTTGCAAAAAATCAAACATAATGTTAATTGGGTCCCCGATCTCGCACCCTCCCCTGTAACTTTCAAGTGTTGTTCCTATTGCTCCTTCCATTTCCATTTCATCTTCATCTTTTATATTTGACTAACAGAGTTCATCCATGAGCACAATGACTATTGGTTGCTGCTAAAGAAATGAGTCTTTTGATAACAAAGTTAGGAAGAAGGAAAAATGATGATGTATGATATATAGCTTGCTAATGAGAAGCTTCACTAAACATGTGGAGAAGAAGTTGGGAACAGACATTGATCATTTGCTTCCTCTTTTCCTCAGCTTTTGCACCATTTTGAAGCCTCATAAATGGGGTCCCTCGCCTTCACCCTGTATGTAGACAACAACTCATTCCCTTTCTTTTTGCCTCAATATTCGCTCTGTACTCAAAAGAAGTAGAATGAAGATGCGTATTACGGGTACCTGTATTACCCAAATGGGTATTAACGGGTAACCCGTGGGTACCTGTTGTAGATATCATTGATCCCAAATCCCATCCCGTTAAAAATAAAACGGGTATTTGGGTACACGTAACCCTCAAAAAACGGGACGAGTATGGGTATACCCAAATACTCATTTTCCGTTGCCCACCCCTAGATAATGGCAACTTATCCAAACATGATTAGAGTTATAGAAGCTATGAAATCAACTAGGACCTGAAATATGTCCCGAAACTTGTCCTGAAACTTGTCCCGAGGCCATATTTACATACTAGGACCTGAAATATGGAAGAAGAAATAACACAACCTAGCGTAAAATAGGCCAGAATGACCAATCACTAAGCTAAATGATCAAGAAATGAAGGGAAAAACATGTGCAAATACGGTGTTATCACGTAGTTATCCACATGCCTCCGAGTATGCCTCCTCTAAACCCTTGTCAGTCATTTTGATCTAGGATATCATATATGGGGCACTAAGAACATAACTCATTTCAATGGGTACTACCCACCGTCCACACCGAGGTTTCATTCCGGGTTCTATCTAGGAAGATATTCCTATGGCAGGGGTATGATCGCCTCGTCCATTATAAGATCCTATTCGTTCATCTAGCCTAAGTTGCTTGACGGCGCATACCCGTCTAACCTTAGAACTTCATACCCAGCGTAGAAGCTCAAGTAAGCTAGTAGAGAAGATAATGGTAGGGGTGGGCAACGGGACGGGACGGGATACCCGTCCCGTTTGAAACGGGTACCCAACCTCGTTTGAAGGACAAAGTCCATCCCATGTCCCAAACCCATAAGGGTTAACAGGTACCCGTTACCCGTACGAGACGGATAACGGGATAACGGGTACCCAAACTACCCGTATCAAACCCGTTTTGCAAAAAATTAAACATAATGTTAATTGGGTCCCCGATCTCGCTCCCTCCCCTGTAACTTTCAAGTGTTGTCCCTATTGCTCCTTCCATTTCCATTTCATCTTCATCTTTTATATTTGACTAACAGAGTTCATCCATGAGCACAATGACTATTGGTTGCTGCTAAAGAAATGAGTCTTTTGATAACAAAGTTAGGAAGAAGGAAAAATGATGATGTATGATATATAGCTTGCTAATGAGAAGCTTCACTAAACATGTGGAGAAGAAGTTGGGAACAGACATTGATCATTTGCTTCCTCTTTTCCTCAGATGAAGCCTCATAAATGGGGTCCTTCGCCTTCACCCTGTATGTAGACAACAACTCATTCCCTTTCTTTTTCCCTCAATATTCGCTCTGTACTCAAAAGAAGTAGAATGAAGATGCGTATTACGGGTACCTGTATTACCAAAATGGGTATTAACGGGTAACCTGTGGGTACCCGTTGTTGATATTATTGATCCCAAATCCGATCCCGTTAAAAATAAAACGGGTATTTGGGTACCCATAACCCTCAAAAAACGGGACGGGAATGGGTATACCCAAATACTCGTTTCCCGTTGCCCACCCCTAGATAATGGCGACTTATCCAAACATGATTAGAGCTATAGAAGCAATGAAATCAACTAGATAGACACATTCATTCAGAATCCTAAAATATCCATTGACTCGCACGAAACTACACCACAATTAAACCCCAATTAGAGCCCAAGTTTTTAAACTCTAATCGGGTGCAGTATAAGGTAAGTATTTAGATATCGACCCGGTCCGGTCCATCTATCTCTACTTCCATTGTTGAAATCATTATCTAGCAACTACACTTTGGTTTAAAAGGTTTGCTAATTGAAGTAAAGGAAAACAAAGGTGATTGGGTTTGAAAACTCTTTTGTGGGAAAATCACTCGGGTTTCGCTTCCCCTGAACCGCCACCATGCTATGTGGATTGGAACGATTGCCTTGGGCACGTTAATCGTGAACCGCAGAGGAAAGCGTATGTGGTCGGAGACCACAGTCTCAATTGCTAAATCAAGGTGAGGATGAAAGGTCATGTCACTCGACCCTCTTCGGTTTAGACAATCGGTAATCAGCTTACTTTCTCACTCCACTCAAAGGTCGAACGGTTTAACCATGATTAATCGACTTGTTTGATTCAATATTGAGGGTTTCCCTAACTCAACCTAGTTTAGGCGGCTTAGAAAGCGGAAGGAAAACCAACTAGATTGAGTCTCCCTTGAAAGGGGGAGTTTCCTCTCTAAACTAGGCTAAGGTGGCAAATTAGATTACTAGCACCTAAATGCACAAACTTAGGGTTGCTAAGCACAATATGCACAATCCCTAGGATGCTAAGCAAAAACCATGCACAATCCCTAAGTTGCTAAGCACAAGCCTGCACAATCATGGTGAATAATGCCTCAAACATTGAATTGAACAATACGCAATAACAATCATCCAAACCACATACCAAAAAACTACATGGTAGAGTTAGGGTTTCACTGCACCCAAGTGAAATGAGGTCTACTCCATGGTAGAAGTGGGAAGAACAAAAGGGAAAAAGGTGGAAACCATCTTTGGGGATGCCTCCTATCTTCTTGACCCTTGAGTTGAGCTTTCCTTGGGGAAATCTTCCCAAAAATCTGCCTTGAAGCCAAACCCTAACCTTCTTCTTCCCTTTGGTTTTGTTTCTCTCACTAGAATGCTGAAGAAGGTGTTTCCAACCAAAGTGGGCTCTTCCATCTCTCCTCCTTGCAGCTCAGCTTTTAAATCCGAGAAGAGTTGAGTTCATGACCGTGACCCATCAAATGCGTCCGTGCACTCAAGGTGTGTGCCAAAACGCTTCGCATTGCTTACGTCAGTTCATGGGCAACTGCTTGTGTTCACGGTCTTAGTGACCGTGAACTCACCTTGCGTCAGTAACCTTCACATTGGCTCTGGACGCATCGTGATTCACGGTCAACTCCCCTTCTTCACGGTCTTGCATGCCCGTGAACTCCATCTGTTAACCGTGAATTGGCGCTTTTTCACCTCTTCTCTCGGTTTTCGATCCTTTTCGCCAATCTTTCGACTCTGAGGCTGGTTTCACCTGTTAAATCCGGAAATACACTCAAACATGAAGAACCTAGCGTAAAACCGACCTTTAAGCAACAAATTTGGCACAAAAATCTTAGTACAACGGGGGCAAAACATGCGCAATTAGGCCCGAATCACTCCCCCACACTTAGACGTTTGCTTGTCCCCAAGCAAACCATTTCACGTACACGGTAATATTTCAACCTACACAAATGCTTTGGGTAAAACTCAAAGGACACGAAGTGGGAATTCTCGATATTTATTGGCGATCAACACATGAACCATTGCAAGCAATACCGACATCCACCACAAACGACATTCGAAGGCACCAATACGGGCAAACAAAAAGTTCTCAACTTATTCATGGATGAATGCAAGCCTCAACACAACTACTTATTGACCACAACCAACCATGCATGGAATTCAAGTCCGAGCAACAAATGGAAAGGCAACGAAGGTCCTCACCGGGGTATGAAATGGTAAGTAAAACAAGAATGGATCACTCACTCTCAAGACTAGTGGGTTCGAGACCTTTTTGGTGCAAAAGATGTGCACAATCGTAACCTCTCAGCCCTATCATCTCAATACCACGGAGGTAACCTCTAAACGCTAGAGTTCACGAGATGGTTGTCACCACTAGCTCGTCCGGAGGTCTTAGACACGGGTTCAGATGACTGGCGAATGGCTTGGACATGTCGAAAAGGCTTTTTGGGTGGTGGCAATCATGACGTGAGGTTCTACATCTTCAACCTAAACCCGAAGGGTCTATGGTTTTGACTAAAACCCTTCTCTTCAATCAAAGGCCACTAGCATCGGCGAAAACCCTTATCTCTCCCTTCCAACTATCAGCCATCATGAACTACCTTGAAGCACTCTTCCTCGGTCAACTCTTGCTAGTTCTTCAAGTTTTGTTAGTGAAGGAGTTCTAAAAATGTGGGGGCTTCGATGCCTTAGGTTCCAAGAAACCCCTCCTAGAGCATGTACTTTGGTTTTTCGTGGCACTCTCTACTTTATTTACCCCATTTTATTACCTCTTTTTCGTTTCTTTCTTTTCTTTTTTTTTTCTTTTCGAGGGGGGTACTAGAGAGTAACAACACTTGCCACCTATACTTTTAGTGATCAATGCTCTCTTTTTGAGGAACTCGCTCCAACACGACACTCCATTTTTCTCATCCCTAGCAAGGACCAAACACAAACCTCCTATGTAGAACCTCTATGGAAACTCAACAGTAAGAGCTTCGGGACACATGGGCAACTCATGTTTGGACACGAAGAAAGGATTTGGGGGTCGTTCTACTAACACCTTTAAGCTCACACGAACGAAGCTCCTAAATTGAGAACGAACCATGGAGTCACAAGGCTCAAAGGGGTTGACTAAGGGATGATGCATTTCGGGACAATCAACTTTTGGGCGTGGACTCATCCTATGCCTCCATCATACTTGCTAGTGACAACTGTGATGCTACATACCGTGGTAAGAGGGAACTATCACACCGAAAGAAACGAACGACTCAAAGCTGACAGGCTACCTAGTTACCCAACCATCTATTCCAATTCACAAACATGATGCATGGCAATTGTAAACAACAAGTGATCAAGTCAAGACATCCATTCATTGATGCACACTTGAGAACTAAACTTTTTCCCTATCCGAATGAACATCTCAGTCTTCATCATAGGATATACTCGATCACATGCAACAATTCAAGATCAATGCCACAAACACGAGAATTTCCCACCATCCGGCCACTGAACATGCAAACCTTGCTTGGAGCCCTCAAATTTTTGAAATTTGGACATACACAAGGCTCCAAGCAACACCTCACTCACACAAGCATACTAGTAGACTACCCCCCCCCCCCACACTTAAACTCGGCATTGCTCTCAATGGCGTAAGAAAGGGGTAGAGTGATGTTACCGCTTGGGCTTGGTGAGTGACTGTAGGAATCGAACCGGTATAGGATAATTTGAGCTTCAAGGAGAGAAAACAAAAAAGACACACAAGCACAATACGACTCGCTTGATTACAAGCACAATACATAGTAGTAGTAGTTTATCTCACACACACAAATAACAAAAACAATAATAAAACAAGTTTAGGGTTACAAGTAAAGAAGTGAGGCGAAAGGACTTCGCTCTGCCACATGTCTCTCTCGTCGGCTACCTCTCTCCGGTGGATGGACCCTCTCCAGAATCGGGTAGGACACCCTGGTGTCGAGCCATGAGCTCGAGGATGTTGAACTGTCGCTCAAGGCGAGATGAGAATCCCATGAAGCTTATCTCAAGGCGATGCACCCTCTGGACGAGGGGATTTCCTACTCCTGGTGGTGGTGGCTGCTGTGCAGAGCGCGGAAGCGCTGGGCACTGGCGGCGGCGGGTGTACGAGTAGGTGGCTGTTCTAGTGTTGGTGTGACCTCGGGGTCGGGCTCCACTATAGTCGGTGCTGCTGCAGCTCGGATGACTTTGGAAGGTCGGAGTCCATCAAGGTACTCCACTCCTCTCTCGCCCATGAGTACCAGCTTTTGGTTATACAATGTCTCCACTAGGAAGGGCTCCATCCTTCCAATGTTGGTGCAGCGAGCCAGATCCATCTGGAAGTTCCGGGCTATCCTCGTGATGATGCCCCATATGCATAGTGTCCACCCTGTTTCGCCCCAGACACTGGGCGAAAGAGGTGGCGATCAATGATCCCAGATGGATCGACTCGGGTGGACTCTTCATCGAGTAGAGGGCAATGAGCCCTCTGTTCGTCATCAAGTGGCATGACTGGAGGCTGGGGATGACAGATCTGGTGAGCAGAGTGTGGAGAATCCTCCACTGGGTCTTCAACTTTATAGCATTGGTTCGACTCCTCTCGAACTCACTCTGCTCTTGCTCCGTCATCGTCATGTGAGAGGTGTCGAGTCCCATGGCCTGAGCGAAGCCATCATAGGTCAGCACTCGCGGCTGACCGCCCAACATAAACTCCACTCGGGGCCGGCTCTTCTTGCTGGGCGGGATGATGTGGGAGAAGGTGTAGTAGAATTCCACACACAACTCATGGAAAATCTCCTCGTCCATGGTCAGAAGCCGACGCCACTGGGGATGGGAGAGTACTCCAGTCATCACGGCTCATCACCTGAACAAATTAAACATGTCCAGTTCCAGCCGCCAGTGAGGCCCGATCGGACTGTCACTTTGGTAGGCGAACTTGTCGCCAAAATCCGGTTGGTTCACCAGGTAACTGATGAACTCATGCTCCAAGTTAAGCATCCTGCACAAAAACAAACACACACCATACGTGGAAACATCCGTCATATACCGCTCATTGGGAGGAAAAGAGAGATTCCCCTCACACTTGTTTTTCCACCATGGCTAAAACATTGAAGCTCAAATCACCGTGGCATGGTTGTGGGTATTTCACAGTTCAAGCACACAAAAAGTTGAACCACAACCCCTTCCATGGTGGCTACCATCCACCAATCAAAAACAAACTCCACTTGCACTCATAACATAGCACTTGGTGGGAAAATTCTAAAAATAAGCATAATTTGATTCAAACACGCCCACCAAGGCTCACTAAGCTCATACAATAATCAATCCATCAATCACACGACCTAATTCACCTAAGTACTCGCCCTAACTAGATTCAATCATGCCAAGCACAAAAATTCAACCTCACTTCACTATCTAATCCGATTCTCCACAATTCACAAAGATAAAGTTGGAAAAAAACCTGGAGACTCAAGTAGGCGAGGTAGGAAGTGAGGTGCAGGCGAGGACGGTGAAAAACGGTCGAAAAACTGACCGGAGAGGGGTCACCAGAGCTTCGTCGGAAGTTCACCGGAGAATCACTGCCGGGGACTTGGCCGAAAAAAAATGCTCATAATCTCCCCAAAATCTCAGCACACGTTGGTTTTGAGGAGAGGACGCTGGGTATGATGTTGGTTTTGGGTTTTGCTCGCAAGAAAAGTGGGAAAATCGAAAATGTGACGGGTTTTCGCGTTTTTTCGGCGAATATTCGAATTTTCTGGCGAGAATTTGGTCGTGAAGTGAAGGGACACCGTTCTCACCCCTTTCATAGGCACAGCTCTGAGTTCACGAACGTGTTGCCCAGTTCACGGTCTTAGCGACCATGAACTCGCGAATGCCTCCGTGAAAACGGAATGGTTGACAGGTGGTGAACATGCATCAGCGCCCGTGAACTCAGCAATCCGTCTGTGAACTCAAGTGAAAACAGGGCACTTATGCAAAAATTTTGACTCAACCTATTCCTCTGTGCCTCTTAATCGATCACAACACAACTATAAACCGCAAAATCACAACACTCGGCACGGGGACACCACTTCACCACTCGAACCCTTCACAATACACTAAAACGAAAACTAAGGAAAAGGAAACAAACCTCTGTTGGGTTGCCTCCCAACAAGCGCTTGTTTATCGTCATTAGCTTGATGGTTGGGGATCAATCACGGCTTCAAACGTGATCCAACCGAGAGCGGATCCACCAAACTCCTAGGGCGAGGCTTGTAGCCTCCCATCTTAGGCTCCTTGAGTTGGCACTCGTGGTTGGTCAATATTGCTTCAGCCTCCCCCGTCTTCCGGGTCAAGGCTCCCTTCATCCTTCTTCTCCAAGCATTCAATCTTGTTCCTTTCGGCTTAGGACCCTTCTTAACTTCCTGCTTAACATCATCAAAGACAACACAAGTAACGGTGGGGTTTTCCTTGAGAGGTTCTCCTCCAATCTCATTCACATCATTTGAAACTACCCCCTTCACTGCATCACTCCTCACCCTAGGATCAATTTCAATCTTGATTCTCTCCTTACCATCCCTCAAAATTAGGGTTTCCTCATTAACGTCTATCAATGCCTTGGCGGTTGCAAGAAAGGGACGACCGAGGATGAGGGGCATATCCGAGTCCTCACTTATCTCGAGAATCACGAAAGCGGTCAGATAGCAAAACTTGCCCACTCTCACCATCATGTCCTCCACTATACCTCTCGAGCTAATGATCGAACGGTCGGCTAAGGTGATGCTAAGCCTAGAGGTCTTAAGTTCACCTACTTCTAACTTTTTGAAAAGCTTGTAGGGCATCACATTCACACTAGCTCCTAGGTCCTCCAAGGCATTGTCTATATGGTGATCACCAATATCAAGAGGGATAGTAAAGCTACCTGGGTCAGACCGCTTTTTGGGCAAGCAGTCGAGGACGAAAGTCGAGCACTCCTTGCCAAGAGTCACGTTGGCGAGGCCTTCAATGTAACACCCTAACCCAAGAATTCGGGATGTTACATTTAAGCCTTGGCTTCTTGATGAGGAATCCTTTGAGGTACTTGGCATTAGGAATGGCAATGGGGCAGGTCCGGGGCGGGTATCTCGATACCCATACCCGCCCCATGGCAGGTCGGGTCCAGGTCGGGTAATTTATTACGGGGCGCGGGTCGGGGCAGGTCGACCCATTGGGTATGTAATTTATGTGAAAAACATTAGAAATATTCGTTCTTTTCATTGAAAGACCAAGAAAGAAACCATAATATGATAAAATGTAGTTAAATTATTGAAGAAATTGAGGTTTTCACTTATTTACAACTTTATTATAGCTAAAATATAATGTAATAAGAGGAAAATCTTAAGTAATTTCACTAAGATTCTATGTAATTTAGGCAAGAACGGGTCGAGAATGGGGCGGGTCAGGGCAGGTCAGGGCAGGTCGGGTAGATGAGAGGTACCCATGCCCGCCCCGCCCCGCCTACGGGGCGGGTTTGACCCGCCCCAAAACAGGTCAAACAGGTCGGGTAAATCGGGTCAGGTCGAAATTGCCATCCCTACTTGGCATATCTTGGCATTTGCGCCATGGCTTTGAAGAACGGGATGTTGAGGTTGAGGTTGCGTAGCATTTCCATGAACCCTCCACACTCGTTGTCCAACCTCTGCTTGTACATCCTTGTGGGATAAGGAAGAGGTGACACGTATCCATCCTCCGGCAATGCCTTCCTTGCCGCCTTCCTCTAATTCCTTGAGGGCTTCTTCTCTCCCCTGTTCGGGATGGTTTCATCCTTGTTAGAGTCCTCATTCTCCAACACTTCATTTGTGGCAACTTCCGGAACCACCTTCACACTTCTCACTTGAAGTGCATTCAGCCCGGCTAGATTGGAATTCGCCACGGTTTGGGAAGGCAAGGATCTCTTGGGTCTCTCAGTGAGGATACCGGCAAGGTTGCTGATTTGCATTTCCAAGCTTTGAAGGCTCGCTTGATGGCTTCGAAGACCCACCTCAATCGAGGTAAACTTGGTGGTCGCCACATCCATAAATTGCTCTATCTTCTCGAACTTTTGGCTACTCGTACTCACAAAGGTGTTCACTAGGTCCTCAAGCTTGGATAACTTGTCGGGTTGGTGTTGTTGTTGAAATCCTGGGGCACCTTGTGGTTGGTACGGTTGTTGAAATTTTGAGCCTTGGAGTTGGGGCCTTTGTTGGATGAAGGTTGGCCGAGGTTAGAAGTTCCCCTTTGGGCCTTGGATTAGCCGGTGATGCCCAAGCAAAGTTGGGGTGGTTCCTCCATCCGGGGTTATAAGTATTGCTATACGGGTTGTTGACCCTAGCATTTGCCACAAAGTTGACTTTCTCCTCCGGAGTGGTTGCCTCCTTCATTGCTTTGCATTCCGCCATCTCGTGGCTAGTACTCGAGCACCAGTCGCACGACATTACCGCCCGTTTTCCTTGCCTTTTATCTTCAAGCATAACCTCAAGCAACTTATCCAACTTTGCCTCAAGCGGAGCACTCGCTTCCACGCTTCTCACTCCCCTTTCATTGCTTCTTCTTCCACTTCTAGTCATCCCCCTATCATACCCCCTAAGGGCCATATCCTCTAGGATCTCGGTTATTTGGGGCGGAGCCATATTCATCAACTTCCCCTGGCACAAGGAGTCAATGAGGATTTTATCTTCTTGCATTAGGCCTCCGTAGAAGGTTTCAATCCGAAACTGTTCTTCAAACCCGTGGTGAGGGCACTGAAGAAAGTAATCGGATTACATCTCCCAAGCATCCCTCAAGGTCTCGTCCTCTTCTTGCTCGAAATGTGTAATCTTCTTTCTCCACTCCGCTGTCTTCGAAGGCGGGTAATAACGAGCCATAAACTTGTTAAGGAGTTCGTCCCATGAGGTGATAGACCGAGGTGGGCGGTTGTTTAGCCATCTAAGTTCCTTCCCCGAGAGTGGGTATGGGAAAAGCCTTAGTTGCAATGCTTTGGTCTGCACAACATTAATTTTCAAGCTCCCCGCGAGCTGCAAGAATCTCTGCACGTGCTCTCTTGGTGATTCGCTTTCATGGTCGTGGAAGAGAGCATTACTTTTTATCATAGTCACTAGAGTCGGCTTAATCTCGAAATTGTTTGCCGCCATCGGAGGATGTAAGATCAGCGATTGAATGTCCACCGGCCTTGGGGCCATATAGTACCCCATCATCCTCGGGGCTCCTTCTTCTCCCTCCGACTCACTCATATGGCGGGCTTGAGCGCCTCCTTCTTGTCTTTGGTTCCCCACCATTTCCTCTCCAACGACGGGTTCAACTTCGACATCTTCAACTCATTCTCCACTAACACCGAGACTCAATTGTTGTCCCTCTCTTTCACTCCATCTCCTTGCCTCGGCTAGCTCTCTCTCCCTTGCTAGAAGTCGGAGAGTTTGGTTTATGTCCTCGTCAAGTAGTAGCAAGGGTGTCGAGTTGCTCCGGGTCATGCACCTCCTACACACAATCGGAAAACACCAAGTCTAGCACAAGCAAAGAACACACACACTTGCAAGACTGGAAATTAAAAGCTAGATTAACAACCAACAACTTTTTCAGAATAACAGATCGTAGTCCCCGACAACGGTGCCAAAAACTTAACTCGCACGAAGCTACACCACAATTACACCCCAATTAGAGCCCAAGTTTTTTAACTCTAATCCGGTGCAGTATAGGGCAAGTATTTAGATATCGACCCGGGCCGGTCTGTTTATCCTTAATTCCATTGTTGAAATCATTATCTAGCAACTAAACTTTGGTTTAAAAGGTTTTCTAATTGAAGTAAAAGAAAACAAAGGTGATTGGGTTTGAAAACTCTTTAGTGGGAAAGTCCCTCGGGTTTCACTTCCCCCTAACAGCTACCATGCTACGTGGATTGGAACAATTGCCTTGGGCATGTTAATCGTGAACCGCAGAGGAAGGCGTGTGTGGTCGGAGACCACAGTCTCAATTGCTAAACCGAGGTGAGGATGAAAGGTCGTGTCACTCGACCCTCTCGGTTTAGACAATAGGTAATCGGCTTACTTCCTCACTCAACTCAAAGGTCGGACGGTTTAACCACGATTAATCGACTTGTTTAATTCAATATTGAGGGTTTCCCTAACTCAACCTAGTTTAGGTAGCTTAGAAAGCGGAAGGAAAACCAACTCGATTGAGTCTCCCTTGAAAGGGGGATTTTCCTCTCTAAACTAGGCTAAGGTGGCAAATTAGATTACTAGTACCTAAATGCACAAACTTAGGGGTGCTAAGCACAATTATGCACAATCCCTAGGATGCTAAGCACAAAACATGCACAACCCCTAAGTTGCTAAGCACAAGCATGCACAATCATGGTGAATAATGCCTCAAAAATTGAATTGAACAAATACCCAATAACAATCATCCAAACCACATACAAGAAAACTACATGGTAGAGTTAGGGTTTCACTACACCCAAGTGAAAGGAGGTCTACTCCATGGTAGAAGTGGGAAGAACAAATGGGAAAAAGGTGGAAACCATCTTTGGGGATGCCTCCTCTCTTCTTGACACTTGAGTTGAGCTTTCCTTGGTGAAATCTTCCCGAAAATTATGCCTTGAAACCAAACCCTAACCTTCTTCTTCCCTTTGGTTTTGTTTCTCTCACTAGAATGATGAAGAAGTTGTTTCTCACAAAAGTGGGCTCTCCCCTCTCTCCTCCTTGCAGCTCAGCTTTTAAACCCGAGAAGAGCTGAGTTCATGGACTGAGTTCATGGCCGTGAACCATCAAACGCGTCCGTGAACTCAAGGTGTGCGCCAAAAAGCTCTGCATCGCTTACGTCAGTTCACAGGCAACTGCTTGTGTTCACGGTCTTAGTGACCGTGAACTCACCTTGCTTCAGTAACCTTCACATTGGCTCTGGACGCCTCGCGATTCACAGTCAAGTCCCCTTCTCCACGGTCTTGCATGACTGTGAATTCCTTCAGTTAACCGTGAACTGGCGTTTTTTCACCTCTTCTCCCAGTTTTCGATCCTTTTCGCCAATCTTTCGACTCCGTGGCTGGTTTCACCTATTAAATCCTGAAACACACTCAAACACGAAGAACTGAGCGTAAAACTGACCTTTAAGGAGCGAATTTGGAACAAACATTTAAGTAAACCGAGGGCAAAAGATGTGCAATTAGGCCCGAATCTTCCATACATTACATAATAGCCCTAAGACTAGGGTTAGGGTTTAGAATCCCTAGTACCTTAGAAGACTACTCTAGAAAGGAGGGAAGAAGATACATAGAAGAAATTGAGGAAGACTTAAGGTTGAGGAAGGTGGCTCCTCTCTTCTAGCTCCTCTTCTTCTCATTCTTTCAGCTTCTCTATCTTCTCTCTTTCTCTCTAACTAGGAATTTCTCTCTCGAAATCAACTTTCTTCAATGGGGAAAAGGGGTCTTCTATTTATAGCATTCAGAGGACGGAGAAGTTCACATCCAGGCAGTGTGGAGATTGTGGGCTGGCTTCACAATCGCGATCCGTGAAGCGCGGCCGCAAACTTCCTTGCAGTCAATGTGAACTGTGGCCGTGATCAGAATAGGGAAACTCTCTGTTTCTCCTCGGTTGGCTTCTTGATGAAGGCCGCGATCTTAGGCTTTGAGGCCGCGATCTTGACCTTCAGTTCGCAGTCTATGTTCTCGGTGGTGAATCTCTAGGTTGTGATCATGAGCCTTCTGCCCATTTTGCTACACTTGTGTCCCTTTTTGTACCTAATTCGCATGTATTGTCTAAAGCACTCTAAAATCACATCATAATCAAATAGGGATGCAATTGACGCTATTATAACGATCATGCACATTAATTAGCACGAGACAAACCTAAACATGAAGAGTAAATAACACCAATTTAGGTATATCTAATACAAAATAAAATATTAATACGTATTTTATACGTAATTTACCCGTGCCATATTTTACTTACTATGTTGGGAAATATGTTGAGGATTTGGTATTGAGGTTCTTTGCTACTCCCCACATGCCAAAAATAAAAATTTTATGTCCTTTTACTCTGGTTGCCAAGCTGCCTAGCTCTGTGAGGATGCAGGAATAGATACCAATATCATGCTACAATAGCTAGTTTAATGGCATCTCAAAACTTCTTGTTAACAGACTGGCTCTAGTCCTCTCTAAGATAATAAGCCCTTCACTATTGTTTTCATTATATGGAGATCCATTGGGAATAATATTCCACTAGCATTGGAATTAGTTGAAGAGTATCATAAAGCTAAGATTTTCCTTAGATGCAAAGTTAAAAATGATTTAATGAAGACATTTGATTCAGTGCATTGGGGATTCTTGTTTTCTTTATTAACTGCAATGAGATTCATAGAAGGTTTCATTAGGTTGCTTTATGTATGTGTTACAACCCCTTATATTAGTGTATCAATTAATGGTGGATTATGTGTGATTATGATGCTTGTAAGTGTTCACATTAGGGTGATCCATTATCACCATCACTTTTATTGTGGCTATGGAGATGTTTGATTAAAAAAGTAGCAAGAGAGGATGTTTGTTTGAAGCATTAAGCCCCCTGCTCACATTGATGACTGGAACACTATGGTGATGTGGTGTGTGCAGAAATTTCAAGGGGTATCTGTCGAAGTAGTAATGTGTCATTTGATTTGGTGCCTAGCAGTAAGTGTGACCTAGATGTACTCACATATATGGATTGAAACTGGCAAATTCTTCTCCTCTGGCCTCTGGGTGTGTGTGTCCAAGGTTATGTAACCTAATTCGTGGGTCTAGGCCCAACGTTCCCGCTTTGGAGCGCTGAATCGCGGATTTAGGATGGAGCGCAAAGAATTCGCGAACTATGTTTTTTGGGAGCGCGAATTATTTGAGGGAGAACGCGAATTTCATTGACGAGGAGAGACATCCCTAAGATTCAGTGGGAGAGAGGCGGGGACGATGGATCTGACCGTTTCCGTCACTGCCGCGAAAAAGAGCGAGAGGCCGGGATTCTGGGGGTGCATGCTTCCGCTAAGCCGTAACCATATCCATTTCGTTCTGATCGCCGGAACATCCCTGCCTCCAGCTAGCCATAACCAGATCCTTGTAGTCCCCTGCAAAATCAAACAACCATAATCAGATCCTTGCAATCCCCTGCAAAATCAAACAAAACAAACAGAACAAACATGACATGCAAAAACCAAATTCTTTGATTAAAAAAACCTCTTGATCGGAATCAACGGAGGGGAAATGAGTGGGTGAGAGGAGATACATTCTTCCCCCTCTCTTTTTCTCTTTCACTTGAAAAGAAAGATTGAAGAGCCAGAACAGAAAGGGACTGGCCGATTATGTAGCTTCAGGGGAGCTTTCCTGCCTCTTTCCACTTTGTTAGTTTAGAAAGAGAGAAGTGGGTAATAGAAAGAAGCAGAAGAATAGAGAGAGGCAGATGAGAAAGGAATCGATTACTAGCTTTTGATGGGTAAATTGAAGGGCACTACAGAGGATGAACAACATATAGAATAGATAATAGGGATTCATCGGGTTACAGAGAAAGGCAAAGAAAGGGAAAGGTAGAGAGAGAGAAAGAGGTTTATGGGCACATAGTGATATTTTGTAATTGGGTCTTCTAAACTTGGGGGTTGGGTACAGTTGGAAAAATTGCCCTCTCAATTACCGAGTGAGGAGTGAGGAATGACATGTCTAAAATCTAAATGCACATTATTATACATTTATAATTATTTTTATATTTTATTTACTATCTTTATTTTAATGCATTTAGAAAATAATTAATAATTAATATAATATTGACGCTCTATTCACGCTCTCAATTTTGAGTTCTTCAAAAATCGACGCTCTTACGCTCTCGCTCCCGCTCCCGCTCTCGCTCTCGCTCCACGCTCTGGTTACCTAAGTCCAAGGACATCCAGATTCCAGAGTAATGTTTGTCAAAGCGTTTGGGCAAGCAGCAAGACGAGGAGGCGAGAGAATCAGCACTCAACCTAAGAGGAATGTAAGAGTCATTGCTGATGCTCAACAACTCAATACTCTCTCTGGCAATCAAATTTCTCGTTGGTATCCAGTAAACTTAAATCAGGACTGGAGCGTCTACTTGAAAAAAAAGAAAAAAAAAAGGAAAAAAAGCAAAACTGCTCTAGTATGACGAGCAATTTGCCTGACTGTCCGTTATAAACAGCACAGCCCCAAGGCCACAGAGAACAGCCCAATCTCGGCAATTATAAAACTCCAAACCAACCTCTGAAGAATCTTCCAAAAATAACGTCCATTTTTATTATTATTATTTTTACCAAATAATTGAATGATGGGATGGCTAAAGAGTCCCACAGAACATAGCGTGGACTCCACCACACCATGCACAAAACACCATCCCCCAATATTTGTGTTGGTTGTGGTGAGCAGAAAACAGCTAAAGGCAGAGTGTCAACACATACCATACCAGCCTGTTCCTCACTCTCAGCTCCTATTTTAATTTCCGCCCAAATTACCGTGGAAAGCACATCTCCCTCTCTGATTGATTCCATTCTCCAACTCTTTCTTGTTCCTATATCTCTCCTTCCCCTCCAAAAACCCCAAACTTGTCCTCTCGCCCTCTTGCTTCCTTAACCTCTTATCTTACAACAACACAACCAAATCAATGGATCCGTGCCCGTTCGTGCGGATCCTGGTCGGGAACTTAGCCCTGAAGCTTCCCCGCTCCCCCTCCGCCGCTTGCGAATCCTCTTCTTCCAATTGCCTGGCCAAGGTCAGGTTCAAGGGCTTCCCCACTCAGGTGGCCACTATCCCCATCGTACAGGAACACGACGATAACCACCAAAACTCTCAGCACCATCGCCCCCGCCACTCCTCGCTGCAGTCTTCCTCTTCGTCGGCCTCCTCCTCCAACCCCAACCCCAATTCCAGTTCCTCTACTCACTCGCTGGCAGCCTGCTTCAATCTCGACAAATCCCAGATCGATAAGTTCCTCCAATCTAAGAAACCCAAGAGTTTGAACATCGAGATTTACGCCGGTGACGACGGAGGAGGGCCTTCTTCCTCAGCTGCCGCCTGCTGTTGTTCAAGCCGGAAGCTCATGGGGACTGTCGTCGTTCCGCTTGACCTCCGGAAGGCAGAGTTTCGGCCTTCTGTTATGCATAACGGCTGGGTGCCCATTGGGGGAAGGAAGAAAGGAGACGAACCAGCGCACTTCTTCCTCAATGTTCGGGTTGAGCCCGAACCCAGATATGTCTTCCAGTTCGAATCCGACCCGGTCTGTAGCCCTCAGATTTTCCAGGTTCAGGGCAGCGTCAAGCAGGCCGTCTTCACTTGCAAATTCAATTTGAGAAACCAGGGAGATCGCAGCAGCCTCTCACGGTAGGTCCCCGATTCTTGTTTTGGTTGCTGGGAAGCGCAGCGACTATGTGGGAGAAAGTTTAATTATCCGGATGGATCACTAATTTCTTTCTTGTTTTGTTCAGGCCGGACTCGAGCGCCCCAACAGGTTGCCTGCGGTCCATCACAGGAGGCGGCGACGGTGGGAGCCAGAGTAATCAATTCACGAAAGATCGCAAGGGGTGGACAATCACAATCCACGACCTCTCTGGCTCGCCGGTGGCGATGGCATCGATGGTAACCCCGTTCGTTCCTTCCCCTGGTTCCGACCGGGTCAGCCGATCAAACCCGGGAGCCTGGTTGATTCTCCGGCCGTCTTCAGGCACATGGAAATCCTGGGGGCGACTGGAGGCGTGGCGAGAAGGCCGCAAAGGTCTCGGGTACCGCTTCGACCTCCTCCACGACGGAATCACCGCCACTCCCACCACCTCCACGCTCGTCAATTCGGTGGTGAGCACCAAAGGGCGGGGGAAATTCGCCATCGACATGACGGGAACCGCCGCTACCCCGGCCTGCAGCCCGCATAGCAGCTGCGACTTCGGGTCGGGATCCGGATCGTGGTCTGGGTCAGAGTTCGGGTTGGGGATGCTGAGCCAGCCGATCTACAAGGGCTTCGTTATGTCCTCGACGGTGGAAGGGAAGGGCGGCCAGCCGGAGGTGGAGATAGGGATCCAACACGTGAACTGCACGGAGGATGCGGCGGTGTTTGTTGCGCTGGCGGCAGCGGTGGATCTGAGCAAAGAAGCGTGCCGGTCGTTCCCTCGGCGGCTAAGGAAAGGGTTGCAGCAGCAGGCTTAGTCTTTTGTCGTATAACGCTCAATGGGTCCGTCGTTTTGGGTTGGAGGCTTTTGCGCTACAACTAAAACTAACAGCGGAATGTGAGCTGGATGGTACATGTACAGTGAGGAATGACCACATAAACTCTCTTCTTTTTTGGTTTGTTATTAAAGTTTTGGTGAATAATTTATTTGTAAATTCCCAGTTCTGGATGATTATGTGGTTGAATGAGAATCCTATGCAATTCAGGTGGTTGATGGTAACTGGTCACTTTGTGCGGCCATGAGGTGGCAAATTGACGCTAGAGAAAAGTATAAGAAACGAAAAACAGCTCACACGCACTAATTGCTGAGTATTTTACAATAATATTCACTAAGGTTAAATTATTTACAAATTTATTCACCATCCCGTCGTCTTATGTTCAAATTTAGCCATCTATATGCATTTTTTAGCAACATAACCAAAAACTTAGTGATATAGCCGGATTTTTTCGCTAAAATCGACCACTTTATGTTACCCATACTTTTAGTTATATTTTGTGTAACACGTTAGGCGAATCTTACATTGATAAAGCACGATAGAGATTTATGGTTCATAAGTAAGAATCTGGCCTTAATCGACAAGACGCATTTTGGGGTGAAATGGAAGAGTTCTTGTGAGAACTCCAAAGTTAAACGTGCTCGGTTTGGAGTACAACAAGGATTGGTGACCTTATGGGAAGTCACATTGAATTGCACCCCAACTCGAAAACCGTAAAGGTCTGGGCCCAAAGCGGACAATATCTTCGTTGGGAAAAGGTCTGGGATGTTATAAGTGGTATCAGAGCCTTTCCGCGTCCCTCTTGAACAATGATGGGGCAAACCTCAACGAGGACGTTGAGTCCAAATGGGGTGTATGTAATACCTTAGGCGAATCCCACTTCAACAAAGCACGGGAGAGATCCATGATTCATAAGTAAGAAATCGACTTTAACTGACAAGACGCGTTTTAGGGTGAACTTGAGGAGTTCTTGTGAGAACTTCAAAGTTAAACGTGCTCAATGTGGAGTACAACAAGGATGGGTGACTTTATGGGAAGTCACCTTGAATTGCACTCGAACTCGAAAACCGTGAGGGTCTAGGTGCAAAGCGGACAATATCTTCGTCGGAAAAAGGTCCGGGATGTTACAAGTTGTATCAGAGCCTATTCGTGTCCCTGTTGAACGATGGTGGGGCAAACCGCAACGAGGGCGTTGAGTCCCAATGGGGAGGGGTGTATGTAACACCTTAGGAATATCTCACATCGACAAAGCACGAGAGAGATCCATGGTTCATAAGTAAGAAACCAGCCTTAACCGACAATACGCGTTTTAGGGTGAACTGGAGGAGTTCTTGTGAGAACTCCGAAGTTAAACGTGCTCAGCGTGGAGTACAACAATGATGGGTGACCTTATGGAAAGTCACCTTTAATTGCACCCCAAGTCGAAATCCGTGAGGGTCTAGGCCCAAAGCGGACAAAATCTTTGTTAGAAAAAGGTTCGGGATGTTACACTTACTCTTCCACTCAAATGCTAACAACTCGTTTGGTACCAAATGAATCGAAAATTCTTTTCATTTTAAAATTAATTAATGTATAGAATTCATTGTCAAATGCATTCTTGTGTTTGGGATATGTGCCTCATGCCCGGATAGAGCCTAAAACCACATAAAAATCCCAAAAGGAGTGGATCCGAAAGCCAGCCCAGTACATCCGTTTGTAGGACCTTAAGGCCCTGAAGCGAATGTCGGAGACGCCTAACATGACATTCAATGCAGAACAATGTAAAAGACGAGAAGTATAAATAAGACTCTTTGACCTCATTTATGGTAATTTCAACCACTCACTCACTTTCTCTCAATAAGACTCTTTGATTCATGAACAAGGTGAGAACTTTTCGTTTGCCCGTTTTTGGTGACCTCGAATGTCGTTGGTGGTGGATGTCGGTATTGTTTACAACGGTCCATATGTTAATTTGCCAATAGCATTGAGATTCGCCACTTTGTGCCCTTTGATTTGCCCCAAAGCATTTTTTAGGTTGAGATATTACCTTGTGTGAAATGGTTTGCTTGGGGACAAGCAAACGTCTAAGTGTGGGGGAGTGATTCAGGCCTAATTGTACACTTTTTATCCCCGTTTTCCTTTGATGTTTGTTGCATCTGAACTCCAAAAGGGGTGGTTTTACGCTAGGTTTCTCGTGTTTCAGTGTGTTTCAGATCCTAACAGGCGAAACCAACCCCCGAGTCGAAAGTTGGAAGAAAAGGAGCAACGACCGGGCAAAGATGAGGAGACAGCAACAGTTCAGGGTCTGCCATTGGAGTTCACGGTCTCTGGGACCGTGAACTCGAGCCACAATCCGTGAACCAAGGAGCGTCCAGAGAGGGTTTTGAGGTTACTGACGCCAAGGATGTTCACGGTCGCTAAACCCAAGAAGTAAAGCGGTGCGTTTTGATCCAGCACATTGTGTTCACGGACGTGTTTTGATGTTCAAGCCGTGAACTCAGTCCGTGAACTGGGCCCGATCTTAGTATAAATAGCCAGCTGAAAGGAAGAAGAAAAAGAGAGACCTAGTGTGAGAAACTACTTCTTCTTTAGATTTTTAGAGTGAGAAAGTGACGAACCGAAGAAGAGGAGAAGTTAGGGTTTCATCTCCAAGAAAGGATTTGAGAATTCCTCCCCCCCCCCCCCAAAGGAGAATCTCTTCAACACAAGGAGCAAGGATTGCATCTTCTTGATGATTTTCCTTTCCCTCTCTTGTATTTTCCCTTCTCCTATAATGGAGTAGTCCCTTCTTTCACTTGAGTGTTTGTAAACCCTAGCTACAATTATGTGAATGCTTGTATGAATTGAATGATTTTGTGTGTCGTTGTGTTTAATGTGAATGTGGAGGTATTATTTATGAATGATTGTGTTGTGTGAAAGCCTATCAATATAATTTCCATTCTAACCTAGGTAGAGAGAAAACCCCCTTCCTTTCTTTGAAAGAGGCTTGAATGCTTGGTTTTCTTGGGTAATTCGTTGCCTCCTAATTAGGTTAATGCAGGGCAAACCTCCCATTTCGTATTAGCACTTAAGGTTTGGTTGTGGCCTTGTGGGTGGTCGTCCGAACTTCAATTTGAGGGTGAAATCTAACCTTTCCTTAGTCAATAGGTTGAGAGGGTCGCATTAGCAGCTTGGATCGTATCCCATTTCCTTAACCTATAAACTAAGAGGGTCGCTTTGGCTACTTGTTGGACAACCATTTCTTAGTCAATAGGTTGAGAGGGTCGCATTAGCGGTTTGGATCATATCCCATTTCCTCAACCTAGAGACTAAGAGGGTAGCTTTAACTACTTGTTGGACAACCATTCCTTAGTCAATAGGTCGAGAGGGTCGCATTAGTGGTTTGGATCGTATCTCATTTCCTTGACCTATGGACTAAGAGGATAGCCTTGGCTACTTGTTAGACTTCCCTACGGTTTATAACCCCCTAACCATGCACGGTCGTTTGATTAATCCAGTCGTAATTGGTAGCTAGGGGGGAGCAACACCCGGGTGAAGCCTTCTCAATTAGTGTCAAATCCATTTTACCTTTGCAAAGTAATTTAGCTTTAGACCTTTGTTTTCACCAAAACTAATTCGATAGATAATGTTTTAAATAATCGAAGTAGTGGTACATGGACCAGCCCGGGTCGATATTTAAACATACTTGCCGTATATTACACCTATCTAAGGTTTATACTTGGGCCTTAGGTGAGATTTCATTGTGATAGTCAGAGCGAGTCAACGACCGGATTGCTGTGGCGGAGGATGAAGAGGGAGAAGAGCAATGGTGGTTTTTCTTTTGTGTGACACTTTCGAGGCTAATGGCGGCTTCTTGGACGACGAACTCTTCCATTTTGGTGATGAAGCTTGCGTTGCTGCCGCCTTTACTCATGATCGAGGTCTATGGCCATGGCGGATGGGGGAGACCCAACACAGAGGAGGAGAGAGGAGAAAAAAGTGGAGAGAGAAAGATGGAAAGAAAAGGTTGAGAAAAACGCAAATAGATAATGAAAAGGCAAAAAAAGGATTAGTTAATTATTTTCTAATTTTTCTATTAGTTTTTTAATATGATAATAATTTTAAAATATTGTGCATTATTACTTTGCACCCTTCTACTTATTTGCACCCTCCTCAAATTTGTTTCCCCTACAATTTGCACCCACTTATTGCCAAACATAGCATAACAGAATTTGCATCATCAGAAATTATCATACTTCAACATCAAACAAGTGATATGCAGATTTATCATTCTTCAATTGTTGATTTTTGAAATAATTAGGAAAGCAAAATTAGTTCCCCTGCAAGTGAATAAAAATTTAACTATTTGTTCCTTAATCAATGTTCAAATCAAGAAGGACAATTGACAGTACTACTATCAACCAACACTTCTGGTTGCTATTGAATTGCTATGTATAGAGGTATTCAGAGGGGTTAGGCCTTAGGAATGAAGAATACGATATCAATATCCTGTCTGTCTCCATAATTATGCTTTGGAGTTTTGCTCGAACCCAATCCAAATACAGTAATTAAGACAAATTCTATCCGTTGATCGGTTCATGGTTTGGGCGCATACCCGAACTAATGAGTTTTTCGCCAAGCCTAATTTGATAGAAATCAGGAAGATATGAATATGAGAAATAAAAATGGGATAAGGCACTCTGCCCAAAAACATCCATGGGAAGTATGAGATTTTGAAGAAATCCAACATTTTGTTCTGGTTGAAAGGAAGAGATGGAATAAATTAGTTTATTTTTCCTTACAATGGGAAAGTCCAAATAACAGGTAGGAAAATAAGTTTGACGATAAAGCCAAATTGAAATTCAATATCAATCATTGTTAATCCATCAAAAACCAAAAATTCTCTCGGCCAACTGTTGATAATGCGGTTGAGGGTAGCAGTTGCCTTAGCTATCTCTTCGTTGGCTATCACCGGAAACAACTAATATTCTTTTGTCTCGTTTTGTTTGGTCCTTCTTTGATCCGAACATCGAACTTCTGATGCATGCTAGCTAGGGCTGGGCATGCGGGCGGATCATCCGCGGGTTTGAGCCGACCCACCCGCATTTGACCCGAATTTCATTAAGTGGGTGGGTCTGTGGGTGGGTGACGGATTGCGCTCGGAGCCATCCGCCGGGTGGTGGGTGGGTTGTGGGTGAGTGTGCGGGTGACCCGCTCAACCCAACATCAAAAAGATCAAAGTCGTTGACGCTAGAGAGAGGAGAGTGGAGACGTTAGATATAAACTCGGACTGCTCCTGGAGTTTGAACCTCAAAGCCAACCTTCCAAATAGAGATCTCCTCTTCTTCCCTTTACTTTTCCCTCTAATTCTTGTGCCTAGATCATCGCTCTTTCCTTTGTGGAATTATTTTTCTTAGTTCCTTGCACCTAATAATCGTCTCAATCTGTAGAAAACTCTTTCATAATAGAATTTCTATCCAATTTAAGAACTAATTCGACATTTTTCGCCATATTTCAACTTCTTGTTTCCCTCGATGATTCTCTTCACCTATTATCATGTCAAGTTAACTCCTTTATATTATATACATTGTGATGTGGATGAACCCACAAACCCACCCGCATCATCCACCATCCGCCCGACCCAACCCGAGACTAAATGTGGGTGGGTGGTGGGTTAAAAATGATCAATCCGTTTAAGCGCGGGTGGGTGCATTTTATGGTCAAAATCCACCCGACCCACCCAATGCCCACCCCTAATGCTAGCCTTTCATTCTTTGTTCTTTCCCCTAAAGGAAAAAGGTGTAATTCCGCGCTAATTCGGCACAGGTTATATGAATAACGTTAGGTTATGTAACATTTGTTCCCCAATAAATTCGCGCTAATTCGGCACAGGTTACGCCGTTACGTGAATAACTTCGAAAAAGTTAATATGCTAACTTGAAGATTCGTTAGCAGATACTAACTGATATTCAAAATACATGAACTAGTATCCAAGTACTAAAGTATCTAGAGAGTACACACTAGTATGCAAGGTTTGCTAACTAATATCCACCATGAATCAACTATTATCCCAAATTCACAAAATAATATCTAGACAACACATAATAGTATCCATACAACACATAATTAATATCCAGATAACACATAAGAGTATCCAGATAACACATAAGAGTATCCATATTGAATACTAGTTGGTATGATTGTGGATATTAGTTGGTAATTGATTGGCTGAATACTAGTTGGTTTGATTGTAGATATTAGTTGGTAAAATAAGCAGACTTGGATACTAATTCATACATTTTGGATATTAGTTAGTATACACTAACAACTTATGCAGTTAGCAGAATTATAAATTGGTGTTCGGTCTTATAAATTATATAAATATTACTGAAAAATGAATTGGAATTAATATTTGAACCGATCAGACCGAACCAAATCGAACAAAATAATATGATAATAAGATATCTTTCACTATTGAAACATGGTTCTCATAATGTGATACGGGTTGTACAAAACCAGTCCATTGCACAAGTCAAATCATAGAAAATCCCTACAAAGACCTTAGGAGTCATAGTGCGCTTCGTACAAGACCCAAAGTGATCATAGTGCACTTCCTACCAGAATCGTAGATAGAGTTATAGGGTAAATATCACATTTGGTCACTGAGATTACTAAATCATGTCATGTTTAGTCATTAGAAAAAATTAATATCCATTTTGGTCACTCGAATTAATGAAACATGTCACATTTAGTCACTCTCCCGTTAGTTTTCGTCCAACTCCATAAACGGACTTGGACGGAGGCTAACGGAGAGTGACTAAATGTAACATGTTTCAGTAATTCGAATGACATTCATAAAAAAAAAAGTAAATCGAGTGACCGGAGTTGGACGGAGGCGAACGAGAGAGTGACTAAATGTGACATGTTTTAGGAATTCGAGTAACCAAAATTGATATTAATTTTTCTAGCGACTAAACATAACACGATTTAGTAATTCCAGTGACCAAACATGGTATTTACCCTAGAGTTATACATAATTATGCATCATCCATTTTCCTCAACTTTGCAGGCTCAAAATAGGGTGCATAACTTTAAGGTGTTTAACACGAGTAACCAAATATGGACCCTTCTTTTAAGTGGCTGCAGATCTAATGATTGTAAACGAGCCACCCACATCGACATACGTAAGCAAAAATGATGCAGGTCATAGGCTGATTTTCCTGCATTCGGTCGACCTCTTACTGTATTTGGTCGACCTCGAAACCAACACTCTTGATCCTCATTTTGCGTCGAAGGGGGATGGGTAAATGGATAGAACACTTTACTCGTCTATTTCGTTGACCTCTTTCTGTACATGGTCGACCATTTTCGTAATGACCACCATCAAGTGGTCGACCTACTTACCTTTACGGTCCACCATTTTACTTCTAACTCCAATGAATAGGGCGAGCGATATTTTATTGTGGCCGACCAGTAATGTCTCAACTTAGCTGAAAACTGTCAACCACTACATTTTTAAGGTCGACCGTGATAAGTCATTTGAGTGCCCACATTAGTGTATTCGATCAACCTTAGTCAGGAATAGATCGACCGAAAAGTGCAAGTTACGGTGACTGGCAAGACACCATAGGCGCACCCAAAAATTTAATGCTAAACTTATTGCAAATATAAAATATAATTTACTCAAGTAAATATTACTTCTTTCACGTAAATAATATTATTTGATATTTATTCTTTCTCGCTAATATCTACAATATAATGAACTATCTTTTCTTTTTTCTCAACAAAGTCTATTATTTCTATCACCGAATGTACTCTATCCACTACATAATATTGAAAACAAAAAACTTAATGGTAATATATTTATAAATGTGAAACACAATTTTTGCTCTACTTAAAACAAAACAACTTCCTCAAATATTTTTCACACTATTTTAGTTCTTACTACATATTACATTACATGCACAGATGTAGTTTTCTTTAATTAATCACTTATACTTTTAAAGTTAATCTGAATGGGGTTGGAAACAATTGTTTGCTTTCTGTGGGAGTTAACAAAATAAATGTTTATATTTTGCTCGGGGTATGCTTATGATGATTTGGTCAAACTGCAAGTAAAATTTATTTGGAGTCTTATGGAAAATTTTGATCTACCTCGATAAGGTCGACCAATATAGTTATAATATGTGATATGCTTTCTATAGCTTATAACTATCGTTCACATTCATCCTCGATCGTTTCAAAGAAACATGCCTATATATAGAAATTTGTTAACCTGTATTCTATGTGGCAGATGAAGGTCTATTATATCGGAGGATCAAATGCTCGATCTTATGGTTGTTCAACTCGGCAAACTTGATGTGAAGATTGACCTTTTAATTAGCATAATAGTTTTCTTCTTATTATTGATAAGTAACGAATAGATAAAAATAAAAAGTAATAACCTAAAACTAAAAATAGGATGAGGATTCTGCCAAAGAAATAAAAGATAAAAGCCCAACCTTTGTAGCATTACGGCCTCACGCATTAGTGGAATAAATAAAAGAGCTTCAAAGCAAAAAAGGTATAAAGAAGTTTGTAGTCTTCCGTGAGATGCGCTCAAGGCTGCAATTCATGCTTTAACCTACTCCTCGCACAACATCTCCTTATATGTGTGGGTAGATATGTTTGTTTAATAAAAAATCTGATACAAAACCTTTTTGTAAAATCCAACAGTGATCAATATATTATTCATTTTGGGTCTATTCTGCTTGGTTTTGATTTTGAGTGGATCATGATGTGATGTGGGATTTACCATACCAAGTTATAAAAATCGGTTATCAACTAATGCTTCTCCAACCAAAGCCAAGTATAACCTAGACCGGCGATGTAGTAAAGGGTTGACTCATGATGTCGTATTCCATGGAGTCATGGATCTACTGCTACTTCAAAACTAATTCACTATCTAGCGTAACGATAATTGGGGGTGTTATAAACTAATGGAGCAACTTTCAGGGATTTGGGCTCGAGTGTAGGAAAGGTACTTGGGTCTAGCTTCCCTCTAATCTTAGATAGAGTTGGGCTTGTATATAAGTGTGATGTTCTTTCCCTTTATGATTTCGAATTCCTCTTATATCACTACTAGGGAAATGGTCATGTCACTTACCAATCCTAGTCGGCTTCACGGTTCAATGGTCATGCAACCGAGAAATCCCTAGGGTAGTAAGATTGGATTCCTATGAGGGTAAACCCAAGGACAAACACAACTTCGAATCAATAATCATGCATTTCAAATCGTGTCTCAATTGATATGTGTTCTTGAATTGAGCTAAGGGGATGGTCACCTCAACCTAGGGCAAGAACTAGCACTACCCACTTGTAGTGAAGCAAAGTAATGACATCATTCAATATCAATTGATCATAAATAGTGGGAGAGAATTCATACATTCATATTAAAAAACCTAATCATCCATCTAAAGGTAGGGGTTCTAACCCCAAGCATAAAGGGGATTACCCCATGGAAGAAGAGGAGAAAACAACAAGAAAACAGGAGGAAACCCTTGTCTTCATGAACCCTAGCTGGAGGCTAGCCTTCAATCTTCAAGACAACTCCCATTCTTCAATGGAATCCTAAAATATCTCTAAAGATCAGCCCTCTCTCTCTGTTTCATTTGGAGGAACCCAAAACCCTAAATTTTCCCTTCAAGTCGGCTCTCCTTTGTCAAGTGCATAAATCAGGGTATTTATAGTGTCCTAGCAATGGTCATGACCTCGCGGACGTGACCCGATGGTCATGGTCTTGAGTAGGTTGTAACCAGCCTGGAACGGTACAAAATCACCTAAAACTATGCATTTTCACTTCGTCTTCAAGTTCCAAGATTGCAGCCTCCTTCGTGAGATCACCACCACAATATTTGGTGTCACGGGCGTGATCTTTTTCGTGGTAAAAAACACCATGGCTGCGATCCAAGTGTCAAAACCCTCTGCATTCCTGTGCTTTTACCTCCATTCTTGCTTCTATGCTTCCCAATCGTGCTCGGATGAACTCCAATTGATTCCCAATCAATCTTAGATGGCTTTAAGTCATGCAACTTCATCAAACACAATAGAAAAGCATAAAATATGACATAGTGGGGTCGATTTCCCCATGAACACCTTCATATCATGCTAACCCACGCCAAAATGGATGTTTTGCAAATATGAACAAATATAGGCCTAAACTAGCTTGATATGTGGCCTAGACAAAATGATTTAGCACGCAAATGCCACGAGAATGAGGGCTAAATAACACATATTTTAGGTGTTATCATGATGAATTCTTAAGAGGTCGCCCATTATGGTACCGCTTCATACTAAGTACACTAAACTCTATAATTTTTACAAGAACCTTATTCAAAAATCCAAATCTTTTCTGATCAAGATATTGTCCATTTTGGATTGTTCCTTATGAAGCATAGATCTTTCTCCTGCTTTCTCAATGTACGGATTTTCCTATGATGTTAAATAGATCGCCTTTGGGACTCAATGTCCTAGTTGTGGTTTGTCCCCACCACAATCCTAGATCGACATAGAAAGGCTTTTATTGTAACGACCCGCTCTTTTTCAAAAACCAAACCATAACTCAAACCAAAAACCGTTTACTCCGGAGCAACCCAAAAAACTTTTTAAAATAAATAAACCGACAATGTTTAAGAATTTCAAAAAAAAAAAAAAAAAACTGAACACTTGGGCAATTGACAATCCCAATACTTAAAATGTATGAACTCAGAATCTCCAGTTTACACTCCTAACCATGTAACAAAGAAATTAAACTATTCTAACTCTGACTCTTCACTAGTTCCTTGACTTCTCATCAATGCTAGTGCAGCTACTCGCCTCGCCTTGCCTCTTCTCGAAGTCCACCTCTGCTAACCCTTCCTCGACCTGGTGAGTGAGAAGGGGCCAGTCTCTTCGTTACTTCCTAAGGTCTTCTCCCTAAGAAACTCCTTACTAAACACGTTATCAGGGTTCTTAGCTTAGACAAAAGCCGTTCTCGCTTTCATCCTTTATACTTTGTTATCAAATAGTCTATAAGAGATCTCTACTCCTATCTTAACTTTAGAATTTCCTTACTTATATTCCTTAGTCCGTAGATCCTTAATCCAAAGACCCCAAAACACTAGGGACCACCATATGCATCGCCGTCCGGTGTCCTACCCTAGTATGCCAACCGCGTTATGTCTCGCCGTCCGGTTGCATACCCAAAATCGGCAATGGCACTGCGTTACGTCTCGCCGTCCGGTTCCATGCCCGGTCAACTACTGCGTTACGTCTCGCCGTCTAGTAGTGACCCCAACATACTCGATCAACTGCTGCGTTACGTCTCGCCGTCCAGTAGTGGCCCGACCATCTACCGCATCTAGTAGTGGCCCAACCGCCCAGGGGTTCATCTTACCATTAACCATACATAATACAACCATACATCCATACATTCATACATAGCACAACGCGTGCCTCCACCCTTAAGTAGGCGGTTGGATGCCTCACACACATATCGCGCATTACTCAAAATTAACTAATTAATAGCTTGAAACAAAAGACATAAATTAAAAGACCCACGACTGAGATAGTCCCCCTTTACACTCACCTTGAAAAGATGACTTCTCGATTCCTTTCTTGAAGAAATCCCTCCTTAGCCGAATTATCTCGGGAAACCTACTAATAAGAATCCATTTTCTTAGACGAACTTTCTCGATTTAAAACTTGCTCCTTCACACTCGTGTCTTGGTCTTCAATGTTGCTTTCGGGAAGGGGAAAGTGATGGGAGTCATCAATGCAACCTTCTTGTTCATCCTCACCACGGGAGCTCTCCGGGGTGAGTTCTTCTTGCTCCACACGGTTGTCATTGATCGCTCCTTCAACCTCCTCTTTCTCCTCCAATAATGATAGGAGATAGCTCGTGCCACTTTCTCTTCTAGTGTCAAACCAGGAGAGGGAGTGGTTGGAAATCCATGCCGCAACTCGTTTTTCTAAATTTCTAATGGCTCGCCTCTTTGACTTCCTCTCTTTCTTCCAATGGTAGGAGACGATGGTGAGCAAGTTGTGCACATGCTTGCTCGATAAACTCTCATCGCCTCTTCATGCCTTGAAGGAGCTACTCCGCCTCCTAAAGAAAGGTTGAGTCGGTAGGGCCGACTATGGGTAGATCCAAATTGTAGCATCCTTCGTCGGTACCCCGGGAAAATTGCTCCACCATGAGCTCCCAGTTTATCTTTGGCTCCGATTGTGGAGTGGCACATGGCATTGATGATTGGCCCATGAAGGCCTCCATGGCCAACTCCACCTTGGATTTCTCCTCGGGTTATGGAGGGAAATATTCTTGATATGGGGAAGCCTCTTCATACCCCCAATGGTATGGTTGTTCTTCTTGGAAGGGGGGTTGGCAATAGAACCCGGAACCTTGGCTTCCCCCTTCTTCTCCACTCCATGAAGCTCCAGGGTACCCCCATTCGGGTGGTTATGGATACCCCCACCTATTGTAGAAGCCATTTGGATCCCCCCTTCTTCTTCACAAAAAGAAAATCAAACAAACACAAGCAACCCTTCAAGACGAAGTGTGGATAAACAAAACACAACACAACACGAAACATAAAACACAAACAAAAAGGCAAGATTTAAAATGCTAGAGTAACACTAAGCGACCTAGATAACGGACTGTAAGGTCCCCGGCAATGGCGCCAAAAATTTGACTCGCACGGAACTACACCACAAATTAATCCCAACTAGAGCCCAAGTTTTTAAACTCTAGCCGGGTGCAGCATAGAGAAAGTATTTAAATTGTCAACCGGGCCGGTCCATGTACCCCTACTTCAATTGCTTAGGTTGTTATCTAGTAAGCAACTTTTGGGCTTAAAACTAATGGAACTACAAACTAAACAAGCAAAGAAAAGTAAATAAAGGAAATTTCTAAGTAAGGGAGCTTCACCCAGGAGTTGCTTCCCCCTAACTAGCTACCATGACTCGTTGGATTGAATGGAGTCGTGTGGCGTAGGTGGTTTTGAATCACGGGGGTGAGGAACTAGTGATCAATCTGTCACAGAATCAATTCACTAGCGATTGATTTGTCACAGGATCGATCCACTCACCAAGTCTAGGAGAACCACTAGGAGAAGCAACTAGTGATCCATTTGTCACATGATGGACTAGCTAGAGATCAATCTGTCAGAGGATTGATCCTCTCACTCCGTCTCTAGTGGTTTCCTAGGTCTCTCCCTCAAACCGGAGTTTGAGCGGCTTAATCACAACCAACCTAGATTCAAACTGGTAACCGCAAACTGCAGAGGGATGCAAATATGGTTGTAGACCACAATCCCGATTGCTAAACCGTGGTAAAAATTAAAGGCCGTGTCACTCGACCCTCTCGGTTTAGGCAATCGGTAGTTGACTTACTCCCTCACTCAACTCAAAGGTTGGATGGCTTAATCGCGATTAACCGATTTTCTTAATTCAACCTTGAGGGTTTCCCTAAATTAACCTAGAGCACGTGAGCTTCATCTTTTGTCCATTCTTGCTTCGTTTTTGCCCACTTTCGTTCAACTTTCAATCCCTGAGCTAATTTCACCAAATTAGATCTAAAGCATGCTAAAACATGCACAAACCTCGTGACTCGCCACGGATACACCATGATTTAAATCCCAACTAGAGCTCAAGCATAAACTCTAGCCGGGTGCAATATAGGGCAAGTATGTTTTAATTGTCGAACCCGGGCTATGTACCCCTACTTCAATCGCTTAGTTTGTTATCTAGCAAACGATTTTGGGTTTAAAACTAAAAAAGTACAAATGAAAACAAGCAAGTAAATTGAGGTTGTCACAATGAGAGAAGAGTTCACCCGAGTATTGCTCCCCTTAGCTACATATCAAGATCGGCCAAATTGAATGCAGATGTGTGGAGGTGTGTGAATACACCATAGGAAGGCACAAAAAGTTAAGAAAACCTCACTCTCTTGATCAATCGGTTAAGAAAAACAATTAAGCTAGGAACCTTAGCTCTCTCAATCAATAGATTAAGAATTGCTACAATAAACTAGGTAGTCTAGCTCTCTTAACCTTTCGGCTAAGGATTGCAAACAATAAGCCAAGATTCCTAGCTCTCTTAACCGATAAAACTAAGGGTTGCAAGACCAATCCCTTGGAATTTAATCCGGAAGGCAAAGTAGCACCCAAGCTAAAGTGATAAATCGAAGTTTGAGATTTGCCTTAATTTTCCCTAGGTAAGTGATTCAATTGGCCAAGGAATCCAGCTTATCAAAGCCTCCTGACAAAAAGGAGAATTCCCTCTACCTACCAAGCATACACGGTGGCGCGACGGCGGACATGGGAGGAGAAAAGGAAGCAACGACATGATTGTTTAACGCAATTACAGAAAGCAACCGGAATTGAGGTAAGGACCTCTTCAATAAAACTCGTTGATGATGGTGTTTTTTTCATGTGAACCACGAAATTAAAGGAGGGGTTTGGCTTTTGTCGATGGAATTGAGGGGAGGCTCTGGTTGTTGGCGTTTATTTTGATGCATGGGAGAGCATGATATGCTTATGTGTAATTACCAGGGAGGTTTAAGGGTGGGTATCGTACCCGAGAGAAAGAGGAGTCAAGTGATGGCTGAACCCATTTATATAAGGGAAATAGAAGGGGTGCACGATGTTAAATGAATAACTAATAACCTGATGGGTCATAGATGATGGAAAATTAGGCAAGTAAGGCAAGTTCAGTGGACAATGACGTGGTGATGCTTTATATTGAAAGGAAGAATTAATTGGAATGAACAATTTGGACATGGGAATTTCTAGTCGCTAGTAGCTTAGTCACTGCTTAGGAAATAGTTAAAATGCCACGATGTCTTGATTGCACAGACGTGGAAAGAAGTTGAATACAAGTTAACGAGAAGACTTGCGGGTAGATGGTTAATTCCAACCGAATCGACTTAACATAAGGTGAGTGTAAAGGAGGTAAATTCTATGCCTTACGACATTTAAGTTTTTGAGATCTGGCTGTATGTGTCGTAATTGTCTTTATATGCTTATATGATGTCATATGATTTGTGTGAGTTATGCTTTCAGTTTTAATGTTGTTGTGTGTTTTACTTACAAGTAAGTTTAAGTTCAATAAACAAGTTTCTTTTAAGAAGTTCTTCACCTTCAAGAAGGTGAAATAGTTTTAAGTGTTTTTAGTCACTAGCGCCAGTCCGTTGCCTTCAAGTATAGCTGGAGATCATTTTGAGATTTTAAGTATTGAGTTTGCCCATGTGTTAGGGCGTTGCTTTAAACTACAAGTGTGTGTTTTCAGCATTTTATTTATGAAAAAAAATTTCCGCTGCAATTTAAGATTTGAGTATTTTATTTATCAACGACATTTTAATAAAAGTAGTACCCGGCCGGGTTAGGTGTTACACAAAGGGACTCAACTTGGAGTTAGATTGCAAACCTAGACACTAGTTCTCAAAGGGTAAGCCACCCATGAGCCGAGATGTAAAGCAATATGCTGAGCTCGGTTAACAAAACATCACATGAACATTTCTTTGAAGGTTGAAGACAAATTAATAAGGGCCGAAGCCCATATCATAAAACACTTGGGCTCTAGTAAAAAGTCAAGCCCAACACTTTAATCGAGACAATGAGTTCTTTATCTAGTGTTTATTTATTTTATTTTATAAGATGATTTATGTACAACACGTGTTCTAAAGTCGGGAGGCAATCCAACATTGGTTTGTATATCTCTGCCCTTTTTTCACTTTTGTGTAACGCCAGTTTGAGTTGTTTGTGTGAGTTTAGAGTTGGATCTGTGCCCGTGGTTGTCTTGATTTTGTCATTGAATGTGTTGTGTTTGAGTGTCGAGCACGAACGAGTCAATCGAGGGTCAAAAAATGGTCAAGTATTACAAATGTCACGATTTTATTGTTGATGTCACGTTACGGTTTCAAACCGTGACATTTATAACAAGCCGCGACTTGTGTTTTGATTCTAGTCATTTTGTATATGTCCACGCCTCAGTTGTGGATGTCACGGTTTGACCGTGACATTGTACAAAGTCGTGACATTCGACCCAAGTCGCACCATTTTGGAACGATGTCACGGTTGGTTGTGTATGTCATGGTTTCAACCATGACTTACTACACAAAAGTGTGACTAGTGCACATATGAGTTTATAAGACCATCAACCCTATCCAACCTAAACTTATCCATAGGTTGCCGGAATCCTCTAAAACCTTGCCAAAAAGTGTATCCGCTGACTTATCCATAGGTTGCCGGAATCCTCTAAAACCTTGCCAAAAAATGTATCCGCTGACTCTTTTTTTGATGATTTCACCCACTTTAGACCACACAAATTATAACCAAATACACACCCACACTCCACTCTCCAAGGCGCACCTTCGTTTGTAATCGCATGTTGATCGGTGATGAACTTTCCGCAGGTGACGAATTAGGCAAGGGATTATTTTAATTGTGAATGGATGAATATGTTATGAGGGATTTGAAAGCTTATGGATGCCATGGTGGAAATTTTTTGCATGATTTTGCTCTTTTGAAATGCCTACAAAGTGTTTGTGAAAATGCCTAGCCTTCATACCTTTTCTACACATTGTATGTGACACGCTAAAACACAACAACAAACTAATTAGATTCTATCTATCTCAGGTTGCAGCAGAAATCAAGAAAAGTTGATCAGGCTTCAATTGACTCAATGAATCATGCATCAATCGATTATAATCAAGCAGTATATCAATCCAAACGTCATTACAATCAAGATTCCTAACACATGGAACTAGGGTTCTTCATACCCAAGTGAGAGAGAGGGTTCTACTCCATAGAGAGAGAGAGAGAGAGAGGAAAACAGAAATTAGAGCAGTCATACTCATAAAGATGGGGATAATCTTCTCTGGGATGTCGATCTTCACTCCTGGGGATGCAATCTGGGCTTCAATGGTGAGAAATCCACTCCAAATAGCTCCTAGAGTTTGTTCTTCGCACTTTCTCTCTCTAAAACTCTATTTTCTTCTCAAAAAGTCGTCTCTCTTTTCCTTTGGCTCGAATATGTCTAAAAAACCCGATTATGGGCAAAACACGGTCGAGGACACGGCCGTTTTTTGCCTCATCCCGCCCGTGTTTTGCTTCATGTAAGGCAGACACGCCCGCGTCGCTCCCAGAACGCGGTCGTGCCCCATTAGTGACACGGTCGTGTTTTTCTCCAGTGTCGCCCATGTTTTGCACCCTCAGCAGCCCTCACAAGCACGCTCTCGGCAGTAAAAACACGGCCTATGGAACACTGCTGTGTGTTTGGTCAGGGCTGCCCGTGTTTTGGCTCCAACCACACCGAACGACCTCCAAACGACTTGAAACTTGTTCCTAGCCTTTCCTTCGACGCTTGGGACCTGAAATGTGACAAAATAGCACAACCCAGCGTAAAATAGGCTTAAGGTACTCGATTGGGTCCGCAAACGGATAAGAAATAAGGGTGCAAATACATCGTTATCAAATCCCCCCCACACTTAACCGTTTGCTTGTCCCCAAGAAAACCTAGTTAGACACAAGGTGCTCAAAATATTTGGGACATGTCATATTGGCACAAAACACGTGAATCACACTAGCCTTTAGTCATGAACACATGAACAACCTCAACAGAACCTAGACAACCACCACAGATGACATTTGAGTGCAGCAAAATCGAGCAAAGGAAGAGTCTCCCTTCTGTTCACCAACCAACATAGACTCGACTCAACCACTTATCCAAGACAGTCCTTTCATGCATCACTCACTCTCCGGGGTAAAGAGTGTAAAGAATAAGGAAATGAATCACTCACTCTCGACCAGTGGGATCAGGACAATTTGATGCGAAAAATGCGCATGCTTATTCTCTCAATCCCTAACGTCTCTTCACCATGACGGCAGCCTCTCAATGCTAGAGTTCACATATTGGGTGACATCACTAACTAATCTGGAGGTCTTAGACATAGGTTCAAATGACTGGCTAGGGTCTTGGACACGGGGAAAAAGCCCTTTAGGTGGAGGAAGTATTCATAGCACAAGGTTTCACATTTCCAAACCCAACACATTCACAGCCAATCAAACACTTACTTTCTTTATGCCATTCTGCATCACTCAAATTATTTAGAGCACAAGAGCAAAGGAGGTCACAATAATTTTAGTATTTCTAAGCCAGACTGCTAAGAAACACTACTCAATGAGCATGATTCAGATTTTTGGTAGTGGCTCTCTTTAACTTTCATTCATTTTTTTCATTCCTTGAGAGAACCACCACCTCTGCACATTTTTCAAACAAGTGCTCAACTTTTAAGAACTACCTCCAACCCTCACGTTATTTTTACCAGAAACATCAGAGAACATGCAAAAACCACCATGTGGAACCTTCTAAGAGATGCAAAAGGGTGATTGTTCATTGTAGATCGAAAGAAAGAGAGTGACACGGCTCAAAGGGGCTGACTAGGGTGTATGCACACCAGGACAATCAATTTGGTCGTGGGCTATTCCTATGCCTCCATCATCTTAGCTAATGACAACGTGAATGCTACACATCATGGAAGAGGGATCTATCGCACAAGAAAGGAACGAGCAGGCTCAAATATCACATGGCTACCTATATGTTGTATCTCTCATTCTGATTCCCTTAACTAGATGCATAAACGACTGTCAAGAACAAGTGATCGATCCAAGTCACAGTTGGTAAGCAAACAGTTGAAAAAAACCCGAACCCTTACACAACTCTACTGCACGTCTCAGTCATCATTATAGGTTGTCTTAGTCACGATCTAGTTGCCATGCATCAATTCTAACAGCCATTTGATTCACTAATTAAACCACAATGCCACTATGATCATGCATACATCAGTACTTGGATCCCTCAAAGCTTAAGATTTGGATGATCTTACCTGGGAAGGATTCGTTGATCTCTTCCACGAAGTTGTCCACCGGAGTCACAATGCCACGCTCTCTACCAAGGTCATCGCCAGCAATCACTCACCTGGGAAGGATTCGTTGATCTCTTCCACGAAGTTGTCCACCGGAGGGGCTTCAAACCGTGAAAGATGATCTGCAGCAACGTTTTTGGCTCCTTTCTTATCCCAGATCTCGATATCAAATTCCTACAGAAGGAGGATCCAGCGGATGAGCCTAGGCTTTGCATCAGCCTTGCTCATCAGGTAGCAAATCGCGGAGTAGTCTGTGTAGACCACTACATGGGAGAGCACCAGATATGGTCGGAACTTGTCAAATGCATACACCACAGCGAGTAGCTCCTTTTCAGTGGTGCTTTAATTCTCCTGTGCATCGTTCATGGTCTTCGACGCGTAGTAAATGGGATTGAAGTGCTTCTCGCGTCTCTGTCCCAGAACAACTCCGATTGCATAGTCACTCACATCGCACATCAGCTCAAAGGGAAGAGACCAGTCAGGAGTCACCATGATGGGTGCATGAGTGAGCTTCTCTTTCAATGTCTCAAATGCAGTTGTGCACTCAGGAGTGAACTAGAATGGTGCATCCTTCTCCAGCAGCTTGGTCAGAGGCAGGGCAATCTTCAAGAAATCCTTAATAAACCGCCTGTAGAAACCTGCATGACCCAGAAAGCTGCGGATCCCCTTTATAGGAATGGGAGGAGGTAGCTTACTGATCCTCTCTATCTTCGCGCGATCCACCTCAATCCCCTGCTTAGAGATCTTGTGCCCGAGAACAATCCCCTAGCGAACCATAAAATGGCACTTCGCCCAGCTGAGTGCCAGATTAGTCTCTTCGCAACTCTTCAGGACTAGTTCAAAGTTATGGAGACAGTGAGTGAAGGAGTCTCCGTAAACCGAGAAGTCGTCTATGAAGACTTCCATGATCTCTCCTACCAGTCGTTCGAAGATCGCCAACATACATCTCTGGAAGGTCGTCGGTGCATTACATAGCCTGAATGGAATCCTCCGGTAAGCAAAAGTACCGAAGGGGCAAGTGAAGGTGGTCTTCGCCTGATCCTCTAGCGTGATAAGAATCTGGAAATAACCAGACATGCCATCCAGGAAGCAGTAGAACTCATGGCCAGCCAACCTCTCCAGCTTCTGATCAATGAAAGTTAGGGGAAAATGGTCCTTCCTGGTAGCGTCATTCAGGCGCCTGTAATAGATGCAGACTCTCCAACCAATCACGGTCTGCATCGAGATTAACTCGTTCTTCTCATTCGGGACCACAGTCATCCCACCTTTCTTCGGAACTACCTGAGTGGGACTAACCCACTTGCTATCAGATATAGCAAAGATGATTCCTGCATCCATCAACTTCACAATCTCTGCCCGGACCACTTCCTCTAAGTTAGGAGTCAATCTCCGTTGTGGCTGCCTAACTGGCTTAACCTCATCCTCCATCAGAATTCTGTGGGAGCAAAAGGATGGGCCAATGCCTCTGATGTCTGTTATCTTCCACGCCATGGCCGGGCATACTTCTTCAGCAGAGCCACCAGTCTACTCTTCTGCTCGGGTGTCAGATCCGAGTTGATAATGACCGGGATCTTATTCCCCTCCCGGAGAAATGCATACTCCAGGTGAGAGGGGAGGGGCTTAAGCTCCAACTCTGGTGGCTCCTCCAACGATGTGGCGATCTGGGGCAAGATAGGGATCGGCTTGAATGGTTTATCTTGCCCCTCGATCGCGGCTTTGTCTAGCTCCCCGAGCTACTCCTCCAGCTGCAACTCCTGCGATGCAGGTTCCCCTAGCAAAAGACAACTGATAGACCATGAATTACACATGTTTTTACCCCTATTCTTGAGCCGTTTGAGATGTTGATTCTCGTGTTTTAAGCTGATTTCACGCTAGGTTGTGCGTTTATGTCGTATTTCAGGACTTAGCGTTGGCATCGAGGCGAAGAAACGACTTTCGGGTCGAAAGGAGCAAAGTTGGGTCGAAGTGTGCTGGAGGAGAAAAATACCCGGTCATGGGCTCAAATACCCGACCGGGTATTATTTGGAGCAGACCGGGAATTTGTCGCTTCGGGCGTCTCTGAGAAGCAGAAGGGGGCCTGGGCAGTGAGCGGAAATCCCCGGTCAGGGATTCATGGGCCAGACCGGGGATATTCCCCTATTCCTCAAACGTGCGTTTTGAATATACCCGGTCGCCACCCAAAATACCCGACCGGGTATTTCGACCGGGGATCACGACTGACAGCTTCTTAAGGGAAAAGAAGGCCAAAATAGAGGGGTTTCGAGTTTTAGAGAAAGAAAGCGATTCCTAGAGAGAGAAAGCGACGAACCAGAGTTCCCAAGTGCCCTAGCTTGATCTTCATCACCATTGGAGCTCAGCTCACACTTGGAGATGTGCCGATTGACGACCAGGAGCAGATTCCCATCCTTCACAGCATGATTTCTGCATCTGAGCTTGCTTTTGCTTCTCTCTCCATGGAGTAACTTCCTCATTCATCTGGGTATGGAGAACCCTATATTTGTATGTTAGGTCTGGTTGTATGAACCCAAGTACAGATTCTTTGATATGATTATGTTCAATTGAGGTCTGATTGTTGAATGGCATGAATCCTGATCCAATTCCTGTTGTTTCTGCTTTAACCTAGAAAGAGAATATCTGCCTAGGTAGTAGGTTGATAGAGCACCCTTTATTGAAGGTAGGGAGTTGGTGACTTTAGTCGAGGAGCCAACTCACTATTCTGTACCGAATTCACTTCGGTAATGGAGGTTTTGTTCATTAGGACCTCAATCTTTTACTCCGGTGGAGGTTAGTCGCCCGCTGGAGACTCAGATTGGGAGGGTCTGGAGAACTTTAGTCGAGACTTCAGGCTGTTTAAGAACCTCCCGCAGTATAACTATCATAGAAATTGAACTTGGTAAGTTGCAATCCGGCTTAACTACAGTCTAGGGTGAACCATATCCGGGTGACCTCTCTCGTCTTGAAAAAAACCGTTTAATTGCTTTGCTTGTTTGCTTACTTGAACCTGCACTAAAGTTTCACTGCTAGATAATAAGAATTCACTGAGTATTCATCACATCTAGGACCCGGGTTGACATTAAAACCCAAACCCGCTATACTACGCTTTAGGAAGTGGTTACACTTGGCCATTTTCTAGAGTGACTGTTAGAGCGAGTCAAGTTTTTGGCGCCGTTGCCGGGGACGGCTAGGTTGTTGAAGAAAAGTGATTTCTGTTACTTTAGCATTTTCATTTTTGCATTGACTATTTGTTCCTTCCCACTTGTGCCTTCACGGGTTTGCATTGCTTGACTATGTGCAGATAGTGCATGACCCGTAGCCAGTCGGGAGGTTTACTGCCGTTGGATCTAGAGCTTGAACGCACCTGTCGCCAACTTAGGAGACAACAGTGAGCTAGAATGGCTACGGAAGAGCGCATAGACGGCCACTTGAGCAGTGATTCTGAGGAAGAGCACAAGATGGAATGCAAACACAACCCACCCTAGGGGAATCCTCTCCAGGTTCCCCCGGTGAATCAGATCTTGGGGAACAACCCCATACCCCAGGCAGATGGGGTTCATCATCATCCACCGCCGCCGGGTCCCACCTTGGAGTACTACTACACTCCACGGGTTGCTGATATCCGCCCTGGCATGCTCTACCCACCCATTCTAGCGAACAACTTCGAGATAAAGCCATGCTGGATTCAACTCATTACATCCTCTGTCCAGTTTCATGGCTTGAAGGATGAGGAGGCAAGGGTGAACCTGTCCCGTTTCCTGCAGCTGACGAACGGGTTCAAGCTGAACGGTGTCCCTGATGACGAACGGGTTCAAGCTGAACGATGTCCCTGGTGTGCACGCCATGGAGGCCAGGTCTGGGCTAGAGTGGGAGGTGGCTGAGTTAGTGCAGACATTGAAGCAGCCCAACGGTCTTATTCCGGGCAGAGGTTTGGCTGTACCTCCAGTAGCTCAATGTCAGTGGTGTGAGAGCCCGAATCATCTGGTGGAAGACTGCCAGGCTATGCGAGAGTCTTCTTCCCCCCAAGAGCAGGTGAACTTCATCGCCAATGCTTGGTGCCTTGACACATACAGCAATACATACAACGAGGGGTGGCGCCAGCATCCCAACTTCGCTTGGGGTAGCAACACCACTAAACCCACTGGTTTCCCTGCACCAGCAGGTGGTTTTCAGCAGAGGCAGCCTTTCCAGGCTAGATAGGGGCCACCACCACAGCAGCAGCCCTACCATCCTAGGCAGGGACAGCCATTCCAGCAGCCCCAGCATTAGTATGCCCAGCCTCCAGCAGCTACAGCTCCAGATAATCAAATAACGGAACTGAAAAATATTTTGAAGGCATTCATGACCACCAGCCAGGCGAATTTCACGAGGATGGATCAGAACATAGCCTCACTGGAGGCAGGCCAGAGAAACCAGGGTGCCATTTTGCAAGATACAGAATCAGATTGGTGGCATAGTTCGCCAAAACACTACCAGGGCACCGGGGACTCTGCCTGCCACCACTATTCCGAACCCTCGCGAGCCTCACCAGCAGCTGGATGCCATCACCACCAGGAGTGGCAAGACCACATCTGCTGCTCCTGCCCAGCCCAGGCAAGATGAGCCACTACCTGCTTCAGCACTTCCAGCTGACAATGCAGAAGTGGGGGGGGGGGGGAGGGGAGACAAAGAAGCACCTGCTCCCAAGCCACAGCCAGTGGTTAAAGAGCATGTACCCCAGCTTCCTTTCCCCACTCTCCTGCATAAAGACAAGCTGGAGACTGAGTTTGCCAAGTTCATGGCAATGTTGAAGCAGGTCAACATCAGCATGCCGTTCGTGGAGGCACTGTCGAAGATGCCCAAGTATGCCAAGTTCATGAAAGACCCCCTCACCAACAAGAAGAAACTTGGGGATCTTTCGACAGTGATGTTGAGTGAGGAGTGTTCTGATATCCCGCAGAACAAGTTGCCCGAAAAGCGCAAAGACACAGGGAGTTTCACTATCCCTCTTGTTATTGGCAGCATGCAAGTAGGAAAGTCCTTGGCGGACCTAGGCGCTAGCATAAATGTCATGCCCTACTAATTGTTTAAAAAGCTAGACCTACGTGAACCTAGAGCTACTAGGATGAGCATTCAGTTAGCTGATCGTTTCATCGTGCATCCTAGGGGTATCATTGAGGATCTGCTTGTTAATGTTCGTGCATTCACATATCCTGTTGATTTTGTTATTCTGGATATAAATGAGGATGTGGATGTGCCTTTCATTTTGGGTAGACCGTTTCTCACCACCGCCAAGGCGCTTATTGATGTGCATAGTGGTAAATTGATCCTGCGTGCTGGTGATGAACATGCTACTTTTTATGTGTCCAAGAATGGGAAGCACTCTCATTTGCATGATGACATAGATTACTGTGATGTGCTTACTGATTTTGAGACCGCACTCGCTATAACGAGTGAGGGTACTGACGATGCTCTTGAGCGTTGTATTTTGCTAGGTAGCAGGCTTCGCAGGAGCCTCAGCTGGCGGAGCAGTTGGCCGCGCTGGAGAGTGGCCCATTCATGGAGGGCGACAGGCTGTTCAAACCGATCTCATCCTCACCCCGCATCACTACCTCTTTGGAGGAACCACCGGAGCTGGAGCTAAAGCTCCTCCCTCCTCATTTGGAGTATGCATTTCTCCGGGAGGGGAATAACCTGCCAGAAGGATAGACTGGTGGCCTTGTTGAAGTAGTACGAGCGACCTCTAGCGTGGAAGATCACAGATATCCGGGGGATCAACCCCTCTTTTTTCTCCCACCTGATACTGCTGGAGGATGAGATGCAACTAGTGAGACAGCCGCAGAGAAGACTGACACCGAACCTGGAGGCCGTGGTTCGGGTGGAGATCGTGAAGCTGATGGACGTGGGGATCATATTTGCCATTTCCGATAGCGAGTGGGTCAGTCCCACCCAGGTGGTACCCAAAAAGGGTGGGATGACTGTGGTGCCGAAAGAGAGGAATGAGCTCATCCCGATGCGCACGGTGACTGGGTACCGTGTTTGCATTGATTATCGGCGTCTCAACGACGCCACTCGGAAGGACCACTTCCCGCTGCCGTTTATTGATCAGATGCTGGAGAGACTGGCGAGGCACGAGTTCTACTGTTTCTTGGATGGGATGTCTGGGTACTGAGTTGGGAGAAGTGTCACTTCATGGGTCGCGAAGGCATAGTTCTGGGGCATAAGATCTCCAAGATGGGGATTGAGGTGGACAGAGCAAAGATTGAGACTATCAGCAAGCTGCCTCCTCCTACATCTGTTAAGGGGATCCGGAGCTTTTTAGGCCATGTAGGGTTCTACAGGCGATTCATCAAGGATTTCTCGAAGATCGCCGTGCCCCTGACTAAGCTTCTTGAGAAGGATGCCCCTTCCAGTTCACTGATGCATGCACGGCGGCGTTCACGACCTTGAAGGAGAAGCTCACCCAAGCTCCTATCATGGTTGTTCCTGACTGGTCCCTACCCTTTGAGCTGATGTGCGACGCCAGTGACTTTCCTGTTGGAACTGTCTTGGGGCAGAGGCGAGATCAACACTTCCGACCTATCTACTACGCCTCGAAGACCCTCAATGATGCCCAGGAGAACTACACTACCACGGAGAAGGATCTGCTCGCGGTGGTGTTTTCCTTCGACCAATTTCGTCCTTATCTGGTCTTGTCTCATGTGACCGTGTATACAGATCACTCCGCGATTCGATACATGATGATCAAGGCCGATGCCAAGCCTAGGCTCATACGATGGATCTTATTATTAAAGGAGTTCGACATCGAGATTCAGTACAAGAAGGGAGCGGAGAATGTTGCAGCTGATCACCTCTCCCGGTTGGACGCACCCGCTGCGGACAACCTCGAGGAGGAGATCAACGACTCCTTTTCAGATGAGAGACTGATGATGATGCAACTGGTGGAGAGTGTCACCCCTTGGTACTCCAATTTTGCGAACTATCTGGTGGGCCAGCAGCTGCCCAAGGGGATGACAACTCACACCAATAGGAAGTTCTTCTCCGACCCGAAGCATTACTTCTGGGATGACCCTCATCTCTTCCGGATCGGAGCCGACGGGATCATCCGTCGCTGTGTTATGCAGAGTGAGATGGAGGGAATTCTATCTCACTGTTATGAAGGACCTACTGGCGGTTACCACGGAGGAAACCGCACGGCGCGGAAGGTGCTCCAATCGGGCTTTTACTGGCCCACGCTCTTCAAGGACGCAAACGCCTTCGCACGCAGGTGCGACCGATGCCAGAGGTCAGGTAACATCTCTGCCCGTGATGAGATGCCCCAGAATGTGTTTATAACCTGTGAAATTTTTGATGTCTGGGGTATCGACTTCATGGGCCCCTTCCATCCATCTTTTGGCAATACTTATATCCTGGTTGTTGTTGACTACGTCTCTAGGTGGGCTGATGCGCAAGCTTTGCCCACTAATGATGCTAGACGTGTTTGTGGTTTTGTGAAGCAGCTATTCTCCCGGTTCGGGGACACCTAGAGCCATCATAAGTGATCGAGGCACCCATTTCCAGGGCCAATTTGATAAGTTACTGTCTTGCTATGGTGTGACTCACAAGGTGTCCGTGGCCTATCACCCTCAAACCAGTGGCCAGGCCAAGCTGACGAACCGGGAGCTCAAGCGTATCCTGGAAAAGACGGTGGATCAGTCCTGCAAGGATTGGTCCACCAAGATTGATGATGGTCTCTAGGGATATCGCACTGCCTACAAGACAACCATTGGTACTTCACCGTACCGGCTTGTCTATGGAAAGGAATGCCATTTGCCCGTGGAGCTAGAGGACAAGGCCTTTTGGGCCCTTAAGCTGCTCAACTTGGATGTTAGTGTTGTAGGTGTTGAGCGCAAAATGCAGATGCTGGAGTTGGAGGAGTGGCGTTACCACTCCTATGAGAACACCAAGCTGTACAAGGAGCGCACTAAGCGCTTACACGATGCACGGTTGCGGGGTCCGAAAGAGTTCCAGGTTGGTGATCGAGTTCCTTTATAACTCTCGCATGAAGCTCTTTCCCGGAAAACTCAGTTCCCGGTGGCCTGGACCATTCACGGTCACACAGGTGTTCCCGTATGGCACGATTGAGATTGCCAACCCGCAAACTGAGCCGTTTACAGTCAATGGCCATCGTCTCAAGCTCTACTTGGGGGACGAGGTCGAACGTGCGGAGTTGGTAGTGGAACTCGCGGATCCTTAGTTCCGCCATGGGCGTCCAACTAAAAGACGGTAAAGAAGCGCTTGTGGGGAGGCAACCCCACCACGGTTTGCATTTCTTTTTCCCTTTTTTCTGTGTTTTTGTGTCGTGTTGAGTCAGTTGCATGTCTGTGTTGAAGTTCGGTCGTGGTTATGTCTCGGTTTGGTGTTTTCGTGCAGGGGAGGTTGAAAATTTGGGAGAATGAGCATTTTGGCCTGAAGGGTAAAATACCCGGTCGTGAGCCAAAATACCCGACCGATTATTTTTGGCTCGTGACCAGGACCCCTTCTGCCTTCCGGGACGCCCAAAGGACAAATCCCCGACCTCGACCCAAAAATACCCGACCGGGTATTTTTGGCTCGAGGCCGGGGATTTTCCAGCCTTGACACGCAGCGTTCCAGGATCCCCGACCTTGCCCCAACAATACCCGACCGGGTATTTTTTGGCTCGAGGCCGGGGATTCCCTCGCACACAAAACGCTGCGTTTGCGAAACCCCCGGTCGTGGACTCAAAATACCCGACCGGGCATTTTTGAGCCCCGACCGGGTATTTTCCGGCGGTTTTCCGGCGAGCCTCCTGGGTCATTTTTTGCCCCCTTCTCGCGTCCCTCACCTATTTTTGGAGCCTTAGCTACAGTTCTACTTGAGTTTCCAGGCATGTTTCTTGTTACCTGCTATTTTCCTGGAAAATCGAACTGTAGATTGTAGGACCGAGAACTGTGTTTGCATGCTTGACTTAGAATAGGGTGAGGGATGCTTTGAGTATGAATGGTTATATCTATTGTGTGTGTGCTGTCCGTGTGATTGATGTGGTTGGTTCTGTTGTTCTTGCCTTGATCCCGGGATAGTTGCTTGCGATTCAACCGGTTGTGCTTAAACTGTTAGCCTAGGTGGTCCTTAAATGTGGGGGAAGTGATGAACCCATGCTGTTGGTCCTGACAAGTTTTTTTCTTAGCTCCACCTTTGGTTTGTTGATTTTGTAGGAGCATGTCACTCGACAATCCGTATGTGCAGGACCTGCGCCTGCACCCGGAATACGCGGACCATTTCCGCAAGGTGACTCACGGGAGATTGGAGCGCCACCACCATCTGGAGTGGGCAGTATTCGAGCAGCTCCACTGCATACAGGAGCTCACCGCCGCCATTAGCCACCGCGATTGGCGGACTCTGCTGGCAATAGAGGAGCCCACCTACACCGAGCTGGTGTGGGAGTTCTACACCACTTTCAACTACAACAACAAAGCGGTCTGGGACTCCTATGCAGTGACTTTCAGGCTGGGTGGCTACCCACGGGAGCTTACCATTGGCTACCCACGGTGCCACGGGAAACCAAACCATCTCTACTGTGGTCCCCTGATCACCCGTCTGGCGCGCCATTTCGACATAAGCTTCCAGGGACTCACGGATTCTTCTGCACGGGGCGGCTCCACCCCCCTCAGCCGGGATGTGCTCCACGATGCACTCCTCCTGACCACTAATGACACCCGCACCTGGGTGGATGGGCTTTCCATACCCCCTGAGGAGGATGAGGATCTCGATGAAGACGAGGAGGACGCTGACTACTCCGGCAAGGAGGAGGCGGACGATGATGATGATGATGGCGGGGCCATGGATGCTGATGAGCCGGAGCCCCCGCTCTCTACACCAGGGGACCTTCAGCCATGACGGAGATCGGAGAGAGGCGAGTCCTCGTCTGGTCATTCTGGTCCGTCGATGGCTTCTGGCCCACCGATGGACTTCTTCACGGAGCAGTTCGAGCAGATGGGGCTCCAGTTACAACAGCTCGGTCTTCGGGAACCAGCAGCTCATGGACCATCAGGTCCAGTTCTACCAGCAGTATTTGGCCCTCCAGGCTGAGTACCAATCCAGGCTGACGGTTGTCGACGAGCGCCTCGACCGCATAGCACCTGCTCCAGGCTTGTCACCCACCAGAGGAGCACCACTGGACCACCCGGTGGGATCACTCCCCACCACCACCACCGACAGATGGGGACGACGACCTCATGAACCAGATCGACTTCACCGGTCTAGGAGGCCCCTAGTGGCATGTTTTGTGTGTAGCACTATGGAGGATGTTGAAGTATAAGATTTTTCCTATCTAGCTCTCTGCTGTGCCGGTTGATTTTGTGAATTAGTGGAGCTAAGACCGTTAAATTCAGGTGGTAATGTGGACTCTGTTTGGATTATGTTGTGGACTCGTGCATCGAACAGCGTGCTCATGTGAGAAATGAAAAGCAGTTGGTCCTCCATGTCTTTATCATCAAAATCTTAAACATGGGGAAAGCCCAACGTGTGCGGCACCGTTCATTGCACAAAATCGGGTTTTGGAGGAGATTTTAGTGATCCTTAGTGGGGTACTCCTACGAGGTGAAGCTAAGCTGTCTCCAGTACAAGTAAAACTTCCACCTGTTGAACGTTTTGCCTACTCGAGGATGTGTTTTTAAGGGCACGGATAGAACTTCCGACCCCCTTAATTTCATTGACCCTCCACACGAGTTGAGGAAAAGGAGTTAAAACAAGTACTCTGGCGAGCGCCAGGTGTACAGAAATTGCTCTTGCTCGACTAATAAGGGTCGACCGTGCAAAAGATTGCAGTTGGAACCCCTGCTAAGTGAAAGAAAAAAAACAAGAGAAATGTAAATGAAAGTGCAAAAAGGGGTTCCAACGGTGAAATGAAGTGAAAGAGCACCCTGGTACAACGAGTCCTTGGTTGTGAATGTTGTGGGTCCCTTTGTCCATGAACTGACTGTCTTACTTCTACTTCTTCTCGTGATCCTGGCGTGAGTCTAGAACTCGCATTGAGAGAGATAGGGAACGTCTTAGAAGACCAGTTGACCTCGTAAGCTGCTATATGATCTAGGAAATCCTCTACCTATGATCGGGGTTGTTTGTTGCTATAGAGGTCTGGAGAGTTGCATTGATTTGAGTTAGGTTTGCTTGGGGACAAGCAAATGGTTAAGTGTGGGGGAGTTTGATAGACCATTAATTACACATGTTTTTACCCCTATTCTTGAGTCGTTTGAGATTTTGATTCTCGTGTTTTAAGCCGATTTCACGCTAGGTTGTGCGTTTATGTCATATTTCAGGACTTAGCGTTGGCATCAAGGCGGAGAAACGAGTTTCGGGTCGAAAGGAGCAAAGTTGGGTCGAAGTGTGCTGGAGTAGAAAAATACCCGGTCATGGGCTCAAATACCCGACCGGGGATTTGTCGCTTCGGGTGTCTCTGAGAACCAGAAGGGGGCCCGGGCAGTGAGCAGAAATCCCCGGTCGAGGATTCATGGGCCAGATCGGGGATTTTCCCCTGTTCCTCAAACGTGCGTTTTGAATATACCCGGTTGCCACCCAAAATACCCGACCGGGGATCGCAACAGACAGCTTCTTAAGGGAAAAGAAGGCCAAAATAGAGGGGTTCCGAGTTTTAGAGAAAGAAAGCTATTCCTAGAGAGAGAAAGCGACGAACCAGAGTTCCCAAGTGCCCTAGCTTGATCTTCATCACCATTGGAGCTCAGCTCACACTTGGAGAAGTGCCGATTGACGACCAGGAGCAGATTCCCATCCTTCACAACATGATTTCTGCATCTGAGCTTGCTTTTGCTTCTCTCTCCATGGAGTAACTTCCTCATTCATCTCGGTATGGAGAACCCTAGATTTGTATGTTAGGTCTGGTTATATGAACCCAAGTACAGATTCTTTGATATGATTATGTTCAATTTAGGTCTGATTTGTTGAATGGCATGAATCCTGATCAAATTCCTATTGTTTCTGCTTTAACCTAGTAAGAGAATATCTGCCTAGGTTGATAGAGCACCCTTGATTGAAGGTAGGGAGTTGGTGACTTTAGTCGAGGAGCCAACTCACTATTCTGTACCGAATTCACTTCGGTAGTGCAGGTTTTGTTCATTAGAACCTCAATATGTTTACTCCGGTGGAGGTTAGTCGCCCGCTGGAGACTCAGATTGAGAGGGTCTGGAGACCTTTAGTCGAGACTTCAGACCGTTTTAGAACCTCCCGCAGTATAACTATCATAGAAATTGAATTTGGTAAATTGCAATCCGGCTTAACTGCAGTCTAGGGGGAACCATATCCGGGTGACCTCTCTCGACTTGAAAACAACCGTTTAATTGCTTTGCTTTTTTGCTTACTTGAACCTGCACTAAAGTGTCACTGCTAGATAATAAGAATTCACTGAGTAGTCATCACATCTAGGACCCGGGTTGACATTAAAACCCAAACCCGCTATACTACGCTTTAGGAAGTGGTTACACTTGTCCACTTTCTAGAGTGACGGTTAGAGCGAGAAAAGGTCTACCCAGTATTAAAGGCACATCTCAAATCCTCATTTATATCAAGAATCATAAAATTAACAGGATATGAGAATGACCCTACTACGACTATCAAGTCCTCTACAATGCCCCTAGGATGCACAATGGATCTATCAGCAAGTTGAATGCTCATCCTAGTATTACTTGGTTCACCTAGGCCTAGCTATTTAAATAGTTTATATGGCATGACATTTATGCTAGCGCCAAAATCCGCCAAGGACATTCCTACATACAAGCTACCAATCATGTAAGGGATAGTAAAACTCCCTAGGTCTTTGCGCTTCTCTGGTAGCGTGTTCTGTAGGATGGCAGAACACTCCTCGTTGAGCATCACCGTCGACAGCTCCCCAAGCTTCCTCTTGTTGGTGAGGAGATCCTTCATGAACTTGGCATACTTGGGCATCTTTGATAATGCCTCCACAAAGGGCATACTGATGTTTACCTACTTCAGCATTGCCATGAATTTGGCAAACTCAGTCTCCAGTCGGTCTTTGTGCAACCGAGTAGGAAAGGGGAGCTGAGGGACATACTCCTTCACCACTGGTTGCGGCTCAGGAGTAGGCACCTCAACCTCCTTCTCCATTTCTTCTTTGTTAGCTAGAAGTGCTCAAGGAGGGGTCTCTCTCTCTCTCTCCTATCGTGCCCGGACAGGGGGATCCGCAGTCACTTTGCCACTACTGGTAGTAATGGCCTGGCAGTATTCATTTGGGTCCTGCGGATGGGGAATGCCCTGCCCGAGTAAAGTACCCAGAGCCCTCTGTGCTACAGGCTGGGCCACACTCCCAAGCTGGGTCTGGATATCCTGCAGCACAGCCTGTGTGTTTCTCTGGCCAGCTTCTAGCTCCAAGAATTTACCTGAAGCTTTCTCCATGAACTACTCAATGTTGCTGAACCTTTTCGCACTAGAGGTGGCCAGAGAACCCACTAGATCGCGCAAATTGGCCATCCGATCACTCTGTACTAGGGTTGCGGGGGCTGAACTTGACTGCTGAAAGGGCCGCAACTGTGACTGAGGAGGAACTGGCCCCTGTCTGGGCGGGTAAAGAGGTTGTTTCTGCTGGAATTGCCCTTGCCTAGGCTGGTGAGGAGGCCTCTGAAAACCTGGTGGTCCCTTGGAGGCTGGTGGCGCCACTCATTGTTATAAGTGTTGTTGTAGGGGTCGAAACGCCTGACATTGACGATGAAGTCCACCTTCTCCTATGGATTATTCGACTCCCTCATCGGGAGTATTCGACTCCCTCATCACCTGATAGTCCTCCACAGTGTGATGGGAGCTTGTTGTTGTCCTGTCTCTGAAACCATTCCAGAATGATCAATGGCTAAGACCAGCTTAGATACCACCTGCACCAACTCAGACGATGGGGTGGCCACATCATGCACACCCCGACCTGGTGCTCGCCTTGATCTCCTAGAAGTTCCCCAATCATATCCCTGCTTCGCCATCTCTTAAGAAGAGTCGATTCAGCTGCAGCGGGGTCTTGGTTAGCATGTTCCCACCACAGAGCGAGTCAATCAGCTGCTTATCTTTTGGGAAGAGGGCGTGGTAGAAAGTGACCACCTTGAAGGCGTCATTGAACCCATGATTGGGACACTTCACGAAAAGACGGGTGTATCTTTACCAAGCGTCCCGAATGGTTTCATCTTCCTCCTGGGCAAAGTGGGTGATCTGCTTCTGCAGGTCCGCCATCTTGGACGGAGGATGATAACGGGTGAGGAACTTGTCCGCCAGGTTGGCGAACGTGGTGATCGATCCTGGAGGCAGAGTGCCAGCTACTCCTTGGCTTGCCCCTCCAGAGTGAATGGGATGTACCTCTGCTTGATGGCTCGGCTGGGACCCATTTATCTTGATCCCATCGATGAGCTCATGGAATCGTCGTAGATGCGATCTGGGGCACCCCCCCTCTTTTCCACGAAATACCATCGAGCCGCGAAAAATGGATATTTATAGGGGGGAGTAAAACACGGGCGAGCCTAGAACGAGACCGTGTTTCTGGTGCTCCGCGCCCGTGTTTCAAATGCCGACACGCTCTCCCCCATGTAAGAAAACACGGTCGTGTTTTCAACCATTGGCGCCCGTGTTTTCACTGCTGAGGCTGCCTCTGCAAAATTTCAAAGTCAGTTTTTCAAACAACCCAACCTCATTCGTGCCCCGGCTCGAAAATTGCACAGCCACAGATGAAAACAGACTACCCTGGGCTCGAAATACTTTTCCAGACAGAATCCAGATCGACTGAATGACTCAAAAACTGACAAAATCAAAAATGAAAAAGGGAAAGAAAGGCAAACCGTGGTGGGGTTGCCTCCCCACAAGCGCTTCTTTACCATCTTTTAGCTGGACGCCAGTAGAGGAACTAAGGGTCCTCGAGTTTGATCAGCAGCTCTGCACGCTCGACATCACCACCCAAGTACAACTTTAAGAGTTGGCCATTCACTTTGTACGACTCAGTTTGAGCATTGCTGATCTCCACCTCACCGTGCGGGAATACTTGGGTGACCGTGAAGGATCCCGACCACCTCGAATGCAGCTTGCCCGAAAAGAGTTTCAAGCGTGCATTAAAGAGCATAACACGATCACCTACCTGAAACTCCTTGGGGCCCTTTAACCGACCGTCATGGAGACGCTTGGTTCGCTCCTTGTAGAACAGGGTGTTCTCGTAGGCGTGGTAACGCCATTCCTCCAACTCCAGATGTCGCAGCTTACGTTCAGTACATGCAACACTGAAATCCAGATTTAGCAGCTTAAGGGCCCAGAAGGCCTTGTGCTCTAGCTCTACTAGCAAATGACACGCCTTCCCATATACAAGCCTATAGGGTGAAGTACCAATCGGGGTTTTGTAGGCTGTCCTATATGCCCAGAGAGAATCATCGAGCTTGGTGGACCAATCCTTGCGGGACTGATCAATCGTCTTTTCGATTATTCTTTTAAGCTCCCGATTCGTCAGCTCAGCTTGACCATTTGTTTGGGGATGGTAAGCCACCGACACCTGATGCTTAACACCATAGAGAGAGAGGAGCTTAGTGAATTGCCCTTGAAAATGGGTTCCTCTATCACTTATGATGGCACGAGGTGTCCTGAACCAGGAGAATAGCTGCTTCAGAAATGAGCAGACCCGTCTTGCATCATTGGTGGGCATGGCTTGAGCTTCTTCCCACCTCGAGACGTAGTCTACTGCAACAAGTATGTACAGATTGCCAAAAGATGGAGGGAATCAGCCCATGTAATTGATGCCCCAAACATAAAAAATTTCACAAACGACAAATATATGTTGGGGCATCTCTTCCCCGGAAGAAATGTTACCTGACCGCTGGCAGCGGTCGCACTATCGTGCGAAGGTGCCTGCATCCTTGAAGAGTGAAGGCCAGTAGAAAACCGACTGTAGCTCCTTCCGCACCGTGCGGTTCCCTCCATGGTGACCACTGGCTGGTACCTCATGGCATTGAGATAGGATGTCTCCCATCTCGTGCTCCATGACATATCGCCGGAAGTAATGCTTCAGGTCGGAGAAGAACTTGCGCTTTGCATGAGTGGCCATCCCCTTAGGTAGCTACTTGCCCACCAAATAATTGGCAAAGTTAGAATACCAAGGGTCCACGCTCTCTACCAAGGTCATCGCCAGCAATCACTCACCCGGGAAGGATTCGTTGATCTCTTCCATGAAGTTGTCCGACGGAGGGGCTTCAAACCGTGAAAGAAGATCTGCAGCAACGTTTTTGGCTCCTTTCTTATCCTGGATCTCGATATCAAATTCCTGCAGAAGGAGGATCCAGCGGATGAGCCTAGGCTTTGCATCAGCCTTACTCATCAGGTAGCGAATCGCGGAGTAGTCTGTGTAGACCACTACATGGGAGAGCACTAGATATGGTCAGAACTTGTCAAATGCATACACCACAGCGAGTAGCTCCTTTTCAGTGGTGGTTTAATTATCCTGTGCATCGTTCAAGGTCTTCGACGCTTAGTAAATGGGCTTGAAGTGCATCTCGCGTCTCTGTCCAAGAACAACTCCGATTGCATAGTCACTCGCATCGCACATCAGCTCAAAGGGAAGAGACCAGTCAGGAGTCACCATGATGGGTGCATGAGTGAGCTTCTCCTTCAATGTCTCAAATGAAGTTGTGCACTCAGGAGTGAATTGGAATGGTGCATCCTTCTCCAGCAGCTTGGTCAGAGGCAGGGCAATCTTCGAGAAATCCTTAATAAACCACCTGTAGAAACCTGCATGACCCAGAAAGCTGCGGATCCCCTTCATAGGAATAGGAGGAGGTAGCTTACTGATCGTCTCTATCTTCGCGTGATCCACCTCAATCCCCTGCTTAGAGATATTGTGCCAGAGCACAATCCCCTAGCGAACCATAAAATGGCACTTTGCCCAGCTGAGTGCCAGATTAGTCTCTTTGCAACTCTTCAAGACCAATTCAAAGTTATGGAGATAGTGAGTGAAGGAGTCTCCGTAAACCGAGAAGTCGTCTTTGAAGACTTCCATGATGTATCCAACCAGTTGTTCGAATATCGCCAGGATACAGCTCTGGAAGGTCGCCGGTGTATTACATAGCCTGAATGGAATCCTCCGGTAAGCAAAAATACCGAAGGGGCAAGTGAAGGTGGTCTTCGCCTGATCCTCTAGCATGATAGGAATCTGGAAATAACCAGACATGCCATCTAGGAAGCAGTAGAACTCATAGCCAGCCAACCTCTCCAGCATCTGATCAATGAAAGGTAGGGGGAAATGGTCCTTCCTGGTGGCGTCATTGAGTGGCCTGTAATCGATGCAGACTCTCCAACCAATCACGGTCTGCATCGAGATCAACTCGTTCTTCTCATTCGGGACCACAGTCATCCCACCTTTCTTTGGAACTACCTGAGTGGGACTAACCCACTTGCTATCAGATATAACAAAGATGATTCCAACATCCATCAACTTCACAATCTCTGCCCGGACCACTTCCTCCAAGTTAGGAGTCATTCTCCGTTGTGGCTGCCTGACTAGCTTAACCTCATCCTCCATCAGAATTCTGTGGGAGAAAAAGGATGGGCCAATGCCTCTGATGTCTGTTATCTTCCACTCCATGGCCGGGCATACTTCTTTAGCAGAGCCACCAGTCTACTCTTCTGCTCGGGTGTCAGATCCAAGTTGATAATGACCGGGATCTTATTCCCTTCACGGAGAAATGCATACTCCAGGTGAGAGGGGAGGAGCTTAAGCTCCAACTCTGGTGGCTCCTCCAACGATGTGGCGATCTGGGGCGAGATAGGGATCGGCTTGAATGGTTTCTCTCGCCCCTCGATCGCGGCTTCGTCTAGCTCCGCGAGCTACTCCTCCAGCTGCAACTCCTGCGATGCTTGTTCCCCTAGCAAAAGACAACTGATAGACCACTAATTACACATGTTTTTACCCATATTCTTGAACCGTTTGAGATGTTGATTCTCGTGTTTTAAGCCGATTTCACGCTAGGTTGTGCGTTTATGTCATATTTTAGGACATAGGTCGAAAGGGGCAAAGTTGGGTCGAAGTGTGCTGGAGGAGAAAAATACCCGGTCATGGGCTCAAATACCCGACCGGGTATTATTTGGAGCAGACCGGGGATTTGTCGCTTCGGGCGTCTCTGAGAAGCAGAAGGGGGCCTGGGCAGTGAGCGGAAATCCCCGGTCGGGGATTCATGGGCTAGACCGGGGATTTTCCCCTATTCCTCAAACGTGCGTTTTGAATATACCCGGTCGCCACCCAAAATACCCGACCGGGTATTTCGACCGGGGATCACGACAGACAGCTTCTTAAGGGAAAAGAAGGCCAAAATAGAGGGGTTTCGAGTTTTAGAGAAAGAAAGCGATTCCTAGAGAGAGAAAGCGACGAACCAGAGTTCCCAAGTGCCCTAGCTTGATCTTCATCACCATTGGAGCTCAGCTCACACTTGGAGATGTGCCGATTGACGACCAGGAGTAGATTCCCATCCTTCACAGCATGATTTCTGCATCTGAGCTTGCTTTTGCTTCTCTCTCTATGGAGTAAATTCCTCATTCATCTGGGTATGGAGAACCCTAGATTTGTATGTTAGGTCTGGTTGTATGAACCCAAGTACAGATTCTTTGATATGATTATGTTCAATTGAGGTCTGATTGTTGAATGGCATGAATCCTGATCCAATTCCTGTTGTTTCTGCTTTAACCTAGAAAGAGAATATATGCCTAGGTTGATAGAGCACCCTTGATTGAAGGTAGGGAGTTGGCGACTTTAGTCGAGGAGCCAACTCACTATTCTATACCGAATTCACTTCGGTAGTGGAGGTTTTGTTCATTAGGACCTCAATCTATTTTCTCCAGTGGAGGTTAGTCGCCCGCTGGAGACTCAGATTGAGAGGGTCTGGAGACCTTTAGTCGAGACTTCAGGCTGTTTAAGAACCTCCCGCTGTATAACTATCATAGAAATTGAACTTGGTAAATTGCAATCCGGCTTAACTGCAGTCTAGGGGGAACCATATCCGGGTGACCTCTCTCGACTTGAAAACAACCGTTTAATTGCTTTGCTTATTTGCTTACCTGAACCTGCACTAAAGTTTCACTGCTAGATAATAAGAATTCACTGAGTAGTCATCACATCTAGGACCCGGGTTGACATTAAAACCCAAGCCCGCTATACTACGCTTTAGGAAGTGGTTAGAGCGAGTTAAGTTTTTGGCGCCGTTGCCGGGGACGGCTAGGTTGTTGAAGAAAAGTGATTTCTGTTACTTTAGCATTTTCATTTTTGCATTGACTGTTTGTTCTTTCCCACTTGTGCCTTCACAGGTTTGCATTGCTTGACTGTGTGCAGATAGTGCATGACCCTAGCCAGTCGGGAGGTTTATTGTCGTTGGATCCGGAGCTTGAACGCACATGTCGCCAACTTAGGAGAAAACAGCGAGCTAGACTGGTTACGGAAGAGCGCATAGACGGCCACTTGAGCAGCGATTCTGAGGAAGAGTACGAGTTGGAAGGCAAACACAACCCACCCCAGGGGAATCCTCTCCAGGTTCCCCCGGTGAATCAGATCTTGGGGAACAACCCCAGGCATATGGGGTTCATCATCATCCACCGCCGCCGGGTCCCACCTTGGAGTACTACTACACTCCACGGGTTGCTGATATCCGCCCTATCATCCTCTACCCGCCCATTCCAGAGAACAACTTCGAGATCAAGCCATGCTGGATTCAACTCTCATTACATCCTCTGTCCAGTTTCATGGCTTGAAGGATGAGGGGGCAAGGGTGCAACTGTCCCGTTTCCTGCAGCTGACGAACGGGTTCAAGCTGAACGGTGTCCCTGATGACGAACGGGTTCAAGCTGAACGGTGTCCCTGACGAACGTTTCAAGCTGAACGGGTTCAAGCTGAATGGTGTCCCTGGTGTGCACGCCAAGGAGGCCAGGTCTGGGCCAGAGCTGGAGGTGGCTGAGTTAGTGCAGACATTGAAGCAGCCCAACAGTCTTATTCCGGGCAGAGGTTTGGTTGTACCTCCAGTAGCTCAATGTCAGTGGTGTGAGAGCCCGAATCATTTGGTGGAAGACTGCCAGGCTATGCGAGAGTCTTCTACCCCCAAGAGCAGGTGGACTTCATCGCCAATGCTCGGCGCCTTGACCCATACAGCAATACATACAACGAGGGGTGGCGCCAGCATCCCAACTTCGCTTGGGGTAGCAACACCACTAAATCACCTGATTTCCCAGCACCAGCAGGTGGTTTTCAACAGAGGCAGCCTTTCCATGCTAGACAGGGGCCACCACCACAACAGCAGCCCTACCAGCCTAGGCAGGGGCAGCCATTCCAGCAGCCACAGCGTCAATATGCCCAGCCTCCAGCAGCTGCAGTTCCAGATAATCAGATGACGGAACTGAAAAATATTTTGCAGGCATTCATGACCACCAGCCAGGCAAATTTCACGAGGATGGATAAGAACATAGCCTCACTGGAGGCAGGCCAGAGAAACCAGGGTGCCATTTTGCAAGATCTACAGAATCAGATTGGTGGCATAGTTGGCCAAAACACTACCAGGGCACCGGGGACTCTGCCTGCCACCACTATTCTGAACCCTCGTGAGCCTCACTAGCAGCTGGATGCCATCACCACCAGGAGTGGCAAGACCACATCTGTTGTTCCTGCACAGCCCAGGCAAGATGAGCCACTACCTGCTTCAGCACTTCCAGCTGACAATGCGGAAGTGGGGGGAGACAAAGAAGCACCTGCTCCCAAGCCACAACCAGTGGTTAAGGAGCATGTACCCCAGCTTCCTTTTCCCACTCGCCTACATAAAGACAAGCTGGAGACTGAGTTTGCCAAGTTCATGGCAATGTTGAAGCAGGTCAACATCAGCATGCTGTTCGTGGAGGCACTGTCGAAGATGCCCAAGTATGCCAAGTTCATGAAGGACCTCCTCACCAACAAGAAGAAACTTGGGGATCTTTCGACAGTGATGCTGAGCGAGGAGTGTTCTGCTATCCTGCAGAACAAGTTGCTCAATAAGCGCAAAGACCCAGGGAGTTTCACTATCCCTCTTGTTATTGGCAGCATGCAAGTAGGAAAGTCCTTGGCGGACCTAGGCGCTAGCATAAATGTCATGCCCTACAAATTGTTTAAGAAGCTAGACCTAGGTGAACCTAGAGCTACTAGGATGAGCATTCAGTTAGCTGATCGTTCCATCGTGCATCCTAGGAATATCATTGAGGATCTGCTTGTTAATGTAAGTGCATTCACATATCCTGTTGACTTTGTTATTCTGGATATAAATGAGGATGTGGATGTGCCTTTGATGTTGGGTAGACCGTTTCTCGCCACCGCCGAGGCGCTTACTGATGTGCATAGTGGTAAATTGATCCTGCGTGTTGGTGATGAACATGCTACTTTTTCTGTGTCCAAGAATGGGAAGCACTCTCATTTGCATGATGACATAGATTACTGTGATGTGCTTACTGATTTTGAGACCGCACTTGCTATAACGAGTGCGGGTACTGACGATGCTCTTGAGCGTTGTATTTTGCTAGGTGAGCAGGCATCGCAGTAGCCGCAGCTGACGGAGCAGTTGGCCGCGCTGGAGAGTGGCCCATTCCTGGAGGGCGACAGGCTGTTCAAACCGATCTCATCCTCACCCCGCATCACTACCTCTTTGGAGGAACCACCGGAGCTGGAGCTAAAGTCCCTCCCTCATCATTTGGAGTATGCATTTCTCCGGGAGGGGAATAAGCTGCCAGTCATCATCAGCTCGACCCTCACACCCGAGCAGAAGGACAGACTGGTGGCCTTGCTGAAGTAGTACGAGCGAGCTCTAGCGTGGAAGATCACATATATCCGGGGGATCAGCCCCCTCCTTTTGCTCCCACCGGATACTGCTGGAGGATGAGATGTGGCCAGTGAGACAGCCGCAGAGAATACTTACACCAAACCTGGAGGCCGTGGTTTGGGCGGAGATCGTGAAGCTGATGGACGTGGGGATCATCTTTGCCATTTCTGAAAGCGAGTGGGTCAGTCCCACCCAGGTGGTACCCGAAAAGGGTGGGATGACGCTGGTGCCGAAAGAGAGGAATGAGCTCATCCCGATGCGCACGGTGACTGGGTACCGTGTTTGCATTGATTATCGGCATCTCAACGACGCCACTCGGAAGGACCACTTCCCACTGCCGTTTATTGATCAGATGCAGGAGAGACTGGCGGGGCACGAGTTCTACTGTTTCTTGGATGAGATGTTCGGGTACTTCCAGATCCCCATTGAACCGGAGGACCAGGCGAAGACCACTTTCACCTGCCCCTTCGGCACATTTGCCTACCGGAGGATCTCATTCGGGCTATGCAATGCCCCAGCCACTTTTCAGCGATGCATGCTCGCCATCTTTAACCGTCTGGTCGGCGAGATTATGGAGGTGTTTATGCATGATTTTTCGGTTTATGGAGACTCATTCTCTCACTGTCTCCATAACCTGGAACTCGTCCTTAAACGGTGTGAAGAAACGAACCTGGCACTGAGTTGGGAGAAGTGTCACTTCATGGTTCGCGAAGGCATAGTTCTGGGGCATAAGATATCCAAGATGGGGATTGAGGTGGACAGAGCAAAGATTGAGACTATCAGCAAGCTGCCTCCTCCTACATCTATTAAGGGGATCCGGAGCTTTTTGGGCCATGCAGGGTTCTACAGGAGGTTCATCAAGGATTTCTCGAAAATCACCCTGCCCCTGACTAGGGGTGGGCATGCGGTTCGGTAAACCCGAACCGACCCGAAGCCGAATTCAACCAAACCGAAACCAAATTATTGTTATTCTGTTCGGAATTCGGATAAGAATAATGGGTATTTCGGAACCCAGGGTTGTCATCACCGAACCCGAATTCCGAAATCCGAACCGAAAAACCGAAAAGCCCAGTCGGCCAGTCCCCACCCAGCCCAATCTCTCATAGCCCACACACTAACACCCCACCACTCTGCCCAACCCAATCTCTCACAGCCCTAGCCCTAAGCCCACTCACCCACAACAAATATACAACCTCCACAGCAGCCATCCCTCATCATCACCCACTCACCCTCCTCGCCGACCAATCTCCCCTCTCTCAGTTCTCTTCTCCTCAACTAGTCCCTGCAACTTATACCAAGAAAATCAAACATAAAAACCCACATGCATCAGTCGAGATGAAGAGAATGTTGATTGGGGAGGTGCAAGGATCTTCGTCGTCGCCGCCGCCGCCGCGTTGTTCACTTCATCAATCGCCATCGCCGTTGGCACTACCGCCGTCTTGTTCTCTCGGTCAATAGTCATTGCCGCCGAGTTCGGGTCTCGGGGTCGCAGGGGAGTTGAGAGAGAGAGAGAGATTGAGTGAAGGATAGATTTGGAAGATAGAGGAGGGACGAGAGAGTTTGATTGAGGGAATGATAGATCTGGGGGAGATAGAGGAGAGAGGAGAGAGAGATTGATTGAGGAGCATATTAGATAGATGAGAGATGAGGGAGAGGGGAAGGATTAATTTGGGGCCGGCTTTTAGTGGGGAATAGAAATAAATTGTGTTGTTTTATATTTTCGGGTTTGGGCCTTGAAACCGGACCGAACCGAGATATAATTTGGTTCGGGTGAAACGAACCGAATTATATTTTGGTTCGAAATCGGTTGGGGGATATCTGGCTTCAGAACCTCGGTGCATGCTAGTTCGGTTTGGTTCAAATCGAACCGACCGAACGCCCACCCCTACCCCTGACTAAGCTTCTTGAGAAGGATGCCCCCTTCCAGTTCACTGATGCATGCACGGCGACGTTCACGACCTTGAAGGAGAAGCTCACCCAAGCTCCTATCATGGTTGTTCCTGACTGGTCCCTACCGTTTGAGCTGATGTCCGACGCCAGTGACTTTGCTGTTGGAGCTGTCTTGGGGCAAAGGCGAGATCAACACTTCCGACCTATCTACTACGCCTCGAAGACCCTCAATGATGCCCATGAGAAGTACACTACCACGGAGAAGGAGTTGCTCGCGGTGGTGTTTGCCTTCGACAAATTTTGTCTTTATCTGGTCTTGTCCCATGTGACCGTGTATACAGATCACTCCGCGATTCGATACCTGATGAGCAAGATCGATGCCAAGCCTAGGCTCATACGATGGATCTTATTATTGCAGGAGTTCGACATCGAGATTCAGGACAAGAAGGGAGCGGAGAATGTTGCAGCTGATCACCTCTCCTGGTTGGACGCACCCCCTGCGGACAACCTCGAGGAGGAGATCAATGACTCCTTTCCAGATGAGAGACTGATGATGATGTACCTGGTGGAGAGTGATACCCCTTGGTACTCTGATTTTGTGAACTATCTGGTGGGCCAGTAGCTGCCCAAGGGGATGACAACTCACACCAAGAGGAAGTTATTCTCCGACCTGAAGCATTACTTCTGGGATGACCCTCATCTCTTCCGGATCAGAGCCGACGGGATCATCCGTCGCTGTGTTATGGAGAGTGAGATGGAGGGCATTCTATCTCACTGTCATGAAGGACCTACTGGCGGTCACCACGGAGGAAACCGCACGGCGCGGAAGGTGCTCCAATCGGGCTTTTACTGGCCCACGCTCTTCAAGGACGCAGACGCCTTCGCATGCAGGTGCGACCGATGCCAGAGGTCAGGTAACGTCTCTGCCCGTGATGAGATGCCCCAGAATGTGTTTATAACTTGTGAAATTTTTAATGTCTGGGGTATCGACTTCATGGGCCCCTTCCCTCCATCTTTTGGCAATACCTATATCCTGGTTGCAGTTGACTACGTCTCTAGGTGGGCTGAGGCGCAAGCTTTGCCCACTAATGATGCTAGACGTGTTTGTGGTTTTCTGAATCAGCTATTCTCCCGGTTCGGGACACCTAGAGCCATCATAAGCGATCGAGGCACCCATTTCCAGGGCCAATTTGATAAGTAACTGTATCGCTATGGTGTGACTCACAAGGCCTATCACCCTCAAACCAGTGGCCAGGCCGAGCTGACGAACCGGGAGCTCAAGCGTGTCCTAGAAAAGATGATGGATCAGTCCCGCAAGGATTGGTCCACCAAGCTCGATGATGCTCTCTGGGCATATCGCACTACCTGCAAGACACCCATTGGTACTTAACCGTACCGGCTTGTCTATGGAAAGGCATGCCATTTGCCCGTGGAGCTAGAGCACAAGGCCTTTTGAGCCCTTAAGCTACTCAACTTGGATGTTAGTGTTGCAGGTGTTGAGTGCAAAATGCAGATGCTAGAGCTGGAGGAGTGGGGTTACCACGCCTATGAGAACACCAAGCTGTACAAGGAGTGCACTAGCGCTTGCACGATGCACGGTTGCGGGGTCCGAAAGAGTTCTAGGTTGGTGATTGAGTTCTCCTTTATAACTCTCGCCTGAAGCTCTTTCCCGAAAAACTCAGTTCCCGGTGGTCTGGACCGTTCACGGTCACGCAGGTGTTCCCGTATGGCACGATTGAGATTGCCAACCCACAAACTGAGTCGTTTACAGTCAATGGCCATCGTCTCAAGCTCTACTTGGGGGACGAGGTCGAACGTGCGGAGTTGGTAGTGGAACTCGCGGACCCTTAGTTCCGCCATGGGCGTCCAGCTAAAAGATGGTAAAGAAGCGCTTTTGGGGAGGCAACCCCACCCCGGTTTGCATTTCTTTTTCCCTTTTTTCTGTGTTTTTGTGTCGTGTTGAGTCAGTTGCATGTCTGTGTTGAAGTTCGGTCGTGGTTATGTCTCGGTTTGGTGTTTTCGTGCAGGGGAGGTTGAAAATTTGGAAGAATGAGCATTTTGGCCGGAAGGGTAAAATACCCAACCAGATATTTTTGGCTCGTGACCGGGACCCCTTCTGCCTTCCGGGGCGCCCAAAGGGCAAATCCCTGACCTCGACCCAAAAATACTCGACCGGGTATTTTTGGCTCGAGGCCTGGGATTTCCCAGCCTTGACACGTAGCGTTCCAGGATCCCCGACCGGGTATTTTTGGTTCGAGGCCGGGGATTCCCTCGCACACAAAATGCTGTGTTTGCCAAACCCCCGGTCGTGGATTCAAAATACCCGACTGGGTATTATTGAGCCCCAACCGGGGATTTTTGCTATATATATAAGCAACCCCCGGTCAGTTTTCTCTCTCTAGCCTCATTTTTTCCAAATTTTCCCTCTCCTCCTCCTTCAAGACCTCTTCCCTCTCTCCTTCCTTGGTCGCCGCTGGCCAAGCTTAGCCGCCACCGGCCACCTGCCGGCCGCCGCCACCTCCGCCGCCGGTTATTTTTCCGGCGGTTTTTCGGCGAGCCTCCTGGGTCATTTTTTGCCCCCTTCTCGCGTCCCTCACCCATTTTTGGAGCCTTAGCTACAGCTCTACTTGAGTTTCCAGGTGTGTTTCTTGTTACCTGCTATTTTCCTGGAAAATCGAACTGTAGATTGTAGGACCGAGAACTGTGGTTCCATGCTTGAGTTAGAATAGAGTGAGGGATGCTTTGAGTATGAATGGTAATATCTATGGTGTGTGTGCTGCCTGTGTGATTGATGTGGTTGGTTCTGTTGTTCTTGCCTTGATTCTGGTTGAGTTGCTTGCGATTCAACCGGTTGTGCTTAAACTGTTAGCCTAGGTGGTCCTTAAGTGTGGGAGAAGGTATGAAGCCATGTTGTTGGTCCTGACAAGTTTTTTTCTTGGCTCCACCTTTGGTTTGTTGATTTTGCAGGAGCATGTCACTCGACCCTCCGTTTGTGTTGGACCTGCTCCTGCACCCGGATTACGCGAACCAGTTCCGCAAGGTGACTCGCGGGAGATTGGAGCGCCACCACCATCTGGAGTGGGCAGTATTCGAGCAGCTCCACTGCATACAGGAGCTCACCGCCGCCATTAGCCACCGCGATTGGCAAACGCTGCTGGCGATAGAGGAGCCCACGTACACCGAGCTGGTGTGGGAGTTCTACACCACTTTCAACTACAACAACAAAGCGGCCCGGGACTCCTATGCAGTGACTTTCAGGCTGGGTGGCTACCCACGGGAGCTGACCATTGACGGGTTGGCCTACGCCATGGGGATCGAGTACCACCCATTCTCCCGCCACGAGGTCGAGATCCCGAACCCGACCGACTGGAACCAGGACGGGTTCCACCGCCGGATAGCCAGGCGGGCCTATGGGTACGATTACTTCGACGCTGGCCAAACATCCGTCCGCACCCTCAAGCCGCAGTGGCACATTCTGAACCTGCTCATCACCCGCTCGATCGTCCCCTGTGCTACTAGGTCGCACAAGATTCCGAAGTGGGTGATCTATGCCATGTACTCGATGGGGTACCCGGAGCACATGCTCCACTTGGGTTCTTTCGTGGCCACCACCTTCTCCCGGTGCCACGGGAAACCCAACCATCTCTATTGTGGTCCCCTGATCACCCGTTTGGCGCGCCATTTCAACATCAGCTTCCAGGGACTCACGGATTCTTCTGCACGGGGCGGCTCCAACCCCCTCAGCCGGGATGTGCCCCATAATGCACTCCTCCTGACCACTGATGGCACCCGCACCTGGGTGGATGGGCTTTCCATGCCACCTGAGGAGGATGAGGATCTCGATGAAGACGAGGAGGATGCTGACTACTCCGGCGAGGAGGAGGCGGACGATGATGATGATGATGATGGCGGGGCCATGGATGCTGATGAGCCGTAGCCCCCGCTCTCTCCACCAGGGGACCTTCAGCCACGACGGAGATCGGAGAGAGGCGAGTCCTCCTCTGGTCCTTCGGGTCCGTCGATGGCTTCTGGCCCGTCGATGGACTTCTTCACGGAGCAGTTCCAGCAGATGGGGCTCTAGTTCCAGCAGCTCGCTCTTCAGAACCAGCAGCTCATGGACCATCAAGTCCAGTTCTACCAGCAGTATTCGGCCCACCAGGCCGAGTACTAGTCCAGGATGATGGTTGTCGACGAGCGCCTCGACCGCATAGAGACCCATATGGGAGTCACTGGTGCTCTCATCGAGCGGGAGAGAGATCGAGGCCGCCGATTGATGGAGCACTCCGAGCACCTGCTATAGGCTTGTCACCCACCAGAGGAGCACCACTGGACCACCCGGTGGGATCACTCCCCACCACCACCACCGACAGATGGGGACGACGACCTCATGAACCAGATCGACTTCACCGGTCTAGGAGGCCCCTAGTGGCATGTTTTGTGTGTGGCACTATGGAGGATGTTGAAGTATAAGATTTTTCCTATCTAGCTCTCTGCTGTGCCGGTTGATTTTGTGAATTAGTGGAGCTAAGACCGTTAAATTCATGTGGTAATGTGGACTCTGTTTGGATTATGTTGTGGACTTGTGCATCGAACAGGGTGCTCATGTGAGAAATGAAAAGCAGTTGGTCCTCCATGTCGAAATCATCAAAATCTTAAACATGGGGAAAGCCCAACGTGTGCGGCACCGTTCATTGCACAAAATCGGGTTTTGGAGGAGATTTTAGTGATCCTTAGTGGGGTACTCCTACGAGGTGAAGTTAAGTTGTCTCCAGTACAAGTAAAACTTCCACCCGTTGAACGGTTTGCCTACTCGAGGATGTATTTTTAAGGGCACGGATAGAGCTTCCGATCCCCTTAATTTCATTGACCCTCCACACGAGTTGAGGAAAAGGAGTTAAAAGTAGTACTCTAGCGAGCGCCAGGTGTACAGAAATTGCTCTTGCTCGACTAATAAGGGTCTACCGTGCAAAAGACTGCAGTTGGAACCCCTGCTAAGTGAAAGAAGAAGAAAAAGAGAAATGTAAATGGAAGTGCAAAAAGGGGTTCCAACGGTGAAATGAAGTGAAAGAGCACCCTGGTACAACGAGTCCTTGCTAGTGAATGTTGTGAGTCCCTTTGTCCATGAACTGACTGTCTTACTTCTACTTCTTCTCATGATCCATGCATGAGTCTAGAACTCGCATTGAGAGAGATAGGGAACGTCTTAGAAGACCAGTTGACCTCGTAAGCTGCTATATGATCTAGGAAATCCTCTACCTACGATCGGGGTTGTTTGTTGCTATAGAGGTCTGGAGAGTGGTATTGATTTGAGTTAGGTTTGCTTGGGGATGAGCAAACGGTTAAGTGTGGGGGAATTAGATAGACCATTAATTACACATGTTTTTACCCCTATTCTTGAGCCATTTGAGATGTTGATTCTCGTGTTTTAAGCCAATTTCACGCTAGGTTGTGCGTTTATGTCATATTTCATGACTTAGCGTTGGCAGCGAGGCGAAGAAACGAGTTTCGGGTCGAAAGGAGCAAAGTTGGGTCGAAGTGTGTTGGAGGAGAAAAATACCCGGTCATGGGCTCAAATACCCGACTGGGTATTATTTGGAGCAGACTGGGGATTTGTCGCTTCGGGCTTCTCTGAGAAGCAGAAGGGGGTCTGGGCAGTGAGCAGAAATCCCCGGTCTGGGATTCATGGGCCAGACCGGGGATTTTCCCCTGTTCCTCAAACGTGCGTTTTGAATATACCCAGTCGCCACCCAAAATACCCGACCGGGTATTTCGACCAGGGATCGCGACAAACAGCTTCTTAAGGGAAAAGAAGGCCAAAATAGAGGGGTCTCGAGTTTTAGAGAAAGAAAGCGATTCCTAGAGAGAGAAAGCGACGAACCAGAGTTCCCAAGTGCCCTAGCTTGATCTTCATCACCATTGGAGCTCAGCTCACACTTGGAGAAGTGCCGATTGACGATCAGGAGCAGATTCCCATCCTTCACAGCATGCTTTCTGCATCTGAGCTTGCTTTTGCTTCTCTCTCCATGGAGTAACTTCCTCATTCATCTGAGTATGGAGAACCCTAGATTTGTATGTTAGGTCTGGTTGTATGAACCCAAGTACAAATTCTTTGATATGATTATGTTCGATTGAGGTCTGATTTGTTGAATGGCATGAATCCTGATCAAATTCCTGTTGTTTTTGCTTTAACCTAGAAAGAGAATATCTACCTAGGTTGATAGAGCACCCTTGATTGAAGGTAGGGAGTTGGTGACTTTAGTCGAGGAGCCAACTCACTATTCTGTACCGAATTCACTTTGGTAGTGAAGGTTTTGTTCATTAGGACCTCAATCTGTTTACTCCGGTGGAGGTTAGTCGCCCGCTGGAGACTCGGATTGAGAGGGTCTGGAGACCTTTAGTCGAGACTTCAGGCTATTTAAGAACCTCCCGCAGTATAACTATCATAGAAATTGAACTTGGTAAATTGCAATCCAGCTTAACTGCAGTCTAGGGGGAACCATATCCGGGTGACCTCTCTCGACTTGAAAAAAACCTTTTAATTGCTTTGCTTGTTTGCTTACTTGAACCTGCACTAAAGTTTCACTGCTAGATAATAAGAATTCACTAAGTAGTCATCACATCTAGGACCCGAGTTGACATTAAAACCCAAACCCGCTATACTACGCTTTAGGAAGTGGTTACACTTGGCCATTTTCTAGAGTGACGGTTAGATCGAGTCAACAATGCTCGAGGAAACCGTCAGTACCCACACTAGTGATGGCGAGTGCGGTCTCAAAATCAGCAATAACATCACAGTAGTCTACATCATCATGGAGCTGGGGGTGTTTCATATTATTAGAAACAAAGAAGGTGATTTGCTCACCCCCAGCCCTCATAATCAACTTTCCATCATTCACATCAATAAGTGCATTGGTTGTGGCGAGAAAAGGTCTACCCAGTATTAAAGGCACATCTCACATCCTCATTTATATCAAGAATCATAAAATTAACAGGATATGAGAATGACCCTACTGCGACTATCAAGTCCTCTGCAATGCCCCTAGGATGCACAATGGATCTATCAGCAAGTTGAATGCTCATACTAGTATTACTGGGTTCACCTAGGCCTAGCTTTTTAAATAGTTTATATGGCATGACGTTTATGCTAGCGCCAAAATCCGCCAAGGACATTCCTACATGCAAGCTACCAATCATGTAAGGGATAGTAAAACTCTCTGAGTCTTTGCGCTTCTCTGGTAGCTTGTTCTGTAGGATGGCAGAACACTCCTCATTGAGCATCACCGTCAACAGCTCCCCAAGCTTCCTCTTGTTGGTGAGGAGATCCTTCATGAACTTGGCATACTTGGGCATCTTCGATAATGCCTCCACGAAGGGCATACTGATGTTTACCTTCTTCAGCATCGCCATGAATTTGGCAAACTCAGTCTCCAGTCGGTCTTTGTGCAACCGAGTAGGAAAGGGGAGCTGAGGGACATACTCCTTCACCACTAGTTGCGGCTCAGGAGTAGGCACCTCAACCTCCTTCTCCATTTCTTCTTCGTTAGCTGGAAGTGCTCAAGGAGGGGTCTCTCTCTCTCTCCTATCGTGCCCGGACAGGGGGATCCGCAGTCACTTTGCCACTACTGGTAGTAATGGCCTGGAAGTGTTCATTTGGGTCCTGCGGATGGGGAATGCCCTGCCCGAGTAAAGTACCCGGAGCCCTCTGTGCTACAGGCTGGGCCACACTCCCATGCTGGGTCTGGATATCCCGCAGCACAGCCTGCGTGTTTCTCTGGCCAGCTTCTAGCTCCAAGAATTTACCTGAAGCTTTCTCCATGAACTACTCAATGTTGCTGAACTTATTCGCACTGGAGGTGGCCAAAGAACCCACCAGATCGCGCAAATTGGCCATCGGATCACTCTGTACTAGGGTTGCAGGGGCTAAACTTGACTGCTGAAATGGCCGCAACTGTGACTGAGGAAGAACTGGCCCCTGTCTGGGCGGGTAAAGAGGTTGTTTTTGTTGTAATTGCCCTTGCCTGGGCTGGTGAGGAGGCCACTGAAAACCTGGTGGTCCCTTGGAGGCTAGTGGTCGAGGGTTAGGTCCATTCCAAGAGAAGTTGAGATGATGGCGCCACCCATCGTTATAAGTGTTGTTGTAGGGGTCGAAAGGCCTGACATTGACGATGAAGTCCACCTGCTCCTAGGGATTATTCGACTCCCTCATCGGGAGTATTCGACTCCCTCATCACCTGACAGTCCTCCACAGTGTGATGGGAGCTTTCGCACCACTTGCAGTGCATCGTATGTTGTTGTCCTATCTCTGAAACCATTCCAGAACGATCAATGGCTAAGACCAGCTTAGATACCACCTGCACCAACTCAGACGATGGGGTGGCCACATCATGCACACCTCGACCTGATGCTCGCCTCGATCTCCTAGAAGTTCCCCAATCATATCCCTACTTCGCCATCTCTTCAAAGAGTCGATTCAGCTGCAGCGGGGTCTTGGTTAGCATGTTCCCGCCGCAAACCGAGTCAATCAGCTGCTTATCTTCTGGGAAGAGGGTGTGGTAGAAATTGCCCACCTTGAAGGCGTCATTGAACCCATGATTGGGACACTTCACGAAAAGACTGGTGTATCATTACCAAGCGTCCCGAATGGTTTCATCTTTCTCCTGGGCAAAGTGGGTGATCTGCTTCTGCAGGTCCGCTATCTTGGACGGAGGATGATAACGGGTGAGGAACTTGTCCGCCAGGTTCGCGAACGTGGTGATCGATCCTGGAGGCCGACTGTCCAGCCACTCCTTGGCTTGCCCCTCCAGAGTGAATGGGAAGTACCTCAGCTTTATGGCATCGGCTGGGACCCCATTTATCCTAATTCCATCGATGAGGTCATGGAATCGCCGCAGATGCGATCTGGGGCACTCCCCCTCTTTTCCACGAAGTCCCCGGCAACGGCGCCAAAAACTTGACACGCTAAAACACAACACCAAACTGCGATCAAGTGTAATCGCAGTCCGGAAATGCGGAATAGTGGCTATTTATCAACCCGGGGTCTAGATCTACTGCCTACTCCGTGATGATTTATTATCTAGCAAACTAAGTTGAGTAAATGTGATTTTAGCTAAAGCAGTAAGAAAGCAGGAAATGGTTCGAAGTTCTTAAGTAGGGGAAGAGTCTCTCGGGAATGAGTCCCCCTAGCTCTTTAGTTAGGTCAAAATTGTAATTACCTTTGGTTGATTTACTGTTGATTAAACTGTGGAAGTTTTGACAGTAGCTTGGAATCTCTTAAGCTGACCAAGCCCTCTCAGACAGACTAACCGGCAGGCGACTAGCCTTCACCGGGACAGACTGCTAAGGCAATAAACAAAGAACTCCACTACTGGAATTGGATTCCAGTACAAAGCAGTAAATCGATTAACTCTCGTATAACCAATTCACTACTACCGATTGATGAAGCTCTAACAACCTAATCAGATTCTATCTATCTCAGGTTGTAGCAGAAATCAAGAAAAGTTGATCAGGCTTCAATTGACTCAATGAATCATGAATCAATCGATTATAATCAAGCAGTATATCAATCAATACGTCATTACAATCAAGATTCCTAACACATGGAACTAGGGTTCTTCATACCCAAGTGAGAGAGGGTTCTTCATACCCAAGTGAGAGTGGGTTCTTCATACTCCATAGAGAGAGGGGAAAACAGAAATCACAGCAATCATACTCATAAAGATGGGGATAATCTGCTCTGGGATGTCGATCTTCACTCCTGGGGATGCAATCTGGGCTTCAATGGTGAGATATCCACTCCAAATAGCCCCTAGGGTTTATTCTTCGCACGTTCTCTCTCTAAAACTCAATTTTCTGCTCAAAAAGTCGTCTCTCTTTTCCTTTGGCTCGAATCTGCCTCAAAAACTCGATTATGGGCAAAACACGGTCGAGGACACGACCGTGTTTTGTCTCATCTCGCCCGTGTTTTGCTTCATGTAAAGCAGACACACCCGTGTCGCTCCCAAAACACGGTTGTGCCCCATAAGTGACACGGTCGTGTTTTTCTCCAGTGTCGCCCGTGTTTTGGACCCTCAGCAACCCTCAAGAGCACGCTCTCAGCATTAAAAACACGGCCTGAGGAACACGACCGTGTTTTTTGTTAGGGCTGCTCGTGTTTTGGCTCCAGCCTCACCGAACGACCTCCAAATGACCCGAAACTTCTGCCTAGCCTTTCCTTCGACGCTTGGGACCTGAAATGTGACAAATTAGCACAACCCAGCGTAAAATAGGCCAAAGATACTCGAGTGGGGCCGCAAACAGATAAGAAATAAGGGTGCAAACACGTGCAAATACATCGTTATCAGTATGGTAAGCATCAAGGCATGATCTAGGGTTGCTTATGAATCTTACTTAGTCTATGAAACCCCTTGTATAATTCCTTTGATTGCTTTTGGTCCGATTGTGCATAAAATATAAAAATTCGGGCTTGTTCGAACCATATGCCACCATGATACCGTGTTTAGAATTTAAGTGTGGGGATGTAGTGTTATCCCCCAAATTGCACTTTTTGATATGTCTAATATGCATGTTATATGGTTTGGTATATGTGTGTAGGTTATGGCTCACCCGAACCACCCTTACCTCCAGCCATCGGTGGATCATGTCTAGTATGGATGTAACTTCGCCATGTTGGAAGAAGGGTCCAATTGGCCCCTACTGGCACCTGGACCTTGACTAGTTTGCCGCCTTCCACTACAGATATGTGATCTTTGCTGCAATGGCTCACCTCCAATGGCGGTAGCTCCTTAATATTGGTGAGGGCATCTTCCTAGAGTTGTGCGTGAAGTTCTACTCCACGTACCAGCACGTTCAGTCTCATATCCACCTTCAAGATCATTTTTTTTCATTCCGAGTTGGAAAGATTCGAGAACACCATGAGCTACAATGTTCTAGCTCACACATTAGGGATCGACATGGGAAACATGCACAATAAGAATTTGGATGACACTAGGATTGTGAATCTTCATTGGGCTTTCGAGAGCATATGATTGGAGCAAAATCACACTGAGCATCTCAAGTCCAGGAACACGAGGCCTCGACTCTTTTGACCCTAGTAGAAGATCCTGCACATGCTCCTGATGAACTCCATCCTCCTGAATGCTAGATCTCCGAGGCAAGTTACCCAAAGTGGGAAGGTTGTCCACTACACCATGTGTAGACTACGTGAGACCCTTCATCTAGGGTTCGCGATAGCGACTATATTCTCCCTTGTCGTGGGGAGCAAGAGGGTCTATACCATGCATATGGGTCATCACATCACTAGGATTGTCCACTACCTTGAGGTCGACCTCCCCATATGCACCTAGGCTTGTGCCTCCGAGCTCTTCCGTAATGGTACACTTGTCCACATGGGGCTCATCCAGGTTCAGAGGGGTATCTGGTTCGTTGTCTGATGATGTAGAAACCACAAGTGTTAATCATATATGTGCCTAGGACCGTATACCACAATGTCTTTTAATGGTAGCTACTCAGAACTAATGTTCAAATGATAAAAAAAAAGTAAAATCGATGGTTGAGGTTCCCTGTATGACTCGAGTAGATCACTTAAGAAACATAAAACACAAAAAAGTAAAGAGAAAGTTAAATCAAATGAGGAAAAAGTTGTTCAGGAAGTATCATGTATATGAGCATGCATACTTTCTCCTTAACAAGATCCCTATATGCACCAATGTTATGTTGATATTCTATCCCTTCCATTAATGACATTCCCTACATGTTGTCTTTCATGAAAAAGATACGAGACGACAACTCGGAAGTATCGGGGACGACCTAGATTTTTGTCGTCCTCAAAAGAATAGAGGACAAGCGTATAAGGGATGAACCATTAGGGACGACTTAGTCGTCCCCAATATCTATAGGGACGATTTTGCCAATTTCCACTTATATCGCCTCAAAGACTCTAGAGCTTTCGACTCATGGAAGTCGTCCAACACTCCATGGTTCTGCTCAGGGGAAGTCCATAGTACAAAGCCTAAGTGACCTCCAAAGCTAGGGATCACTTCAGGAATCATTGGTCCGCCTGAACACATCTGAGACTCCAATGTAAGTAACCACGACATATCATGATGATGATGATGAAATAATAATAGTTATTATTATTGTTGTTCCTAATCCACGGTTCTCTCCCTTCGTACATAACCATCAATCCAATTGTTCACGTATTTTGGTCGAACCTGAACCCAAAGGTTGGGGTGTTACATTTCCTCCACCCTTATAAAACATTTTGTCCCCGAAATTTGAACTAGGACATGAACTGATAAAAAGGAACGAATATACTCGAAATTTGTGCCACCGCTTGTACTTAGACATAATGTCGCTCTCGAAATTAAAACTGCCCTGACTGGGATGTAACATTTCCCTCCCCCTTAAGAAAAATTTCGCCCTCAAAATTTGGTCATCATGATGACTCAAAGTCTCACCTGAGGTAATCCTTCTACTACAAGGATTTATACTTCCTTTACTTTCACCACCCCTTTATCGATGCTTGTCTCTAGCTTTGATACCCGAATTTAGTTCAGTATCTCCTCGCCATTCCTCCTCGAAGGTTCTACTTGCTTTCTCTGACATTTGTAAGAACTTCCCTTAAACGTTCTACTTTCTATCGTTTTTCGCCTAGCTTGATGAATTTTCTTGGACAAGTTTCGAGATTCTAACTCTTAACCTACTCTGGTCCGGTGATGCTCCTCGTATCCCTTGGATTTTTGACCTTTGATGGCTACCGTAAATTGTAGGGTCTCTCGACTACCTCCTCATTCTTTACATCATTCATCCCGATGGTGGTGTCCTTCTTTTCCAAGTCTTTTTGTCGAACCGGTTCACCAGGTCCGCTCCCTCTTAGCCCTGACGCAATGATACCTTGAGAACATGTCGGCTCCTTAAGACCTACCTAATTTCTCATTTCGCCTTGCTTATAAGCCCCTAACGTTTCTTAAAGTCTAACTTTCCACTACTACTTGGGGTCGTAGCCCTACGCTCGATTCTCGCAAACTCACCGAACCTTCCTTGAATCCTTTCCTCTAGATAATGGCCTCCATTTGCCGCAACTCCTTGGCTACCGCTTTTCGACGTACTAAATAGTTGGCTCCTTCTTGAACCTCACTCTGATCAGCCCGCATCCCCGTAGGATATGAGCCGCTTGACCCTCCTCTTCTCACTCATGAACGGGTTTTCACGAAACGATCCCTCTAGGAATCTGCTCCTTCTCCTTCCCGAGACGTATCATAGTCACGCGGGCATAATGGAGTTATTTTCCTAATCATGATTAGAGTATACTAGAGATTCTAAAAATTCCCGAAAGACGTTGACTCGTTTGGCCAAACTTTGACTTGAAATCTTTAAAAACAAAATCTTTAAAACTGATAGACCGTTATTTACACATGTTTTTACCCTCGTTCTTACACCGTTTGAAGTGTTGATTCTCGTGTTTTAGGCCGATTTCACGCTAGGTTGTGCTTGTTTGTGATATTTCAGGTCCTAGTACGTGAATGGAGGCTTGGGAGCGAGTCTGGGGTTGATTGGACGAAGATCGGACGAATGGCGAGGCTTCAAGGAAGCCGCACGGGCAGACTGGGGCTTCACACGGCCGTGCAAAGTGCAATTGTGGCCGTGTGATTTTTGCCGAGGCCAAACACGGGCAGACTGGAATTCTCACACAGCCGTGCAACCCTGGCCGTGTGAGATGGCTGAAGACCGAACTAATCCATACGCTGCGTTTCGACTCGCACGCTCAAAGTGGTGACCCACACGGCCGTGTGGCCTGCCCGTGTGAGTCGGGAAATTCTTGTTTTTTAGCCAATTTCGAGCCAAAAGTGTGAGAATCGGATTTTCAGAGCAAAAACAGAGCCCTAGAGAGAGAAAGTACGAAGAACACATCCTAGAAGCTATCTTGGAGCTGGGTTTCATCGAATCGAGCTTGGAGATCGTCACAGGAGTGGAAATCATCATCTCGGAGCAGATTTTCCTCATCATTATGAGTATGACTACTCCGATTACTGTTTTCTCTTCTCTCTCTATGGAGTAGAACCCTTCTCTCACTTGGGTATGAAGAACCCTAGTTCCTTGTGTTAGGGATTTGATTGTAATAACTTGGGATGATATTACTGTTTGATTGGAGTCTGATCAACTTTTCTCAATTTCTGCTGCAACCTGAGATAGATAGAATATGATTAGGTTGTTAGAGCCTCTTCATTCGATAGTAGGAGATTGGCTATACGAGAGTTAGCCATTTTACTGCTCTGTACTAGAATTCAATTCCAGTAGTGGAGTTCTGTGTTCATAGCCTCAGCTTTCTATCTCGGTGAAGACTAGTCGTCTGCCGGGTAGTTAGACTGAGAGGGCTTGGTCAGCTTAAGAGATTCCAAGCTACTATCGGAACTTCCACAGTCTAATCAACAGTGAATCAACCCAGGGGAATTAAAATTGGACCTAACTAAGGGGCTAGGGGGACTCAATCCCGAGTGACTCTTTCCTGACTTTGAAAACCGAATTATTACTTGCTTTCTTACTGCTTTTGCTTTAAACAACAATCACTCGAATTAGTTTGCTAGATAATAGATAATCACGGAGTAAGCAGTAGATCTAGACCCCGGGTTGATAATTGAACTTACCTGTTACTGCATTCCCGGACTGCGATTACACTTGGTCGCAGTTTGGTGTTGTGTTTTGGCGTGTCAAGTTTTTGGCGCCGTTGCCGGGGAACCCTCTAGGTTATTGGGGAAACGTGAGAATTTGTTACTCTAGCTTTTTCTTTATTGCATTTTTTTTCTCTTCCACCTGTGTGCCTTCACGGGTTGCTTCTGCTGATTGTGTGCAGGTAGTGCATGACCCGTAGCCAGTCGGGAGATCTACTACCATTAGACCAGGAGCTTGAACGAACCTGCAGGAACTTCAAGCGGACTCTAAAGGCGCGACTGGCTGCGGAGGAGGCGCTATCACAGTTGCAGATCGAAGAAGAAGAAGAGATGGTTGATCCACAGAACCATGATGTGATCAACCCAGAGGAGCAGACCATGGGATCCTACTGGACCGCTAGAGCTGCGGATATGAGGTCACCCATTCAACACCCTCATGTCCCAGCCAACAATTTTGAGGTGAGCACATCAGTAATCACCATGCTGCGCGGTTCAGTGGTGTTCCGTGGTAAGGAGGGGGAGTGCCCCCGGTCACATCTTAGGCGATTCCACGAGCTCATCGATGGAATCAAGATCAATGGGGTACCAGCAGATGCCATCCAGCTGAGGTACTTCCCATTCACTCTGGAGGGGCAAGCCAAGGAGTGGCTAGACACTCGACCTCCGGGCTCCATCACCACGTTCGCCAACCTGGCGGACAAGTTCCTCACCCGCTACCATCCTCCATCCAAGACAACTGACCTGCAGAAGCAAATTACACATTTTGCTCAGGATGAGGATGAGACCATCAGGGATGCTTGGGAGAGATACACCAGTCTCTTTCTCAGGTGTCCCAATCATGGTTTCAATGATGCATTCAAGGTGGGCACCTTCTATCACGCCCTCTTTCCGGAGGACAAGCAGCTGATTGATTCGGTTTGTGGCAGGAACATGCTGACAAAAACCCCGCCACAGCTGAATCAACTCTTTGAGGAGATGGCGGAGAACGGGTACGACTGGGGCACTGCCAGGAGATCGAGACGAGCACCAGGACGGGGTGTGCATGCTGTGGGCACCCAGTCATCTAATTTGGTGCAGGTGGTATCGAAGCTGGTTTCAGCTATCGATCGTTCTGGTTTGATTGCAGGTTCAGGACAGCCGCAGGCGATGCACTGCCAGTGGTGTGAGAGCTCTCATCACACCGTAGAGGTCAGGCGATGAGGGAATCGTCTACTCCCCAGGAGCAGGTGGACTTCATCGGGAATGCCAGGCGCTTCGACCCCTACAGCAACACCTATAACGAGGGGTGGCGCCAGCATCCTAACTTTTCTTGGGCTGGGCCAAATCCCAGACCACCAGCTCCCTAGGGACCACCCGGTTTTCAGAGGCCTCCATACCAGCCCAGACAGGGGCAATTTCAGCAGCCGCAGTAGCCACTCTACCAGCCCAGGCAGGGGCCAGTTCCACCTCAGTCACAGGTGCGACCATTTCAGCAGACAGGGGCAGCACCAGCAGCCCTAGTACAGAGTGAACAGATGGCGGAATTGAGAGATTTGGTGGGTTCTCTGGCCACCTCCAGCGCAAATAAGTTCAATAACATCGAGCAGTTCATGGAGAAAGCTTCAAGCAAATTCCTGGAGCTAGAAGCTGGTCAGAGAAACACGCAGGCGGTGCTGCGAGATATACAGACCCAGCTTGGGAGTGTTGCCCAGACTGTTGCTCAGAGGACTCCAGGTACCTTGACTGGTCAGACCATCCCTCACCCGCAGGATCCGAATGCCAACTGCAATGCCATCACAACAAGGAGTGGCAAGGTGACTGCCGACCCACCTGTTCGGGCAGTAGAGAGAGAGACCCCTGCTTCAGCACTTCCAGCTAATCAGGAAGAAATGGAGAAGGAGGTTGAGGTGCCTGCTCCTAAACCGCAACCAGTGGTGAAGGAGTATGTACCACAGCTTCCCTTTCCTACTCGGTTGCACAAGGACCGACTGGAGACTGAGTTTGCCAAATTCATGGCAATGCTGAAGCAGGTGAATATTAGCATGCCCTTCGTGGAGGCATTATCGAAGATGCCCAAGTATGCCAAGTTCATGAAGGATCTCCTCACCAACAAGAGGAAGCTTGGGGAGTTGTCCACGGTGATGCTAAACAAGGAGTGTTCTGCCATCCTGCAGAACAAACTACCAGAGAAGCGAAAAGACCCAGGAAGTTTCACTATCCCTTGCATGATTGGTAGTTTGCATGTAGGGAAGTCCTTGGCGGATTTAGGCGCTAGCATAAATGTCATGCCATATTCACTGTTTAAGAAGCTAGGCCTAGGTGAACCCAGTAATACTAGGATGAGCATCCAGCTTGCTGATAGATCTATTGTGCATCCTAGGGGTATAGCAGAGGACTTGATAGTTGCAGTAGGGCCATTTTCATATCCTGTTGATTTTGTGATTTTGGACATAAATGAGGATGTTGATTGATGTTAATGATGGAAAACTGATTTTAAGAGCTGGGGGTGAACAAATCACCTTCTCTGTTTCTGATAATATGAAACACCCCCAGCTCCATGATGATCTAGATTACTGTGATGTTTTTGCTGATTTTGAGACCGCACTCGTCATCACGAGTGCGGGTACTGATGATTTCCTTGAGCGTTGTCTTTTGCTAGGGGAACAGGCATCACAGGATGTGCAGCTGGAGGAGCAGCTTGCGGAGCTGGACGAGGCTGCGAGCGAGGGGCGAGAGATGCCATTCAAGCCGATCCCCATCTCGCCCCGGCTCGCTACATCATTGGAGGAGCCACCAGAGTTGGAGCTTAAACCCCTCCCATCTCACCTGGAGTATGCATTTCTCCGGGAGGGGAATAAGCTCCCGGTTATTATTAGCTCGGATCTGACACCCGAGCAGAAGAGCAAGCTAGTGGCTCTACTGCAGAAGTATGCCCGGGCCATGGCATGGAAGATCACCGACATCAGAGGCATTAGCCCATCCTTCTGCTCCCACAGGATTTTGATGGAGGATGAGGTTAAGCCAGCCAGGCAGCCACAGAGGAGATTGTCTCCTAACTTGGAGGCAGTGGTCCGGGCAGAGATTGTGAAGCTCATGGATGCAGGGATCATCTTTGCTATATCTGATAGCAAGTGGGTCAGCCCCACTCAGGTGGTCCCGAAGAAAGGCGGGATGACTGTGGTCCCGAATGAGAAGAAGGAGTTGATCCCGATGCGGACCGTGACCGGCTGGAGAGTCTGCATCGATTACCGGCGCCTGAACGACGCCACCAGGAAAGATCATTTCCCCCTACCTTTCATTGATCAGATGCTGGAGAGGTTGGCTGGCCATGAGTTCTATTGCTTCCTGGATGGCATGTCTGGTTACTTCCAGATTCCTATTGCACCGGAGGATCAGGCGAAGACCACATTCACTTGCCCCTTCGGTACTTTTGCTTACCGGAGGATTCCATTTGGGCTATGTAACGCACCGGCGACCTTCCAGTGGTGCATGCTGGCGATCTTCGACCGACTGGTTGGAGAGATCATGGAAGTCTTCATGGATGATTTCTCGGTATATGGAGACTCCTTCACTCACTGTCTCCATAACCTGGAACTCGTTCTGAAGAGGTGCGAGGAAACTAATCTGGCACTCAGCTGGGAGAAGTGCCATTTCATGGTTCGTAAGGTTATTGTGCTCGGGCACAAGATCTCCAAGCAGGGAATCAAGGTGGATCGCGCGAAGATTGAGACGATCAGTCAGTTACCTCCTCCTGTTTCTGTGAAGGGGATTCGCAGCTTTCTGGGTCATGCAGGCTTCTACCGGCGCTTCATCAAATATTTCTCGAAGATTGCCCTGCCGTTGACCAAGCTGCTGGAGAAGGATGCACCATTCCAGTTCACCCCCGAGTGCACAGCTGCATTTGAGACTCTAAAGGAGAAGCTTACCCATGCTCCCATCATGGTGACTCCTGACTGGTCTCTTCCTTTTGAGCTGATGTGCGACGCGAGCGACTATGCAGTCGGAGCAGTTCTGGGTCAGAGACGCGAGAAGCACTTCCAGCCCATCTACTACGCGTCGAAGACCTTGAACGATGCACAGGAGAACTACACCACCACAGAGAAGGAGCTCCTCGCTGTGGTGTATGCATTTGACAAGTTCATACCCTATCTGGTGCTCTCCCATGTGGTGGTCTACACTGACCACTCGGCGATTCGCTACTTGATGAGCAAGGATGATGCAAAGCCTAGGCTCATCCGCTGGATCCTGCTGCTGTAGGAGTTTGATATCGAGATCCGGGACAAGAAGGGAGCCGAGAATGTTGCTGCAGATCATCTTTCACGGTTGGAAGCCCCTCCGGTGGACAACTTCGAGGAAGAGATCGACGACTCTTTCCCGGGTGAGCGATTGCTGGCGATGACCCTGGTGGACAGCGTGGCCTCTTGGTATTCTGACTTTGCCAATTATCTGGTGGGCAAGCAGTTACCCAAGGGGATGGCTACTCATGCAAAACGCAAGTTCTTCTCTGATCTGAAGCACTACTTCTGGGAGGATCCTTACCTCTTCAGAATCGGAGCAGATGGCGTGATCCGGCGCTGTGTCATGGAGCATGAGATGGGAGACATCCTGTCTCAATGTCACGAGGGACCTACTGGCGGTCATCATGGAAGAAACCGCACGGCGCGGAAGGTGCTACAGTCAGGCTTCTATGCCCTCGCTTTTCAAGGATGCAGACACCTTCGCACGACAGTGCGACCGCTGCCAAAGGTCAGGTAACATTTCTGCCCGGGATGAGATGCCCCAACATATCTCTGTTATTTGTGAAATTTTTGATGTTTGGGGTATCGATTTCATGGGCCCATTCCCTCCATCTTTTGGCAATCTGTACATATTGGTTGCAGTGGACTACGTCTCGAGGTGGGCAGAAGCTCAAGCCATGCCCACCAATGATGCAAGACGGGTCTGCTCATTTCTGAAGCAGCTGTTCTCCCGGTTCAGGACACCTCGCGCCATCATTAGTGATAGAGGAACCCATTTTCAGGGGAAATTCACTAAACTCATCTCTCGCTATGGCGTTAAGCATCAGGTGTCGGTGGCCTACCATCCCCAGTCAAATGGGCAGGCCGAGCTGACGAACCGGGAATTAAAACGGATAATTGAAAAGACGGTGGATCAGTCCCGCAAGGATTGGTCCACCAAGCTCGATGATGCTCTCTGGGCGTATAGGACTGCCTATAAAAATCCGATTGGCACTTCTCCCTATAGGCTTGTCTATGGGAAGGCGTGCCATTTGCCGGTAGAGCTAGAGCACAAGGCCTTCTGGGCCATTAAGTTGCTAAACATGGATTTGAGTGTTGCAGGTACAGAACGTAAGTTGCAGCTGTTGGAGTTGGAGGAGTGGCGTTAACACGCTTACGAGAACACCCTGCTCTACAAAGAGCGCACCAAGCGTCTCCACGACGCTAGGTTGAGGGGCCCGAAGGATTTTCAGGTAAGTGATCGTGTTCTGCTCTTCAATGCACGCCTGAAACTCTTTCCGGGCAAACTCTGTTCGAGGTGGTCGGGTCCCTTCACGGTTACCCAAGTTTTCCCGCATGGTGCAGTGGAGATCAGCAATGCTCAAACCGAGCCATTCAAGGTGAATGGCCACCTCCTAAAGTTGTACTTGGGAGGTGCTGTCGAGCGCGCAGAGCTGCTGATCAAGCTCGAGGACCCTTAGTTCCTATACTGGCGTCCAGCTAAAAGACGGTAAAGAAGCGCTTGTGGGGAGGCAACCCCACCGAGGTTTGCATTTTCTTACTCTTTTTCCTTTGATTTTTTGTGTTTTTGAGTCTTGAGATGTTGATCCAGAGTCAAGTGTCGTTTTTGAGTGAAAACAGGTTGAATTTGGGGCTCCAGCACTGCGCACAGCCAGGTCACAAACTTGCACGGCCGTGTGGAATTTTTCCCTGGCCGTGCAAGCTCTCGGCAAAAATCACACGGCCAAAAGTGCAAACTTGCACGGCCGTGTGGCTTGGCCTGGCCTGGCCGTGTGGCCGACACGGGCAAAAATATACTCGCACGGCCGTGTGGAATTTCTCCCCTGGCCGTGCGAGCTCTCGGCAAAATCCGCACGGCCAAATGTGCACATTGCACGGCCGTGTGGAATCCCTCGGCCAGGCCATGTCGGCCAACACGGGCAAAAGTGCCCCTGGCACGGCCGTGCGGACCTGCCCGTGCTGACGAGGCATGGCCTATAAATTCAGCCAGCACGGCCGAGCAGGTCAGAAATTTCAAAAAACTCGCCGGAATCCTCTGTCCTCGCCGGAAAACCGCGACAAAACCCCCCTTTTCGATTTTTTTGGCCACTTTGGGTAATTTTTTCACCAAATCAACAACAAACCCACCCTTTCTACACCCAAAGCGGCCTATCCCTCCATTTTGAGCGAGTTTGGACGACATTTTTGTCGCCGGAGGCGATTTCCGGCGAGGCTCCGACGAGCACTTCCGGCCACTTATTCGGCGTTTCGTCGCTTCCATCGCCTTCCCCTCATCTTCCCCTACACCTCTACTTGAGTCTCCAGGTTTGATTTTGCCCTTAGCTATGTTAATTGTGGAGAATTGAGTGTGTAGGGTGCATGTTAGAGAACCTTATTGAATCTTGTGATTTTTGTGCAATTGATTGAGGGGAATGCATGGAATGTGTTTGAATTGTGTTGGGCAAAGTCCCCCTTGCTTGTTTGAGCCCTTGTGTGCAAGAATTGTGCCAATTTCATGCTTAGCTTAATAGTGCACACAAGGTGTTCGATGAAATGCCTGTCTTTCATGCCATGTTGTGGCCACCAGTTGGGGCCCTTAATGATGTAGTTTGAGGGTGTATTTGCTATGGATGTGAACCTTAAGTTGCCTATTTTCTCCTGAATGTGCACCCCCACTCAGATTATGCTTGATTTATCGATTTTTTGACCCCCGAACTATGGATGAAACTATGGTTCGGCTGTTTTTCTGTTCTTAAGTGTGAGGGTGTGATTGACATTTTCTTTGGCTCTTTTGGTTCCACTTTGGGTTATTCTTTTGCAGGACAATGTCGAAACCTGACCTCAAGCACCCGTTCATCCGGGATCTAAGGAGGGGCCCCACCGAGGATCGCTTCAAGGAGGTCCTGGCCACCCCGTTTGGGCAACACCATTGCTGGTCCAAACGGGAGTTTCGGCGATTGAACTGCTACGAGCAACTTTCCGCCGCCGTCGCCAACCCCACATGGGGCCGTCTGCTCGTCCTCTGCGAGAAGGTCTACTACGAGCCCGTGCTGGAGTTCTACACGACCTCCAGGCACAATTCCACGACCGATTGGAAGGACGGTACAGCCGTCCAATTCAAGCTAGGCGGTGCCCCCCGGTCCATGAGCTACCACGAGCTGGCCGAGGCTCTCGACCTCGACGTCGACGACCGTAGGCACTACATCACCGAGGTCAATGATCCGCCGGAGGTGGACTTCGGGAGGCTGTACACCCGCCTGGCTCGGCCAGGCCAGATGCGTCCCTTCCAGGCCGGGAGGACGAAGGCATCTACCCTGCTGCTCGACAACCGCCTTCTCCACCACCTGCTGGCGAAGTCTTACACCCCCGCGGCAGACAGTGCCAGCGCCATCACGAAGAGGGCCATGTACTTCATCCATTCGATCCGCCAGCACAACCATCCTCTCCACCTGGGTTCGGTGGTGGCCAGGACCTTCGATAAGACTTCTACAGAACTGAAGAGCCTCCACTGCGGCCCCCTCATCACCCGCCTGGCCACCTACTTCGGGCTTTCACTGCAGGGGTGCACCCAGCAGGGGGACACCCTCATCTTTGGGAGGAAGACGATCGGTAAGATGCAGCTGCTGCGAGAGAGGCACGGTGTTCTATGGATCGATGGGTTTCGGAAACCTCCGATCCCCACGGAGCCTGAGCCAGAGGACCAGCCAGAGGACCAGGAGGAGGAGGCTGTTGATGATGTGGAGCCCGAGGAGGTGGATGCTGCTGCTGATGCTGCCCCCCCCCCCCCCCCCGCCCCACCACCTTCGAGTATGGCGGTGGCAGCTCCGCTTTCCCGGGCCAGGATTACTTCTCTTACCAGTTCGAGCAGCTGCGGATCCAGAACCAGCAGATCCTCGACCAGCAGCTGCAGTTCCAGCAGCAGTACGCGGAACACCAGGCCCAGTACCAGAACAGGATGGCTGCTTACGATGAGCGCCTGGACATCCTCCCGACCCAGCAGGGGGTGACTCTCGCCCACATCGAGCGGGAGAAGCGCCGTTCACGGCACATGCAGGAGGTCCAGCAGCACCTACTCCAGCTGCTCCCGGGCGAGCAGCCCGTATGGAGGACTCCCTGGGAGGACTCTCCACTTCCTCATGCCCCAGCTGACGGTGATGATGGTGCTGATGGCGCTGCTGGTGATGACGCCTTCATGGCCGACATCGACATTGACTTGGATAATCTTAGCGACGAGTAGGTTGTACTCGTTGCCCATCTCAGTGTGTTTTGCTTTTCATTTTAGACTTTTGTGTGTTTGCTCCATGTGTGAGGAGCTTGAACTTAGTGTCGGTTGTTTTTGTTTTTCGTTTTCTTTTGTGGTTTGTTTATGATGTAGCCGTCTGGGCTAACACTTATCCCTAACGCACAGTGTGCTAGTGTGTTCTTGGTGTTCGATTCGTGCAGAACTGTCCACTCTCCCGTTTGTTTCTCACTGACTGGTCAACTTCCAGTCCCCCAGCAGTGTTTCAATCCGGTAACACCGTTCCCCTTATCTTTCCCTCTACTCCATTGAGGGCAATGTCGTGCTTAAGTGTGGGGGGTGCTTTGTATCGGTTGGAATATATATTTGGGTGCTTGGAGCCTAGTCCGCTGTCCGAATCTTACGATTTGAGGGCTCCAAGTACTGCTGTTTGATCATATTGGCACTGTGTTTTGATGGAGGAATTGATTGGTTTTCGGATTAATGCATGACAAATTGTTTGCGACTAGGACAACCTATGATGAGGACTGAGATGTGCAGTAAAATTGTGTAGGAGTTCAGTTTTTCACCTGTTTGCTTACCAACTGTGACTTGATTTGATCACTTGTTCTTGACAGTCGTTTATGCATCTAGTTCAGGGTATCAGAATGTGAGATAGAGCATATAGGTAGCCATGTGAGATTTGAGCCTGCTCGTTTCTTTCTTGTGCGATAGATCCCTCTTCCATGATGTGTAGCATTCACGTTGTCACTAGCTAAGATGATGGGGGCATAGGATTAGCCCACACCCAAAATTGAAAATTGACTGTCCTGATGTGTCATATCCCCTAGTCAGCCCCTTTGAGCCGTGTGTTATCCTTTCTTTTGGTCTATAACGAAAAAAGTCACCCTTGTTGCATCTTTTAGAAGGTTCCACAGAGTGGTTTTTACATATTCTCTGCTGTTTCTGCTAAAGTTTATGTGAGTGTTGGAGGTAGTGCTTAAAAGTTGGGCAGGTGTTTGAAATATGTGCAGAAGTGGTGGCCCTCTTAAGAAAAGAAAAAAAAATGAAAGAAAAACAAAGAAAAATTGAAGGCGAAAGAGAGCCACTACCAAAAATCTGAATAATGCCCATTAAGTAGTGTTTTTTAGCAGTCTAGCTTGGAAATGCTGATGTTTATGCCTCCTTCGCTCTTGTGCTCTTGAGATGTTGAGTATTGCAGAATAGCAGAAAGGAAATACCGGTTTGTTTGACTGTGACTGTGTGGATTTGGAAATGTGGAACCTTGTGTTATGAATGCTTCCACCACCTAAAAGGCCTTTTCCACATGTCCAAGACCCTAGCCAGTCATTTGAACCTGTGTCTAAGACCTCCGGATTAGTTAGTGGTGACACCCCACATGTGAACTCTAGCATTTAGAGGCTGCCATCATGGTGAAGAGATGTTAGGGATTGAGAGAAATAGCATGCGCATTTTTTCGCATCAAATTGTCCTGACCCCACTGGTCGAGAGTGAGTGATTCATTTTCATATTCTTTATACGCTTGTACCCCGGTGAGGACCTAGATTGCTCGGTCTCTGTTCTGATGTCTTGAGTTGGATGCATGAGTTGACTGTTTTGAGTGAGTGGTTGAGTCAAGTCTAGGTTGGTTGGTGAACAGAAGGGAGACTCTTCCTTTACTCGATTTGCTGCACTCGAATGTCCTTTGTGGTGGTTGTCCAGGTTGTTATTGAGGTTGTTCATGTGTTGATGTTTGAAAACCAGTACGATTCACGTGTTCTGTGCCTTTATGACTTGTCCCCAATGTTGGTTGATTGAAATATGTAAGCTTACCTGGTGTCTGACTTGGTTTGCTTGGGGACAAGCAAACGGTTAAGTGTGGGGGATTTTGATAGACCGTTATTTACACATGTTTTTACCCCCGTTCTTACACCGTTTGAAGTGTTGATTCTCGTGTTTTAGGCCGATTTCACGCTAGGTTGTGCTTGTTTGTGATATTTCAGGTCCTAGTACGTGAATGGAGGCTTGGGAGCGAGTCTGGGGTTGATTGGACGAAGATCGGACAAATGGCGAGGCTTCAAGGAAGCCGCACGGGCAGACTGGGGCTTCACACGGCCGTGCAAAGTGCAATTGTGGCCGTGTGATTTTTGCCGAGGCCAAACACGGGCAGACTGGAATTCTCACACAGCCGTGCAACCCTGGCCGTGTGAGATGGCTGAAGACCGAACTAATCCATACGCTGCGTTTCGACTCGCACGGGCAAAGTGGTGACCCACACGGTCGTGTGGCCTGCCCGTGTGAGTCAGGAAATTCTGGTTTTTGAGCCAATTTCGAGCCAAAAGTGTGAGAATCGGATTTTCAGAGCAAAAACAGAGCCCTAGAGAGAGAAAGTACGAAGAACACATCCTAGAAGCTATCTTGGAGCTGGGTTTCATCGAATCAAGCTTGGAGATCGTCATAGGAGTGGAAATCATCATCCCGGAGCAGATTTTCCTCATCATTATGAGTATGACTACTCTGATTACTGTTTTCTCTTCTCTCTCTATGGAGTAGAACCCTTCTCTCACTTGGATATGAAGAACCCTAGTTCCTTGTGTTAGGGATTTGATTGTAATAACTTGGGATGATATTACTGTTTGATTTTAATCGAATGATGCATGTTTATTGAATTGTTTGGAGTCTGATCAACTTTTCTCAATTTCTGCTGCAACCTGAGATAGATAGAATCTGATTAGGTTGTTAGAGCCTCTTCATTCGATAGTAGGAGATTGGCTATACGAGAGTTAGCCAGTTTACTGCTCTGTACTGGAATTCAATTCCAGTAGTGGAGTTCTGTGTTCATAGCCTCAGCTTTCTATCCCGGTGAAGACTAGTCGTCTGCCGGGTAGTTAGACTGAGAGGGCTTGGTCAGCTTAAGAGATTCCAAGCTACTATCGGAAGTTCCGCAGTCTAATCAACAGTGAATCAACCCAGGGGAATTAAAATTGGACCTAACTAAGGGGCTAGGGGGACTCAATCCCGAGTGACTCTTTCCTGACTTTGAAAACCGAATTATTACTTGCTTTCTTACTGCTTTTGCTTTAAACAACAATCACTCGAATTAGTTTGCTAGATAATAGATAATTACGGAGTAAGCAGTAGATCTAGACCCCGGGTTGATAATTGAACTTGCCTGTTACTGCATTCCCGGACTGCGATTACACTTGGTCGCAGTTTGGTGTTGTGTTTTGGCGTGTCAAAAACTGAGACCGATATTCCAGTATTTCTTGGAAACCAAGAAACAGAGGAAGACGGGCTCTGATACCAAAATGTAACGACCCGCTCTTTTTCGAAAACCAAACTATAACTCAAACCAAAAACCGGTTACTCCGGAGCAACCCAAACAACTTTTTAAAATAAATAAACCGATAATGGTTTAGAATTTCAAACAAAAAGCCTGAACACTTGGGCAAATGACAATATCAATACTTAAAATGAATGAAATCAGAATATCCAGTTTACACTCCTAACCCTGTAACAAAGAAATTAAACTATTCTAGCTCTGACTCTTCACGAGTTCCTTGACTTCTCATCAATGCTGGTGCAGCTACTTGCATCGCCTTGCCTCTTCTCGAAATCCGCCTCTGCTAACCCTTCCTCGAACTAGTGAGTGAGAAGGGGGTCAGTCTCGTCGTTACTTCCTAAGGTCTTGGCCTTAAGAAACTCCTTACTAAACACTTTATCAAGGTTCTAGACTTAGACAAAAGTCGTTCTCATCCTTTATACTTTGTTATCAAACAGTCTATAAGAGATCTCTATTCCCATCTTATCTTTAGACTTTCCTTACTTATATTCTTAATCCATAAACACCAACCCTGGTGACCACCGCGTTACGTCTCGCCGTCCGGTGTCCCTACCCTAGTATGTCGACAGCGTTACGTCTCATCGTTCGGTTGCATACCCAAGCTCAGCAATGGCACTGCGTTACGTGTCGCCGTCCAGTAGTGACCCCAACATACTCGATCAACTGTTGTGTTGCGTCTCGCCGTCCAGCAGTGACTCGACCATCTACCGCGTCCAGTAGTGGCCCAACCGCCCGGGGGTTCATCTTATCATTAACCAACTATCACAACCATACTTCCATACATTCATACATAGCACAACGCGTGCCTCCACCCTTAACTAGGCGATGGGATGCCTCACACACAGTGCGTAGCCAGCATTTCATCTATGGTGAGTCCACTTAGAAGAAAAATACACCTGGTAAAATAATTTTTGTTAACTTTGCGAATCATTCATGACATAATCTTATATTGGAAAATTTGGTTAATTAAAATAGATTAGCAGTCGAAAGTATCAAGAATATTACTCTATAGACCAAACAATTATTAATGATTTAGTTATTCGTTCTGTTTCGTATGATGTTCTTTATAAAAAACCATTAGTATCTATAACTCGAGTAATTAAGAGATATTTAATAATAAATCTTACACTAAACAATAATTCATGATTTAGTTAGTCATTCGCTTACAAATAATGTTATTTGTCAAGAATCTTTCTGAATCAATAAATTGAGTTGTTGGAAGAGGTTCAATAATATATCTTATACTATTTACTAACACGCTCCCTCATATAAGAAAGTCAACTTATAGAAAATGAAGTTTGCACAAATCTGTATACCGTGTACTTAACAAATGAGGTCGCCAAAATTCGAACACAAAATCTTTCGATCAACTATTCTCAATTAAATACGCCCTAATTTTTTATATAAATTAACTATTGTACCAAATTGAACAATTTTCCTTCCGAATCAGGGTGGGTCCCGGGACCCACCCTGTTATACTCTCCCTCCGCTACTGCTCACACACATATCGGGCATTACTAAAAAATTAACTAAATAATAACTTGAACAAAAGGCATAAACTAAAAGACCTCGACGGAAATTTTACCCCCTTTACACTCACCTTATTATTCTGACCGATCGACTCAAGCTAACCATCATCCAAAGATGGTCCGCCTTATGATTCATGCGCTGATAACACATAGTCGTGACTCGTTTTCCTGTTCACCCTTGCCAAGCTAACTCCCCGTTTGACCTGTAGCAGGAGAATAACCTTCACCATTGATATAGATCACCCCTTTATTTTGTAATCCAATTTTCTCAACTAATCCCCACTTTAACGCATCAATCATCACCATTTTATAATCATCAATTTCTAAGCTAATCCTTATGTTTATCTAGCAATCTAGAACCACCAAAGCACGCAAAGGACTGTTAATCCCACCTACCTCACCTGATGTCCACGCTCACCATAGGATCCATGCATAATAAACCACAACTTTAGCCTTTACCCACTTAGCATCCAACCTAGTTATGCTCCTAACAGGCCATTTTGTTAGGAGATACTGACAGGGTAGGATAGATGACCACGTCATCGAGCCGGATCGGACGGTGGAGGAGGATTGGCGCCGACTTGTGAAAGGAAGAGAGACGAGTCCATCGGCTGCCCTAATTCCACTATTCAAAGGGGCCCACAAATTCAAAAAAATGACTGCCTTTTCTTAGTCTCCTTCTCTCTTCAAATCACTTCGTCAGTTTTCATTCTCTCTCCTCAAAAACTTTTTTGTTTCCTCCTCCCCTTTTCTCCCAATAATCACCAGAACCACTCTCCGACTCTAACGAAGCGGACGACGGCGACTGTGAAAATGACGGCGACGACGGTATCGCGACAAGGAAGAAGTTGTCGGCGACGGTGGCTGTGCTTGAAGGAAGAAGACGACGGTAACCGTGTTTTTTTACTCTCTCTCTCTCTCTCTCTCTCTCTCGTCTCTATTTCATTCTTCACCTTGCTTATTGTGATTCAATCGAGTTTCTGAAGATTGTTCTATTTTTCTTTTGATTTTGTTTCTTGGATTCTGATTTTGTGTTTCAAAGAAATAAGTAGTGTTTGAAGTTAGGGTTTCATGGATTCGACTAGATCTTGGTTTTTCTTTTTCTGCGTTTTTTGTATGAGTTTGATGAATTTGTTTTCTGGTAACTTAGATTTGACTGGATCTGGGTTGCTTTCTTTTGTGGATTATGTGGATATGTTTTCTGGGTTTGTGGATGTGACTGGATCTGGGTCTGAGCTGCTTTGTTTGTGAATTTGATTGGAACTGGGTTGCTTTGTTTTCTGGGTTTTGTGGATATGTTTTGTGTGCGTTCCGATATTAGTTCTGTTCGGGCAGGATATCAGTTTTTAATTGTCTGGATAGTTGTTTGATATATCTGGATATTCCTATATTGATATTGGTTTTTGGTCGACCATGATATCATTTGTGAATTGCCTAGATAGTTGTTTGATATATTTGGATTATGTGGATATGTTTTCTGGGTTTGTGGATGTGACTGGATCTGGGTCTGGGTTGCTTTGTTTGTGGATTTTTTGGATTTGATTGGATATGGGTTGCTTTGTTTTTTGGTTTTTTGGATATGTTTTGTGTGCGTTCTGATATTAGTTCTGTTCGGGCAGGATATCAGTTTTTAATTGCCTGGATATTTGTTTGATATATCTGGATATTCCTAGATAGTTTGTGAATTGCCTAGATAGTTGTTTGATATATTTGGATTATGTGGATATGTTTTCTGGGTTTGTGGATGTGACTGGATCTGGGTCTGGATTGCTCTGTTTGTGGATTTGATTGGATCTGGGTTGCTTTGTTTTTTTGGGTTTTTTGGATATGTTTTGTGTGCGTTCCGATATTAGTTCTGTTCGGTCAGGATATCAGTTTTTAATTGCCTGGATAGTTGTTTGATATATCAGGATATTCCTACATTGATATTGGTTTTGGTCGACCATGATATCATTTGTGAATTGCCTGGATAGTTGCTTGATATATTTAGATATGACTTGTTTGATATTACTTCTGATGGTTGGGGTATTCGTTATGTGAAGTCCAGCTGCAATGACAAGAACTAAATCAACTGCAATGAGGACCACATCAGAAGTCGAAACCTGTAGGCCTAAATGTGCCAAACAACAACAACAAAATGAGGACCAACAAATTGAAGATGAAGAAAGTGATGACCAAGACGATGAGGGAAAAGGAAGAAAAGTTTATTTTAGATTTGTGTAGTGTGATATTGGTTTGTAAAACTGAACTTAGGGTTAGATAATATTTAGGGAAGGATGTTGGTTTGTAGCAAGATAGATAATATTTTGTCGAATGTTGGATATAATTACCAACATAAATTCTTATTCAAAAAAATACCGTAACCTCCGAGAAAAATATCCGTCTTTATGTAGGATAATATCCTTAAAGCTCAGACTATTACTTTTTGTGTGCCAAAGTATATCCTGAAAGCCCAGACTAATATCCTCGATCTCTTTGCCTCTTCACGATTCATCGGTTTGTTTTTCCCTTTAGTCATCAATTAAACACATTTAATCCCTGTGAGGTCAAGATATTATCGAGGCGGGAAAAAGTCCAAAAGATGATCGACATTTTGGAGAAGCAATCCCACACTTGAACAAAGAATTTTCTTAAGTACTATTTTTGTTTGGAAAGTTATAATCGCCATGTCGGAATGACTTTGGCTACTAATTGTATCGAGTGTTCTCACTAGTTTTGCGTACTAGAAAACCATAGCAGACCAATAATATCCACGCCACCCAAAACTCGAACCCTGTACCTGAAACCCTAACCCTAAACACTAACACAAAGCTTGAACCCTGAACCCTAAACTCTAAACCTCAACCCCAAACCCTAAACCCCAAATGTGAATCCAAAACCCTAAACTCCAAACTCTAAACTGTAAACCCTAATTCTAAACCCTAAACCATTACACCAAACCCTAAATTGATATAAACATATACAACAAAGATCCAAACCACCCAGACTATTATCGGACCGTAGCAGACTAATACCCACCATACACATATTAATATCTTACCACCGAAAACTAATACCCACTACACACAGATTCATATATGAACATCACAAACTAATACCAATTACACATAAACTCTAAACCTTAATCGCTAATTAAACTAAAGTTCAAAACAAACATAGGTAAACATCCACACAAAACAAATCCAAACCACCCAAAATAATATCTGTTCACCATAACAAATATCCACAACACCCGGACTAATACCCATCTCGTAAGACCAATATACATTCAGCTCGTAAATAATATCCTAACTATAAAGACTAATACCCACCACACACAGACTAATATCTGACCATCGCTGACTAATACCCACCACAAATAGATTAATATCTGACAATCGCAAACTAATACCAAAAGTAATTAAATTGGCTAATGAACTAATATCAACAGACTAATATCAGTTAATGAGAAAACAAATATCCAAACATCCCAGACAAATAGTTGAAAACATGAACTAATATCAATTCAAACCAAAGCTAATATCCGAACAACCTAAACTAATACACATTCTTTGCAAAAACAAATACAAACACCACACAGTTTAATATCCCACTCAGCGGCGGATCCAGGACATAAGAGAGCACTGGGCCGCATTTGAATAGAATATTAGATATCATAAATAAAAATATATAATAATATAGTTTTCATTACAATGACAATTATACAAGAAGATCTTTTAATTTAACAAATTCATCAATAATATAATCTCCATCCATACTGATAATATACTCTTTTTCAAAGAAAATAGCTAAGTAATCAACGAGAAATTCATCGCTCATTTTTTTGCACAAATCAATGTTCATGTTCCATTGCTGAAAATATTCTCTCCATGGTAGTTGTTGAAACGGCTAGGTCAACACTAGACAAATCAACCGACAAATCAATTTGTATTGTGTGTCCATCCCTGTTTCCTCCAGCTTCTCTAATAATTTTGCAAGAGAAGAAACTTCATCTTCCTCACATGAGTAGTGCATTCTCCAAAGAATGCATCTCATAGCTTTCAAAATCTCGAGGCTAAACTCTTAAGCAAGTTTGTAAATATTTTCTTCATCAAAACACCAGAAAGAACGGTTAGAATCTAGTGCCCCACTCAATTGAGGCAATTTAAATGATAACTCAGCAAGTTTGTAAATATTTTCTTAATCAAAAGAATGGAAAGAAAACCAGCTCGACGGGCTGGCGGAGAAATCCATTTTGCAAGGAAGGGTGTGCTTTAGAGTAGAGTTTTTATTTTATTTTAATGAAACTTTACACTTTTAGGTTTTCATGTCTTTTTTCAAATAAAATTATTTGGGGTATAGAAAATTTAGTATAAATTAGAGTGATGGTTTAGATATGTTCATCTGAACCATTTTTCTAGTTACACAAAATTATATTATCAAATAAAACTAGACAGGATTTTAATTAGCACTAGGCCAAATATCTAAATCGAAAAAATTTATAAGCACTAAACTAACTCTGGATCCGGAGGAGGGCTGGGCTGGGGCCTGGGTTGGCCCAGCCCTGGATCCGCCACTGATCCGACTACAAGACTAATCACTAAATCATAAACCCTAAACCTTCACTCTCCTACTATTATTGTTTCATGGGTCTTCGGCCCATGGGCCCTCGGCGGGCTGCCGTAACTAAGGTTGCAAGCCTTATGTGTTAGGACTTGATAGTGTGTTTAGTTTTGATGGAAGACACAATATTCATTACTTCACAAACTCATATCCACTGCATATAATATCAATTCATGCAAAAATAAAAATCCATACTGCCCAGACTAATATCTTACCACATAAACTTGAAATCCTTCAGCCCATGGATAAATATCCACACAAAAAAGAATGAGAGAGGTTGAGAGAGAAAAAAAAGTGGTCCAAAGAAAATTTTCCCACTTTTTCGTCACTTATCTCTTCTTTGCAATTACTTTTTCCTTTTTTTCTTTTCATTTTCTGTCACTTCCCTCCTCTCTCCAATTATTTCTTACTTTTCTTTATATTTTTTGTCACTTCTCTCCTCTTTACAATTAATTCTCTTTTCCTCTACTTTTTTCTTGGTGGACCCGCAGAAGCCACTTTATGAGCTTCTTTCCCCATTTTAATCTTCTGTTGGGCCCCCTTTGTTCCCTTTCTCCCGCCCAAAATATTGGCTTCTACCAAGCCAAACACATCGGCTCCCCCCTTTACTCGGCTAGGCTAAAAAACCCACAAAAAGTCACTTAAATAAGCTTTCCATTTGCATCCCTTGGATCTGAGCTGCCTCCACGTGGGCCTTCATCCAACCCTATTAGTATCTGCTAACAAAATGCATTGTTAGCAGTTTAACTTTTTCGCTTAGCATCACAGTCTTGCTACCCTAGGCCAATTTGATAAGCAATCGATACCCACCTCAAAGCATCAAAAACATCGTCGCCTCATTTTGACTCCAGCGATCAGCGATTAATTAAAGGTAATACAGATGCTTTAATCTTACTTACCTAGATTCCTTGTCCATCCCGATTTATGTTGCTGTGGTGATCGGCAGGAATCCGCCACATTGTTTTGTGCGGGTCAAGGAGGTTGGAAGAGAGGTGGGACACGTTGCTACTCCCATGTCCATCCCAGCTTTCTTTTGTATCGAGCGGCACCATTGAGAGGAAGAGAATGGGATTTGAGCTAAAGCTAAATGGCTGCCCCCAGAATTTATCTCAATGAAAGTTTAGGGTTTTATGCTAATAAATAATAATAATGATGATGATGATGAAATAATAATAGTTATTATTATTGTTGTTCCTAATCCACATATGTCACCCTTTGTACGTAACCGTCAATCCAACTGTTCACGTATTTTGGTCGAATCTGAACCCAAAGGTTGGGGTGTTACAGTTTGAAAGCTCTAGATGAGAAGGATCACTCGGGTGTCGCTTCCCCCTAACTACTACCATTAGCACGTGGACTCGAATGAGACGTTATGGGCGAGGCAATCATGAAACGCTAGGAGGTGCAACTTATGGTTGGAGACCACACTCTCAATTGCCAAACCAAGGGATACATTATAGGCTACTAGAGTAGCCCTCTTGGTTAAGGCAATTGATGGTTGACTTACCTTCTCCCTCAACCGATGGTTGGACGGCTTAATCACGATTAACCTAGTCGTTTAATTCGAGATAGAGGTTTGCCCTACATTAACCTAGGTAGGTCGCTTGAAAAGCCCAAGTAATCCCAACTCAATTGAGCCTCTTTGGAAAGGGGGGTTTCCCGTCTAACCTAGGTTAGAATGGCCAATTAGATTGCTAAGTGCAAACATGCACAATCATCATGAATAATACCTCAATCATTAAATTAAACAACACCCATAAACAATCATTCAATTCACACTACAACAACATGGCAAATAGTTAGGGTTTCACAACACCCAAGTGAAAAAGGTAACTACTCCATGCTAGAAAGGGGAAGAACATAGAAGAAAGAAGTAGAAACCATCATGGAGATGCCTCCACTCTCCTCTAATCTTGCGCTGATCTTATCTTGAGGAGATTCTTCCCAATTCACCACTTGGAGCAAACCCCAGCCTCCTTTCTCCTTTGGTTCGTCCTTTCTCTCTCTAAAATCTGAAGAAGAATGTGCTTTCTCACTCTTGGGCTCTCCCTCTCTCTTTCTTTCGACTCACATTTTATACTGGGAACGGGCTCAGTTCACGGCCGTGAACTCTTCCACGCGTCCGTGAACTCGGAGTGTTGTTTGAAACGCACTGCTTCACTCACTTGAGTCACGGTCTTGTTGACCGTGAACTCACCTTGCGTCAGTAACTTTAGAAATCGCCTTGGACGCTTCGCGGTTCACGGTTTATGGCTTTAGTTCACGGCCTTAGGAGACCGTGAACTCCAATGTAAAACCGTGAACATTGCCTGAATGACCCTCTTTGTCCGTTCTTTGCTCCTTTCCTTCCAACTTTTGACTCCGGGGCTGGTTTCACCTATTAGATCCTGAAACACACTGAAATGCACAAAACCTAGCGTAAAACGACCTCTTAGGAGTTCAAATGCCACAATCGCCCAGGGAAAATGGGGATAAAATGTGTGCAATTAGGCCCGAATCACTCCCCCACACTTAGACGTTTGCTTGTCCCCAAGCAAACCATTTCACACGAGGTAATATCACAACCTATCAAAATTCTTTGGGGACAAATCAAAGGGCACAAAGTGGGGAATCTCAAATCGCTATTGGCAATTAACACAAGGACCGTTACAAGCAATACCGACATCCACCACAAACGACATTCGAGGCTACTAGAAACGCACAAATGAAAAGTTCTCACCTTGTTCATGATTCAATGCAAGTTTGAACAAGATCACTTACCAACCAAAACTAACCATGTATAGAGTTCAAGTCCAAGGAACAAACGGATGGGCAATAAAGGTCCTCACCGGGGTATGATATGACGTGCAAAACAAGAATGAATCACTCACTCTCTTGACCAGTGGGGTTGGGACCTTTTGGTGCAAAGAATGTGCACAATCATCAACACTTGTCCCTATCATCTCAACACCACGGCGGCAACCTCTAAATGCTAGAGTTCACGGAATGGTTGTCATCACTAGCTTGTCTGGAGGTTTTAGGCACGAGTTCAAATGACTAGAGATTGTCCATGGGGAAAAGGCTTTTGGGTGGTGGCAAACACATCATGAGGTCCTACAACTTCACCCTAAAACCAAAGGTTCTATGGTTTTGACTAAGAGCCTTCCTTACAAACAATGGCCACTAGCATTGGCCAAAAACCTTGATTCTCCCTTCTAAACTATCACCCATCATGAACTTCCCTTAAGCGCTCTTCCTCAATCCACTCTTGCTATCACATTTTGATTTGGTAGTGAAAGTGTTCTAAGTCAATGTGGAGGTTTCAATGGCTTGAGTGCCAAGAAACCTCACCTAGAGCAAACTCTTTGATTCCTAGTGGCACTCTCTACTTTATTTACCCCGTTTTATTACCTCTTTTTCGTTTTTCTTTCGTTTTTCTTTCTTTCTACTTTCCTTTTCTTTTTTAGTGGGATACTAGAAAGTTAAACATTTGCCACACTACTTTTAACGATCAAATGCTCACTTTTTAAGAACTCACTCCAACACTACTCTTCCTTTCACTTTCGTTCCTAGCAAGAACCGCACACAATCCTCCTATGTAGAACCTCAATGGAACTCAAAAGCGAGAGCTCCGGGACACAAGGACTATACACGTATAGACACGAAGAAAGGATTGGGGGTCGTTCTATCAAGCACCATTAAGCTCACAAGCACAAAGCTCCTAACAAGAGAGCGACCCCCAAAGTCACAAGGCTCAAAGGGGTTGACTAGTGGATAAATCATTTCGGGACAATCAACATTTGGGCGTGGACTAATCCTATGTCTCCATCATACTCACTAGTGACAAATGTGATGTTACTCGCCATGGTAAGAGGGATCTAAGAACACAAGAAGAAAATGATCGGCTCAAAACTCACATGGCTACCTAGTCACCCAACCATCTATTCCAATTCACAAAGCAACATGCATGGCAATTGTAATTAACAAGTAATCAAGTCAAAACATCCATTCATTTTTGCACACATGAGAACTAAACCTTTGAACTAATTCAAGGTCAATGCCAATAACCACAAGATTCTCCTACAAACCGGCCACTTTAATCATGCAAACATTGCTTGGAGCCCTCAAATTTTTCAAATTTGGGCATACATCAAGGCTCCAAGCATCAATCATATACACAAGCATAATAATAGACTACCTCCCACACTTAAGCTCGATATTGCCCTCAATGGCGTAAGATAGGGGTAGAACGACGTTACCACTTTGCTTGGTGAGTGAAAGTTGGAATTGTTTCCTGGGTAGGAGATTTGGAGCTTCAAGGAGAAGACAAAAACACACATCCACAAACACAATACAACTCGCTCAAGGAGAGGTTATTACACAACACAATACGATAGTAGTAGTAGGACACACTTGCTAACCTTCGTTGGGTTGCCTCCTAACAAGCTCTACTTTAATGTCGTTAGCTAGACGGAGATTCCAAATTATGCATCTTGTAGGAACACCACCTCCTTTTGAGGCATTACCTCTCCTCCAAGGTAACGTTTCAGGAGGTGTCCATTCACTTTGAAAGTTCCTTTCTCTGGGTGGGAGATCTCGACCACCCCGTATGGGAACACTTGTGTTACCACATACAGGCCCGACCATTTCGACCTTAACTTCTCGGGGAACAATCGCAACCGGGAGTTGTATAAGTGTACTTGGTCTCCCGGTTGGAAATTCTTCCCTCCTTTTAGTCGAGCATCATGCAGGCGCTTCGTCTTCTCCTTGTAAATTTTGGTGTTCTCATAGGCTTGGAGACGCCACTCCTTGAGTTTAAGCACCTGCAACTTTCGCTCATTTCCACACAAAATAGTGTCCATACCAATAGCTTTGTGGCCCAGAAAGCCTTATACTCTAGCTCTACGGGCAAGCGGCAAGCCTTGCTATACACCAATTGGTAAGGCGAGACGCCTATTTGGGTTTTGTAGGCCGTGCGGTATGCTCATAGAGCATCATCGAGTTTTGCCAACCAATCCTCGCGGGATTGATCATGGTCTTTTCTAGTATCCTTTTTAGTTCCCTATTTGATAACTCAACTTGTCCACTAGTCTGGGGATGATAGGCCATTGACACCCGGTGGGTAACACCATAGCGATCGAGGAGCCTGTCGAATTGCCTCTGAAAATGGGTTCCTCAGCCGCTAATGATGGCCCTTGGGGTCCCGAACCTTGAAAACAACTTTTTAAGGAATCCACAGACCCGTCTAGCTTCATTGGTATGGAGAGCTTGAGCCTCAACCCACCTCGAAACTTAGTCTACGACCACAAGGATGTATTTTTTTACCAAAAGACGAGGGGAAAGGATCCATAAAGTTGATGCCCCAAACATAAAAAATCTCACAAGTAATGGAAATTGTTTGAGGCATCTCATTTCGGTTAGAAACATTACCTGTCCTTTGGAAGCTGTCACAATGGCTCACAAATTTGTAGGCATCCTAGAAAAGGCTTGGCCAATAGAAACCCGACTGGAGCACCTTCATTGCAGTTCGGTTGCCTGTGATGGCCTCCAGCTGGTCCCATGTGGCAGTGGTTTAGGATCCATCATATCCTTCTCAGGTATACACCTCCGAATGACCCAGTCGGCCCCAATCCGAAAGAGGTGGGGATCATCCAAGAAGTAGCATCGGAGGTCAGAAAAGAACTTCCTTCTCTCCTGTGTATTCATTCCCTTGGGCAATTGCCTTCCAACCAGATAATTCGCGAAGTCGGAAAACCACGGTGTGGCACTCTCTACAGCGGCGAGGGCGAATAAACGTACTTCGAGGAATGTGTCATTTATCTCTCTCTGAGAGTTTCCCCCTCCCGGTCCTTCAAGTCGCGAGAGGTGGTCAGTCGCAAGGCTTTCAACCCCCTTTTTGTCCTTTATCTCCACATCAAACTCATCAAGAAGTAGGATCCATCAGATTAGGCTGCGTACAATTATCCTTTGGATAATGCTTGCTACAACGCCCATTCTTCATGCATGAATTATTTGGACGCAGTGCACCACAAGGTCCATGCATCATAGATGTCGTAACAATAGCATAAAGTTCAGGATCAAGATCAGGATCAGGTATTTCAACAGAAATTATTGAATCAATATCAGAAGGTCCATGAAACTTATTTTCCTGGGAAAGGAATAACAATGTATGTGCATGAGGGAGACCATGTTTTTGCCATTCAATTGCTTTTACATCTGTGAATAATCAATAAGCACAGAATACCAAGTTTTAGGAACAGTAATTAGCCGTATAACAATTTTAAATAAAAAAGTTTGGAAATAATTTATATACATACATGCATTTATCTTGCCGAATATTTCCTTCTTCCTGATCTCCATCATAAACTCATCGACCTTGATCTTGAATACCCTTGCTATAACATCAACACGGTTTGGATCTTTTCTAGTAAATTCTCGAATAATATCAACCATATTCTGTAACACCCCACCCTAAAATCATGAATCGAACCGATGGTTCAACCGCGTAGCGGAAATCACTCGGGGTTTACGTTTTCAAAATCTCGACTCAACTCACATTCACATCATTCTCATATGTTTAAAATTCAACTCATCATAACAATTTAATAAAATCATATTCTCAATTCATCAATCCATCTTCGTCAAATTCAGGATTCACCAAACCCAGACTATCAATCTCGTCTACTCCGTTCATGCTCAACTCAAGTTAATGATCATATTTGACTAACGTAAACTATCATGCATGCTCAAAACCCGAATCGTAAAAATAATGATTTCGGAGTACATCAATATGTGAAAAACCTTTTAAACCAAAATCCTCCATCGATCATTGTGCAGTGCCAAAGTCATCCTCAATTAACCACACCTGTCACATCTAGAAAGAAAAATGGGTCAGCTACTAAGCTGAGTGTGTGGACCTGGCCTATACGGCAAAACTATTGTTAGCATGTCATCACATCATCACATATTGTTGATTAAAAACACATCATCAACAAATTATCATGCCACACGAAAATCTCATTAATATCTATTTTATTTCTAGGTCATCAATCCAAATTCATCTTTAACCCAATTCCTCATGGTATGACTTTCATTAATCAAGTCGTATATCGACATAAAATCGTAAACTTACCTCAACTCATGAATCCATCATATCAACCGTTCATTCAAAGTCAACTCATCATTTAATCATCAACCATGTCAATCATTCATCCATAATCAAATCACCATTTCGGCGCAACCATATCAATCTCTCAATCAATCATCAATCAAATATCACTTTACGATTTCCTTCATGGAAAACATCACCATCATATATATCATATGCAATGCATGAAATGCAGATTCTCGATTTATTATTAATTTGCGCGCTAAGGTCACCATACGCCCACCCCGCTCGAGCTCGTCATCTTAGTGGTTATATAAAAAACCACAATCTCATCCAATCTAGGATTATCATAAATCCTTTCATTAGGACCGCAGCCCAATCAATCTCATAGGGGTAGGCATAGGCCCTTCTATGTCTATGTGATTTAACATGATAAAACATTATCAATTTCTCTCTTCCATCATATCTCAATCGATCCAAGAAATCAACAGCGTCCCATTGATATTCTCAGTCCATGTATATCTCACGTCATCTATGCATACTTTGATGCATTGCATAATCTCAATATAATCATCATCTTCTCAATGATATAAATAATTCATTCTCTTCAATCAAACTTGTCAAATCTACCAAGTACTCAATTTATCAATACCTCATTCACTCATCGTAATCATTTAACACATCAAATACAAATCGGTCATGGTAATATCTCATCCACATCATCATTAATCGGAGCATTCGTCCTATCAACATTGTCACAAAATATCTCAGTAATATTTATATTACCAATCACATTTATACCAATCGATATTCTAATCACGTCATACTCATACACGTCAATCGTATCACTATCACTCAATATCCCTGTCATTATCATCATCATGCCATAATCATACATATCAATGATCAATATATATTTTATTCGTCATCAAATCATATTATCATACGAATCATATAATAACAATAAAAATACATCAAATTATCCATATCGTCCATTATCTAATTTCATCAACATATCAACTAAACATATTATGATCAAAATCTTGTTTTCGTGAATTTATATTAATAACTTGAAACCATTCTAAAAAGGACCATACCCAATATATAATTCTCATGATTATCAAAAGTTCATTTTAAAAGGTCTCCCTTAATAATACATCTCTCAATAATTAATTTTTTAAAATACAATCTACATCATCGTTCGTCAAAATACATTAATAAGATTATCTTTAATATTTTAATTAAATACTCAATTAACTATTACTAAAAATTATTCTTAAAATGTAACTTAACTTCAATCTTAATTAAAATAACTCTTTATAATCATCTTACCATCATATTCAGTTTATAATAATTTTCCCTTACATCGCCATTATTCTAAAAATCGTAATATAATCTCTTTAATAACAAATAGACATAGAAATTGGTTTCATCCATCCAGAAATCCAACAAAGTTCATAAATTCTTTATTTTAATTATTCTAACCAGAATTCACTTCTCATATACTCATCCAATTTATTAATTCCCAATTTCACCCTTTTAACGTCATAACTTCAATTAATTCCGAAAACTCAATTATTACCAATATAATCATTCTCATGGTAAGATCTCATGACTAAAAACCATTTCAAAACTCCTTAAATTTACTTTCCTCATTCGGATCTCAATAGACATTTTCAGGAAATATTCAGAGTTTACCATATACGTCAACAATTCGAATGCGGATTAATAATAATTATTACCATAAAAATCAGTTAACTTCATCAACAATTTCATCCAAGATCACAATCATGAATCAATCACAAATCCATCATAATCATTAATCATCAACTCAATCATGCGTATTTAGAAATAAACACGTAATTCCGGTTCCCTTTTACCGTTAGCCCACACACCTTATTTATGACGAAATCCGATTCTGTGAAGCTCTGGAAATTCTAGATCTTGGTTTCATAATATTCTCCTCATTCTCACAGTCCTGTAGGCGAAGACGGTTTGTCGTTTGGACGTCAAACGAACGAATTATGGACAAGATACTAATTATGTCAAAACACAAAGTACCAGGTACTAAATCTAGTATTTACCAGTCAATCAAATCTTGTTGACCGTGACCTCTTAGAAAAATTACGTCTAGGTCCTCTACATTTTCGAACACCCAGAAATGATACCTGAGTTTTGTAAAACGGCAGTTTTATGTTACAAACTTGCGGAGCTCGGTTCTTGCTCGTCCGACGTCCAAAACGAGTTTCGTCAAAACGTGCACGCTCCTGTGGTCGTCCTCTTTGTCATGGTACCAGCCCTTTGGAGTTTTTTTGATGTCGACGACACCGGTTCGTCAGTGGTTGTTGCCATTATAATTGGAACACGGCCAGAGGGACCAACAAGGCATGAGTACGGGTGCACGTTGAACTAATAAAAGTGTAGCCCTCAAGATATGATTAACCTAATGCTTATGGATATAGGTTTACATTATTCAATGGTTCCACATCTCAAATCACCACAACCCAATGAGAAGAGACATGGGAAAATAAGAGGGTTGACCATCCTCGGTGCCTTAATTAAACGTTATTCACAATGAAGTTGGTTCGAAAGATGTGTACGGCCAGATTGACAAACACCTTGATTTCGAGGAAAAAATCCAATTAAGAGGGGGAGAGTTGTAACATCCCAAACCTCGGTCAATTTATAAATCAATTTGGTTTATTGATGAATCAAGAATTTCAACAATGCTCGAAGAATTAGTTGCGACCTTATCGACTTGATTTTTGAAATGAAAAATATTCTGGAACTATAGATAAGGTATCTCGAAAAAAATTCGAATCTATAATGTAGAAAATTCTGCCATGATCACGTAGGATTTTACGGAAGTAAATTTGGATTCCAAACGAGTGAGATATGTAATTTTAAAGTCTCCACTCCGTTATTAAAATACCGTATGTACCAATGCTATTTTATACACAACTTATTCGTTTGAGATCGAAACAACGAGACGATTGCGTCCACGTGATCGTATCGAGGAGGAGAAGATTTAAGGAGGGACAGATTCGGAATAGAATGTTCGGTGGAATCTGTCAATAATAAGATTCGAGAACTCGAACCAAACCAAATAATACTAGTACTCAATTTTGGTGTGACACACTACCAGACCAGTAAAGAAATGAATCAATGGGCGATTAATTCTGTCCCTACCCACTTGTCTTTGTATACTGGTCATTATAGTGATCACGTTCAGCTTGTTTAAATAAGATCCAACTAATAGGTGATGGGGTGAGATGGTGAAATTAAAGCAATGCGGTATAATTCATTCATTATTGGCAACCATCACCAAACTCCTCACTCATCCTCCAACCAGTTTTTCCCACGTCACTCCTTTACACACAACATCCCATTATTCTGTACTTGATAAACTAAAGGCCAAGCTAGTACATAGCAGCAGCGGAACAAATAGACAGCAACCACTGCTTTCCTTTCCCACAGACAAACACCAAAGCCGGATGGGCTCTCTTTCCTTCTTACTTCTCGCAAACTTCCATCCTTCTCACCATCGCCGCGGCACAACAAGAATGAGCAGCAGTAGTCGTAGTCGATCAAGAGAGAGGGATGGTGTGGCTGTTTAACTCCACCGTTACGTCGCCACTACAGACGAACGAGAGGGAGAGCTAGAGAAGTAAGTTATGATGTGGGAGAAAAGGTGTTCCTAAAAGTATCACCATGGAAGGGATTAATGAGGTTTGGAAAGAAGGGGAAGTTGGCACCTCGCTACATCGGCCCTTATGACATTATTGCCAAAATTGGGCCGGTAGCTTACAAACTGGATTTACCTACTGAGTTGGAGAAGATTCACAATGTTTTTCACGTGAGTATGTTGAAGAAGTATTATGTGGATCCCTCTCATGTCATACAACAAGAAGATGTGATCCTGGAACCTGATTTGACTTACGAAGAGAGGCCAGTGAGTATCGTGGACCAACAGATACGAGTTCTAAGGAACAAGCGCATCCCGATGCTTAAGGTCATTTGGAGAAATCACGAAGGTGAAGCAGCAACTTGGGAGACTGAAGAAAGTATGATGAAGAAATACCCTGAGTTAGTCGAAGTATACTCTACAAATATGCCTCCCAACTAATGCTCGTTGTATTAAATCGGCAATGTCGATAATGTATCGAATTTCTGAATAAAAAGTCAGAAGAGACTTTTATTATACTATTTGATTTCGAGGACGAAATCCAATGAAGGAGGGGAGAGTTGTAACATCCCGTATCTGGGTGGAATCTACACCAAACCGGTTCGATGCATCAACAAAGAATGAATTCGACAAGGTCGAGAGAATCATTCGTCCTCCTCAATTAATGTCGTAAAAAATATAGAAAATAAATATAGCACGAAGGGAGTATGGTAGAGGGTGAAAATACGAACACGTCTCAAACATGAAAAGAGTATAAAAAAAATAAAGTCATGGCCAAGATTCGACCTAGTGACCTAAAGTCATTAAACCATCACTGCCACCAGTTAGACTAACAGGTGTTCATGTCAACGTAATTCCTCTTAAATTTAATTGAAGCTCATCTAACGGGATTTATATTAAAGAAAAGTGACCAAGCCCGGAGCTCCATGTCGTGGCTCTCCATTCCATTGCAATAAGTGGCCAGCATAGTTTATATAATTTTATGCTCCTCAACTCATGGAAATGAAGCAACCACGTCACTCATGTATTATTTCTGTACAAAGAATTCCAATTGATTAATCGATGCATGAGCTGGGCGACGTTAATATCCAACAACCATATTGTCGACCAACTGAGAAGGACGCCACCGAAATGCTATATATAGTGAGAACCGAAGCTCAACACAAGGAAGAAAATAGGGAGAGAGAGATCAGTAGGAGTGTTGAGCGTTCTGGAGTTGGAGAGATCGACTTAAGGGTCTGGGGAGGTTCCTCACGAAGCTAGAAACGTCGTTGAGCCTTGTCGGAGCCTCGCCGGAGTTTCGTCGGTATCCCGTGACGGCGACGACGTCAACTCCGACCTCAACCATTCTGTGATTGGTGGGTACCGTTACGAAGAGGGCGATCCCAGGAGCACGCACGTTTCGACGGAATCAATTTTCGACGTCGGACGAGGGAGAAACGAGCCTCGCAAGTTGGCCACGTAGAACTGTCAGTTTCTGAAAGTCAGGTACTGTTTCTGTCAATTCAAAAAATTTGAGGACCTAGGCGGACGTTTTCCATAGGAAGGGTCAACTCTCTGGTTGACCAGAAAATTATAAATTCAGTACCTGTTACTTCCAGAACTGACAGAATTCGTATTTTGGCCATAATTTGTTCGTTCGACGTCCAAACGACGAACCGTTTTCGCCTACAGGATCGTAAAGACGAGGAGAATTTTATCAAGGAGTATTGGGATTTTTACAGCAGCTGTGCAGAGTTGAATTACGTCATAAATAAGGTGTGTGGACTCTGCGGTGAATAGGCGGTGTTTTACTACGTGCTATGTGTTTAATATTAAAACATAGTTGAGGATTTAATGAAGATAAAATGAAGAATGTCGTTATTATGATTTTGATACTCGAGTAGAATTGGATGATTCATAATCGAGTATTTGGAATTTACGATTTTGTAATTGATCCCTACGAGTCGTGAAATTCCTTGAGACTACGTTGTTACTATTTCAATAATTCATGACGTGATTTCATGCCATGAGTTATGTGAAATTCTGCCTACGATATAATAATGTCCCTAATAAGACTACTTGGAATAATCATTAAACCACGAACGAATTCGTAATAATTTGAATGATGGACAGCTACCATGGGAGAATTCTGTCTAGGCTAGTGGTTTTTAATCGAGACCTTCGTGGTACTCGTCCACTTACCTGGGAATTCACTCGGTGAAATCTTTTGGGAATATGGTTGTAAGAAGTGTACTACGAGTAGTGGCACTCATTCCTCTTCTCGGAGTTTTACCACGGCAGGTCCGCCTTTCAAATTACTCGGTGATTCACCGATTAAATGGTTAACGAACCATGTACGAGGATTCAAACCGTCCACCTTATACGTTGAATGTACGATAACAATAGATGGTTGCGAATGAATTTCTACTCGATGATTGAATGGATGATTTGATGAATTTAGTATGCATGATATGTACAAATTACCTTATGGCATAAACTTGGTAATTACACCAAGATCGATTGAGATTGATGATTATTATATTGAGATTATGATGAGAATGATGATTTTATATGATGCTCATATTAATCACATAGACTTAGAAAGGGCCTGCATTTACCCCCAACCATTTGATATTGTTACTGACGATCAATAGGATCGATGAGGCCAGTGGCCAGAGAGATATGATTGTGGTTTCTGATATAACCACCGAGATTATGAGGCTCGAGCGGGGGTGGATGTATGGTGACCTTGGCGCCCAAATTAATAAAATGGAAATGCATTGCACTTGCACATTGTTTGGATATTGGATGCTAGGTTGAGAATTATATTAGGTTGAGACTTCAACCTAGATGCCATGATTAGGTGGTTAATCGATTGATGTGGAAAACGTATCTATAGACTTCGCCGTGTAGGAGGGAACAGCGCCACACACTCAGCTAAATTAGTTAGCTGACCCACTCCCCTTTTGTGTTCAGATCCGCAGCAGAGGGACTGAGCTTGGACGTTGGAGCTGTGCAACTGCTACTCCATCATGAGGTAGCGGACGATTGGTCGGAGGAGAGTTCTAACTATGTTTTGTGTTTTAAACCAAGTATCATAAACATGTATTATGTTGAATTTGATTGCATCGAACTTGATCGATTGAGTTATTATGATTTATGGATTGTACCAAAGTATGTAAGATGGAGATTTGAGTTTCAACGAACTAGTGTTTGGATTTGATGTCTAGAATTGGATGTGTATGTTTAATAAACAAGATTGGATATTAATAAATGTGTTAGATTTGATATATATATATATATATATATATGTTCACCTCGAGTTATGTTTAGTAAAAGAAAGATGTATATGTATTGAATGATGAGTTAATACGTAAACCCCGTTAGTATTTTCTACTGTGCGGGTGAACCAGTGGTTCGACCCATGATTTTTAGGGTGGGGTGTTACATATTCTATATCTCAGGATAACTAGAGTTGCAGATGAATGTAATAAATAAATCTGGGTATCCCAACCATTTGCAAATGGCCATAGCATCCTGGAAATTTTCATATTTGTATTTTGGACTACGTGTATGAGTTGCAGCCAAATCACAGGCTTCCTAGACAATTTCAGATCATTATCACCACGCAAATAAGAATTTAACAACCCTTGGTAATGATGTCCTCTCAACTTTGATTGATTGTTTCTCATCCAATCCAATAGTCCAGCCTCTATAAGAGCATAAGCATTAACAACATATTGTTGAAATAACTTTCCAGCAAGGAACAAAGAATTTGACTCAGCAAGCCTAGTCTGAAGTCGATAACAATAGTAATCACATTGAGTTACCATTCTGTCTCCTGCACCAGCCAAATCTGTAGTTGCTGAATAGAAAATATTGGGATGCCATCCGTCCTCTCCATACAGGAACAAAACAAGATATTGTAATGCCATTAGACTGGGATGATATGGACTAATTCTCTCCATTTCAATACTCCGCTGTTGAACAATAATATCCGGTGAAAAAGTTTCTTCTCCTGTCTCATCAACAATCAATGCTGCTATCTCACCTGCCGAAAGTAAATCATATTCCCTACAATTGATTTCACGTTTTGCCAATAACTTCAACTGAAGCTCCTCCACACCATCCTCAATTATTCTGTCTCTTGTAGACCGAAAATAATGAACCAAAATATTATGTGTATCCAACATTTCTTGCAAACCTTCAACAATAGAAGCACGTAATGGATTCTTCTCAGGATCAGATGAGTAGAAGCTAAATCGATTTTGTACCTCATTGTCTGAATCGTGAATATACGACTGTGCAAATTTTGGACTCATCCCTTCAGGAGGAACCAAACTTCCAATTCGATGATAAATCTGACCACCAATTGAGTAAACATAAACACCGCGGCCATCATTCATGGAGTGGTTGACTTTACCACCGATAGATATGAAACAAAACACTCCATTATATCCTCGACTATTAATACGGAAATGACGCGCTTCTGGGGTATCACCTTCAAGTAACATTTTCAGGAATTGAGGAGGATGCCTACGAATAGGGAGTTTGACCATTCCATTTCTACAACACAATAAAAATGAAGACGTGGAATAATTTCTTGTAGATAAAGTGCTCTCCAAACGCCACATGAGAGCTCCACAATGCTGACAGGTACATGATGGAGGACCAATATCAAAATATTCAACAATAGGGATACCTATAATAAATTATAAAAAGGGGATAACTATAAGCACAAAAATACTTAGATTAATATTAAGAAATTCTACCATAACAATAAAATAATAATTAGTAATAAAATTGCTACTTTCATGCTTTACCCATACCACTTGAATAACCCCTACGAATAAAAAGAATTATAATTAAATGCATCAAGTTTCACTGGGACAGGAAAAAAAATCTCCACCACAATGCGAACTAAAAATCTGAATTCCAGGTATCAAACTCATACAGATAAGGAACTATATATATACAAAATTACAATACAACTATCAACAAACTCATGCAAATACAGAGTACCCTAACCAATAGATACAACTGGACAAAATTTGGAGTATAGATAGATATATACAATACCATCACATCAATTATAAAAAGCTCCCCTCCTAAATACAACATACATAGCTTTCTTTGAAGCTGAATGTAGGTTCGTCCCAAACGTTTTCTATGCAAGTGAATGCGGCACATTAGTCTACTGCGTTTGCCCAAAAGCGTTGCAAACTCCATTTCAACACCCGTAGAACCTGGAAAATTACCACACCGAATGTAGTGAGCATATAAATAAGTACAAACTATCTTTACATATAAGCAATGATAAACACTTTTACAAATGGCTACCTTTACCTTTAACCACAGATCGCCTCCTACGTCTCTTATCTTGAAGAATAAGCTGCCTTCTTTGTCGAGTAGCTTGGTACAACTTTCTACAAATTTCCATGAATTCGTCGTGCAACCGTTTTTTTACTACACACCCACATACAAATTAAAACCATAAGCACAAATCACAGCAAGGTATCCTCACAAAGTAATTTGATATCACCATATGTACCTTTGTCATAAACTTATTGATCTTCTACGGACATGACACACCTTTGATAAGTGTCTTCTGGATGATAAAAGATGGCTCTCCCTTTCCCTACATTACAACCAGATTAGGAAAGCGCATAATAAGGCTCCCAAATTCAACTACACTAATACGGTTAAATATAAATAAACACACAAGGGGCAAATGGTCTATTCTGTTGTGGTTGGCCAGAGTCAGCAAAATGTGGTGGCTGGCAATTCAGTTCACTTACAAATTCAGCAACGACAATATACTGAGCACTCCCCATTTAAAAACATTCTAACTGGCAATAGTACTGCTTACTATTTCACACATACCTTCTTCAAGAGTTGCAACAGCCTGTATGCGTAAAGGTTGAGTACTTGACTTACCATGATGAAATTCCGTAATGATCATATTAATAGAGGGCATCAACAATTATAGCATGCGAGAAGTCCACACAATAACCTTTAGAAACTGGACAGAAAATGAGATCCCAGTCAGGCAAAACCAAATAGAAGTCAGGACACGGAACAAAATGCAGCAGCTTCCCAAAAGCCGACGCCAAACACCAAATGAAGCATATAACCATATAGAAGTCGTGACATGAAACAAAACGATAATCAATTGAAATGCATGTGTTTTATTATCCAAATGAACAATTATCAGACCTACTGGTTTAAGAGAGGGTGTAGGTCAGGACAATGGATGTTGAAATAGATCTTGGTGGCACAGGATGCAGCAAAAAAATATTGACCTGACATTTAGTGAGAGAGAACAAAATTGAGTTCTAACAGCGTACGGTGCGACAATGCATTAAACGTGGTGAACAACCATCCACATAATGTTGTTAGAGTATTAAACCTAGACTAATTTTCAGAAACATCTGATAATTATAACTTGTATTACTATTTTAGATTCCAGATGTTTTCATACACTCCAATCATACTACAAATCAAGGGGTTCAAGGAAAATCATATATTCAGACAACAGATTCCTATTCACATGGCATGGAATTATATATAAATGCTAAATCCAACGAAAAAACTTGTATCGAAGTACTTGTAAAGGATGATAGAAAGAAATAGCTATCAAACAAAGAATAAGAGAATTCCATTACCAAACTGGATAATCATATAAAGTAACCTAATGATCAACAACACATTATTTCAGAAAATACCAAACTGATTCCGATGCCAAATTTAGTCCAATCTAAGTTCCCACACTAACCGAGTAAAAACAGGAGACAAACCAAAACACTTACCAGAATTGGTGACTATTTGCCCACTAGAATCGTGAACGGCAAAGACTGGTCCATGAGGAGGTAATCGCTTCTTATGATTTGGCTGATAGACCACGCAGCAGCAGTTTTCAACAGGCTCTAATTAAGCAAGGCCTGATAAAACAAAAATCTTTGGAAAATTGGTTCGCAGACCATGCAAGAATGAAGCAGCAGACGGAGCGGCACACCCAAATCCAGTTCCTCGAGAGAAGGCAAAACGTAAAAAAAAACCCCAGCCTTTTGGGTTCTCGTCTCTCTCTAGACCTCTTTGAATTGGATATGCATAGCTTTTTGGTTCAGAAATTTCCGCCGGAATTTAGTTCCTCGCGAGAAGTCAGAAGAACACATACGACCCTCTTCTCTATCGATTCTCTACCGTCTCTGAATGTGCTCCGCAACGCTGCGATGGTTGAGGAAAGTCAGCTTTGTTCAATCTTTTGGGCTAGGGAAATCACGTCAGGCCAGTGAAGCATAAGGGCAAGGCGGCCAGCTTTTTTCACTGTCAGCCAAAAATTAGGGGTGGGCAACTGGATGGGATTGGGTACCCGTCCCGTTTAAAATGGGTACCCAATCCCATTTGGAGAGTAAACTATATCCCATGTCCCAAACTCATACGGGCTAACGGGTACCCGCGGGTACTCATAATTAAAAAAATAAATCATCCAAACTTGTTTAGTGAATTAAGAAACAGAATACACCAAAATAATAATAAAATAAAAAAGCCTTCCTTCTATTCTACCTCTCTGCCGCATACACTAATCCAATCTTCCATTACATAAACAGTCAAAACAATTTCCTTTTCATACAAAACCAATCCCAAAATTTAACGGGAGTTACTAATTGACGCCCTAACTATTTAAATTTATCGCCCTAAATTTTAAAAATGGCCGCATTTGCCCCTAAGCCAAAGTTGTAACCTAAACCCCAAATGAACCACTGAATCCCGCCGCCGAATTTTCATGCTGCGGTGAATTCTACTACCCACCGCCGCTGCTACTCTGACATCATCATTGTCACCGAGCTACGGTCGTCGTTGTCGGACGAATGCACCAGGAAACCACCTCTGTCGTCCTCCCTAGAATTTCGTCCTTAGCAAAAAAAAAAAAAAAAAAGATCGGGAAGCTTGCCTGATTCTCTTCCATGCAGTGGCGGCCGACATCCGGCGGGAGCTCCCTCCCTCTCTGCATCTCCTTCGGCTTCCTTCTTTTCCCTTTATTTGACTTTTATTTATGAAAATGATTTGATGGAGATGCACACAAAGGGAAATGGAAATGCATTTGGGAAATGGACATGGTCGGCGGTGACAATTGAATCTGGAGAAGGGGATGGTGGTTGGTTGGGGTGGATTGGTCGGCGTCGGCTATAGAGGCCGTGGAAGGAGAGGGTGGATTTTGCGTCAAGTTGGGGGCAAGGGGCAAAAGGGTATATTTAGTAGGGCTTAGGGCGATAAATTTAAATATTTAGGGCGTCAAATAGAAGTTCAGAATTTAACAGGGGAAAAGAACATTAATTATTATGCTTGTCAGGTTATTAATTAGTGGAAAGCAGCCATCTAATCAGCAGATTAATTCTTTCCATTCTCACTAATGAACCAAAACTGTACTGCACACACTATTGCAGACGAAGTAGAGTAAAAAAAAAAAAAAAAGAAGTGACACAAACGGGTATTCCGGGTACCCGTATGACCCAAATGGATATTAACGGGTAACCTGTGGGTACCGGTTGTAGAAATTTTAGATCCAAAGTCTCATCCCGTAAAAAATATTACGGGTATTTGAGTACCCGTAACCCTTAAAAAACAGGACGGGTATGGATATACCCAAATATCCGTTTCCCATTGTCCACCCTACCAAAAATGCCGCCTACCAAATTTACCCTCCCGCAAAACCCTTTGAGTCTCGGAAATTTGAAATGGTGATTGGGTTTTTGGCTTTCAGCTATTATAACAGGTGTAGACAACAGATTCAGTTTTTTTTTATCCTCTAGTTTTTATTTATCTAATTGTTCATAACAGGTTTCAATAAAAGAAATAAAAATTGCGGCGATACAGACAGCAGCTGGAAGCCGTGATTGGCAGCTTGGATGTTGTTCCGAGGGCTGCTAGAGAGTAGGGATGGCAACAAAACCCGAACCCATGGGTACCCACCCGACCCAACCCGGTCAACGCGGGTAAAATCCGTGTTGACGGGTTTTGGGCCGGGTTTGGGTTTAAACCCGTTCACTATTCACCGGGTTGGGTTGGGTTTGGGTTTAGGTAAACCCGGCCCGTGGGTACCCGCCCATCCATATAATTAATTTTTTCGGTATATTTAATATTCTAAACAACTAATCTTATTTATATTTGTGGAGACATGTCTAATTTTTTCTTTTTAATTGTGTAGAATGAAGTTGATGTTATGGAGTGGAGAGTAAAGAAACTTAATTGAAAGAAAGAAGCTTTCAATTAAACATGTTATTTATGGATAATTTGTTTGTGATTTGCTTCAATTTTCTTGAGTTTTCTAGATTGGTGTTGAACAATTTGTATAGTTAATTTGTGATTTGCTTGAATTTTCTAGAATGGTGTTTTATATATGGATAATTTGTATTGAGAGATTGATATTTGACTTTAATTTTGATAAGAACTTGTAATTGTAAATGTTTTACGACAAAACCCGTGGGTACCCATGAACCCGCGGATACCCAACGGGTTGGGTTGGGTTTGAGTTTTTCAAACCCAGTGGGTTTTACCCCGGGTTTTTTTCAAAGATAAACCCATGGGTTTGGGTTTGGGTTTGGCCCAACCCGACCCAACCCGACCCATTGCCATCCCTACTAGAGAGTGCTGCTTACCAAAAGTCCAAAATATCCCCACTTCCGAGAAAGACGCGAAAGAAGAGGGAGCGACTGCAGACTGAACTGGGAATTGACAAAGACCAGCAGCTATAGCCCTGCCGTGTTAACGCATTCAATTCTGGGCGTAGCGTAAACCCTAAACCTCCAATCGCAGCAGTTACTTCGAAATATCATCCATCGAAACAAAGAAAGAAAAATCATCCCTGTTTGATCTAATCGTGCCGGAGTGACAGGCCGGCTTTTTTATTATTTGATCCACGTCCATGGCTTCTTCAGAGATCGAGGTCGTATCGCCGACGGAATCCACTGTCCTTAGACAGCAGGTGCAGAACGAGAGACAGCACGGTGCTCCGAACGGGACGGCGCCGGCATCAGCGTCGAACGTGGTGAATGTTCATTCCGCTTCGGCTTACGGAGATTTCGAGAAACTGCGCTTCTATGTCGAACAAGAGGGCGCCTCCGTCTCCATACCCGACGGCAACGGCTACTATCCTCTTCAGTGGGCTGCTCTCGGAAACTTCACTCACATTGCTCTGTTCATTATCGAGGTACCTTTCTGTCTGTTGCTGGATGCTTTATTTGATGATTTGATTGGAGCTAAGGGCTGGATTTTGTATTGTTGGTGAAGCATGGGGGTGATGTCAATGCTGCTGACAACTCACAGCAGACTGCTTTGCACTGGGCAGCAGTTAGGGGCTCGATTGCTGTAGCAGATTTGCTTATTCAAAGTGGAGCTCGGGTTGAGGCAGCTGATGTGAATGGTTACCGCGTAAGCACTTCGTCTTCTACTTAGACCATGCATGTACTTCTTAAGAACGTTTCCAGTGGCTATAGCAATATGTTAGCAAGTATGCTTCTTTAGAAGTTATTATGGTATTCAGTATTCACTTGTACTGGCAGTGGGAAAGCTATTGTGGTTAGTTGTGACCATGTCAGCGGGAGGTCAGGTTGCCAGCTCCGAATCGGTTTTATGTGTTCTAGTTAAACTAAGATATCTTGATCACTGAAGAATATACGTTATGTGTGCTTCAGATCAACATGTCTTTGTGAGAGTTAGCTTTGCTGGCTGGTTTTCGATAATGCCACTCTTCATGAGTAATAACATAAAACTAGTTTCTCAAGGAGCTTCATCTTCCCGTTAAATCTTACTTATGGTTATGATTCTTAATGTCTCACAATTCGCAAGGTCTGTATTTTGGAACTTTTGTCCTGTTTGGAGTTGTTGCATGTGATCGACAAGAACTTTTGTAGAGTCAGACAGCAAAAGCTTCAATTTCCTTGTTCAAGCTGTCTGTTACCTTTTCTTCTACCTGGACAGGTTAACGCTAGCCTCATCGTTTGTTGCTTGTATGTAAATTTGTCTGCTCAGGCAGTTCATGTTGCTGCTCAATATGGACAAACTGCTTTCCTAAATCACATTGTCGCGAAGTATCTGGCTGATTTTGATGCACCCGATAGCGATGGCAGGAGCCCTCTTCATTGGTATGTGAAATCATGGGTCTGGTTTGTTATCGGTTATACTTTTCAGGATATCATCTCTAAGGTGTTGGTCCTTTATCATTTGAGATAAAACAGCTCACTTTTCTTTGTGCTATTGTTGTTTGCTGGAGTTTAATTGTTAACCAATACACATTCCAGTAATATATGTCTTATTAGATTCTTTGGCGATTTCTTGTTATAGGATGATATGAACACTATATTTGTATGACAACTTTATGTATGCTTAAGGAAGAACACTCTAATACCTCTTTTTATTTTTATTTTTTGAGAAGGGCTGCATACAAGGGCTATGTAGACACAATCAGATTACTTCTCTTTCGAGAAGCTAGCCAAGGAAGACAAGATAAAGAAGGTGCGGTCAGAAGTCAGCATTTCATGAATTTGAATTCCTTAATATCAATCTATTACCTTTCTACTGCGGGTCAAATCTACCTTTACTCGGAGATAATGGTATTTGTGGAGCCGACTTAAAAATCCTGATCACAGCGTCCTGTTCTAATGCTTTCAGGCTGCACCCCTTTACATTGGGCTGCACTAACAGGGCATGCAGAGGCATCTTCTGTACTTGTGCATGCCGGCACAAAGAAAGAGCTAGCTGTGAAAGATAAGGCCGGATTTACTCCTGCCGAGCTTGCATCTGACAAGGGTCATCGGCAAGTTGCCCATTTCCTTGTATGTAATTTGTATAATTCTTCTTCTCTCAATATATGCAGAAGATTAAGTCGGAAAAATCAGTGGTACTTCACACTGAGCACACGTTAGGATCTAAGTTCTGAGATATCGGGTTGAGTTGTTAGATGCAATTTGCCGAGAATGTTAGTCTTATGTTGAAGTGTGTCGGCTATCCTCTTCGGCATTCTCTTGGCATTATTCTTGTTCCTTCAAAATTTCGAGCGACAAAGTATGCTTGCAATTTAACCTTTAAGTTTCATTAGCTTCCTAGGAATTTAACCCAGACATATTGCAAATAGCTGTTTTGTTAGGAGCTGGATCCATGCTCCTTACTTAGCATCACCTTATGCTAGGGTTCTTCTCATGACCTCTCTTCCTTGCTAGTGACTTGAGGGAATTTTTTTTGTCTTCTTGACCAGGAGAACATGCAATTATAGGGCGACGACACATGTAGAAAAAATATATAAAGAGGTAAAAATAGAAGCACTGCTAGCTTTAGTCTGTTATATTATGCAAGATCATGGATGCAGGAGTTTCACTGTGGCTTTGTTTCTACCTCTCAGTTGGATGACTAGTTCTTAGTGTGTCATTGCATCAGGACTCACCTTTTATTTGCAATGATTATGCAGACACTAACAGTGGTTTGATTTGGTGCAGTCTAATGCACTGCTGACACAAAGCAATAGTTTGGGAAAGAAATTGTGTGGTCGGAAGATGAGGGACATTGGATTTGCTCCATTGTTGTTGTCCATGATCCTCACTTGTGTCTTTCTTTTCGTTAATTCGGTCATTGCAGGTATATAATATCTTTGCTTTGGAATTTTGCCTCCTCGGGAGATATATTCCTTTGTTAATCCTGATCACCTCCTTACTCTATTGCTAGCTCCAAGTTTCCCAAAGATAACAGCTGCTATTGGGATTTGGGCAATGATTGCACTCTCTCTAGCTGTTCTGGCACTGATCATGTTTCGCCGCTGTAGTAGGTAAATCTGGATTCGGGACTTTCAACCAAGTGTGGGTTTTACTTAGCTGCATTTCTCCCCCTTCCTTTGTGTTACAAGTTAAGAGTAACAGTAGGGCTCCTTTAGTTGACTGTCCTAAGGGATTTCATGGCCAGGTTTGCAGGTGATCTTAATAGCAATCATATTCTTTTGGTAAATCATGTCACGAAATTGTGACAATACCATTGTTGAAAACCAAAGCATTTCCAGTTGGAAATTGCTAATCCTACAGCATCCTTCTAAGTCTGACTTGGTTCTGTATAGAAATTTCGATATTGTCCTGTCGTGTGTACTTATGTTTTGGGAAATCATGGAAATTACTGACTTTATTATTGACTTGTATATTCCTGCAGCAAAGATCCTGGTTATATCAAAAGACAGGAGGATTTGGATAAACATGCTAATACAGAGGTAATCTACTCTAGTGAATGGTCTTTTGATGGATAAACCTATCTATGGATTTATGATCTGCATTTTGCTTTTCCTCTTTTCTTGCTGTTAAGAATTTACCTAGTATACCCAGTGTATGCTTTGGGGAGTTAATAATCAATATTGTTATTGTACTCAATTATATGGGTGGACATACTAGGCACTAAACTCTGTTTAATATAGTTGGTTGAAGGACTAAATTCGGTTAGCTCAGCTTAGGCACGAGATATACGTAGAATATTTGGTCAAGTTAACTTTCAACTTCTATTTATTGACAATTTGTCTAACCCGACTCCATATCAGTCTTTTTTTGGCAAAACTGTCAAAAAGATATTTTCTCCTTAATCTAGACTTTGATACCAATTTTTGTCACTATTCTCCTAATCAAGAAATACTCATCTCTTATGAAGAAGAAAAATTGCAAGCTTGTCGAATTTTATCGGACCTCTCAAATTCGAAAGCGAATAGAGAAGTAACAGCAAATTCAAGTGTACTCTCAAATGACGTCTTCAAATTATGAAATCATTTTCTCTGACTTCTAGTTTTATATCTCTCTTTCGCTAACTTCTAGCTTTTGGTTGACTAAATTTTGGACTTCACTTCCTACTCTTTTTTTTCCCGGTACTTCGACATTTTATTGGGTGATATGAAAAATTTTTAGCAAAGCATGGACTTCGGTATCTAACTGGACAAGACTAGTCAAATTTGACTTGAGTTGAGATTAGAGTTCTATTACGCTTCTTTGTTTTCTATAGTGCTTTGGAGAAGAATGACCAGTTTAAAACATTTTTTCATTGATACAGTTTAAAACTTCTGAGAACCAAAAGATAATGAAAAGTAAGAAATTTTTTTTTGGACCTTTCCATTTTTTAAGAAAAAATGGGCGAAGTGCCTAACGTGCCCCAAATAACAAATCATCTAGTTCAGTTCTTTAGAGTTTAGACTATCTCAAATACAAAGGGACAAAATTAGCCCTCTTGGGAACTAAATGTCAACTTTTACATCTTGAAATCAAGTTTGTACTCGAAACCATAACCTCTAAAATTTATCTTTTTAGGTTTGTTATTTTATTTTGTATCTTTAATATAACCCGTATCTATATGCATGTTAATTTATGTTTTTCACTTTCTTTTTATAGTTAATCATTATTTTTGAAAACAAAGTTTACGATGTAATTTTTTTTTATTCGGACGTAAATTGTTTTCTTCAAAGAAATAACCGTTAGTTACTTTTTAAACATTTTTGTGATTGTTAATTTATGACCGTAGCTTGTTATTAAGAGAAAAAACCTATCTATTTATGATTAATTTGATTAGTATCCCTTTCATCTATTTTAATGAGAGAAACATTCAAACACACCTCAAACAGACAAAAGGAAAAAAAGGTCTGAAGTGAGCACCACTGGGGGATGTTGTGCGCTCGTATGGCTCCACTACTCCTTCCCACAATAAACAGAGATGCTTCCCATCAAAAAGAAAAAAGAACAGACCTGCACACACCACTTTCCCCTGTCAAATTTGCCTTCCCGCTCTTATTTCCTCCCAAATTTAGCTCCCAAAGACTCCCAACTCTAAATTTAGCTCCCGAGTTTGAATGGGTTGTTGCTCGTAAAAGGCCAAACATGCATTTTTTAGAGCTGGATTGGAGATGCTAAAAATGAGTTTGGTACTTAAATGTATCGCAACTCCTCGAGTTCATTGACCTTGCTTGGTTTTCACTTATAAGTTAGTTTTCTTTATTGTAGTACTTTAGTTTACGAAGCTGTATCCTGAAGTTCCCTCGTCGTCTATTACCTGTTCATTGTCGCGCACATTCATCGCTATATCAATTTTCTGGCGCCACTATTATTGGTCCTCTATGATATGCTTTTTACTTTTGTATCCCTTTTCAGGATCCACTCTTAAATTTTGATTTCAACAACTCTTCTGTATGGATTGGAGACTGGTCTCAGCTTTGTCCAACATGCAAGGTCTGATAGATGAGCAAGTTTAAAGTAGAAAGTGAAAAACTTTCTATCCTATCGTAATTAGTTCCCGTACTTAAAAATAATGATGCTACCTGGCTGAGTTCTATTTTTTTTTTTTTTATGTACTCTTCCATTCAGATAATTAGACCTGTTCGATCCAAGCACTGTTCCACATGTAACCGCTGCGTGGAACAATTTGACCATCACTGCCCGTGGATATCTAATTGTGTGGGCAAGGTCTGAGTCTTGGCATCCTATTGTCTGTTCAATAGTATGTTATGAAACATTGTAGCTTATTCTCTGTCTTATCGGCCCTTGTCATTTTCTGATGATATCTTTGCTTCTCTCTTACAGAGAAACAAACGAGATTTCTTCATTTTCGTAGTCTTAGGGTTCTTGACGTCATTAGTCGGTGGTGCTGTTACACTTTACAGTAAGTTGCTCTTGCTTCCTTATACTTATCTATGTTTTTATTCACCTCAAGTTCTCTTCGGTTCTGTGAAACTTCAGCCATATCACCCCTTATCTCTCTTTCGCCAATGCCAACAGGAGTCTGGACTGCGCTGCAATTTTTTCATGTAGATGCAAACTGGCTTCGGTTTCTGGTGTTCCAACATCCTGGGATTATTGCATTTATGGTTTTAGACAGCTTTATTCTGCTTGCTGCTCTGACTTTAACCATAGCACAGGCGTTGCAGGTAATTAGTTTGTCGGAACCAGTTGTCCATGTTCGCGATGCTGAGTAAGTTGGCCTCAAGTATTAATGTTTGTATGGCTCTTTTGTTTATACAGATAGCACGAAACATTACCACGAATGAAATAGCAAATGCCAAGCGTTACGGGTATCTGCGAGGACCAGATGGGAAGTTTCAGAATCCATACAGTCATGGCTGCAGAAAGAACTGTGTCGATTTCTTCATCCATGGATATTTGGACGATAACCATGTTGCTTGGCCTCCATTGGAGCAGATTGCCACTGTGAACCACTAACAAAGGCAAATGAGAGTGACCCCCGTTCTGCAGACCCAAAGTCCCAAACACGGATTGTATTCGTGGAGCTGTAAATTTCACTCGAGGAAAGCTACGTGTATAGGTACAGTTCAATTGTTTGCGTATCTATTTCATTTATGTACTGGAAATATATACCAAATAAGGACTGTACTCGTACTTGTGTTCATGTGACCATTCCGATAATATGTGATATTTATGCTATAGTTTTTTTGTGGCATGATTTTCTTACCAAACTCGTATTCCCGTTTCAGAAGATATTGAAGTATTCCTGAATCCGGATACAATCCCTTGTATCTTATTGATTTTGTATTCCTTTCTTTTAGCACTAGCTTGGACCAGGCCGGGAAATTGAGATTGGTTTCAATTGAGATTTTTATTGGATATTAATAATTGAGTTTTATATCCATCACATAATTTGTATTGTGAGAATTCTCTAATGCTTAACCTAATACAAGATGTTATTTGAGACAAGTAGATTAGAAGTTTGAGACTAAAAAAGTGTGAAGCTTTAGTGTGAAGCTTAACTCTTCGTTAAACGCTTGGACCTGCACGAAGGGAATGTGCTCAGAAAGCTTTAGTGTGAAGCTTAACTCTTCGTTAAACGCTTGGACCTGCACGAAGGTAGATAGTCGAAGGTTCTATGATCCTTTATGGTCAAGTTAGTTAGAAAACGTTCTCTATTGCTATAACATATAACCGGGTGTTGAACCAGTAGTTGAACCGGAAAAGTTAGTGGTTTATGGTTCAACGGTTAATTGTTGAACAACCAATGGCTAATCGTTGATAGCTAGTAAGTTATCACTAATTGTTGGGGGCATGGATCGGGCCCAGTTGCGCTAGTAACCTCGCAAAAGATAAGACAAGGCGCGCTCAGGGCCTCATGCTGCTATTAGTAACCACGAACACTCAAGCAGAACTCGCGAATACACGCCTCGTGCGAGGAGTATCATCCGTGCGAGAAGTGCCATCAGAGGAACGCGACACGCGAGACGACATGAAACGTTGCCCGCGCAGCGATACGATCCGCGAGCAAGAAACTCAAAACGACATTGTTCCACTGACAAACTGTCATGTGTGGCTCATAGGCCTCATCATTGCCTAGCCCCCTGTCTATTATAAATGTCATGTCACCCACCCACTATAAGGTAACCTATAAATACAACATTTATTCCGGTGGGTAAAAGGACCTTTTTGGACTCTCTCTAGAAAAAGGAAGAAACTTCTCTCTCTAAGAACTCTCCCTCCTATTTTGTTTTCTTGGTCGTCCAACTTGTAACTTTCTAAAATCCTAAGTATAAAGGAGGGTCATTCTCTATCTTATTCGCGTCCATAAACCACGTGTCTCACTCCTACACTCAGATAGGTACAAACAATTGGCGCCCACCGTGGGGCCGCGAGTAGAAAGAGCATAAGCCAAGACTAAAGGACAAACTTCAAGCACCCTGGACGAGGCGACGGTAGTCAAAGAAATGACAAATCTAAAACAGTTCGCGGAAATCAGCAACCTGAATGCGGTACTCATAGAGGAAGAAGAGCCGAAACTGACAGCCAAGAAAGTACATCAACAAATGGCCAAGCAGAATGAGGTCATAGCAGACATGCAGAACAAGATGAACCAAGTCACCGCGCTCATGATGAACAAAGCGGTGGTGCAACCAGCGGTGATCGTCCCGCCAATACCGGAAGGAATACAACTCGTCTCCGAACCGCGTGAATAATGAGCAGAGCCGCCTGCTAGCCGCGTGAACATTTTATGATTATTATTATTGTCGGTTTACTATTCGGATTATTATGTTGGTCCATTGTTGGGGAGGGAGTATTATGATTAGGTTATTATTTTTGGAAGTAAAGGGGATAATTGTCGATTAGTATAAGTATCGGTGTAAGTCAGGTTTATGGTTAAGCCTAATAAGCAATGTTGTCAGAACCGAACCGGAGCATGACCCGGTAATGTGAACGGCTCGCACTTTAGTGGTCCAACTGGCAATAGACCTTTTAAAAACCGTTAGAGAACCGGTACCTAATAAACGTTATCAGTATATATAAATAGTGGACATTTCTTAATCAAAGCTCATATCTTTCCTTCGAAATTGCGAAATGGAAATAATGATTCAGTTTGAGAGCCCGACGTTTTTTTATTTATTTCAATTTTCAATTTTCTGCAATTTTTTAATTAAATTTAACAGCTGAATGGCAAAAACCGGACGAGCGGCTCGATCGGTTAACCGCCTCAGCCGCTTGCCAACCGCTATATAAAACCTGAGCGGCTTTTAGACTGTTCCGAGCCGGTTTTGTGACCGGGTGGCGGTTTTACCGGTCGGGCCAAGCGGCTCGGCTTTAATAACAATGCTAATAAGAATATCAAAACCCTAATCCTCTCTCTGTCATCCCTCTCCCTAGCCGAGCTCTCTCTCTCTCTCTCTCCCAACAGTCTTCAGCCGAACCCCCTTACACTCTCTACCCACTTGTTTCTCAACTCTAAATCCCTAGATCAATCCCTAATTTATATAATCTCATTCCCAATTCCACCCTAGATCCTGTGGTCTATCAACTTGATCTAACCTCATTCTCAATAAATGCACCCTAGATCCTGAGGTCTATCAACTTGGTATTAGAGCCACAGTTGGGTGCAAATGACAACCGAACATGACTACCACGCAAGCATAGGAAGAGAAAAATAGTGGCGACAAGGTCACTACGTGGAACGTAGTGCAGAAGCCAGGAGACAAGGCACCAATGACAACGGCGGAGAAGGCAGCCAAGACGGCGCAAGGCAAAGAGAAGCAGCCGCGAGAAGGAGACTGCGTTGAGGAGCCTGACTGGGCCGAGGTTCGGGAGGAGATGTTCATGGTCTCCAGGATGCAAGGAAACCTCGAGGACGGGCTGAAAGAGGTCAACCGTTCCATTCGACAGGTTGCAGAGAGTGCAAGGTTAGCTGCTGAAAAGGCTAACTCCGACGCTGATCGGATGGTGATGCTGCTTGAAAAGGTGCTGGTGCAACAGTCTGGGGGGTTATCTCTGGACAGGATTGCGGATGCAGGCCGGGAGGTGGGGCTACCGACCGAACCCGGACCAAAGGAGGGCGGGACTGAGGCAGTCCCAGGCGTGGCCTTGCAAAAGGCTGCGCAGGGGAGGACTCGGCCACCGAGACTAGAGGCCCGATGGGGGCGGCGGAGGGAGCTCGAGTCGTATAGGCTCCGCGGGGGCTAGGGCAGGCGATGGTCTTTTACCGATTCCCTCAGAACAGGAACTCGCAGTCCGAAAAGCCAAGCCGCAGATGGCAGGGTACGACAACGTCACGCACAATGTGATGTTCGAGCAACCAGAGCAGCGATATGAGGAGAATGAAGAAGGAAGCTTATGGGGGCAAGGCAAGTCGAGTGCCTGGGCGGATCGTCGAACAGCCCCGCATCGGTCGAACCAACCCGAGCGTGTCAATGTCGAAGGCGCAGGGTTCTACTCGGCCGCGAACCGAGCATAAGCAAGGCTGGATAGCGGCCAAGGAGGAAGCGGATGAGACGATTGGAGTATTGAACGAGAGGAAGTGAGAGGCGGTTACTCCTCGTATGGGGCAGCCCGAGGAGAGGAGAGGAGCTCCGCTAAGCATTCAAAGTGCGGACAAGGAAGTAGATCGGGCTATCGAGGAGGAGGAAGAGAGAAGACTGATCGGGAGGAGTATGGCGGCACCTGGGCACAGGAGCGCGGACATACTAGCCAACAAGGACAACTACGAGCGATGACCCTGGTATTGCCAGGTATAGATGTTATGGCTCGAACTATGAGGGTGATGGTGATCTAGTGTTTCGAGCTAAACCTCTAACCACCGAATTTCCAAAATTTAATGGCTAGGAGGATGCTGGGTTATGATTGTATGCAACTGACAGGTGGTTCAAGAACCTGACGTGCGCGAGGAGAGGAAAGCCAATCTGGTGTCCTTCTACTTAGAAGGCGATGCACTACAGTGGTGGGAGTGGCTGGAGAGGACACCAGTGCGCAAAGCCGGATATGATGATGCTCTTGGGGCGTTGGGTGGATGAAGCGGATGAGGAAGATGGCATAGATATGAAGGTGGATCAAGACGAGAAGGATCAACCTTGAGGGAAAGGTTGTGCTTCAAGGGGAAAGGGATAATGAGCACATTTTATGATTATTATTATTGTCGGTTTATTGACGGTTTACTATTTGGATATTATGTTGGTCCGTTGTTGGGGAGGGATTATTATGATTAGGTTATTATTTTGGAGAGTAAAGGGGATAATTGTCGATTAGTATAAGTATCGGTGTAAGTCATGTTTATGGTTAAGCCTAATAAGAATATCAAAACCCTAAGGGTTAATACCTTATTCTCGCCTGAACTATGACCATATAATCAACTTTGGCCCGTGGTTTCAGTAACTAACACTAGGCCTCAACTATGTACCATATAGACTCAATTGGCCCGACTCGTGAATTTCCGTCAAATTAGACGGTCAACATTATTGACCGTTAGTGAATTAGCATGCTACGCTGACGTGGATGCCATGTGGAAAATAAAAATTAATAAATTAATAAAATAAAAATTCTCATTCTCTCTCCTCACTCGGTCCACATAGTCCCTTCCCTTTCCCAATCCTTCTTCCCCAACCCTCTCTCTAACATACCCAACTGTTTAAGAAATTCCCGATGGGGCAGAGAGTCGATCGAAGGGAGGTGTAGAGCCTAAGGCTAATTAATCAATTTTCTTAACAATGGAGCTAGACTTAGGCTTCCTTTCGCCTCGTCAAGCTATCAAGCACAGACCTGAAATTGACCATTTGACCGGAAGCGATTTCGATAGTGGAGCTGACAAAGAAAACGCTGCTGGGAATGAAAGTAATAACATTATTGAGGCTCCCTTTCTCCACATCGATCACCTGCAGAACATCCCCTGCTTTTGTCTCGACCCACGCCACCGTAAAAAACTACTTTCCCTGCCTCATTCTTCGAGCCCGATTTTGCCACCATCGACACCTTCCCTTTCTTCTTCTTCTTCTCCCTGCTCTATCGCGCCATATCCATCGTCGACAAAGGGGATGGGTTGGGGTTCCGGCGAGCGACCAAAGCCGAGCCCTCCACGACACAAATTGTAGGATAAAAGTAAAACCCCTTGCTTGACCTTCGATTAGGGTTGAGGGATCTAGGTTTACTAGATCTGGGGTTTTGGGCTGAACAATCAATTTCATCATCAGGGTCCTCGGCGACGGTGGCAAGTGTTATGCAGCGACTTGGAATTGACGTCCGTGATGTTCCAAGAAGATGAATCCCGATAGGGAAGGAAGAAACTTCTGGCAATTGCTTGGGGTTTTCCCCCCAGGAGAGAGAGACTTCTCAAGGTAGACGAAAGCACTAATTTTTAACCCCCAATATTGAATTATTTTTCCGGTTTCAATTTGTAAATAATAAAAATTAGGAAAATTATTTAATTTGAATTATTTTTGTAATTTTTATGATGACATGTCAATGAGTTGGACCTTTGACCGTTAGTCAACAATGTTGACCGTCCAAACTAACGGTTAAATCATACATCCGTCCAATTGAGTCTATATGGTGCATAGTTAAGGTCCGGATGTTAATTTCTGAAACCACGGGCCAAAGTTGATTATATGATCATAGTTCGGGCCAGAATAAGGTATTAACCCAAACCCTAATCCTCTCTCTGTCTTCCCTCTCCCTAGTCGAGCTCTCTCTCTCTCTCTCCCTCCTTACAGGCTTCGGCCGAACCCCCTTATCCTCTCTACCCAGTTGTTTCTCAACTCTAAATTCCTAGATCAATCCCTAATTGATCTAATCTCATTCCCAATTCCACAGCAATAACCGCACCCTAGATCCTGAGATCTATCACTTCCCCTCCACTTACATGTGCATTTGCCTGGATTGGTATAACCGACTCCCAAATGGGATTATTCGATCCTTTGAAGCGTTCATACTACTATTCACAACCAAGTTTGCCTCCCAGAAGAGAAGGCCGCTCCTCCACCTCAAAGCCCTAATAGACATCAAGAAAAAAGACGGGGAGAGTCTACGAGCGTTTTACGACAGATGGTCACGCGTCGCGATGATGGTGCTAGAGTTAACCCTCAAAACAGGAGCTCACCACCGCATGGAAGCCAGCACAAGCATGGAACTAAAACGCTCATTAGCCAAAAGGCCGGTGGCGTCCTCGTCCGAGCTAGAGATCAAGATTGAGAAGGCCATCACATTAAAAGAACACACGCTGAGGCAACCCTAGTTGCCACCCGCACAGCTAGCACAATACCATAGCGGGTCCAGCAGGCCGCTAGCCCCACTAGAGCTAGCACCGCGGAGATGTTCCCTGGAAAGACGTTCGATCAATACTTTCACCCCCCCTTCAACGACTCAGTCAAGAACGTTTTCCACCTCATACGTGAGAAAGGTTACCGTCTCAACTGGCTAGCGCCCGTCAAGGCGGCACCCCACATGTGCGACCACAAAAAGCATTGAGATTTCCATAGAGAAACGGGTCATATGACGGAAGACTGCTTTAACCTCCGAGTTGAAATCAAAGCGCTCATCCAAAGTGGGTACCTAGCCGAGTGTGTACGCGGAACAAAAGAGCGGAAAGAACAAGAGGCTATACCACCTCCACCACCGCAACGCGCCTACAATGAAACCACCGGTTCATACATCATGCGCAAATAAATAGGAGTTGTGACGATAGAGGGAGACAGAACGAAGAAAAACACAAAGCAGGACCGTGCAGTAGAATGCGTGGCAACGAATACCACGCCCAGATGCGATATGAGCTTCAACGACTCGGAATTCCCACAAGGGATTCCGTCGGAGGAACCACTCACCATAACGGCTTTGGTAGCTGCGTGTAAAGTTCACCGCTTGCTGATAAACGGGGGGGAGCGTAGGGGACATTCTGTTCAAGCGTACCCTAGACCAGATGGACATCGATCCACACATGATCTAACACGCACAGGGAAACTCGGTGGGGTTCTCCGACACACAAGTGGCGGTAATAGGGGCAATCACCCTACCAGTCGTCATTGGCGACGAGCATCCATGAATTTCAAAGCAGGTCGAATTCACCATTGTCCACTACAATTCACCCCATAACGGTATTCTGGGCCGCCCGTTCATGTCCACATTCATGGCCCTAGCGTCCACATGCCACCAAAAACTAAAGTTTCCCACCAACATAGGTACCGGAGAGTCACGCGGCCTACCCTGGAACATAGCGCAAACCACCTGCTAGACCAAAAACTAAAGTTTCCCACCAACATAGGTACCAGAGAGTCACGCGGCCTACCCTGGAACATAGCGCAAACCACCTGCTAGACCAACATAATCGACACACGGGCAGAGGAGCCACGCCTAGAGTCGATGGATTCGGACTTCGAAATCGAGCCGAACCCGGAAGAACCTACTAAAAAAGTGTGCATCTCAACCCATGTGCACGACGACATGGCCGAACCATTGGTCAAGCTGATGCAGGAGTACAAAGAGTTATTAGCATGGTGCAACGAAGACATGCCTGGTATGCCAAGGCAAGTAGCATAGCATTGCCTCGCGGTTCCCAAAGATGCACAACCGTGACAATAGGGAGATGTAGCTTCACGGGTGAAAAGTTGAAGGCCATAGATGAAGAAGTCTCTCATCTCCTCGCCGCCGGACTAATACGCGAGGTCAAATACCCGACATGGCAGGCCAATGTCGTTTTGGTTAAGAAATCCTCTAGAGCGTGGAGAATGTGTGTCGACTACATGACAGTAAACAAGGTGTGCCCGGGAGACCCGTACCCCCTACCTCGAATTGACCAACTGATCGATGCCACTTCTGACCACGAAAAATTGTCCTTCTTGGACATGTTCTCGGAATATCAACAAATCCTGATGAGCCGCGAAGACGAAAGAAAGACAGCCTTCATGACGCCATTTGACAACTTCTGCTTCATAGGCATGCCCTTCGGACTAAAGAATGCAAGAGCCACATATCAACAGATGATTGACTCCGTGTTCTCGCGTCAGATCGGCAGAAACATCTAGGCCTACGTGGATGACTTCATTGTTAAAACAAAAGAAGGACGCTCATACCTAGAGGATCTCCGCGAGACATTCGAGACACTCTGCCAACATGGTCTCCGCCTCAATCCCTGAAATGTGTATTCGGTGCTGAAACAGGAAAATTCTTGGGCTTCATGCGCGGTATCGAAGTGGATCCCAAGCAAATCACCACGGTTCAACAGCTACGCCTGCCCAGGAACACGATAGAAATACAGTCCCTGAACGGGATACTCGCTGCTTTTGGAAGGTTCATACCTCGGTCTGCTGACAAGTGTGCTCGCTTCTTCCAAACCTTGAAAAGTGGCATGCGATTCGCATGGACATCGGAATGTGAAGCAACATTCAATGAGCTCAAATTGTACCTTGTATCCCCCCTGTATTGATCGCGCCTAAGCCTAATGAAAAGTTGTTCTTTTTCTTTGCTGTGTCTGCCAGAGTGGTGAGCACAGTGTTAGTATCTAGAAGAGAGGTACCAAAATAACAACCATATACTACACGTCTCGAACGTTGGTGAGCGTGGAAACAAGGTACTTGCCAATAGAAAAGGCTGCCATGGCGTTAGTAAGCACATCACAAAAGTTAAGCCCTTACTTTTAGCGCACTAGATCACTGTCCTAACGAATCTCCCACTAAAGAAAATCCTAAGGTCAATGGAAGTCTCAGGATGGATGGTCAAGTGGGTAGTTGAGCTATCGACATACAACATCTAATATGCGCCTCGACCAGCCATAAAAGCTCAAATATTGGCAGACTTCATCGCTGAGGGAGTTGTCCTAGACACAACGCTAAAAGGAACGTGGGAGGTATTTTTTGACGGTGCGACCAACAAACATGGAGCCGGAGCAGGGGTAGTCGTGCGCACACCCGCGTGTTCCATCCATGAAATAGCAATCTGCTTTAGAACATTGAAAACAAACAACGCCACTGAGTACGAAGCAATCCTAGCAGGACTAGCGGTAGCAAGATACTTGGGCGCGAAAACGATAAGAGTAGTGTCCGATTCCGCGTTGGCAGTCAACCAACTAAACGGCGTCTTCGACACAAAGGAGGACATACTCGCACAGTACATCGAGTTAGTCAAGCAGTGAGCAAACATATTCTACGGTAACATACGTCCAAATACCAAGGGAAGAAAATGTTCACGCGGACGCATTATCAAAACTCGCGACTGCCACCGATTTCGAATCAACGAGGTTAGTCTCAGTACAAAAAGAGGATCAAGAAACCCAACAACTCGCAATGTTCAAAAACACACAAATCACGGAAGAGGACGACTGGCGAGCGCCGATCGTAGAATACTTGCTCAACGGAACAGTGACAGAAGACTCAAAAGAAGCATGGGCCCTAAGGCAAAAAGCGGCTCGCTGACCCCTCATCGGGGTCGAGTTACACCGGCGAGCACACTCCGGCACGTACCTCAAATGTGTCGGACAGACGAAAGCGCGCAAAATTGTGTAGGACTTGTAGAAAGGTTTATGTGCAATGCACAGTGGGGCGCGTAGCATGGAACACACCATCATGCTGCATGGATATTACTGGTCCAGAATCAAGAAAGACATAAAGAAATTTATGGACCAGGGCCACAACTGCCAACTGAACGCCCGACAACACCATCTCCCATCAACTAAGCTTCAAGGGAACTTAATCCATGGCCATTCGCGCAATGGGTGTGGACCTTTTGGGTCCCTTTCCAATAGCAAAAGGCAAGCGCAAGTACATCATTGTAGCGGTAGATTACTTTACCAAGTGGATCAAAGAGGAAGCATTACCGCCAATCACCGCGCAACAAGTAATCCGCTTCCTGAAGAACAATCTACTAACGCGCTTCGGAGTCCCAAATTCTCTGATTTTCGATCATGGGAAACAATTTGATTGCGCAGAGGTTATCCACTTCTTTGACCAGATGAGAACAATATCCAACTTCGCCTCTGTAGCCTATCCTCAAGCCAACAGTCAGGCATAGTCCGCGAATAAAGCAACCCTACACGGACTGCACACCCGTCTCAGGAAAGCAAAAGGCAATTGGGCGGAAGAGTTGCACACGGTGCTACGGCGGGCTGGACTTCGCCTTGATTGCGGATGCTCAAAATCCTAGATAAGGGATCGAGGTTCGCTCTGATACCATGTAGAAATTGATAACGTGGAATTGAAACGAACACGAGACAAACGATTTTTCGATGGCAATGGGAGTGTCTCGAGCTCGAATAGCGGTAGAGAGATGGCCATATTCCTCACGAAGGCCACGAAGAATGTGAATAATGAGATCCTCATCTGAAACCGGAGCGTTGATGAGGGCTAGTTCAGCGGTAGTAGTGCATTGGGCTTGAAGGTAAATGGATACAGGGCGATTGCCTTGGGATTATTTGCCAACTTTCTCTTTCAGATTGATGACGCGTTGGCGGGTCTGATTGGCAAAAATTTGCTCTAGAATCGTCCAGGCTTGACGAGATGTGGTTGCTGCAGAGACATACGGAGCAATGCTTGGGGACATGGATGCAAGAACAGAATGGAGTAGTAGCTGGTCTTGCATGTACCAGCGACGACAATTGGCGGCAGGAGCGTCGACGGCCAGAGCTGGATGAGTACCATCCAAGAACTTCAGGAGGTCTAGACCTTGAAGAAGAGTGAGAAGCTGGGCTCTCCAGGTCGGAAAGTTGTCGCCGGTAAGTTTTGTGGGTAGTTGAGAGGTAGGGTCCAACGTGATGATAGTGTTTGCCTCGTCAAGATTTATGACAGTTTCACCTGACATTGTTGCAAAAGAAATATGGTGAAGAAAGGATGAAGTAGTGACTTCGACAGGGTAGAAGAAAAAAGGAGGTTTGGCCGAGATAGGTAAGAAGAAGATTGGGTCGGATTTTTAGGAGAAGAGGTTAAAGGATTGTTAAGGAAATCGGAGCCCTAACTTTGACACCATGTAATTGGATTGAATGTAGTGATTTTTATTGGTTAGGAGAATGGTTTAAATACCAATCTCCTTAACAGAGCCACTCACAAGGGCTTGAAGTTCGCACAGGTCTGAAGACAAGAATACCATGTGCTTAACAAATGGGGGTCACCGGGAATCGAACACAAGACCTCTCGGTCACAGAAGGCTTTGATAACTCGAGTTGTTGGAAGAAGGTTATGTTGGATCATATACCACTCTCTAACACGCCCCCTCAAACGAAAGCCAACTCATGGGCTTGAAGTTTGCACAGGCCCACCATACCATGTGCTTGAAAGACAACGGTTAATATTGAGGGTCGTGGAGATTCGAACACATGACCTTTTGGTTCTAGGCTCTGATACCATGTCAAGAACCAGTTGATCCCAATAACTCCAACAACTTCAATGATAGAGTTTGAATGTTGATTAAGTACCAGACCCAGGAATGACCTATTCATATCAACTTACTCTGAGAAGGAAACTTCTGTAGATTGCTTTAGAGTCCATTTATTCTTCGTGGTTTTGGTCACAACCTAAAAGTTAAGCAGGCCAAACATTTTAGCAATTAGCACGGGGACAACCATAGACACATTCAAGTTTCTCAACTGAATGCTGCAAGCCAAAGAGTTAGCGATTAACTCTTTTAGATGTAGATAATCAACATCAATTCAGTGTGTTTTTCATCCCTTATGATCTAACTGGACACTTACAATTGCGCAATTCACAAAGCAAAATAGAAACGCAGCAAGCCTTCTAAGTTCTAAATCACCCTAAACAGGAAAACGAAAGAAACCCAAAAGAGTTTGAGTATCAAACTAGCATTTTGATTTTCGATTTGAAGCTAAAATGATTGTTACGTTCCTTTCTCTTCACATTTCTCAGCAACCAATAACCACCAGCCACCCTAAAATTTGAGAGGGAGCAGAATAGAAAGTTGAGATTCGTAATGTATAACTGAACTGAAGGAAGTGAACACTGGAAAACCCGGAAGGGGGAAAAGGCCGACTAAAAGATTTGGGCAGTAGGGGAAGGAAGACTGGAATTGGCCAAGGAAACTGATCGAGTACTCACCGACCCGGTGGCAGAACCGGTAGCAATCATCACCGGAGCGGCGGGGATCGGGCTTAGTGAGGTCGACGTACTTGGGCGCTGCGATCTGTTCGTACAAGTCCTCTTCTTCTACTTCTGTGTATTGCCCTTGCTGCGAAGAAAGTAATGATAACTCGTGTGCCATTGTCTACCGTGAGTGAGAAGGAGCGTGATGGCTGGGCTGCCTATCACCTTTTTTGCTATGTTACTTAGACTATCCTCAATGATGCAATCCTTATGTAATTTCAAGTGTGGCCCTACTGCCACTTTGAATCTTTAACAACTACCTCACTCCTCACTTTCATATCATCTACATCAATGTCATTCACATGCAATTGCATCGTGGGTCCTACTTAATTTTACTACAATTTTATATTCATATTACCTGCATCATTTTACTAAAATATTGTAATGTCTTTTCAATTAAAATTAGTAAATTATTATATTGTTAATTAATATCAATAAATATAATTTAATTTTGAGTTGAAATTGAAAAGATTTAGATAATTAAATTAACAAGACCGAGAAAATACATTTTGGCCCAATAATTGCAGCAAATTTTTTTTATAATGATAATCACACCAATTTTTTATTAATAACAAAATACAATATTTAAATAACATGAAGCACATATCTCAAAAGCAATAAAGCTAAAAACAAAATCTTCTTCCTCGTCACCAAATCACCTCCATATCTTTTCTATCAAATCAACTTGAAGTCGGCTATTTGTTGAACGATTACAAATTCTTGCATTGTTTCGAAGATACTCTTCATATTCAGGGAGATGAGATTGAGAAACTTTTGGCATGGATACATTAAAGTTCACTTCGTCGTATGTGTAATCAAAATGACGAAATATGAATCCCGCTCATCTTCCACGATCATGTTGTGCATATTTACACATGCTCTCATGATGTCTCCAATTATACCTTTGCACCACATGCGTGATGGACCATTAATGATTGCAAATCGTGCTTGGAGTACCCCAAATGCTCTTTCAACATCTTTCATGGCTGCCTCTTGCTTCTTTGCAAATAACTTGTGCTTCGGTCCTTGAGGTAATGGGATTGCCTTGACAAATGTTGCCCAATTAGGATAAATACCATCAGTGAGGTAGTAACCCAAATTATAGTTACTTCCATTAACAGAATACTGAACCTTTGGTGCTTTTCCTTCTAACACCTATGGAAAACAAGAGACCCATCTAGCACATTTATGTCATTTAATGTACCCGGAAGACCAAAAAATGCATGCCATATCCACAAATCCTGTGAAGCAACAACTTCAAGCATAATAGTAGGAGTTTTATGATCCCGTCTAGCATATTGATCCTTCCAAGCCGTTGGACAATTTTTCCACTCCCAATGCATACAATCAATACTTCCTAGCATAACTGGGAAACCTCTTTGTTGTCCTACATGGAGCAAGCGAGCAATATCTGTGGCATTCGGCTTCATCAAGACAAGAAGAACAGGGCAAAGCAGTTATATCTTGAAAATGACGGTAAAGATTTTGTTTTTATGCATGCTTGGGTTGTCTTAAAGGATGAAGAGAAATGTGGGAGTCAAAGTGAGAAGGCTAAACCTCTTGACCATGATGAAGATAGAGGATGATCGAAGAGGACTAAAAATACCGCTTCTAGTCAATACACTTCATCATCTTCAAATACAACCATGCCATCCATGGGAGAGCCAGAGACCGTATCTCATCCTCGCCCCTCAGGTAGAAAAGCCTCCAAGGATAAAGGTAAACAAAATTCTATGTCATCAGAATCATCAGAAAACATGCAGTTACTACAAAGACAAGCCGAAATTGAAATGGAAAAGGTATAAGCAATGAGGAAATTTTTTACCATTACGGACGCTGATTTGAAGTCAAAAGAACAACGTCGGAAAGATAAGCTGATCATCAAATTATTGGCTATGGATCCAACAACAATGACAGAAACTCAAAGAAAGCTACATGAGTTTCAAATGAATGAGCTACTAGGTGATAATTAATTTATCATTATACTTTCATTGGATTGTGGTTTTCCTTTCCGAGTTTTTAATTTGATTAAAATTAAAATGTTTAATGCTTTATATCTGTTTTAATTTGTGAGTGTATTCAATTAATCATGTAATAGTTGTCTTGATGTGTTTAGTGTGTTTTTCTTTTCGATTTGTACTGAATGGATGTATTATTTTGAAATATATGTGAATATTGAAGTTTTAATCATGTTATAGTTTATTTATATAAAATAATCACATTAACCATGAAATAAATGCATTAACTTCGATAACGTCGATTGGAACTTCCTTTGCAAGTTGTTAACTGCTGCTGGTTTCTCGGATCAGTGGGTTAAAGGTACTATGTGCTCCTCCTTCATTTCAGTTTTGGTCAACGGGGAAGCTAATGGTTTCTTCGCGGCTTCTAAGGGGTTGCGCCAGGGGATCCCCTCTCGCCTGGTCTTTTCGTTTTGGTGATGGAGGTGCTGTCATGGATGTTGAAATCGACTCGGGAAGAAGGTAAGTTTGAAGGTTTTTACATGAATGAAGAGTTGAAGAGGGGGGAGGTTACCCACTTGTTGTTCGCCGAAAATACCCTCATCTTTTGCGATGCTGAGTATGATCAGGTGCTCCATTTGCTGGCTGTAATCACTTGCTTCCAGACCGTTTATGGCCTTAGAATTAATCTAGACAAGTCCGTGATGTATACAGTTGGACATGTGGTGGATCCAAGCTTTTTTGCTGCTATTTTCGGGTGTGAATGGAGTAGAAATCCTCCTAAGTACCTCGGGTTCCCTCTTGGAGCTAAAGCGAACGAATCTGCCATTTGGGATTTGGTTGTGGGGAAGATGCAGAGTAAGCTTAGTAAATGGGGTAGCAAACACTTATCATATGGAGCCAGATTGGTCCTTGCCAAAGAGGTCCTCTCATTTATGCCTACTTACTTATTCTCCCTTTTCAAGGCACCAGTCTCTGTCATTAAAAACATGGAGAGGATTCAAAGGAATTTTCTGTGGAATGGAGGAGGTGTAGACAGTAGGCTGCCATTGGTTGATTGGAACATGTGTAAGGTTGGAAAGGAAGATGGGGGGTTAGGAATTCATGATTTGAAGACGTTCAACGACTCAATGATGACTAAGTGGTTCTGGAGATTCGCTGTTGAGAGAAAGAGCTGGTGGTGAGAGTTGATAATTGTTAAATATCCTAACCCGGACTCGTTTTGGCACACTCCAAAGCTTGTAGGGGTTTCTCCCGGTCTGTTTGGGCTAACATCACGAAGGAGTACGAGAATTTATGGAGTTTTGCTAGCTTGGAACCCGGGAACGGCACTCAAGTTTCATTCTAGCACGATCCTTGGGTCCCCGGAAGACTATTATCTAAAGCTTTTCCCCGCATTGCTGCTGCGGCCTCGGCCCCCAATGACATGATTTCGGACACTGCCAACCTAAATGGTGAGAGGGTGAGTTGGTGTATTAATCTTAAATTTTCTTTAAGGGGTGGGGCTGAGAGGGAACGTCGTGTTTTATTAAATCTGCTTGAGTTTATTAATGTGTTTAAAGATTCATTTAGTCCTTGCAGAATGATTTGGAATCCTGATTCGAATGGCAAATTTTCAGTGATATCCATGTATAGGGTTCTGGTGAAGGAAAATTTCCATGGCGAGTCGAACTTCCCTGCGAGGAAAGTGTGGAATTCGATTGTGCCCAGCAAGACTAGTTTCTTTATGTGGTTGGTGTATTTCAACAGGGTTCTCACCATGGATAATCTGATGAAAAAGGGGTGGAACCTAGCTAATAGATGCTTCCTCTGCCAGTGTAAAGAAGAAACAGTGCTGCATCTGTTCCTTGAGTGTGAGTTTGTCTCGGCAGTGTGGAGTCACATCCATGGGAACAGCTGGGATTCGGGAACCTCGGAGAGTATGGATTCATGGTTTAAGGAATGTATCCTTCACGCTGTTTGGTGGAATGTGTTGCTCGAAAGGAATCAGCGCGTATTTGAAGATAATAGTTCGCTTGCAGGGGGTGGTTGCTCGCAAGGCTGTCAAGAACCTGATGGAGTGGTTAACTGCTCTTGGAAAAGTGGAAGTTGATCAACGTATCAGATGGCTTAGGGATAACTTGATTGGGATATGATGGCGGTTCTGGCTGGTCAGGGAATAAGGAGTCAAGGCGTCTGGGCTGGCCTGTTTCTGCTGAGAGTGTGTTCCCCAGGGATGCTTTTACTATTTTCGTGGCCTGGGAGTTATTAGCTCCCTGGTGTTTTTTCAAGACCAGCCCTGCTTTTCTGCTGTTGCTGGCGTTGCTGTTCTCGGGCTTGACTCTGATTTCTTTCCCTGTTTTGCTTTTGCTTGGTTTGGTTTGTGCTAATCTTTGGTGTTAGCTGAGAGCAGGGGCTTTTCAGTAGGCCTAGCTTCTGGACTCCCGTGCTACCTTTTATTTTTCTCATTTTCTTTTATTTTCTTTTCTCTGACTCTTTAGAGAGCGCACAGCTTGTGCTGCTAACTCTTCTTGTATTTGGTTTGCCCGTTCTTTTTTTGGTTTTGTTAATATTAGTTTCACCATTATAAAAAAATGCATTAAAATCTATGTGGGGTGAAAAGCAAGTAGAGAAGACAACAAATGATATTCCCCAAAAGAAAGGAAGAGAAACCGTCCACCACCTAGAGTAAAGAAAGAAGAAAAAAAAACAAAGAGGGGCCTACCTTGCAATTGCATGACCACTTTCATGGTGTGCAAATTTGCACAAAAAGAGACCCTTCCTCCAACAATGCCACTCACCTTTTCAATTGCAAGGGAGTGCCACATAGGCATGCAATTGCCCCCATTATCACGGATGGGGATGGTCTTAAGGGATTAGATCGTTAATTTGGACTAGAGAGTCGGATAGTGGGAGTGAGCTATTTATTTTCTTAAAAGTAGTGTCAAACACTCAAACTTGGAAGTAGCCGTTAGAGAAAGCCATTTTGTTTCGGTCAGGTCCTCGTTAGAAAAAGAAAGGATCCCTGGAATCTTATAAAAATTGGTGGTGGGGGGATTTCAAATACAAGTGGGGAAGTAGTATTTACAATTATAGGTGGTAAATAGGTTGGATTCATGGATTGGTTGATTGGATTGATCGATCTATAGATCAAATAGATTGGATCAAATGAATTGGATCAAGTCGATTAGTGGATTCATGGATCCAAATGACATCCTCAATCTTGGACCAATATGTAATTTGTGAAAAGTTTATGTACTAAAATGTCATAATGAAAAATTTTAGGTACAAAAATTTAAATTTTCAATAATATTTTCGTATAAAAAATTAAATTTTAGTTACCAAAATACAAAAAAATAAAAATTATAAATACAAAACTGTAATTTGCCAATGATCAATGAATCCACAAATCCAATTGGATTTGGATCAAATGGATTAGATTTAAACGGATTGGATTTCAATGGATTGAATTAGTTGGATAGTTTTAATGGATTGGTGGATTGTATTGGGAATTATCGCCTCAATTTACAATCATTCAGATGAAGAGTAGTTAGAGTACGACTACTCGAGAGTACGACTACTCGATTACTTCTTGGCTACTAGAATTTACAATCATTCAGCTACAGCTACCTAAGCTTCAATCCTTTCATCATATTCCTCTTCAATTTCGTCAGTTTTATTCATCTAGAATTTACAGTATCAACTAGTATGACCTCATTACTCCACCCCTCCTCCCCCGTCGCCGCCGATCGTAATCAGGGAAGTCTGGGCCTCCAACCTGGAATCCGAATTTGACCTCATCCGCGCCACAATCAACGAGTTCCCTTTCATCTCCATGGACACCGAGTTCTCGGGCGTTGTCTTCAAGCCGTTCAACAACCACTACTCCTACCGCCACCAAAACCCCTCCGACCACTGCAAGCTCCTGAAATCCAACGTCGACGCGCTCAATCTCATCCAGGTCGGCCTCCCCCTGTCCGACTCCGACGGCAACCTGCCGGATCTGGGAACCGGAGCGGCGCAGAGGTTCATCTGGGAGTTCAATTTCAGGGACTTCGACGTGGATCGGGACTCACACGCGCCGGACTCCATCGAGCTGCTGAGGCGGCAGGGGAATAAAGTTGAAGGGATTGATTGCTGAGAAGGGAAACGATGGGGATTCATCAAGCGGCGGCCAGCTGAGAAGCTCCTCCGCCGACTGGAAACACATGTCTCCGGCGACTCTGTTGGTCTGGCGCTGCAATTAATTTTTCCTCCGCCGAAAAGTAAAGTACCAATTTATGGCCCATTGGTCCGTTTCGATTATTTGGTTTTAATACATCAGTTATTATGTTATTTGATGTTATTGGGTCTTTAATGATCCGTTTTAAGTGATTAAGGAGTCACTAAAGGCATCATTTATGGTGCTTTACAACCTTTAATGGTTGGTTTATATCTCAAATTATGCGATAAAACGAATTTAATTCTTGATTTCCAGAATTAATTTCTGACTTTCAAAGTTTCTTTGGCACAAGGGTTCAGTCTATTCCTCTGGTGGCTACTTCAGTATCCACTTCCGATTATTTGACGAGACTGCGGCCAAACATGGTGGTTGCCCCACCGACAAAGTTCCCGCCGATGGCCACTCATGCGAAATTATTTCGCATTAATCGCTTCGACTTATTGAGCGGTTTTCTTGACCATAATCCTAGCCATCAATGGAAGTAAATTCCGAGGTAAAGAGGTGAGCGCTTATTTTGGTTCATGGAAGCTAAAAAGTCTCCTTGTAGTTATTGGCTCTTAACTTTGCGGTTCTCCATATTTAAAAATTAATTGCTATTCAAATGATTACGCTCAATCTTTGTATCTCACCGGGTGCTAGCCTGTGATTAGTGTGGGTATTAACTCTCGCCCTCCCTTTAATAATGGTGTTGATTTCCCTCTAATTCACTCGATAGTGTCACTGATCAACCTATTATTTTTAGAATAATTAGCCCATCAATTATTGGGCTAGTGTTGTAAAACAAATCCAATGTCTATTTTATCGCTGGGATTTGAAACATGGAGTAATTGGGTGATTAATTAAGGGATTTAGTTACATTTCCTTCTTTGTCCATTTTTCATATTAATTGGGACCAATGGATAATTATGAAATTAATTTGTACCATATTAATTATGCTTAGATTCTTCATATGACAATGCCTCAAAGTCATACTTCCCACAGTAATGGCCTATCTGCTGGAGACATTGAGAAAGCATTGAACATTTATTATTCAGATGCCCTCTAGCCATCAGATTGTGGACTTTAGTGGGATTGAGCAACTTTATTGAGACCGCCCAAACTGTTAACTTTAGTCTATGGTGGCGACATGTCATGGTCTCCGAGACCTCCCCATTCCATATTCTCCAATGCGTCTGTTTACTTTGGAGAATCTGGAAGTCTAGAAATAAAGTGACCTTTGAATTTATCCAACCTCATGTCCGTACCCTAGCCAGACAGTTCTACAACCAGGTCCTCGAATCTCCAGTCTTCTTCTCCCCCTCCTCCCCGCAGCTCTCTACTCCCAAACCTTCATGCCACCACTTGGGTCCCTCCACCAGAAGGCTTTTTGAAGATCAAGGTCGACACAGCTGTTTGTGCCTCCGGGTGTTCGTCTGGGCTTGTTATTCGTGGGTCAGACGGGCATGTGATGTTGGCGTTCGGGTTGCAGCATCAAGGAATAGTCAACCCTTATCTGGAAGAGCTTCTAGCTTTTAGGGATGCTATATCCTTTGTAGCCTCAAGATCCTTGAGTCACGTGATAGTCGATGGTGATTCCGAAGTGGTCGTCAACCAAGCCCGTCAAGGCGTCTTAGAAGACTCGATTGGTGGTCCGGTGTTACGAGAGTGTCTTCAGATCCTTAGCTCTTTGCCTGTTTATAGAGTTTAGGACGGTACCTAGATCCGCCAACAGTGCTGCCCATAGAGTCGCGCTTAAAGCACTGCTTTTGTCTCGTGTAGAGCTAGAATCTTTTGATTTTTTGGGGTGACTTCTTTAGAGTCTTTTAGGGGGTCCTGGGTAGAATTGTAAGCTTAACTATTATTTTCCATTGATATCACTCAGAAATAAAAAACTAGTATGACCTCATTTATTGCACTCATGATATTTAACGTCTCTAAATAACATAAAGCTAGAAAGTCCAGAAACAAGCATTTATTTTCAGCAGCAGATAGTTTACTTCCCAGTGAAAAATTTTAAGCTTCTAAGCAAGCTATCATAATTGTTAGAGCTTCCAATTCATATGCAATATCAGAACCTTTGTCAATCTCATTTTCTTTCCTTAATTTTTCTAATTCAACCATTAAAGTTGAGATTTCAATAACAACTTCTACTTTTTCATCAGAAATCATTTTTTTATGTTTCAGTTCCTCTAACTCTGTTTTCAGTTCAGAAACTTCAGCTTCAAATTCCTTCTTTAGGTTCTTAAATCTAGCACCAAGTTTTAAATACAAACTTTGAACTCTAAGAACGTCATCAACAGATTTCCCTCAAAAATAAATTTACTTGGGGCTATTTATGTTTTTTTTTATTTTATTTTGTTCAACAGACTCCAACTGGCAAGACAATACTTGCAAATCTCAACTCTACTTGCGTTTTATTTTCATGGTTGCCTGACTTATCCCTAGTGATTTACATTGATATTGTTAAGATAAAAAATATTACCAAAAATATAGTGAGAACTGGAAATAATTTATTTACATTGATATTGTGACCGAAAGCGAGAATGGGCGTCTCACACATATTGAGCATAACTAAAGTTAGGTGAGCAAAAAGTATAGAAGGAGGTACTTGGGGTTCCTTGACTCGCTTTTACTACAACTCCAAATAATGGCCAAGTGCAAGAACAAATTAGGAAGCATTATAGTGGTGTAAAGTCTTAATTTGTCAACCTGGCGTGCTAGCTGTACTCTTATTCTGTGAAATGGCTGATATTTAGGAAATCGTTTGTCGTGAGGTTCATTAAAATTAATGAAAACAAGACAAGTAATTTGATTCGACTTCAGGGGTGAGAAACTCACTCGGGTTTGTTCCCCCTAGTTCTTAGTTAGGTCGATGTTGATTATTACCTAGTGTTTCACTTGATACTTTACTGTGGAGAATCCAAAATTAGTTTGAATCTCGACTAAAGCATTCCAAATCCTCATGATTAAACTACACATAGGAAGATTATCCTCGGCCAGAATAGAATATCAAAGCCATATGGTAAGATTCCCTCTATTGTATGGAAATCTGGTACAAAGAAGTGAATTGATCCACTATTCACACAATCGATTCACTACCATCAATTGAAGGTACTCTATTCATAGGTTAAAGTAATAATTGAGAAATTTGATCAAGATTCAAACCAAAACATGGATAAACTAAAGGGGATGTAATGTAACACCTTAGGAAAATTCCACATCAGTAAAGCATGGGTGAGATGCAGGAGGTATATAAGGAATAATTCAACATTAACTGACAAAACACGTTTTGGAGTGAAATGAATGAGTTTTTGTAAGAACTCTGAAATTAAACATGTTGAGGGTGAAGTAGTGCAGAGATGGATGACCTCTTGACCATGATGCATCCAAAAACAGAACGTTATAAGGAGAGACCCAAAACGAACAATGTCTTGAGAAGAAGGACGAGGACAATACAATTTCCTTATCGATGGTAAGTAAAAAAAAATAAAAAATTTCAAGTACACTCTTTACATATATATTTTATCATATAGACGAGGTGATACATCAAATTTAATTTCTTGAATAGTAGCTACTCCTCGTAGTGGTGGTCTGTCTCGTCGTAAATCTCCTCCTGTTGAATGCAACAAAAATGGTGAGGAGAAAGTGAGAAGCAACAAAAATTTAAGTGTTCACCCGAGCAGAGCGAAGTAATGGATAAGAAGAAAGCAGATGACAAAATTTATTTGTTGGCATGCCTGTAAAAGTTCTTCAATGACATCTTCCATTGATATGATTCCAACAGATTCTTCTTCCTGATGAAGCGTTGGGAGAGAGCCATCGATTTGGAGGATGTCCGAGTCGACATCCTTTGCCCATCTCCTACTCTTTGAAGTGCTCTTCAACGAACTGCCGCTATTGTTGGCAAAGCTCTTCCACATTTCAAACTTTGTCTTGGTCCTCCTAAATGACTTCTCCTTGTGAGGCTGCTTCCCCTCCACGTCAACTCTCACTTCCTTAACTCGAATGCCTTCCCCCATGTTTGGTTGTAAACTAATTCATTAATCTACATCAAGGGAACAAAAACAGAGGCATCTAAATAGTGACTTACTGTTTGCTGAACTACTGAGAGGTGGATTTTGTTGCTGGTGTTCTGTTTTGTTGCACTTGCTTACAACGACAGCCATGTGACTGTGACCCTTTTGGAACTCGTTCAGTATGTCATACAAAGGCAAATTTTCTGGAACCCTACAAAGCAGTAGTAAGTGAAGCATCGTCAGTTTGTGGTAGAGACACGAACAACCGAAACAACACCAACAAAGCACAAGTTTGAATGAGAGTAATAAAATTTCTCTCCTGCTAAAAAATAAGTTGTAAAACATGATTGATTAGTAGAAACCTTGGTATTCGACGTATCGTCACGTTCTTCACAGGGGTCTCATCTTCAGGGTGGATTGTCAATAAATTCTTGGCCTAAAAACAGAGTACGATATCCATACATGTCACCACACAGGAGAACAAAGAATTTGAAGCACCTCGAAAAATGGAAGGATCGGAGGAGTGAAAAGAGAAAAGGAGTGGCTAGCTAGTTTATGATGAGGAGAGTGTGTACCAGGATCAACCCAATTATGTTGGATGGCTGCTCATAGTACACCGGGACTCGACTGTGTCCTTTCTCCAGTATCAAATTCATCATGTCACTGTATATAATCAACAACCAAATTCATGAATCTGGGAAATATATACAAACTGTAGCTAGGACTATATGAAAATATGCACGTGTGCGGCAAAAACATCTATCTCGCGTCTTGTCGTGGACGGAGATGGCCTATTTGCATGTATTATGTGGCCCGTTATGATATTTTATTAGTATTATTAGGCTAACATTAATTTTTTGTCAGCAGTTTTGTTAGTAATATTGATTTGACAATATGATATTGACTGAGAATACATATATGGCGGTCAACATCCAATTTAAAGATTTTTGAAAATTTTGGCTAGTAAATGATATTTACCAAAACCCAATTAGACCCATTGATTATTATAGGTAGGGTATGTTTGACGTATATATGAGTTTGAAATTTTGTAGATGGTTTAGGTAGGGTATGGATATTTACTTGCATAATCTAATTTTGTATGAGTTAGGTATGGATACCCATGTATTCGAGGGTGTTTTAGGGGTGTTCAAATGGTTACCATGGTTATAACCAAACCAAATAAGGCTAAATTTCATTAACCATGAAATACAATATCATAACCAAACCGTCCAAATTAATACAACAACCAAATTAACCAAACTAAAGTTTAATCGGTTTGGTTAATTGGTTAACCAGATTAACCAATATAAAATCACATTATCATTGACGATGAAAATTTTCTGGTTAATGCAACAATTCGCAATTTATATAATGAATAAAACATAACAATCAACACGTAGTTATAGTTGACCCTTAACAAAAATACATGCAACTAAGACAATTATTTTACGATTAGTATAGAAGTATGCACCTAACAAAAATTTATGACAATGGTATGGGTTAATGAATTATTGTGTTTGTGTAAATTGATTTAGTCTCTTAGCAATTATCATAGGCTGGAAATGACCTTTCTTTCAAGTTTTCATCCATCATAATGTATGAAATTTATCTAAATTAGGCGTCCATATGTTGTGGTCTACATTTTACATATACAAATATACACTATATGAGCAATATTGAGCTTTATATTTTATGAGTCTAAAAGGGATGAACGTTAACTCTTGAGTGGTTATGCAAAGTATTAAGTATGTGTATATAATATATGTTAGATATATGACTAATTACTTAACTAGTTAATTTGGTTTGACTGGTTAGGAGTGTCTGAAACCAAACCAAACCACCTAAACCAAACAAGTTAAAAACTTTAACCAAACCAAACCAATTATCCAAATTAACCAAACCAAATTATCCAAATAGTACTGGTTAAAACGGTTACCATGGTAACCAAACCGTTTGAACACCCCTAGTTTTAATTAAACATACAAAAATTAGACCTCAAAACTTCAAAAGTTTAGGTACCAAAATATAATACACAAATATTTTAGGTACTAAAATGTATTGTTTCATCAATATTTTGAGGACTTATATGTCACAAAAATAAATTTAGGTTATACATCTAAAGATATATTAAGTTTAGGTGCAAACCTGTAATTTGCATAGTTGAGGCTTAATTCCTTTTATGGTGATGTATTTAAGATCATAATTATTTACTTTTTTGGTATAAAAATGGAAAATATTAATTTGATACTTAGCCAAACATTCCATGTATAATTGTTGAAAATTCTAGCCCGGGTGAAACAGAAAAACTCTAGAGCGAAGCAAAAGGAATAAAAACTGCAACTCGCTTAAATTTCACGCCCTCAAATCCCAAAGTGGAAAATGACGATTTTATAATAAGTAATAACCATTTATATTTATTTTTAATTAGACTCGACATTGAGCTGAAAAAGTTAGTGGTTCATGGTTCAATTGTTAGTTCTCTAGCCTGTTGGTGAGTCGTGTATGGACCCGTTAATACTTGTGATTAGAATACATAAAAATAGTATACTAATTAGGGTTAGACAAAGAAGGCAAAGAAAGAAATAAAGAAAGCGTTATGGTCTATGGAAGGTTAGTGAAAAATGAAACGAAGAGGAAATAGATGATGGAAAGGTTTTGACCAATTCTTTTAGTTGACCGTCAATACAAAAGTCAACCCTTTTCACCGTAGCAATTTATTGACACTTGCTTTTGAAGATGTCACATATTTTGTTACATGTAGTTAGCAAAAGTTTGTTTAGTACCCGTAAATGTATTAAATGAGTTTACAAATTCGCTCTTGTAAAATGGTCGAATCTTCTCCTAAAGTAGCGTTATACAATATCTTGTATTGTACAAACTAAATTTATACTTTATGTTATGGTGAATTGGATTCATGGATTGGTTCAAAAGAATTGGTGGATTGGATTCATGGATTCAAAAGAAATCTAAACATTGGACCAATATGTAAATTTTAAAAACTATAGGTATAAATATCTCATAAAATTTAGATATCAAAATATAAATTTCAATTATTTTACATTAAAATTAAATTTGGGTATCAAAATGTAAAATATACATTATAGTGATTAAGTTGTGATTTAATTAAATTTGGGGTATCAAATTGTAAATTTTTAGGTAACAGTAACCTCACTTCAACTTTATATATATAAATAAAGTACAAGTTAAAATCACAACTTACTAAAATATTAGGATAGGATTACATTTGTTTCTCTTTTTTTAAGGGTTTGGTAAACTGGATTTAGCTACAATGCTCATCATCTCATCAATTTGCATTTCACAAAATTTTTGTAAGGTAAGTTAACTTTTTTCATCGAAGTTGTATGCATGTATAAGCAAGTTAAAATAATTATTCCTTACTAAAAAAAAATTGGTGTAGTATTAAATTTATTTCACCTTTTCTTTAGTGTCTACGGTTCACCAAATATTTTATACCCTACAATTAATTCTATCATAAGCTCTTTTTTCTCGCAAGTAGTAGCTCACTGAATTTTTTTACTCTACAACCAATTTTACCATGAGTTCTTTTTCTCCATAGTCATTTGTTATGAAATATTTTATATTCCAACATTTACATCCAATTTGACTATAATATTTTTATTTACCTTTTAACTACTATCTCGGTACTTATTCCAACGTTTACATGATTTTTCATACTCTACATCAAATGTTACCATAAGCTACTTTTCCTACAGTCGCTTGTTTATGTAGTCTTTTATTTTTTTTATCTCTTACATCCAATTTCACCATAATTTTTTAGCCTTTAGACAGCTATCACGATACTTTTTCATTATTCATCGGATTTTTTATTGTCTACGTTCAAATTTACAATAAACTCTTTTTTCCTATGGTGAGTTGTTTATGTAATTTTTTGTTGGCAAAATACACTTGTAGAGCCAAAATTTTCGTGGTCTTGCCAATAATAGCCACTTTTCATGAAATACACAAAATAGCCAATTCCGTCCAATTCTTTAATGGTGCTGGCCAATAGGCATAATGGAAAAACGAAAAGGCTGAGTTGGCGAGTTTCTCTAGTGCCAATTCCACGCTGGATTAATTTAAAAATGGAGCTGAAAAGTCTCCATCCAATGCACGCTCCCTCCTTCCCTCTGTGACATACTCTACTCCAGCAGCCGTCGTTGCCGCTTCTCTACCTCGTTGAACTGGAAATGGAGCTTCTCTAATGGTTGCATCTCACTCACCGAATCCATCTAAAGATCTCACCACCCACCCGCCATTGACCCTGTCTTCATATGCAAAACCACCTCTCTTCTTCTTGCGACAAGAACCGGGTGCTCCTCACGTCTTATACTTCGTCGTCGTCGACGATTCATCACAGAACCCATAAGTCCCAAACTGACGAACCCGAAACTACACCATTCCTCGGCACAGATGAGGGAGGCTTTGGGATTTCAAGTGAGATGTCGCCATATCCTTGTTCTTGCACTGCCGCAGGGACTTGACAAAGGGTGTTCTTTTCGTTGTTTTGAAATCGAGCACCACTATGCACTAGCTATCTTCTTCTCCTTCGTTGAACAAATGGGGATGGGAGTGAGTTTTTTGTTGATTGGATTTGAGAAACCCAGAAGAAAAGTTTATGACCTAGGGTTTTGTTCCAATTGATATAGAATGAATCCTAAGATTCGATTGAGAATCGATTTTGTTTGCATGTGAGGGCGGGGTGAAGGCGGCAGGAACACTGACGAGGACAACCTTCTCCTGCCGCCGCTATCATCAGCATCTTTGAATCTTCTCCCGCTGCTGCCAAAGAAGCTTAAAAGGGGCTGTCACCTACCATTACACCGGCAGCTGAAGAGAAGATTACGCGCAGCCCAGATCCTGATTCCCAAGTGCTTCATTACTTGGAGAGGACTCTATCGAAGAGCGACACAAACAAACACTGTGGGAGTGGATTAAATCAGAAAACCGAAAGCATCAAAGTGAAGAAGACTATGATTCCCCTCTCCCCTGCATAGTTCAAGCCTCTCCTGAACCACTCTTCTCATGGATCCTGTTTTACTGTCGATCAAAACAGAGGCAGAGAGCAGCCCAACTGGTGAAGGTGAGAGGTTTCTAGGTAGTTGGAAGGGATGGTGGTGGTGGGACGAAATTAAGGGAAATAATAGACGCTAACGGTGGAGGGGACCAGGAAAGTGAGGACAGAAGATGCACGCCATGAGCTGCCATTCATCTCCAGAGTCTGGTAGAGAAGAGCGTCGAGAGGTGAACATTCGAGGTCGTTAAGCTTTAGTCGATGGATCTGTAGTCTGCACGGGTGGTGGGAAGTGGAGAGAAGAAGGAGAAATTAATTGATAGTTTTTTTTAATTTATTTATAAAGTAAAATGTGATGTGGCATCTATATGGCCAGTGTGGTTGAGTTGTCGATAACGTGTCGGGTGAGTTGGCAACCCAGTAAGCGTATCGTTAAAATAACTAACAGTGTCATTGATGCGATATAATTTGTTACTAAAATGACTACATTTGTCACGAAACTTTCAAAATTCTGTTTATTTTGTGTATCTCTCAAAAAGTAGCTATTATTTTCACAAATGTTTTACATCTCATACACCCAATTTAACCATAATATTTTTGTACCTTTAGACAACTATCTTAGTAACTTTTCATTCCGCATTACGAAAAATTTATGTATTAAAAATGCATTACATAGTTCTTATAATTAACTACAATGTTCACTATCTCATCAATGTATGTAAGATAAGTTATCTTTTCTATTGTATTTTTAACTGTGAACTTTTAATACTTAATTTTATTATTAGACACCAAATATTTATCTAACATCAATCCACAACAATTATATAATAAGTACATATAGATAATTATTTCTTATGTATCAATTAAATAATGCATCAACATAAGTCTTAATAACCAAGACAATATACTAATTTTATTAAGAGATAATAATTTCTTACGTATCAATTAAACAAATATATAATATAAGTTTCATGATATAGTTTGAATGAAAATTCCTAGATTATTAACTAAATTATTGACGATCTCACCAATTCGCATCACACAAAGGTTTTGTAAGGTTGATTATTTTTCAAATTACAGTTTAATTATAACCTATTGCATTCAACATCTTATCAATTTGCATTAGACAAAATTAAAGCTTCTGTAAGATAAGCTAATCTTACATAATAGTTTAATTAAATGGAAACTCTGTAACTTGATTTTTTTGTTAGATCGCACATTATGAAAAATTACGTAGCACCATTTTGTAACAGTTATTAGAATCCATGATGATCGACTTTTGGAATTAGAACCAGTGTGGACTCCTTCACAGACTTTGGAATGCTCCCTGCCTAAAAGAAATCCAGCGACGAGTTTGCTAGGAAAACCCGTTGTCACTGTATCTTTTTAATTATTTTATATATGGAAAGGCTTTCACATAGAAATGTAGTGGTGGACAAAGAATGGAAGTTGATTCTCCTTTCCTCTGACGGCCCCAAACTGTCACATATGTTCTTCGATGATGACCTAATTCGTTTTGAAGAGGCGAGAAGGGAGGCAAATCAAGAAAGTTTGAGCATGCTTAGAAGAATTTCGTAAAAGTTCCAGGCAAATGGTCCATCCCCAAAAAAAGTCTTCCATTTACGGTCCCCCTACATTCACTGATACAAGGAGCAAAGACTTAGTTATCGGGCTGGAATTCCCCAAACCACACTGGGCAAATATTTAACACCATCCATGGAAGGATCACTAAAGACTGAATAGAGGTCTGATGCTACGAATCCAGAAAAAACTCGCACTCTGAAAAATGCGGGGTTTGCCCCTTGCAGCTAGAATCATCCTAGTGAGACCAATCTCATCTACTGTGATTATTTATCTCATGTTTTCAAAGCTACTCTTAGCATCGGTTTGAAAAATGTTTAACAGGTACGATAGCTAGTTCGTATGGCGAGAGAAGGACGACAAAACTAAGTTCCATCCATCTCTTGAGACCAGGTGACAAAACTTCGCAGCCATAGAGGCGTTGAATTTGGTTGACTAGGCATGCCAACTTTGCTCTGCTCGCGAAAAGAGGATGGAAGCTTTCCACAAAACATGATGCCTTATGGACGAGACTCCTTAAAACCAAGTATGGTGGGAGATGGGAAGGAATGAAAGTGCTTAAGAAAGCTCGGGGAAGTTTCTTCGCTTGTCCTAGTTTTAACTATGCCTCCCATACCTTGCGCAAAAGCAACACTGTTAATATTTATAATGGTCGGACTACTATGTTCTGGCTGTATCCTTGGGTGTTGTTGGATCCCTTGATCGAGCTGGTTACATCAGAAGTTCCCACAGAGTTGAGGAACAAGATAGTTGCTGATATGTGGGATGAAGAGCATGGCTGGAAGGTGGAAGACTTTGAAGCACATCCACTAGCAAACATTACAAAATCAGGACCCTCATGGTTGATATGTTGTCGGGAGAAAATGGCACCTTGTTCTATATAGCAACATCAAATGGTCAATTCTCAACCAGCTCTGCATACAGGCTTAGTAATGGCCAAAAACCCAAAGTGGAAGGAGATATGGCAATTAAAGACACCGGAGCAAGTTAGAGTCTCAGCGTGGATGAAAATCTTAGGAAAAATCACCACCAACATGATAAGGAAGCAAATAAAGCTTAGCAACAATGATTCCTGCCGTAGATGCTAGGGATTTCCAAAGACAACACTTCATTTCCTAAGATATTTTGATCCAGCGGCCTACATATGGGGAAGCTTTATTCCGACGCAATGGAACACTCAATTCTTCACTACAGATTAGGAAGACCGGCTATTCTCTAACTTCGCCAATAAGTCCATGGAAAACTGGAATGGAGAGTGGGCAAACTACTTCAATATGATCTTGTGGTTCAGTTGGAGAAAAAGTTGCGAATTTATTTTTAGGAACCAAGGCATGGCGTATTCATTTCTGCTAAACTTTGTGACCACCAAAGCAAATGACTAGGCACTCGCTTTCCAGCGCTCAGCTAGATTGCAATGGCAAACCCGCGTACATAGAGTCCCTCATCAGTTGGTCTCCTCCAAGCCCAAGTTGGCACAAAATGAATACATATGGGCGATACAAATATCACCTAGAGAAGTGACAGTGAGGGGAGTCCTTTGAAACTACATTGGCAAGTAGCTTAATTGCTTTTGCAGCAAAATTGGCTCCGGAACCATCATAGCTTCTGAACTTTGGGCCTTCCAAGGTGTAGACATGGCAAGGAAACATACTTACCATTGATTTGATTAATAATCGCACCGGCCCAGTTCATTCCTATGCAGCCATTCTTGGTGCTATTCGTCTGAAACTAGCACAAGGGTGGGTGGGTGGTTTGCCTGAAGCATACTTATCCCGAGGGGAATAGAGTCACGAACTGGCTTTTGAAGCACGATTTCATCTCTCCCTTCGGGTGGCATGAACTGGCGCATCCCCTCATGAGCTATAAAGAATTCTTATGGGTGACATAAGGGGCATCAGCTTCCCCGTCAAACAGTTTACGAGTAGAACAACAACCTTATTTCTCATTGCTGACTCTGAATTTGTTTAAGATTGTTTGCTGCTATTTTTGGTTTCCTATGGTTTAATCCTCTGATAGTTTAATTCCTACGCTTGGCGTCTCTCCCCAATAAAAAAATAAATAATTAAGACACTACGTAAAGATAGAGGAAGTGCCCTACGTGAACTATTTTTTGAATAATCTTATTTCAACTAAATTATTAAATAATGGATGAAATTATATTACAAAAAATATTAGTTTATGACCGACGCGAAGTGCAGATCAATATAATAGGTAATATTATAGAATTTATATTGTTTACTAATAAAAATCCAGTGATAATTTATCGATATTTAGGGATTTAAAGGTATAATTAGGGATTGACAGAGGTATATGAGGAAAAACTAGAGAAGTAGAAGTCGACTAGCTAGAGGTCTTGATAGAGAGAGACGAGAGATTGGGAATAGAGAGGGTTAGGGTTTAGAAAGATACTTTACTAATATGTTTCTTGATTTCCTCTAATTGAATCCCAAAAGTACATATTGATAGTAAATACTGAAAAATCTAATAATAAACCTAATATGACTCAAATACTATTGTCTTTAACAACAACGACGACGACGGAAAAAAACAACAATAATAATAAATGGGATAGATTATCGGTTTCGTCAAGAAATTGAATTTCTATCAAGGTTGAAAATCTTAACCCATTCCTTTGCCTTTCTCGTGCAATCCAAGTGTTACTCTTCAAATATGGTACGAGTACTCGTACCATCCTTCTCTCTATGACCTCACCAGCTAATCAAGAGATGATGACACCTTCGAGGGCCCACTCTGTGCTTCACTAGAGAATTCAATCTCCAAAAATCCTATCTTCTTAGCCTTACCGTCCAGCAGCTTAAGGAATCCAAAGGTTCTTTCTTGTACAAGAAACTATCCTTAAGTATCGACTCATGGAGATCCTTAAACATCTTCCATGAAGATAGCCAATTAATTTGTTGGGTTACCTCTCCAAATGCCTTTGGGCCATGTTATAATGGAAGTCCACCTATAAACCCAATAAACTCATCTTCCTTTCCTCCAAGTCCACCCTCTTTAGAAGATAGCTCATACTATACCCAATCCTTCCCTAAAGATGAGGTTAAACCTCCTCCTGAAATCTGTGGTACCATTGGAATGCGTCTCTCTCCACTAATGATCTAGTCCGCCCAAGATGAGCCTAATGTAACCCTGCTACTCTTCACAACCAGCTTCATCTAATCCATTCAAACTAACGACCCAATTTAGTTGGTACAACTTAATTGGTTGAGGTGTACTAAGCGACACAAGGGTTGCACTTGGTCACAAACAAGAGGGAGGTCCTCGCTCTCTTTCTTCTTCTCATTTTTGGCAGTTCATTCGATGTCTCCTTCACTGGCAATGGGTAGTGGACTAGACAGAGTGGTGTAAACTATGAGCAATGGTGCTCAACCTTTCTCCCTTTTTGGCCTCCTTTTTTGGGAATGATTCAACCACATGATGAATGAAAGGTAAGCCTAGCTAGTACCACACTGCCAACCTACGATCTCGTCACCCCGACTGTCGATGCCTAGATGGATCCAGCTGCCCACTTCACAGCTATGGTGGATCCACCCAGTGACCTGCCTCTTCCTCTGTCTAGCGTCGTCATTTGGTATTGATGTGGACCTTGTCCTACTTCAAATAGTTTCCCGAGTCCTTAGCATTCTGAGTCGTGACTCGGTGCCCACTTCCCGAGTCCTTACCCGTACAATTCACTGAGGAGTGACTCGGTGACTACGAGGATAGGTAATATTTGCTATCTCCTAGCCTATGACAGGAAAAGTGGTTGGCAACGATGCAGACATGGACATAAGGATCGTTGACACAATGTTCTTCTCTTCTCCTTAGCCGAACCTGACACGATCTTTTTCGAGAAGCGCGGTTCGTAATGTGACTCCGCGTTGGTCTTTACTTTGAACCTTCAGCCTGGGATTCTTCAGAGGTCATTGCCCTCTCCTTTTTGGGACACAAGAACAGGATAAAAAAGATATCATTTTTCTTTGGCCACAACAGCCACCGTAGCCTCGACAACCTTGTTCGGGTCCTTCTCTTTGGTTGGGGCAGCGATGACTTCCATCGTAGTGGTGGTCCCTGCAGCGGCCACAAAGAATGATACGACTTGAATACCAGGGGCAACACCACTTAGGGCAACAATATCGGTCAACGTTGCTCGTAGCTCCTTGTCGGTCATCATAGCAATGGCTTCACCTCTTTCAGTCGCAGTCGATGTCCTTCCCAAGGCTCCATCGAGTTTGGCTCGTAATACGCTGGCCAATTCCCTAGTTGAGAGTTGTGACGAACTCATGCTCACAACCAAGGCTCTGTGCCACTGATAGAAACCCGGTTATCTAGGTTTTTTATTGATCCGGTTGCGAGATTGAGAATTTATTCATATGGAGGGACTTAGAGATATTATTAGAGATTGGAAGAGGTACTTGGGAAAGAAGTAGGGAAGAATTAGAATGGTTGGCGGGCTTGATAGGGAGAGACGAGAGATTGGAAAGATAGAGTGATTAGGGTTAAGAAAGATACTTTGTTAATATGTTTCTTGTACGTGTTGTCTCTAACTGAATGCCAAAAGTAGACAGATATAGAAAATACTATAATTATATACTGGATGTGAGTCAAATACTACTATCTTTTAACAATAATAATGATAAATAGGGATAGAAGACCAGTTTTCCTGAGAAAATTAAACCGGGTTTGCATAATTTACCGGTCCAACTTCGCATTGATATCAATAGCAAAAGTTTGGGAAATGGGAGTCATTGCATGACTAGCTGTTTTTTCTGTGAGCTCAAGTGCTCCAGCAATGATTGTTGTCTCGTCATGGGTTAGCTCTCCTCCTTTCCCAGCCTGAAGCAGAGACACAACAATAGGCAGTTAAATGACAATAAGTCAATTATAAAGCTAAATCGAGACGAATATAATTAATGAGGACTATCGCAGCCATGCATCTCGCGTGCTAGCTGCCCAAATGACAACGTAGATCTAACCTCATTGCCATGCAGATTGACTAGTGTTTTCAGCTCAGCTCTGCGAAAAAGTGCAACATGTCCGTTACCCAGCACGCAGTCTAGAATCTGAAATTAAGAAGATGGATCAATAATATGAGCGAGCCAGTGATCAGCTATACTAGAGTAGGTAAAAGAGACAATAGATTCATACATGTATGGAAATTAAAGGACCATGCTGAAACCAATATACATATATATATATATATGTGACCTTGCTTATAGGATAGGCGACCGGGAAGCATATCCAAATAAGTATGCGGACAAATGGAGCCACTGTAGCGCCTATTGCCAGGCCGTATCGAGTGCAAACGGATTGCGGTATAATCTGCAGAGCCAGAGACAGAGATAGAAATTACTGATGGATCCCAAGATTATCTAGTTCCCCTGATTGAACTACTTAGCTTCGGCTAGTGATGGCAATGGGGCGGGGCGGGGCGGGTACCTCAATTCTCATGCCCCGCCCCATGCTACTACGGGTCGGGGCGGGTAAAACCCGCGCGGGTACGGGGCGGGGCGGGTCGACCCACTCTTACATGTTGTTCAAAAAAATACAAGTAAATTTTACATTTTACAATAAAACGTAGGGAAAAACACTTTAAGAATGAAAAATATTGATAATAGAATGGATAATTGACCCTAACAAGTTGAAAGATCGACTCTAACTAGTTGAAGAAAAATCAAAATAGGAGAAATATGTATAGATATTGTAAGGAATTGAGATAAAATGAGTCTAGAACTGGGCGGGGCGGGGCAGGGCGGGTCGGAAGTAGATACCCATGCCCCGTCCCACGCTACTGCGGGTCGGGTAATACCCGCCCCATCGCGAGTCAGGTCGGGTAATACCCGCGGGGCGGGTTGAAATTGCCATCACTAGCTTCGGCATTCATTAAGAAGACCAACAAAGTTTAACAGTGTTAACTTTGTGACTAAACAGAGAAGTAGCTAGCTATATATATATATATATATAGTTTGTCTTGTCAGTTCTCACCTCACCAAATAGAAGAAGCAGGGTGACTGAAATAAGAACAGCGCCCAGTGCTGAAACCAGCTTATCCAGGAAAATAGGGAGTGCCTGACAAACATCAAACAACAGTTGCATAATAAACTATAACTATCTTTACCAAGTACATATTTTGACAAGTCGAATCTAATCTAATGATGTGTACCTCCATGGCAGCCGCATTACAAATTAGCAGTGTACAGAGTATCAGATGCTGATTTCTAACAACTGGTAGTATCCTTTCTGTCAGTACAGAGACACCCGATGGATCAGGAGAATCGGAGCAGTATATTATATGTGTAGGAAGATGGGGCAAAAAAAAAAAAAAAAAAAGAAGAAGGAAAACAGATGGATGGAGAAGCATATAAATAATAATTACCAGCGTATTTGCGATCCTTGGGTTTGCCGGACTTGGCCACAACTTCGAGGTCGACGAGACTCATGGACATGAGGCCCAAAGTGAGGCCGGACATGAGGCCCGCGAACAGCACCAGCAGCACAATTATTACAATCTGAAGGAAGAATTCGGTTCCGCAGCATGTGTGCTCCACTGCCATATTACTCTTCCCAACCCGCCCAGATTAATTGATCGATCGATCGATCGAATTCCCAACTGCGATCGCGTCTCTGGATCAGATTTGTTATTATTGCTTCTGTTGCCGGCCCCGCAAACAAGTTACTGGCGGGGTTGAGTTCATAATTAGCTGCCACCTGCTGCGATGAGGCGGAGAGGGAGAGGATAGTTTGGACTGGGTGTTAACAAATGCAGTATGCCCAACTATTCAAAGTCTCTCTGTCTGTCCTTATAAATAAATAAAAAGCGCTAACGTACCGATGGTTCCCGGAAAAAAAAAAAAATAATAAAACTATTTATTTATTAATTATGGCAACATATTCAACTCCGCCACAATATAATTGGGCCGATCGAAATGGGTGGGTCCTCCCTCTACTTGCCTCTCCCGGGGTTCTATTGGACCCGATGAATCTCGTGTAATTTACTTGTTGGATTATTCTGTGCGTTTCGCGCATTTGTGACTTGTAATTGTAAGCAGGAGTTCACAACTTAAACAAAACACACAAAGAGTAAAGCAGGCGTTCCGCAGCTAACTCCCAATGCATGCCCTTCATCCGGATGCTAACGCCTAATTGTAGTTTCCGCTGTAATAATTAAATTGTAATTTTCGCTGGATCAGAACAGTACAAGAAAAGGGATGTTGACTTGTTATGAATGACGATACTGCAGGTTATGGTTCTGTCCTCAATTAGAAAATCATATTTAGAATTCCAGAACTCCCTATGTGTTACGAATGGTGTCAATCCCTTTGGATGCAATTGAATTGTGGATTACTTGGATTGCGGTCAGTCGAGTTCGGGATATCGGGTTGCGCCTCCCCCTTCCTTGGCTCAAGATAGGGTGCATAACCCATGGTTATGCACCCATCAATAACCAAACTTGGACCCTTCATTTAGAAAATCAATGAAAATCAAGATCTAAGGATGGAGAATTAAAGGTCATTTTTATTTTTCCTAAGTTTCTTAATTGACTCATATCTTTTTCGTTTTAACTCGAATTTTTTTTTTTTTGCACAAATGGAACGATTTCATTGTGCTCTACAAAATGAGATCTATTTTCAATATTTTTGGAGAAAAAAAGACTCTTGCCTCTCGGTACCAACTGCATACCATATGGTATCTTCTTCGTTTTTAATTCATTTTTGAAAACGTTTGCACAGAAGGAACGAGTTCATCATGATCTATTAGATCTACAAATTTCTTGGTGAACAAATTACAGGACCAAAAAATACCACACAATACCATACTATACCACCCTGGTACGGGGTGGTATCTTATGGTATATAATGTTAAAAGTCGTAAATGACAATTAATATACTTCTACTATCATATATTCAACCATCCTATAGTTTTGGTTTGTGTCATACCACCATGGTACGCTTTTCAAACCATAGGTATGCTCTTATTTCAATACCAGTCAATACCATATGGTATAGACTGGTAAAAAATGGCTCAATTTTTTTTTGTTTGAAAAATATATCAAAGTGGATATCATTTTGAAGAGCACAATTAATTTGATCTAACTGTGCAAAAAAATTAAATTACAACTTAAAACGAGTGAGAAATCGTCCGTCAAAGATCAAGTAAGGGAAAATTTAAGGCTTTTCAGGAGAGAGAGGATGCCGATGTCATGCTGATATGGATGGGTTACTCATGGTTACTCACCATAAGGTTACTGACCTGATCCGTTCCCCCCTTCCTTCTCCCCTTTCCTGGCTCAAGATAGGGTGCATAATCCATGGTATGCACCCATCAATAACCAAATATGGACCCTTCATTTAGAAAATCCAGATATAAGGATGGAGAATTAAATGTCTTTTTTATTTTCACTAGCTTTCTTAATTGACTCATATCTTTTTCGTTTTAACTCGGATTTTAATTTTTTTTGCACAGATGGAATGAGTTCATCGTGCTCTACAAAATGAGATCAATTTTCAATATTTTTTTAGGGAAAAATTTTTTTGGCCTCTCGGTACCAACTGCATAGCATATGGTATCTTCTTCGTTTTTCATTCGTTTTTGAAAACGTTTGCACAGCAGGGACGAGTTCATCATGATCTATTGGATCTACAAATTTCTGGGTGAACAAATTAAAAGACCAAAACATACCACCAAATACCATACAATACCACCCTGGTATGGGGTGGTATTTTATGGTATCTTATGGTATACAATGTTAAAAGTAGTAAATGACAATTAATATACTTCTACTATCATGTATTCAATCATCCTACAGTCTTGGTTTGTCCATACCACCATGGTACGCTTTTCAAACCATAGGTATGCTCTTATTTCAATACCAGTCAATACCATATGGTATAGACTAGTAAAAAATGGCTCAATTTTTTTTTGTTCGAAAAATATATCAAAGTGGATATCATTTTGAAGAGCACAATTAATCTGATCTAACTGTGCAAAAAAAATTAAATTTCGACTTAAAACGAGTGAGAAATCGTCCGTCAAAGATTAAAGAGGGGAAAATTAAAGGCTTTCCAGGAGAGAGAGGATGCTGATGTCATGCTGATGTGGGCGGGTTACTCATAGTTACTCACCATAAGGTTACCGACCTGATCCATTCCCCCCTTTCCTCGTACCCAAATTTGACCGTTGTCCGAAAAATGCATAACTATGGGTTATGCACCCATCAATAACTAAATCTGGACCCTCCATTTAGAAAATCCAGATCTAAGGATAGATAATTAAAGGTCATTTTTATTTTACATACATTTTTTAATCGACTCATATCTTCTTCGTTTTAACTTGGATTTTAATTTTTTTTGCACAGATGGAACGATTTCATTGTGCTCTACAAAATGAGATCTATTTTCAATATTTTTGGAGAAAAAAAAACTCTTGCCTCTCGGTACCAACTGCATACCATATGGTATCTTCTTCGTTTTTAATTCGTTTTTGAAAACGTTTGCACAGAAGGAACGAGTTCATCAACCAGAAGGGCCCTTGGACATTTCAAGAATAGTATCCTTATGAAGAAGAATTCCTCCCACAACCAGAAGGGCCATCGGAGCTGGAGTTAGCCATGGCGACATTTTCGGGCCATTCTGCAGAGCCATGGTACACTCCACGACCAGATCCAAACTATGAATTGAGGCTTCTCGTGGAGAAGTTTGCTCGGAACACCGAGAGACGCAATCGCAAGATGGACCTCCTTTTCCTATCTTTTGCTCCTCCTACCTCTTCATCCCTTCGTGAATCCATGGAGATTGTTCCGCACTCAGCAAAGCAAACGAAGCGGGTTGAGCAAGTTTGTGCACAACTTGCTCATGATCACCCTTCTACTACCATACTAGAAGAGGAGGAGGAAGACGAAGGCTACAAGGACATTGTGGAGCAAACAGAAGTTGTCACGGAGAGCTCTCGTGAAGATCATGATCAAGAATGTCCTGTTGTATCTTGCCACACCTTCCCACATCCCACACTGAGCTTTGAAGAGGTGGACATGAGCAAAGAGATGCAAGATGATCTCATGAAAGAAATTGCTTGGCAACTTGCTCTCCAATCCGTGCTAGAAGAAGAAGAGTGAGAAATTATGAGTAAAGAAGTTGTGGAGGATGACGAAAGTGAATTAGAGGAAGTTCTGGATCTTTTCCGAAGGGAGGAATTAAATTCTGAAGAAGGAAGGGGGGTTGAAGAAGCAATTGGCGTCCAGGCTGGGACGAAGTTGAGGTGGAAGAGGCTTGCATTGGCCTTATGGTGCAAGTAATATCCCCACCAAACTTTGAGGAACTGCTTAGCAAGGACCCATTTGCAGTGTCTCTTTGCCAGACCAAGACCACATCGACATCGGTCCCTCTTGGTGGACGCGATGGTGATCAATCGATGTTGTCATATCTGGTTTGGGGTAATGAGACGAGAGAAGAGAAGAAGAGGTCTCGAGGGTGGAGACTTCATCTGCATCAAGTGCATGAGCTTCCATCACCTGTCATGCCACATGTTCGTGACTTGAGACTCCACCTCATCGACGAGAACCTCAACTTCAAAGAGGTTCTGGGGTGGACCGAAACTTAGGAGCCATCGTCCGGCTCACGACGTGAAAGAAGTGCTTGTTGGCAGGCAACCCAACCAGTCGGTTTGCATTTCTTTCTCTATTTCTCCTCGGTTGAGTCAGTTTTGTTCTTTGATTTTAGAGTCAATAACTCAACCTTGGTGAGATTTTGTGTGGTGTTTGTGTTCCGACTACTCTCTCCTCCTGGAATGCACCGCCTGCCCCATCCACTATCATTCACACGTGATCTGGTAACTTCGTTCTACCGTCTTTCCTCCATTGAGAACAATGTCGTACTTAAGTGTGGGGGGATGTTCGATTATGTATGCGTGTGAATGTTTGGCTGTATGTGTGTGCTTGGAGCCTAGTCCACTGACTCGCTAAAACACAACACCTAACAATGGCCAAGTGTAACCAATGAAAGGGACTGCAGTAACAGGCAAGTTTAATTATCAACCCGGGGTCTAGATCTACTGCTTACTCCGTGATTCTCTATTATCTAGCAAACTAAGTCGAGTGATTGTTGTGAAAAGTAAAAGCAACAAGAAAGCAGTAAATTGTTCGGGTTTCTAAAGCAGGTAAGAGTCACTCGGGATTGAGTCCCCCTAGCCCCTTAGTTAGGTTCAATTGCAATTCCCTGGGTTGATTTACTGTTGATTAGACTGCGGAAGATCCGACAGTAGCTTGGAATCTCTTAAGCTGACCAAGCCCTCTCAGTCCAACTACCCGGCAGACGACTAGTCTTCACCGGGATAGAAAGCTGAGGCTATGAACACAGAACTCCACTACTAGCGTCAAGAACACCAGTACAAAGCAGTAAACTGGCTAACTCTCGTATAGCCAACCTCCTACTATCGAATGAAGAGGCTCTAACAACCTAATCAGATTCTATCTATCTCAGGTTGCAGCAGAAATTGAGAAAAGCTGATCAGACTCAAATCAATTCATTAAACATGCGTCATTCGATTAAAATCAAGCAGTAATATCATCCCAAGTCATTACAATCAAATCCCTAACACAAGGAACTGGGTTCTTCATACCCAAGTGAGAGAAGGGTTCTACTCCATAGAGAGAGAAGAGAAAACAAGAATCGGATTAGTCATACTCATAACGATGAGGATAATCTGCTCCGGGACGATGATTTCCACTCCTATGACGATCTCCAGGCTCGATTCGATGAAATCCAGCTCTAAGTCAGCTTCTAGGATGTGTTCTTCGCACTTTCTCTCTCTAGGGCTCTGTTTTTGCTCTCAAAACACGATTCTCCCACTTTTGGCTCGGATTAGGCTTTAAAACCGACTTTCCCGAGTTGCACGGCCAGGTGCACGGCCGTGCACAACACCATTCTGGCCGTGCACCCTTAAAACGCGCCGTTTCAATAAGTTATGTCTTCGTCCATCTTGCACGGCCAGGCGCACGGCCGTGCAAGCTTTAGGGCCTGGCCGTGCATGGCCTCGGCATGAGGTGCACGGCCAAATGGCTCAAGTGCACGGCCGTGCAGCCTCCTGGTCTGCCCGTGCACTCCCCAAAAAGCTCGCCTTTCGTCCGTTCTTCGTCCAATCGACCCCAGACTCGCTCCTAAGCCTTCATTCACGTACTAGGACCTGAAATAACACAAACAAGCACAACCTAGCGTGAAATCGGCCTAAAACATGAGAATCAACACCTCAAATGGTGTAAGTATGAGGGTAAAAACATGTGTAAATGATGGTCTATCAAACTCCCCCACACTTAACCGTTTGCTTGTCCGCAAGCAAACCAAGTCAGACACTAGGTAAGCTTACATATTTCAATCAACCAACATTGGGGACAAGTCATAAAGGCACAAAACACGTGAATCGCACTAGTTTTCAAACATCAACACATGCACAACCTCAATAACAACCTGGACAACCACCACAAAGGACATTCGAGTGCAGCAAATCGAGCAAAGGAAGAGTCTCCCTTCTGTTCACTGGCCAACCTAGACTTGATTCAACCACTCACTCAAAACAGTCAACTCATGCATCCAACTCAAGACATCAGAATAGAGACCGAGCAATCTAGGTCCTCACCGGGGTACAAGAGCATATAGAAAATGAAAATGAATCACTCACTCTCGACCAGTGGGGTCAGGACAATTTGATGCGAAAGATGCGCATGCTATTTCTCTCAATACCTATCATCTCTTCACCATAATGGCAGCCTCTAAATGCTAGAGTTCACATATGGGGTGTCACCACTAACAAATCAGGAGGTCTTAGACACAGGTTCAAATGACTGGCTAGGGTCTTGGACATGGGGAAAAGGCCTTTTAGGTGGTGGAAGTATTCATAGCAAAAGGTTCCACATTTCCCAAACACACAAACACAGTCAACAACCCGGTATTTTCTTTCTGCTATCCTGCATTACTCAATATCTTAAGAGCACAAGAGCGAAGGAGGCATAAACATCAGCATTTCCAAGCCAGACTGCTAAGAAACACTGCTTACTGGGCATTACTCAGATTTTTGGTAGTGGCTCTCTTTTGCTTTCAATTTTTCTTTGTTTTTCTTTTATTTTTTTTCATTTCTTAAGAGAGCCACCACTTCTGCATAAATTGCAAACATCGGCCCAACTTTTAAGCACTACCTCCAAGACTCACATAGACTTTAGCAGAAACAGCAGAGACTATATAAAACCACTCTGTGGAACCTTCTAAAAGATGCAACAAGGGTGATTTTTTTTTCATTATAGACCAAAAGAAAGGATAACACACGGCTCAAAGGGGCTGACTAGGGGATATGACACATCAGGACAGTCAGTTTTGGGCGTGGGCTAATCCTATGCCTCCATCATCTTAGCTAGTGACAACGTGAATGCTACACATCATGAAAGAGGGATCTATCGCACAAGAAAGAAACGAGCAGGCTCAAATCTCACATGGCTACCTATATGCTCTATCTCACATTCTGATACCCTGAACTAGATGCATAAACGACTGTCAAGAACAAGTAATCAGATCAAGTCAGATCAAGTCACAGTTGGCAAGCAAACAGTTGAAAAACTGAACCCCTACATCGTTCTACTGCACATCTCAGTCCTCATCATAGGTTGTCCTAGTCACAAACAAGTTGTCATGCATTAATCCGAAAACCAATCAATTCATCCATCAAAACACAGTGCCAATATGATCAAACAGCAGTACTTGGAGCCCTCAAATCGTAAGATTCGGACAGTGGACTAGGCTCCAAGCATCATCAAAAATATTCCAACCGATACAAAACATCCCCCCACACTTAAGCACGACATTGCCCTCAATGGAGTAGAGGGAAAGATAAGGGGAACGATGTTACCGGGTAAGAACACTGCTGGGGGACTGGAAGTGGACCAGTCAGCGAGAACGAACGGGGAAGTGGTCAATACTGCACAAATCGAACATCAGAAACACTAGCACACTGGTGTTAGGGATAAGTGTTAGCCCAGACGGCTACATCAAACCACAAAGGAAAAACCAAAAAGAAACGACAAAAAGTTCAAGCTCCGCACACATGGAGCAAACACTCAAAAGTCTAAAAAAACAAACAAAAACAAACACAATGAGACGGGCAACGAGTACAGCCTACTCGTCGCCAAGATCGTCGAGATCGATGTCATCCATGAACGCATCATCGTCAGCAGCGCCAGCAGCTCCATTATCACCGTCAGCTGGGGCCGCACGGGCAGGCACGCACGGCCGTGCACGGCTTGCTTCTGCCCGTGCAGGCCGACACGGCCTGGCCGAGGACATCGCACGGCCGTGCACATCACACATTTGGCCGTGCGGTTAGTGTCGAGAGCTTGCACGGCCAGGGGTGATTTCCGCACGACCGTGCAACATGCACTTCTGCCTGTGCACGTTGCACCGAGAGCTTGCACGGCCAGGGAAAATTTTGGCACGGCCGTGCAAGTTGGTGGCCTGGCCGTGCACAATTCTGGGACCCCGAATTCAACCTGTTTTCACTCAAAAACGACACTTGACTCTGGATCAACGTCTCAAGACTCAAAAACACACAAAATCAAAGGAAAAAGAGTAAGAAAATGCAAACCTCGGTGGGGTTGCCTCCCCACAAGCGCTTCTTTACCGTCTTTTAGCTGGATGCCATTATGGATGCTCAGGGAAGTGTAGGATCAGGTGCCTTCAAGAGCGGATCCACATCGCTCTTGAGGTACAGCTTCAAATGGTGGCCATGCACGCGACGAATGTGGCCACCAGCATTTGCCAGCTCGACTTGGCCATCCGGTAGGATGCAAGCGAGTGAATACTCGGATGGCCAAGGTGGGGGCGGGACCAGCTCATAGTGGTCTCCGGCTTTCCTTCGAGCAGGCTTAGCTGCCTGCAGTTTCGGCCGCCACTCCTCCTTGATCTGTTCTTTGGATGACGGGGTGGTCCGGAGTGGCGGCGAAGGTGTGGGAGGCGGTTCCTGCAAAATAGGCAGCACAGAAGGATACACGACAGACTCGTGCTCCTGGTGAGATACAGCATGCAGAGGTAGCGAAGCAGGTATAGTATCAGCAACAGAAAACGTTATTCGCTCCTCGCCATCTCTCAAAACTAAGGTCCCATCATGCACATCTATGAGAGCCTTGGCGGTGGCCAGGAAAGGCCTTCCCAGTATAAGAGGCACTTCTGTGTCCTCACTGATGTCCAGGATAACAAAATCCACAGGATATGTGAATTTGCCAACCTTGACCAGAAGGTCTTCCACTATACCCCTAGGACGCACTACAGATCTGTCAGCTAATTGGAGGGTCATCCTAGTAGCACGGGGTTCACCTAGGCCTAGTTTCATGAACAATTTATATGGAATAACATTGATACTAGAACCTAAATCCGCCAAGGACTTCTCTACATGCAATTTATCAATAGAGCACGGGATAGTGAAACTACCTGGGTCCTTTTTCTTCTGCGGAAGCTTGTTCTGCAGAATAGCCGAGCACTCCTCGCTGAGCTCCACAGTGGCCAGCTCACTCAGCTTCTGCTTCTTTGAGAGAAGCTCTTTCAGAAACTTCGCATACCTCGGCATTTGCGCTAGTGCCTCCAGGAAGGGCACTTGGACATTCAGCTTCCTAAGCATGGCCATGAAGTTCTCGAACTCTGCCTCCAGCCTGTCTTTGTGCAACCGAGTAGGGAAAGGGAGTTTAGGGACATACTCCTTCACTACTGGTTGCGGTTTAGGTGCAGGCACCTCAACCTCCTTCTCTACTTCCTGTTCAACCGCTGGAGATGCTGCAACAGGGCTTTCTCTCTCCGGTTCCCGAGCAGGGGGATCAACAGTCATCTTGCCACTCCTGGTCATGATGGCATTGCAGCGCTCATTCGGGGTCGGCGGGTGAGGAATGGTCTGCGATGGTAGAGTACCAGGAGCCCTTTTAGCCACTGACTGGGCCACGCTCCCCAACTGGGTCTGGATATCCTGCAAAACAGCCTGTGTATTCCTCTGACCAGCTTCTAGGGCCAGGAGTTGACCCGAGGCCTTCTCCATGAACTGCTCAAAGGTGTTGAATTTCTGAGCACTAACACTGGCGAGAGAACCCACCAAGTCCCGCAGTTCAGCCATCTGATCATTCTGCACTGGGGCAGCAGGGGCTGCACCTGGCTGCTGGAATTGCCCCTGTCTGGGCTGATATGGTGGCCTCTGGAAGCCCGGTGGTCCCTGTGGAGCTGGTGGTCTGGGATTTGGCCCAGCCCAGGAGAAGTTAGGATGCTGGCGCCACCCCTCATTGTACGTGTTGCTGTAGGGGTCATTGCGCCTGACATTGTTGATGAAGTTCACCTGCTCCTGGGGTGTGGTCGATTCCTTCATCTCCTGGCAGTCTTCCACCATATGATGGGTGCTCTCGCACCACTGGCAGAGCATCGCCTGCTGCTGTCCGGTCCCTGGAATCATCCCGGAACGATCGATAGCTGAGACCAGCTTCGATACTACCTGCACCAAATCAGATGACTGGGTGCCCACAACATGCACACCCCGGCCTGGTGCTCTCCTCGATCTCCTGGCAGTGCCCCAATCATAACCATTATCCGCCATCTCTTCAAAGAGTTGATTCAGCTGTGGCGGGGTTTTGTCAGCATGTTCCCGCCACAAACCGAATCGATCAGCTGCTTGTCCTCCGGGAAGAGGGCGTGATAGAAGGTGCCCACCTTGAACGCATCATTGAAACCATGATTGGGACACCTGAGGAAAAGACTGTTGTACCTCTCCCATGCATCCCTGATGGTCTTATCCTCATCCTGAGAAAAGTGTGTAATCTGCTTCTGGAGATCAGCAGTCTTGGATGGAGGATGGTAGCGGGTGAGGAACTTGTCCGCCAGGTTGGCGAACGTGGTGATGGAGCCCGGAGGTCGAGTGTCTAGCCACTCCTTGGCCTGCCCCTCCAGAGTGAAAGGGAAGTACCGCAGCTGGATGGCATCTGCTGGGACCCCGTTGATCTTGATTCCATCGATGAGCTCGTGGAATCGCCTGAGGTGTGATCGAGGGCACTCTCCCTCCTTACCACGGAACACTACTGAACCGCGCAGCATGGTGATCACGGAGGTGCTCACCTCAAAGTTGTTGGCTGGGACCTGAGGGTGTTGAATGGGGGACCTCATGTCCGTAGCCCTAGCGGTCCAGTAGGATCCCATGGTTTGCTCCTCGGGGATCACAGCATGGTTCTGCGGATCACCCATCTCTCCTTCTTCTTCTTCTCCGATCTGTAGCTGTGACAGCGCCTTCTCCGCAGCCAGTCGCGCCTTTAGAACCCGCTTGGAGTTCCTGCAGGTTCGTTCAAGCTCCTGGTCAAGTGGTAGTAGATCTCCCGACTGGCTACGGGTCATGCACTACGTGCACACAGTCAGCAGAAACAACCCGTGAAGGCACACAGGTGGAAAGAAAAATGCAATAAAGAAAAGCTAGAGTAACAAATTATCACGTTTCCCCAATAACCTAGAGGGTCCCCGGCAACGGCGCCAAAAACTTGACACGCTAAAACACAACACCTAACAATGGCCAAGTGTAACCAATGAAAGGGACTGCAGTATAGGCAAGTTTAATTATCAACCCGGGGTCTAGATCTACTGCTTACTCCGTGATTCTCTATTATCTAGCAAACTAAGTCGAGTGATTGTTGTGAAAAGTAAAAGCAACAAGAAAGCAGTAAATTGTTCGGGTTTCTAAAGCAGGCAAGAGTCACTCGGGATTGAGTCCCCCTAGCCCCTTAGTTAGGTTCAATTGCAATTCCCTGGGTTGATTTACTGTTGATTAGACTGCGGAAGATCCGACAGTAGCTTGGAATCTCTTAAGCTGACCAAGCCCTCTCAGTCTAACTACCCGGCTAGGGGTGGGCATTCGGTCGGTTCGGTTTCGACCGAACCGAAATATGAATACCGGGTCCCGAATTCTCCCAAACCCCAAACCGAATTCGAACCGAATTAAAATTCGGTTCGGTCGGTTTAAACCGAATTATAATTCGGTTCGGTTTTATACACAAAACCGAAATTGAGAGGCTACTTGTATCTTCTCACTTTAAATATTTTTCACCCTTAATATAAACAATAAATATGTAATTATATGCATCATCAATGATAAAATCAAACTTTTCAACACATAAGTAATAAAACATTCAAATATTTATGTCTAAAAACAAATACAAACATAAAAATCCACCATTTGAGCTTGAAATTACAGTATTTCGGTTTTTCGGTCGGAAATTCGGAAATTCGGTTCGGTTGAAAGAACCCTGATTTTCGAAAATATCCATATTTCCCTTCCGAATTCCGAACCGAATAGCATTAGTTCGGTTTCGGTTCGGTTTAATTCGGTTTCGGTTTCAGTTCGATTCGGGTTTACCGAACCGGTTGCCCACCCTATACCGGCAGACGACTAGTCTTCACCGGGATAGAAAGCTGAGGCTATGAACACAGAACTCCACTACTGGCGTCAAGAACACCAGTACAAAGCAGTAAACTGGCTAACTCTCGTATAGCCAATCTCTACTATCGAATGAAGAGGCTCTAACAACCTATCAGATTCTGTCTATCTCAGGTTGCAGCAGAAATGAAAAGCTGATCAGACTCAAATCAATTCAATAAACATGCGTCATTCGATTAAAATCAAACAGTAATATCATCGCAAGTCATTACAATCAAATCCCTAACACAAGGAACTAGGGTTCTTCATACCCAAGTGAGAGAAGGGTTCTACTCCATAGAGAGAGAAGAGAAAACAAGAATCGGATTAGTCATACTCATAACGATGAGGATAATCTGCTCCGGGACGACGATTTCCACTCCTATGACGATCTCCAAGCTCGATTCGATGAAATCCAGCTCTAAGACAGCTTCTAGGGTGTGTTCTTCGCACTTTCTCTCTAGGGCTCTGTTTTTGCTCTCAAAACGCGATTCTCTCACTTTTGGCTCGAATTAGGCTTTAAAACAGACTTTCCCGAGTTGCACGGCCAGGTGCACGGCGTGCACAACACAATTCTGGCCGTGCACCCTCAAAACACGCCGTTTCAATAAGTTATGTCTTCGTCCACCTTGCACGGCAGGCGCACGGCCGTGCAAGCTTCAAGCCTGCCCGTGCATGGCCTCGACATGAGGTGCACGGCCAAATGGCTCAAGTGCACGGCCGTGCAGCCTCCTGGTCTGCCCGTGCACTCCCAAAAAGCCCCCCTTCGTCCGTTCTTCGTCCAATCGACCCCAGACTCGCTCATAAGCCTTCATTCCGTACTAGGACCTGAAATAACACAAACAAGCAAACCTAGCGTGAAATCGGCCTAAAACACGAGAATCAACACCTCAAACGGTGTAAGTATGAGGGTAAAAACATGTGTAAATGACGGTCTATCATGTACTGAGTTTCCTGATAGTAGAGGGACTCCCAGATAAACGAACAGGGAAAGAACCCAACTGATAACCATATCTATCTGCTCTAGCCTTACTTTCCTCAATGCTCAGACCCCCAAAGTAAATCTCACATTTACTTGGGTCAGATTAAGACCAGAAATCAATCTGAATTTAGATAACACTGTCTGTAATCCTGAATGCCTTGGTTTGAAGCATCCGAGAAGACCAATAGGTCATCAGCAAAGCAGAGATGTGTTCGAGAAATCCCTTTACACATAGGATGATAGGGAAATAGCTTGGCAGCAGCAGATTCATCAAGTAGACATGAGAAAATTTCCATAGCAATAGAGAATAGATATGGAGAAAGGGGATCTCCTTGCCTAAACCCTTTCTTTGCTGGGAAGTAACCCACTAATCCACCATTAAAAACAATCACTGAGCATAGGGGTTCCCACACACATCTGAATCCATTTCACAAACCTTTCAGGGATATTCATACACTTTAAAACTTGAAATATAACCTCCAGTCAACTGAATCAAAAGCCTTCATCAAGTCTATTTTGATAGCAAATCTAGGAGATATGTTCTGGTTAGAGTATCTACTAACTAATCATGTGCTAACAAAATGTTTTCTCCTATCAACCTTCCTTTAACAAAGGCAGTCTGGTTTTTACTAATCAGAAAAGGAAGGAGAGGGCTTAATCTTTGTGCAATAAGCTTTGAGATAGGTCTGAAACTTTTCATTTCATCAGGATTAGCAACCTTAGGAATCAGAGCCAAAACTATTGCATTATAGGCCTAGGAATTTTGTCTTGTTCAAAATAGTATCTAATGGCAGAGCATACCTCAGGGCCTATCAAGGGCCAAGCATAATGGAAAAAATCAGCTGAGAATCCATCTGGACCTGGGCTCTTGTCAGCATTCATTGCAAAAATAACCCCCTTAATTTGCTCATCTGTAAATGGTTCACAAAGACTTTCAGCCTGCTCATCAGATAATTTCCTCCTCAGTAACTCATTGAAGTATCATCAGTTTGAGGAACAACTCTGAATCTTCATTACCCAGTAACCTTTGATAGAATCTTACTGCTATCTGGGCCATCTCCTCTGTTTCAGTGACTTTAGCTCCTTCTTCATTCTTAAGGACTCTTATTGTATTTCTTCTGTTTCACTCTAACTGCATGGTGAAAGAAAGCTGAGTTCATGTCTCCTGTCCTAAGCCAGTTTTCCCTGGATTTCTGCTTGTAAAAACACTCCTCAGCATCCATCAATATTTTTCAACTCTAGCCCCAGTTTATTCTCTGCCTCAAACAAATATGGCGTTGGTGTATTAAGAGCTGCTGCTGAATAACAGCATACTCTTGTTCCTTCTCCCTCACTCTTTCAGACAATTTAAGCTCTTCCCTATTAAGCTTCCTCAGTAAGTTCTTCAAATTCTTCAGTTTCTGACTTACTCTAACTAAGGGATGACCTGTAACATTGCTTCTCCAAGCCTCCTCCAGCAATTCATCAAACTTAGGATGCTTAGTCCAGAATTTAAAGAATTTAAAAGGCTTTGGGATCGACTTAACCTCCACTTCAGTATCAACATACATTGGGCAGTGATCTGACACTCTTGGAGTCTGAAAATGCACCTTGCTATCTTTCATAGAATCAAGCAATGAGAAATTCACCAATACCCTGTCCAATCGTTGGCAATTGGGTTAGCTGCCTGTTTGTTAAACCAAGTAAACCAAGGCCCTGTGGCCTGATGCTCCTCCAATTCTAGGTCATTTATCCATGTATCAAATAAGGTCATAGAACCATCCACTCTTGGAGAATTTGAAGCTTCAGAGGGGTTTCTGATTTCATTAAAATCACCATCACTATCCAGGGGGCAGAAGAAACTTTATCCTTTTATGTCACTGAACAGAATCTGTCTTTGATTTTCATCATTGGCTGTATAAACAACTGTCCCAAAGAAAGGCTTTGTCCCCCCCACATAAACTGAACAAACTGATCTGAAGAATGCAAAACTGTAAGTGGGATATCATGTTCCAGACCAACCAAATTTTCCCCAAACCAGTATCATTGTGCTTTAGTTTAGCCCCCCAGTCTGGGAATCTCTTTGCAACCAAACTCATCTGCCTCAGAAGCCCTTATTCGTGGCTCTAACATTGCTACTATATCTATATTATATTTGTTTATTTCTTCTGTAATGGTATATACTTACTATCAGCCTTAAATCCTCTAGTGTTCCATGTAATCAATCTCATTTCTTACCTCTTCCTTTTCCACCCTTCCCTCCTTTCTTGGGCTGTATAGGAATAAGAGGTGAGTCAACCCATATCTTCTTCCCTTTACTGGAGGCTTGATGTTCTCCTTATCTTTGCAATAGATTTCCCCCTTGAGTTTGCTGAGATTGACATCCTAGTCATTGGTGACTTATCAGCCTCAGCAACATGCCCAGAAGTTACAGAACTCCCACCCTGAAGTGGTGATCCCCTAACAATCGTGCAAAACTCAGAGGTGGGTTCACAATTAATGGAAGAGCCTGACTAGGGTGTTCCTCAATAGAAACTTCCTTTCCCACCTGATTTACACATTGAACCTCCTTCCAATCGCCTCTTGCATACTTTGTACATTATGCCCTGCACTTGGTCATCAATAACAACAACCACCTGTAAATCATTCTCAATATGCCCTGCTTGAGTACCTGATTCCGCATAAACCACTTCACTGTCAGCAGATTTGGTTTCCTTCACTCGCCATTCCTTTTGAAACCTCCCGATTACAACAATGTCCAAACACATTACACTTCGAGCACACACGAGGAAGCTGAAGATATTCCACTCCAACTTCAAATGCCGGGTCATTATCAGGATATAGCTTGATCTTGTCTGGAAATTCATAATCAGCTGCCAGCTCGACGCAAACCTTGAAAACCCCAATGATCCCCAAACCTGGTTTTTTTATCAGTCCAGAGAGTCTTCCCCAACGTACTAGCTACCCATTCAATTCCATCTTGACCTAGGTATTCTTCCAGTGGTAACCCCCAAATCTTCACCCAGATCGGCAATGACTCGACCCCAGGCACAATCGGCTGAATACCCGCGTCCATTACGAAAGAAGACGGAATCCCCCCAAAGTGCCATGGTCCAGACTTAAACACCCAACCGCAGGAAGAAATGATGGAATTGAAATACCAGCAACTTGGGACCAAACCGTGAGACACGTACCAGTCCATCTCTCCCCAAAGCGGTTAGCCCATGACTGGAGCTCCGCAACCTTCAAACTTTCCCGACGAATTGCCCTATCAAGGACATTTTCCATCGTTCCGCGCCCTTCTCCTTAATAGCCTGAGGAATCCGAAACCCATCCTTGATCTTCTCTGGCGGACGAAACGTAAGTCTCTCTCCGGAGCTACCGAGAACAATTGGGCCCAAGAAGTCGGTGAACCCTCGCCAGCCGGCGAAGGCGCCGATGGCGAGGTCGCCATCGCGAGAAGATTCCTACAGAGCGTTTTTTTCGACCGTGCATTTTCTATTATTACTTGTGTCACTATACTGCAATCTCTTTCATTGGTTACACTTGCCCATTGTTAGGTGTTGTGGAGGATGAGGAAGAAAGCAAAGAAGAGGTAGTTTTGATCTTTTCCAAGGAGAGAGACCACATTTTGAAGAAGGAAAGGGGGTTGAAGAAGCGAGTGGTGTCCAGGCTAAGGAGGAAGTTGAGGTGGAAGAGGCTTGTACGACCCTATAATACAAGTAATATCCCCACCAAACTTCGAGGAACTGCTTTGCAAGGAACCATTTGCAATGTCTATTTGCCAGACCAAGGCCACATTAACATTGGTCCCTCTTGGTGGACGCGATGGTGGTCAGCCGATACGGTTTATTTTTTTTGGCAATGAGATAAGAGAAGAAACGAAGAAGAGGTCTCGAGGGTGGAGACTTCAGCTGCATAAGTGCACGAGCCTTCATCACCTACCACACCACCTGCTCGTGACTTGAGACTCCACCTCATAGATGAGAACCTCAACTTCAAAGAGGTTCTAGCATGGACTGAAACTTAGGAGCTACTGTCCGGCTCACGACGTGAAAAGAAGAGCTTGTTGGGAGGCAACCCAACTAGTCGGTTTGTATTTCTTTCCCTAGTTATCCTCGGTTGAATAAGTTTTGTTCTTATTTAGAGTCAATAACTCAACCTTTGTGAGATTTGTGGGGTGTTTATGTTCCAACTACACTCTCCTCCTAGAATGCACCGCCTGCCCCGTCCACCGTCATTCACCCTTGATTTGGTAACTTCGTTCTACCCTCCTTATCTTTCCTCCATTGAGGACAATGTCGTACTTAAGTGTGGGGGGATGTTCGATATGTATGTGTGTGAATGTTTGGCTGTATGTGTGTGCTTGGATCCTAGCCACTGCCAAATTTTGATTTGAGGGCCAAGCACGTGTTCCTTGCAATGCCTGCTCATATGCTTTGAATTGACAGTCTTTATATTAATATGCAACCTAGGGAGGTAGTGTAGCACTGCATTTAAGAAGTCTCATTTCTTCTTCATATGTGTGGTTGATTGTGTGAATTAGTGATCTTAGGACCCTTGAATGTGTGGTATTGTGGACTATATACCTTTCATGGACTCCTGTATCATGTTAAAAAAAATAGGTGCTCTAAAAGTGCTTTTAAAATAACGTCTCCGTGCAGGAAGCGGGTGAAAGTGTGTAAGGGGAGACGAGAATCCGTTCCCAACTTCCACCTACTACCTCCAGCCCTCTTACATTTTTTCTCCGCATGAGGATCAAGACATCTGCTCCTGGCATATGGCCGGTAAGAGCCGGGCTCCCTCAAAAACCTTTTACTAGGTGGGAGCCCCGTTTTTGGGAAAAACAAAACAAGTTGGGACCCTTGGAAAAAAACAACAAAAAAAAAAGAAAGAAAAAAAGGGGTTCCAACCATATTCAAGAAGAAAATAGAGCACCATAAGAAAGTGAGTCCATGATCTTTCTATTTTTGAGAGTCCCTTTGTCCATGATTCATTTGTCCTCTGATCACTATTTGCCATGATGTCGTCTCGAGACTAGAGTTCTCGCCGAAGAAGCTAGGAGGTGCCTTGTGCGTTGGTTGACCTCGTAAGCTGCTAAATGATCTAGGAAGTCTACTACCGACGATCGAGGTTGAGTGTTGCTGGAAAGGTCCGGAGTGTTGCATTGGTTTGAGCCAGGTTTGCTTGGGGACAAGCAAACAGTAAAGTGTGGGGGGATTTGATGACTCGATATGACACATGTTTTTCCCTCCACTTATTGATCGTTTAAGCTGCATCATCTCTTTCTGACCTATTTACGATAGGTTGTATTCCTTTGTCACATTTCAGGTCCTAGTGAGTAAAGGGAGGCATAGGCGCAAGTTTCAAATCAATCGGATATCAATAGGCGATTCGGGAGAAGAAACTCGGGCATGACCTGAAGAAGAATGTATTTATACCTATCTATGGACAAATAATCATGAAAACTTGTCTTGAAAAAGAAATAGGACGAGACTACGAGCGTCTGGGATCAAACGGCGACTGATTCGGAGTTCAGACGAGGGAGAAATGAAGCATTGAATATAGGGGAGCAGGTTCGGCAGTAAAAACATGGGCAGACTACCCTAAAAACACCGTCATGTTTCATCTGGGCCCGCTAGTGTTTTACTGCCGAGGGCATGTCGTGAGGGTCCTGAGGAGTTCAACAGAGTCGTGTCCTCGACCGTGTTTTGCCTAGAATCGGGATTTTGAGGCAGAGTCAAGCCAAAGGAAAGGGAGAGCGGGTTTTGGTTCCTAAACACCCATGGGACGAACCCTGAGAGAGAGAGAGAGTGACTGGGAACATTCTTGGAGCTATTTTGGAGGATTTCTTCGCCATTGTAGCTCGGGAATCAAGCTTGGAGATGGAGATTGAAGATCTAGATCAGATTTCTGCAGTCTCTTCTTCTCTATGAAGTAACTTCCCTTCACTTAGGTTTTGAGGAACCCTAGTTCCATGTGTAGGATCTTTCTTGTATGAAGTTTTGGATGCTATATTGTTTGATTATAATCGATTGAGGCACGATTTATGAGTTTGAAGCCTCATCTCCTATTGATTTCTGCTTAACCTATGATAGATAGAATCTGATTAGTTTAAGAGAGCTTCCTTGTGATAGTGGTGAATTGTTTGTGCGAGAGTCAATCAATTCACTACTTTTTACTGGAATTCATTCTAGTAGTGGAGATCTGTGTGAATCGCCTTAGCAGTCTATCCCGGTGAAGGCTAGTCGCCTGCCAGGTATTTGTCTAAGAGGGCTTGGTCAGCTTAACAGATTCCAAGCTAATTTAGGATCTTACGCAGTTTAATTAACAGTAGATTAACCAAAGGTAATTGCAACTTAGACCTAATTGAGGAGCTAGGGGGAATCATACCTAAGTGAGTTCCCAACTTGTAATTAGTAGAGTAGTTAGTAGAGTAGTTTAGTAAATTAATCCTTAATCTAGTTTGCTAGATAATGAACCGAAGCTGAGTAATAGTAACTCTAGAGACCCATGGATTCGATATTTATTACTGTGCCACTATACTGCAGTCCCTTTCATTGGTTACACTTGGCCATTGTTAGGTGTTGTGTTTTAGCGTGTCAGTATGACCCCCTAGTTTGCAGTTAGGCCAAGTTGTAATTCACCCAATCCAATTCAGTTGACAGATATACTGCGGAAAGTTCTTGAATCTTGACAAGTCTAAAATCTCGGCTAAAGTAATCCAGAGCCTCTCTATTTGAATACACAGCGGGCGACTAACCTCCACAGGCAAAACTAACCAAGGCAATAACACACCAAACTTCCTCTACTGACTTTAATTCCAGTACAGATCAGTGATAAATTCTCGACTAAAGCAATCGATCCACCACTTCCAATTAAGGTTGCTCTATTAAACCTATTCATGGACTATCGTTCTAGGTTAAAGTAGGAATCATAAAAGTTTGATCAAGACTCAAGTAATTCAGAATCAATGCCTCAACTGGATATAAAATGTCAAACCATCATGAATTCAAGTTCATACAATTCTTCCAAGCATACAAATCTAGGGTTCCTCAAAACCTAAGTGAAGGGAAGTTACTTCATAGAGAGAGAGAGAATGCAGAAATCTGATCTAGATCTTCAATCTCCATCTCCAAGCTTGATTCTCAAGTGAAAATTGTGAAGAAATCCTCCAAAATAGCTCCAAATGATTCCAAGGTGCTCTCTCTCTAGCGTGTCCCATGGGTGTTTGGGGTCCAAAACCCAGCTCTACACCTTCAGGATCCGCAAAAACGAATTTATACATCTCACAGAAGCCAAGTACGGTCGTAACCTTTGGGGTTCAGGATGTAACTTCTGGAATGTATTTTGCCCCCTTGGCACCGAGTTATGGCCAAAATGGCAATGTTACGGTCTGAACCGTAACTTTGAAGGCCAGCCCGTACTCTGTAGAGGCTTCTGTCTTTCGGTCATTTCTCACTCATCCGAACTCCGAATCAGTCGCAGTTTGATTCCATAAGCTCGTAGTCTCGTCCTATTGTTTCCATGGCTATATTACATGATTATTTTTATAAAATGAGCTAGAAATCCATTCTTCCTTAGGTCATGCACGAGTTCTTCCCCCGAGTCGCAAATTGATCTCCGATTGACTTAAAACTTGCGCCTATGCTTTTTTTACGTGCTAGGACCTGAAATATGACAAAGGAACAAACCTATAAAATAGACCAAAGTATGAAAACACAAAGCTAAAACCTCAAGAAATTAGGGGTAAAAACATGTGCAAATTCAGTGTTATCAAATTCCCCCACACTTAACTGTTTGCTTGTCCCCAAAAATACCTGACTCAAAACAATGCAACTCTCCGGAATATTACTGCAACATGCAAACCCGATCTTCAGTTGAGGACTTCCTAGGTCATTTAGCAGCTTACGAGGTCAACCAACACACAAGGCCCCTTCTAGCTTCTTTGGTGAGAACTCTAGTCCCTAGTCGGGATCATGCCAAGTAGCGATCGTAGTACAAGTTATCAGTGGATAAAGAGACTCTCAAAACCAGAAAGATCATGGACTCACTTTTTAGGTGCTCTATTTTTTTTAAAGATGGTTGGAACCCCTTTCTTTTATTTTTTAAATTTTCTTGTTTGTTTATTATTTTCTTTGCTGCATGGGTTCCAACCTTTAATTTCTAGAAAATGGGGCTCCTACCTAGTTAAGGTTTAGAGGGAGCCCGACTCTTACCGACCATTGCCTGGAGCAGATGTCTCAAGCCTCGTGCAGGGAAAGAAATGTAAGGGGGTTGGAGGTAGTAGGTGGAAGTTGGGAACAGATTCCCGTCTCCCATTACACACTTTCATCGATTTCCACACAAGAGACATTGTTTTAAAATCACAATTAAGGCACCTTTTTCAAAACATGATACAGAGTCCATAATGGGTAGAGAGTCATCGATACCACACGATTCAAGTGTACTAAGATCATTAATTCACACAATCATCCAACACAATATGAAGAAGAAATGGGAATTCTTAAATGCATCAACATCCTCCATAGTGCTATACTACCCCCTAAGTTGCATATCAGTATAAAGACTGTCAATTCAAAGCATACTGAGTATGCATTTGCAGGGCCACATACTTGGAGGATGGAGCCCTCAAATCATAAAGTTTAGACGGTGGACTAGGCTCCAAGCACACACATACAACCAAACATTCACACAACAAAGGGTTGGAACACCCCCCAACACTTAAGCACGACATTTCCTCAATGGAGGAAAGATAAGGAGGGTAGAATGAAGTTACCAGATCTAATGTGAATGATGGTGGACGGGGCAAGCGGTGCATTCCACATGAGTCGAGAGAGCAGTCGAAACACAAACACCAGACAAAATATCACAGAGGTTGAGTTATTGACTGTAAAATCAAAGAACAAAAATGACTCAACCGAAGAGAAATAGGGAAAGAAATGCAAACTGACTGGTTGGGTAACCTCCCCAACAAGCGCTTCTTTCACGTCGTGAGCAGGAAGTGGCTCCTAAGCTTCGATCCACCCCAGAACCTCCTTTGTTGAGGTTCCTGTCGATGAGGTGGAGTCTCAAGTCACGAGCGGGTGGTATGATAGGTGATAAAGACTCGTGCACTTGAGGCAGATGAAGTCTCCACCCTCGTTGCCTCTTCGTCTCTTCTCTTGTCTCATTGCCCCAAACCAGATATGACACCATTGATTGACCACCATCACGTCCACCAAGAGGGACTGATGTCGATGTGGCATTGGTCTGGCAAAGAGACACTACAAAACGGGTCCCTGCCAAGCAACTCCTCAAATTTGGTGGAGATATCACATGTAACTCATGGCCGGTGCAAGCCTCTTCCACCTCAATTTTGTCTTCATCCTAGACGACAATTTCATCTTCAACCCTACTTCCTTCCTCAGAATTTGATTCCTCCCCCTGTGAAAGATCAATAACTTCCTCTGCTTCACTTTCGTCATCCTCCACAACTTCTTTCCTCATCCTTTCTCGCTCTTCTTCTTCCAAAACAGATTGGAGAGCAAGTCATCAAGCAATTTCTTTGATAAATCATCTTGGATCCCCTCACTCATGCCCACCTCTTCAAAGCTCGGTGTGGGATGTGCAAAGGTGTGTCGGCTACAATAGGACTTTCCTGATCATGATCATCACGAGAGCTCTTCGTGACAAATTCTGTCTACTCCATAGTATCCTTGCAGCCTTCGTCTTCTCTCCTCTTCTAGTATGATAGCAGAAGGGTGATTTTGAGCAGGCTGTGCATAAGCTTTCTCAAGATCCTCGAGGCTCTACTTTATGCTCAGGAGGGCCTCCTCTGTTTCACGAAAGGAGAAGTCAATTTGCCAATTTGGGCAAAGGTTTGGATATGAAGGTCCATCTTGAGCAGGATCTTTTGGTGTTTCGGGAAAACTGCTCCACGAGAAGCCTCAATTGTTTGTTCGAATCTACCCGTGGAGTGTAGCATGGCTCTGCAGAATGACCCGTGAAGGCTGCCATGGCTAACTCCAGCTCTGATGGCCCTTCTGGTTGTGGGAGGAATTCTTCTTGATACGGAGATTGTTCTTGAGATGCCCAAGGGTCTGGTTGTTCTCCATAGTAGGGGGTTGGTACCGAAACCCGTATCCATAGTCTTCTCCTCCTTGATTGTTGTAGGAAGGCTCGCGGTAATACCACTCGGATGGTGGTTGATACCCCGTCCACCAATGGTTGGAGATGCCATGAGGATCCATGTTAAGATCTGTAAAAACAAAAACAAAACACCCAAGTGAAAAGCAAGGGTGGAAAATAAAATAAAAAAAGCTAAAGTAACAAACTTCTCCCTTTCCTAATAATCTAGAAGTATCCCCGACAATGGTGCTAAAAACTTGACTCGCTAAAACACAACTCCTAACAATGGCCAAGTGTAACCAATGAAAGAGATTGTAGTATAGTGGTGCAAGTAATAAACATCGAATCCTCGGGTCTCTAGATGTACTATACTCAGCTTCAGTTCATTATCTAGAAATCAGACTAAGGATTGATTAATTAAACTAATCTACTAACTAAACTAAGTAAAACTATTAATTACATGTTGGGAACTCACTTAGGTATGATTCCCCCTAGTTTGCAGTTAGGCCAAGTTGTAATTCACCCAATCCAATTCATTTGACAGATATATGCAGAAAGTTCTTGACAAGTTTGAAATCTCGACTAAAGTAATCCAAACCCTCTCAGTTCGAATACCCGACGGGCGACTAACCTCCACCGGCATAAACTAACCAAGCAAATAACACACCAAACTTCCTCTACTGGCTTTAATTTCAGTATAGAGAAGTGAATCAATTTCTCGACTAAAACAATGATCCACTACTTTCAATTAAGGCTGCTCTATTAACCTATGCAGAGACTATCGTTCTAGGTTAAAGCAGGAATCACAAAAGTTTGATTAGGACTCAAGCAATTCAGAATCAATGCCTCAAATGAATATAAAACGTAAATCAATCATGAATTCAAGTTCATACAATTCTTCCTAGCATACAAATCTACGGTTCCTCAAAACCTAAGTGAAGGGAAGTTACTCCATAAAGAAGAGAGAGAATGCAGAGTTCTGATCTAGATATTCAATCTCCATTTTCAAGCTTGATTCTCGAGCTCTAATGGTGAAGAAATCCTCCAAAATAGCTCAAGAATGATCCCAAGATGCTCTTTCTCTCTCTCTCTCTACGGTTCGTCCCTTGGGTTTGGGATCCAAAACCCAGCTCTCCACCTTTAGAATCCTCAAAAACGCATTTATACAGCTCACAAAATCCAAGTTACGGCCCCAAGTTATAGTCGTAACTTCTGGAATGTATTTTTCCTCCCGTGGCCCCGAGTTATGATGAAAATGGCAAAGTTACGGTTTGAACCAAACTTTGAAGGCCAACTTGTAACTCTGGAGAGGCTTCTGTCTTTCGGTCATGTCTCCCTCATCTGAACTCCGAATCAGTCCCCATTTGATCCTAGAAGCTCGTGGTCTCATACTCTTTCTTTTAATGCCTAGATTACATAATTATTTTTCCATAAAATGAGTTAGAAATTCATTCTTCCTTGGGTCAGGCCCGAGTTTCTCCCCTGAGTCGCTAATTGATCTCCAATTGACTTGAAACTTACGCCTATGATTCATTTTACGTGCTAGGACCTGAAATGTGATAAAGGAACACAACCTAGCGTAAAATGAACCAAAGTATGATAAAAACCAAGCTAAACCATCAAAAAATTAGGGTAAAAACATGTGCAAATTCAGTGTTATTAGAAGGTCTCGAGGTCCGTTTCAGGGGCCTTTGTATCTGAGCCCGTAAGGGTGGGCATTCGGTCGGTTCGGTTTCGAACGAACCAAAATTATGAACACGGGTCCCCGAATTCTTCCAAACCTCAAACCAAATTCGAACCGAATTATAATTTGGTTCGGTCGGTTTAAACCGAATTATAGTTTGGTTCAGTTTTCACACAAAACCGAATTTGTTAAGCTAGTACTTGTATCTTCTCACTTTTAAATTATTTTTTAGCCCTAAATAAACAATAAATATGCAATTATATGCATCATCAATGATAAAATCAAACTTTGCAACACATAAGTCATAAAACATTTCAAATATTTAAGTCTAAAAACAACTACAGACATAAAAAAGCCACCATTTGGAGCTTGCAATTATAGTATTTCGGTCGGAAATTCAGTTCGGTTGAAAGAACCCTCTTTTCCAAACTATCCTATTTTCCTTTCGAATTCGAAAACGAATAACATTAATTCGGTTTCGGTTCAGTTCGGGTTTATCGAACCGGTTGCCCACCCCTATGAGCCCGAGACAAAGATCAAGGACATGATTTCAGTTTGCGGCCATGTTCCTTTGCCCGTGAACTCACTTCCAATGCAGCCCAAAACATCATCATTTGAAGATCACAACATGGAGCCAACTTCGCGGCCGCGAACTATTATTTGTTGGACGCAGACTAGTCCGGATTTCTAGCTGCCTATAAATAGAAGGTGTGACCTGATTTCATGGGGGTAAAGAGCTAGTGGCTGAGTGGTTGATGAACTTGATAAGAGAGAAATGAGCTAAAGGGAACCTAGGGTTCACTTGAGGGAAGAATAAGGAAGGAAGAAGAAGTGAATCATCCTAGAAGATTGAAGACTAGTCTCCAACAAGAAATCTTTAAGCTAATGGTTCTTTTCACCCTTTCTATTGATTTCTCCACATATTTCATGCGGTATTCTCCTTTTTAGTTGGAGTAAGAACCTCTAACTCTTAGACGAATGGCTAGGTTTGTATTGATGGAATGATTTCTCTTTCCTCTTTATGATTACTTGATGTTTTATGATGTCATTAACTTGCTTCAGTAGAGCTAGCTAATGCATGTTCTTAACTTAGGTTATGGTCACCATCCCCTAGGTTAAGCCTAGAATCCACATAACGTAAGACATGATTTAATCATGTGACACTTTGGCTTGAAGCCATTTTTACGTTGATTTACCCTATTAGGAATCCAACCTTACAGCCCTATCAATTTGTCAGTTGCAAGACCATTGAGCCGAGAAGTTCACTAGGAGTGCTCTAACAGACATGACCATTGCCCTAGACGCGATAATAGAGGATTGTGGAATCATGAAGGAAGAGAACATTTCGTTTATAACTATACCTAACCTAATCTTAGAGTTAGGGGGAACTAGCCTCAAGTACCTCTCAAGACAAGTCTAGTGTAACTTGGTGGTTTTAGTAGGTTAGGAATATCTCCAAAACAAATCTTAGGTTATATAGTAATTAAGCCTGATAATAGAAATAGATACAATGATCCGTGGATACGACCTCGTAGGTCACCACTTTACTACTTCACCAACTTTAGGTATATTTGTCCTAAGTTTATTAGTTAGTCATCAACATCGATATTACAAATAATTAAAACTTAACATGAGCCATTCCTTCAGTTCCCATACACCATCGCCTCTGTGACAATTTTCGTCATGCATTAATTCCCTTAAATTATCCAAATTCCCAATTCTCTGTCATCCCTCAAAGATGTCAGCTTGTCTCGATTCTACGGGTAATGAGGCCCTGGTATGCTTTTCCCCTACTTTTTCATGCTCCGAGTTTGTCTCATTTTGCAAACTCTCGTTTAGTTTCTTTGATCCCTCGGCGATGAAAGTTTACATATTTTCATATCGTCTTTAGGTCTCTCTGGACCTCTACAATTGAATACTAAACCCCACATGGTCGAAATTCTGCAAACTTCGGCGCACTCATAAAAATAAGTGCGTTCAATGCACCCAACTCAAAAACTAGTCTTGAAGAGTCAGATTTTGAATTTAATTTGTAGAATTAGTGTAATATGATGATATAACATATGGTAACAACTAATTAGCGGATTACCCTAAGCCCTAGACCCAACCCTAGATCCCTAAACCCCAAATTGTAAACCCTAACCCTAGATCTTTAAACTCTAAATCCTTCAAATTAAAGTAAATCTTTAATGGTATTTATGCAAATTCATGGTGTTATTGTTCATCACATCATAAGTAATGATTGACATCATTTTGACATAAATCGCATGTTAAATTACGGTTATGAAGCGGGTGCATTGAATGCACCAAAAAAAGTGAGTGCATCGAAGACGCCCCATATATATACGAAATTGATATTTAAAATACTCATGTCAAATGTCACCTCAACGTTGACTAGATTCTCTATTAATTACTAACAAAAAACTAGCTTTCGGTGGGATTGTCGTATTGAATAGAATAGAACACAAGTGATAATTTTTTGGGTAGTTAGAGAGTTGTAGAGTATTAACTGGGTGACATATATTGGAGTATTATTGATTATCTGCTTGTTTGTAGATCATTCCGATTTCCTAAATGGCTCTCCATTATATTCATTTGAAGATACAAGGCAACTTAGATAGTTTCGTTAATCCCTAGAGTCTGAGCTAATGATAATTTGAGTATATGATAATAGGCGTTATATATGATGGTTCACGATTTCTACTTTTCAGGTTTAATTGACCTAGCGACTCTGTTCTTTTTTTTACCTAATTTGGCAACTCAGTTGCAGTTAAATGCACAGAGAATATAGGATGGACAACAGAAACTTTACATCGGTAGAAACCAAGTAACTACATAGTTTTACCAGATCCTGCCGTTTGTTGGACATGTTTTGGAACTGACATAACAAAGTTGGGTAGACGAAACAGTACCAGAGAGACAAGGATAGCAACGTTAAAACTTAGGAGAGAACCTGCTAAGCAAACACAAGCACAACTGTCGCTTGGGTATGGTCGAACTGGAGGACGACGGCCAGAGGAGGGAATTTTACAAACCAACATTTACAGATACAGACACGAAAGTAAATAAGATTGCATCCAATCGACCGCTCAACTGATGCCGGCCGTACTTTGTACCGAAAACAGTACCTACACCATTAACAAGGAAACAAATGAAGGTATATAGGAGGAGGCATCACATCACAAATCACAGCGCTCTCTCATTCTCGCCCGGCTCCGTTGTTAAGTCCATAAGGCATAAACAATGATGATTATGGCTGTCTTCAGTTTGTGTGATGCGATCACGTGGGTCTTTCTTCTCCTCAATTCTCATGCCTCTGCATTCTGAAGCATAGGCAGGCGCCCAGGCGATCGAGAGCAAGCTCCTTGGTGTTTGATCGCAGGTTCCCCTGCATTCGAAGACAGAGAGAAAGCGTTTGTATCTTCAGGGGATCGAGTAAATTGTTAGGATTGTAATTAGAGAGGAGTAATCAAGGATGATAATCGCAATTCTGGGGATCAGCATGGTGTTCTACATAAGTTCATGTCCATGTTTCTGGTGATGTCGACCAAGATATTGTTCGTGTTGATGTGCATGATGGGACCGAGGTTGTGTCGGGCGGTGGGGATATTCATATGTTTCTTCGTCTCTTGTTTCATTTTCCTTTCCCAGCTGCTGGATCATTACTCCCATACGGCTTCCTCTGCCATCCCAACTCCCCTCCTCGTGTATTATCATCTTTATTTCCCCTGTTTGTTTCTTTGATCTGTTCAACAACAGGGATTAACTGCGAAAATGGTACTTATTATTGTTGATAATGTGATTACAAAGCTCAATGTAAACAAATTACAAACATATAATTATGGTAGGGGCCATGGGCATCACGATGGTTATCTTATTAGCAATGCTCTAAATAGTTTTGTGTCAGCAACACTCATGATCGACATGGTCAAGTGTTCGAGCACTAATACGTTTTTTTTCTTTCTTTCAATTTTACTAATCTTTCGGGGTTTGTGGCGATATATGATCTTTCTCATATTTGTCACCTCTCAATTTGTTGTAGCCTACCATGATTCAGAGCCCTAATTGTTCTTACCGGCAACAAATTACTTTCGTAAAATTACCTACCTCCTAAAATAAACATCTCTACATATACCTAGCCAAAAACATCAAACATGTCATCCACAAGCAAGGGCGGACCCAGGGGCCTTTGGAGTGTCCCAGGATACCACTAAATTTTAAAAAGCGATTCTCTAATCCCGGTGGTAAATTATGTATGAACAGAAAAATTATAATTAATAGTCCAGGACACCTGAAATTTGAAGAAATGATTATCCTACTCTCGTTTGTAGTTTGCGTATGAGAATAAATGGTAGTTTGAGTAATTCAAACCCGAGACCAATGCAGTTAAAAGTGTGATTCTAGCTAGAAGCGAAATAAAGGTAAAATGAAAAGCGTAGAATGAAAGCTTTTACGCATACTGTAAAATAACTAAAGTTGTTGAGTATGACATATACTATGTAAAATATGAGTGCAAAAAATTTAGATAAGTTAATAAATACTTGCAACTAATGTCTAAAGTAGAGCAACTTATAGCATATTAACTATATGTTCATAAACATAGATCTAACAATAAGCCACATTCCCCTATATGCTAATGAATTTGGGAAGGACATAACTGGTGAATTAGATTACTCTATTGAAGTTGAGAATGCATTCAAGTACCTCGTATGTATCTTATAATCTCAATTGTATCATACTATTGGCGATTTACCTTTAAAACATACTTTTTATAATTAATTCCATGAGAAGAATACCCATTAGTGAACTAAAAGCTTAAAGCGTTTTGGTGAACTAGAAGCGTAAAAGCGTAAGCTTTTAAGTTCTAAAGCGCAATTTAGTTTGATTTTATACACTTAAGATTTTATGTGGAAACGAAAGCGTTTGTGACCTAGAACCGTAAAACCGTAAGCTTTTAAGTTTTAAAATGCGATTTTGACTGCATTGCCCGGGACAATACTATTATAAATAAATATAATTTTCATTAGGCTACCAGTTTGTTGTTGTTCTATTCTAAACACTGTGTAATAGCAAATCCTATTCTCTATCTTTAATTATTTTCAAAACCTAATAATTAATCTAATTACAAGCTACCCTTATAATTTCTATTGATTTTTTGGTTGTACGAGAAGTATTGAAAGTGTTTTTTAAGTTTTGTGTTACATCAAGAACAAATTGAGAAGCAGAATATGCGTAAGTTTGTGAATGATTGTCTAGTATAATATACTGAGATAAATTTGTTGAGCAGTGTAGAGTCTGTAGAATATAAGTGTATTTTACAATTTTTTCAGAATATAAAAGTATATCATGGACTTTTTTAACTTGTATGAGTTGGGTATTTTCTTATTTAATAATTATTAATATTAATAATATTATTTTTATTTTATTTTTGAAAAGATGACACGCATATATAAAATTTCGGGTCCACCACTGTCCACAAGTATTTCAATTCCTCTACCATCAACATTTGATGGTGAGAATGATGAATATGGGGCCATAAAAAATGAAAGCATTTTTTGTTACAAATAAGCTGTGGGTGATTATAAGAAAGAATACGAGTCTCACAAGAGGAATAGCGTCTTATTGAGGGTCAACAAAAAGAACGGGAGGAAGATGCAGAGAAAATGTGAAGGCCATCACCATAATATACTCAACAATCTCAGCAAAATATTTATGATAATTTTTTAAAGCAAATCAACAAAAGAAGCTTGGACAATTCTACAATAAGAGAACCATGGTATCGAAAAAGATAAAATCATCAAGCTCCTATCGCTGAGAAGAAGTTCAAAATTCTAAATATGGAGGAAAAATAGATGGGGAAGGATTACTTATCCATAGTAGTTTGGACAATTCTACAATAAGAGAACCATGGTATCGAAAAGATAAAATCATCAAGCTCCTATCGCTGAGAAGAAGGTTCAAAAATCTAAATATGGAGGAAAAATAGATGGGGAAGGACTACTTTAACCATAGTAGTAGAAATTGTCAAGCATATGAAGCTCTAAACGGAATTTCTTGCATATCATAAAATCATATAGAAAGTGCTCAGAGGTTGCCTTTATGCCTTAGTAATGCAAGTCTACTGTGACACAAAAATAAAAGATTTATTGAAATTGACGTTTCAAGAACTTATCTGCCACCTACACCACACCCAAATCCAATCCTAATCCTCCACAGCTCCCAAATTCCTTCCACACCAACTACTCCATATTTCATAAGCAATTCCAAAAACAATTTACAAATCTCAATTTCCACTTAGAAAATATAAGCTCATTCATCACAAACAAGCCCAAATTCCAACAATTACCAATGCCCTAAATAGTGTTGTGTATGCAACATTCCTGACTGACATGGTCATAACTCATGAGTTCGAGCACTAATATCTTCTTCTTCCAATTTCACTATCCTTTGGGGCTCGTGTTGATATAAAAATTTATAATATTTTCCTCCTTGGAGCTTGTGTAGTTTACCATTATTCATAAATAATAATGTCTTCCTAGCTCCAATTGTGGCTGCGATCAAGCAATCCCATGGGAATTCAAGTTTTATTTTCTTATATGGTTAATAAAAAATTTCATTAAGATCCTGAGATGCTTTTAAAACTAAGGCCCTCCTAAACATACATTTTATGGGAAAACTAGAACTTTGCAATCCATTCATCAACACTAAACAAGAGATATTAGCTAAGTGTTAAACTTGCTTACCAATTTCAAACTACAAAAGCCATCTATTCATTTCCCAATTGCCCAGCAAAGCTACTAATCCTAACTATCAAAGTAGGAAATAATGGACACATAAGAGCATAGCAAAAGGTAATACCAAATTTCATGCATACCAAAGCTCTTATATGATTCAGAAATCTCACTGTTCAAACTTGTAAGTACTTCCGCCCACTAAAGCAAATAATCTCGTGCAACTAAGCTAGAGTTGAGAGCAAGTTGTGAAATCTCAGAGAGAGCTGTATAGTTCTCAGAAACCTTACACGTTATGAAGTTTTATCAGTTTTTACTCATATATCTAAAAGTGACTCTTACACACTCGATCTTTAGCATCCATTGGAGAGACGAAGTTTTGCCGGAGTTTCGATGGGATACCTTCTTTATCGATGGTGATATAATCCCTATCTTCTATGGCTAGCAAAAGTTCCTATTGTTTAGGAAGTGAATTATATTATACTTTATGCATTACTTTCAATGATTTAATGATATGCTTATACTTATAAAGTATATCTTCTATTATATGTTATTTTGGTTTTGTGCATGTATGATTTTATTGGACGTAATTACTCATGTATGTATATGCTTATGAACTTGCTACGACTTGCTCTAGCGTGGTATGCTATTGACTTATGCATGATGATTTGATTGGACACAATTACTCATGTATGTATATGCACCTTGATGCTTGATCTAGGTTGTTGAGAACTCGCCCTAGAAATAGATCATCAAAGCCAAGGACCATTGTTGTGGTGTTCGTATAGGCCTTAACTAGCAAGTCATCTATGATTCCATTGTTCATGATTGATTAGTTATTGGCATGACGCGAAAGGGTGTATTATCTACTCTTAATTTTTTTCCATGTGGCGAATATTGATTAGGAATATATTAGTGGCAGAGATGGGTTATCATAGTAGAAGGAATTTCTGAATGCATTATCATTAATGAATTGGTATGCATGATCATCTAGATGAAGTTACCTAAACAATAGTTTATCTTATATGTTTTATCTTTGCTTTACCCGTTTATCTAATTGTTTTTCTTGTTTACTTGAAGTTGAAATAAAGGAACCTCAACCATCGCATTTATAATTTTTTTCGAACATAAGTGATTAGTTACAAAGGATTTGCTATTAAAAGACTGGTGGAATACAATCATAGACAAAATCTAGGATAATTACTTTGCAATATACTACAATTACACCAAGTTTTTTGCACCATTGCTAGAGAATTTTAATAGTACTTGAAAGTAACTAACCATATTATGTTTTTTTATTTCCAATTAGATCATTATTGTATAATTTTTCTTTTATGATCTCAGTTCAACCTAGAAAAGAAATATAAAATCAAAAGATCGTGTAGCGGATAATCGATGAACGAAGAAACTCGAGTTTAGCTTTGTTGAGATCAAAAGAAAGAACATTTGGGTTAAGTGAAGAGCTAGAGGATACTTAAAGGAACACCAATTCGAGTTACACTCTTTTTGGGAGAAAGGAATTTACTAAGTTTATAGTTTTGATATAGAAGAACAAAGGATCCATGAAATCATCTTCAAAGATGGATGGAGCGAATTGAATAGTTCATCCCAACGAATGTTGCATTTGAACATTAGTATGAAAATGGTTCAACAATCTGAAGGATTTGCTGGAAGAAATGACGATGATCTTGTGCAAAATTTGAAGATTTTCTTAGAGAACGTTGATTCAATTTCTAGAAATGTAGCCACTCGAGATGCTATCCAACTAAGAGTGTTTCCTTTCTCATTTACTGAAAAAGCAAAACACGTTGGATTACCATCCACCAAACATTCACCACATGGTTAGATTTATCACAAGTTCTGATAGAATATTCTTTCCAACATGGAAAACTGAAAAACTAGATAAGGAATATCCAATTTCAATAGAAAGATGAGAGACATTCCATGATGTGTGGAAAGATTTCAAGGACATATCAAGGCATTGCTCCCTCCATGGATTCACACGAGAACAATAGCCAAGTACTTTGCCAAGGGATTGGATAGTGATACCACAATGTTGTTGAATCAATCTAACGAATATAATGCATCCGTCGCTAAAAGTACAGGTCCTCGCTGAAGGGTGAAGCTTTTGCGACGAGTCGATTTGTCGCAGAATGTGTTATTCCGCGACGACCTTAACGTCGTCGCAAAAAATTATCTTTTTGCGACGAAAATTTTCATCGCAGAAACGCTCTACCGTAACACAAAAAACTAGTAGCGATGCTTCATTTCGTCGCCGATGGATTTTGCGATGACAAAATTGCGTCACTAAAATGTTAATTTCTCACCATTTCTTATGCTTATATTACCTGCTACAGTTCATATGTACTACAAATTTGCAACCAATTAGTGTAAAAGATAACTCATCTGAGGAGTTTTATAATAAATTACCATTGAATATTGAATCTGGTTCATCCAAGTAGCTAACATCTACAACCATACATAATAAATAAATTTATTCAAAATTCATAATATCAAAAAACAACAATTAACTACTTGCAAGTTTTTCTATAGGATGTTGAAGCATTCTTGAGGGACTCTGAAGTCCTTGCTGCACGTCCAATCTACTCTCTCAAATGACCAGTTTGCAGCTTGTATTTGTGCATAACCTAATAAAGTCAAAGAAATAAATACATAAATAGAGCTAATCCTTCAAACAAAGCAAGATTGCACGCAAACCTGCTGCAAGTCTAGCAACTCTTACTTAGAATACCTTTTTAAAGAACAAGAACCAACTTGTAGCTTTATGTACTCCTTTTATCTCTTTTTTATTACATGTACTTGTTGAGTCTTCAAATGCTGTAAATCAGAGTTTCAACCAAACAACAGTTGTTACTCAAAATCTGTAATTTCCCTGCAGTAAATCAAAAAGATATGGCAGCAATAAAGTGTGACTGAAGTCCTAACCTGATTTCCAATAGCCATCCTTTGAAACTCATCTCTTTTTGAAGCTTTTCAATCTGGGCCTTGAATGCTCCCTTAGCCTCCTTCATACATTAACCTCCATGTATAAAATACTTGATCAACCAATCATGCTACTAGCTAGCCTGTAAAGAAGCTAACCAATCATATTTTTCCACTTCTAGCAATGAGAACTAAGCACTAGCCTCAATGAATAGAAATGAGAATGATTCAGATCTAACTTCAGATATTAAGAAGGCAACAGATAGGACATTCTATTTATCTAAAAAATGTTAACTTGAGAAGAAGGTGAAATTAACTACACGTATAATTTCAATGTTCCCAAACGAACTCATCAAGGATGACCAGAGTCCAAACACTCCAAATGGTTGCTGAGTGTCGGTGACATGGCCATTGGTCCTATAACCAATTTTCGAAATCTACAGAACATTGCATTCTATATAGTTTAACAATCTCATAAGTAAATAGAGGACCTGAACTAGAAGTACAAAATAATTCCTATAAAATTAACTAGGTTCGGAAGTAGTTCATTTTTATAGCCGGTTTCAATAATTGGATCATGAGTGGTTTGTGACTCAAATAACTACTGAGGTTGGCTCGTTACATCATGTAATGAATTAGACAAATGGTGGCGACCAAGGATGTTTTATCAAGAAATCCAATCAAATCTGTAGATGCAAATAAACACAATGGAACCAATTACGATAGGATATCAAGTGGATGATAAAAGTAGGTCAAATTGAATACTTGAAAGCTCACGAATGAACCCAATACATGAATAGATACATTGATCAAGCGAACCATTTCATAGTTTGTCATGGAAAAATTCAAGCTAAGAAAAAAAGATTAAGTGATCACAATGAGGTCCTAGAAGAAGTGTTTTGGAATTCATCGAACCGGATATCCACTTGTATTCCATGCATTCTTAATGCCTAAAAGCAAAGGAATTAAGAATTCACCACATATTTTGTCTTAAGAAACAAGACGGTCCTGCAATTGTGGCTAGACAAGGGTAGGAAGCAATTACTGGGAATGAGATAATGTTATAGATTTCTTACCTGCTTGTAACATGACTTCATGATGATGTATTAATCTGTAAGAGTTAAGAGTGCATAGAGAAATAAGATACACTGTCAGAGCAGCTCTTGGGAGTTAAGAGAAATACGATATTAGAGCCTCATATATATCTTACCTGTAGCCATTAATCCTCCGTCATTATTATCATTGGATTCTACTCCACCTGCCTCCACGAGAGCACCTCCTCGAAATCAACTTAGGCAGACAAGTAGACTCCCATTACTCACCTTGTCATGGAGCTTCGCTGTTCCAAATCATTGTTCAGCAGCTCAACTGATTTCCACCTTCACCACTAACACACTATCTTCGAGCACTGCCAGCAACACTCTATATGCAAAATGAACTAAAATAGGTTGGGGAATATGCTGATGGAAGAGATCTTAACGTATGATACCAGAAGATTACTCGATCCCTATAGATTATAGGTCGGCGAATCTCATCGATCTAGCTAGACAGTAGAGAAGGGAAAGGGATGGAACGGATTAGATAACACTTTCGTACTTTCAACAGATGGATATATGTGGTGCTCAAGTTTATGAGCAAGAAGAGGTAATCACAAATCAAGGAGACTTACGAAGCTGGAGATGAATCTGCGAGAATTGAGTGGATGTAATCGACAAATTGGCTCGCTTTCATTATCAATTTTGACGAGGCGGTGTAATAATTGACTGTGGCAGAGCAAGGACGAAGATTTGCTTTAGTGGAAACGAGTCAATCAGGTAAGAAACGATCCCACAGTAACAAATCAAAAGAACGGCAACTGAAATAGGGAGCATTAAAGAAAGGGAATTTGTTATATAAAAAAAAAGGAATTTGTCTGGTGGCGGGATTGTATCTCTCTCTCATAGCCTTTGCTAACGGCACGTTATCTTCAGAAATCAGAATTTGGAGAAATGAAAAGACTTCACTCTCTCTTTCACACCATAAGTTCCTGAACAGTAATGTTCATCCACCAAAAGATTCTCAATTCTCATGTTACGTTGATGCTTTCTTCAATGCACTCCAATGTTCGTACCCGATTGATTCTTAACTTTGCACCAACCGCATCTACTTCTTCTTCTTCTTCTTCTTCTTCTTCTTCTTCTTGGTGCGTAGCTTAAAATTATGTTGTTGAGTAATTGCTGGCACTGAATCTTGGTGCAGGTTGAAAGCAGCCTCAAGTATTCATTCACCATGCAGCAGCAGCCAATAACCTCCTCCACCTACTCCAATTTCAGATGCAGAGCCAAGAAATCAGCTGGTAGTGGTAACAATGGCGCTGGAAACGGTGTCGACCAGAGGCCCAGACGCGCCGAGACGCTTCATCTTGACAAGAGCGGGAGATGGCGAAGCTTCACAGCCAAAAAGATCTCCCGGAAAAGATGTAATAATAATGGCATCCATTTCTCCCATCAAAATCTGTTTCATCGTCACTCATCCTCGCGGAAAATGGCAGGTGGTTCTTTGAGGGGATCGGGATGGAAGTACGGATCCGGATTCGTGGACGGAATCTTCCCAGTGATGACTCCAAGTGGTCAGCAGATTCTTGAACTGGTGCAGGGCGAAGAAGGAGTGGACGAGAACACCATCTGGACAATTCTCCATAATCTGCGTGCCTCTCACGACACATTCGACGACCTCGTCAATGTGCTCGTCCAGCTTCGTCTCAACCAAAAATGGGATCCAATTGTCATGGTAAAAGATTTAAGTTCAATTTCTGCGCTTTGTCTTGTCCGTGTTTCCTTTCCCAATTGGAAAATGGTGGCTGATTGAAGCTTGTGGGAATTTAGATATGCCAATGGATGTTGTACAGGAGCTCATTCAAGGCGGATGTGATCTGCTACAACTTGCTCATTGAAGCGTATGGGCGGCAATCACAACACAACAAGGCCGAATCCGTTTACTTTGAGCTTCTTCGTGCTAAATGCGTGCCTACCGAACATACTTACGCACTTCTTATCAAGGCATACTGCACTGCTCGCCTAACGGAGCAAGCTGAAGCGGTCGTTGCTGAGATGAACAAGTATGGCCTTCCACCCAGTACGTTACGTCCATTGACGGCACCAGACTTTTCTTTTTTTTCTTTTTCTTTTTAGGCCACGAAAGCAAGCAAGCAAACAAGCGGTGGTGTTGCAATTGAATTGTATTGTATTGTATTGTATGATGAACACGTTTCCAACTGTTTTGACCAGGTGCAATCGTGTACAACGCTTACATCGATGGGCTAATGAAGGCAGGAAACCCGGACAAAGCAGTGGAGATCTTTCAAAGAATGAAGAGAGACAACTGCCAACCTTCCGCTGAGACCTACACTTTGTTGATCAACTTATATGGCAAGGTGACTGCGCAGTAACTTCACTCTCCAACTTGTTTGTTTACAGGTTACTGCTATTACTTGTAACAATTTCTGTACGTTGTAGCTTCATTTTGCCTGGTGGTAGTCTTTTCCTGAAATCTCTTCTTCTTTTTTAACATAATAATAATAATAATAATAATGGGCAGGCTAGGCGTGCTTACATGGCATTGAAGTTGTTCAACGAAATGAGAAGCCAGAGCTGCAAACCAAACATCTGCACATTCACCGCTCTCATCAATGCTTTTGCAAGGGAAGGGCAATGCGACAAGGCAGAGGAGATATTCGAGCAGCTTCAAGCAGATGGCTTCGAACCCGACGTTTACGTCTACAATGCCCTCATGGAGGCTTACAGGTCCTCCGCATTAGCTTTCATCACATTTAAACGTGCTGTCTATACTCTATAAATTACCTCCTTACATTACAGTTGTAAAAAAATTGTAGAGTCTTAACTAACTAAATGCAAAGCCTTCTCTTTTTCTTTATCCTAACAGCCGCGCAGGTTTCCCTTATGGAGCAGCAGAGATATTCTCAGTGATGCAGCACATGGGTTGTGAACCAGATAGAGCTTCATTCAACATCATGGTTGATGCATATGGCAGATCCGGGCTTCATTCCGGTAACATAACATATAGCAGACCCAAAACATTAATGTAACCAATATAACCAAAGAATGGGAAATGGACCCTAATAAGTGTGTGTTTCCTTTTTGCACTATCTGGCAGAAGCAGAAGCTGTGTTTGAAGACATGAAGCAACTCGGGATGACACCAACAATGAAGTCCCACATGCTGCTTCTATCCGCCTATTCGAGAGCCGGGAATGTGGACAAATGCGAGGAGATCGTGAACCAGATGCAAGAATCCGGGATAGAACCAGACACATTTGTGCTGAACAGCATGATCAACCTCTATGGAAAGCAAGGCCTGTTCCACAAGATGGAACAAACTCTAAAAGCAATGGATCACAAGGGAGCTTACGCAGTACCCGACATCAGCACCTACAACATCCTCATCAACGTATACGGCAGGGCAGGGTTGCTGGAAAGGATGGAAGGTGTGTTCGGTTCTCTCCCCGAGCTGGGATTGAAACCGGATGTTGTTACTTGGACCTCCAGGCTAGGAGCTTACTCGAGGAAGAAGATGTACACGAAGTGCTTGGAGATATTTGAGGAGATGATTGATGCTGGATGTTGCCCCGATGGTGGGACTGCTAAAGTTCTCATGGCTGCTTGCTGTAGTGAGGATCAAGTTGAGCAGCTTACCACTGTGATTAGGACTATGCACAAGAGTATCTCTACTACTACGCCTCTCTGAGATTGGGAGTCATTAACTCATGGTTTGGTGGTGGTCAAGTTCCAGGTGGGATCTCAGTCTCTCATTGCCTAATTTCATGCTTGTAAATAGAGAGGTTGGTCACACGAAAGAGGGCAGGGGAGAAGTCTTCTAGACATATATATTCTCCATGGTTAGTAAAATACGACACGTTTAAAAGTTAGCCATCCATTATAAAATTATAAAAATATAGAACTATAATATAAAATTGAATATAAATATAAAAATTATTAAATTATCAATTAACTTTCTTCAGATACTTGTATTAACATGTTATATGGGTTTCTCACGTGTTTAAATAAGGAAAGCATCAAACAAACGGGAAAAAATTAGATGTCTCCACAATAGTACGAAAATGACTGTTTTAAACTAATTTAGTATGTATACGGGTATTAATCGGATTTTTGCTAACAATGATACTATCTTAGGGAACTTTTTCATAAATAGACAATTCAAATTGTTGAAGCTATAGTATGGAAACGTTCCATTTTCGGTATTTTCTCGGTTCGTTAAAAATATTAAGCTTTAAACGAGGAAAATTACATAGCTGGCTCAACATACCTAGAATGGCAATTACCCACCCATGGTTAATTTTATCCAAACCCAAATAGACCCATTGATTATTGGTAGGGTTTGTGTGAATTCTATATGGGTTAGGGGTTTTGTAGATGAGTTTGGGTAAGGTATAAGTATTGCTTACATACTTAAAATGAGCATGAGTTGGGTTATACCCATTTACTTGAGCGTGTTTTAACTACACATATAAAAATTAGACTCATTTGTAAAACTCAAACAGTTTAGGTATCAAAATGTTATACACAAAAAATTTAGGTACTAATATGTAATTTTTCATTGATGCTCGAGGACTTATATGCAAAAAAAAATAGGTATTAAATCTAAATATCTATAAAGTTTAAAGTACGAAACTGTAATTTGTATATGGGTATGGGTACAAACCTAAATCCATGAATTAAAATCCCAACACAACCCAAATAAATGAGTATGTCAAAATAGAACCCGTCCCAATTAACCCGCCCGATCAACCTCATCGCAACAAGAATTGACTAAAAGTTAATGACCTGCAACCCGATTAACTCGCAACTCGATTGACCCGCATCCTGATTAACCTGTAACCCGAATAACCTGAAACCGATTAACCCGAAATCTATTGACCCACAACCCAATTGAACCCGTAACCCGATTGACTCGCAACCCGATTGAACCGAACCCGACTAACTTGAACCCATCTGATATATATAGTCTTTCAAAATAAAAGTTTTTGTATCTAAACCTTAATAGTTAATATGCCATTTTTCATTTTGTAAAGGGAAGTTCAAAATATGAAATTCACTTGAAATTATGTATTTTTTAAAAATTACAACACAATATACTTTATCCTACTGGTTAACATAATATTTTTCATTTTGTAAAGGGAAGTTCAAAATACGTGGCAAATACTTGATCCCCTCCAATTATTTGGAAACAACACATGTGATATTTGGCAAATACCACATCCAAATAACACACCCTCTTGTTTTTCAACCAAATAAGTGAAATAACACCCCACATAATCAATCCAAACTACTACTAATTTTTTTGTGCTTTGGATTTATGGAAATAGAATTAAGGGGGAGTCTTGTGTTCAACTTTTTGGGGAAAGAAATAAGGGAAATTTGTTGTTTTCATTTTCTTACGAGAGAAGAGGAGGGAAACATATGTTTTTAAATTTGGGGTTTAAAATTTCAAATATATCCTATTAGTGACACGGATACCCTATCTATATCTATATCTATCTATCTATATCTATCTATCTATACTATATATTATGGCAATTCAAAAGTAATCTATTGCCACATAAGCACTTAGAGGATCCACAATTTGTCAAGTTGGACAATTTTTTTACAAACAAAAAAATTAGTTATTAATGTATTTATGTAGCTACCTCTCTCTTCTTTAATATTTCCATTTCTTTTATTCAATTATTCCTTTTCATTTATTCTTTTTCTTTGCTTTAATAATAAGTTACATGTTGATAAAATTAACCAAACACACATAAATAATAATTTTTTTGTCCAGTAAACAAAATATAAATAAGAAAACAGAGAGTGACATATACTACATTAGTTTAAATAAAAAATATCTGATTAAACCTTAGGAATAAAATTTTCTACTCTTTTTTACACATAAAAAAACTATGTTTTTATCAATTAAACAAAATATATATGAAAAGAAAGAAAATAAACATTTGACATTCAATTACCACTGAAATATAAAATATATTACTTTAATTTATTATATTATTATTATCTTAACATATATTATGGCCGTTGTGGAGAAAGTTTTTGCCACGTAGGACAAAGAAAGCTCCACGATTTTCCATGTCATTTACGATTTTAACATTTTAAGTTATTAATTACATTAAAATAAAACTAAAAAAACATGTGTATCAATAATCATGATCAATATTTGAACCTATGACCTCCAAGCTCAAACTATTATCATTTCAAGTATTTAACCAGTAGGATAAAGTATATTTGATGTCATTGATCACAACAAAACATGTATATCAGTCACCGTAACTAAGATTTATTCATCCAAACTAGGAGCTCAAACTATAATAATTTAAGTTATTTAGTCAATAGAAAAAAATATATTTTATGGAATTAATCACAACAAGATTAATACTCATTTTATAAAAAATTATACAACACATATTATATTTTTATTCTAAGATTTAATCATCCAAACTAAGAGCTCAAACTATAATCATTTAAGTTGTTTAGTCAATAGAAAAAAATATCTTTTATGGAATTAATCACAACAAGATTAATACTCATTTTATAAAAAATTATACAAAACATATTATATTTTTATTTAATGGTTGACTTATGTACATTACACAATAAAAACTATCAAGGTTAAAATTTTGTACTCTATTTTTAAGAAGCGATAGAAACCATTAACAACTAAAAATAACCTATTTTAATTTAACTATCATTGTTAACATTTTGTATTCTATTTATAAGAAACGATAGAAATCATTAACAACTAAAAATAACATATTTAATTTTTATTTTATAATATGTTTGATAATATTTATAATTTTTTGAAAAATAATTAAAAATCCAAAAGCATAAATTTAGTTGGTACCCAATTATTAACTTTTACATAATTTTAATTATGTTTTTTTAAAAATGGAAAACTAAAAAACAAAGAATAACCTTCTTTCGTATTCTAAAACGAAATATTTAACATTTTTTTGTACGAACTACTATAAATATGTGAACCAATACAATTATGTTGTAATTTGTTAGAAAATAGTTATTATAAATATATGAGCTAATACACTCTTATTGCGTTGTAGTTGTACTAGAAAAATAACATTTTTTGTGTGATTACTAGATTATTAAGAGATAATAGCTGAAGTAAAAATGATTGTTTGCTAAGTCAAAACCAGAGTCATAATAACTTATTCATGTGAGATATTCCTATATTTTAAGATTAATTAAATATATCAACATAATTCAATTTAATGATACATAACAATTTCATGTGTTTATGAATATCACCAGACACCAATGGTCACCAATTTTTTGTATATTTTTCGACACCAAATTATGGTTATGACTTAAATATGTCCGTGCTCAATTGGTAAGAAGTTACAAGAAAAATAATGTACATATACATATGTACTTTTCATCTTTAGGGAATGGATTTTACGTTTCTCGCATATTAAATGATATCATTATCTTTTCTTTTATGCGATTCCAATTTCATTCTATTTTCAAATTTTCGTACGTCATTGAATTTTATTCCATGCACAATTATAAAACACATTGTCTTTACTTTTTTTCCTGATGTAATTATAATTTTTTCTTTTCATTGTTTGACATTGATTCTTTTCTTTTTCCTAGAGTGTTGATTTGCATCTTAATTAAAAAAGATTTATAAATGAATCTTAATATATATAAGGGTTGAGATGTAAATAACTATTTTAATCTTTACTTAATGTGACACGCTAATACACATATTACTATTCTATTTTTAGTGACCATTTATACTCGCCGGATAACCCGACTCATAAGATAATGATATACTTCTTCTCTGTTACTTTTAAGAGTACAACTCGAAAGGACTTATTGTCCCTTCCAGTGACCGTGGCAAAATATGGAGTATTCAGTTTCCCGTCACCCACCTCTCAGCCCTTACTCGCTTAACTTAACTGTCAAGATACATCTGATATGTTATATCTCATTTAGTCAAATAAACATCCATTCATCACCACATGTCATACCACATTCATAATCTCAAACTCAAATAATTCATACATTAGAAACATAAGGACCATCACTCAGCCTCTTGATAACTCACTGCATAAACATGTATGCATCAAGTATCACATCATATCGGTATTACCATTTAGCCCAGTCCCAACATACCGAAACATCACACCATCTAATGGTAAATCATTGTATAAAACACCATAGAAAACCATCACATAACCATCATTTATACAAAACTCGAAATTAGAGACTATGGTATAGCATCATGTCCCAAACTCCGTTAATTAATGGTCTAAATAGCAAAACTCGAAATGAGTACGGTAAGGTGGCGTACGCTAGCTTAAATCATGTACAACTTATGAAGTTGAAAATTGCAGGTCACTCAAAGATTAGATGGTATGAATATTATTTTCCAAGCAGTGATGAAGTTACAACGTGGTTTGACATTATTGTTGATCATGAATGTAGCGCCCCTTATACCCTTTTTTTTATTCAAAGCGCCCCTCATATATGATGAAACACGGATAATAGATAACAATAATAAATATATATGAAAACTAGGAGTCCGATATCATTGGAAAAATGACATATAATAGAAGTAAAGGTACAAACAAATGTAACTCGCCGCCCATCGGGCGGGTACAAAACTAGTATATATTATGACAATTCAAAATCAATCTTTTGCCACATAAGCACTTGAAGGATCCACAATTTGCCAAGTTGGACAACTTTTTCACAAACAAAAAAAATAGTTATTAATGTATTTATGGAGCTATCTCTCTTCTTTAATATTTCTATTTATTTTATCCAATTATTATTTTTTATTTATTCATTTATTATTATTATACTTTAATAATAAGTTACATGTTGATAAACTTAACCAAACACACATAAATAATAATGTTTTTGTCCACTAAAAACAATATAAATAAGAAAACAGAGAGTGACATTTACCATATTTGTTTAAATAAAAAATATCAAATTAAACCTTATGAAGTAAATTTTCTTCTCATTTTTACTAAAATTGAATGATAATTTATATTTTGATGAAAAAGCTAAACAAACATACACATAAAAAAAAATATTTTATCGATTAAACAAAATATATATGAAAAGAGAGAAAATAAGCATTTGACATTCAATTACCTTTGAAAAATAAACTATATTACTTTATATTTTGTTGCAATGAAACACTCTCTTATTTGTAAATTATATGTCTATAAAATAAAACAAGTATTATTTACCAAAATGTCATAGTATAATCTTGATCGAGTAGTTACAATTATTTATTTAAAAAAAGACTTCTTATTCATTCAGATCATGTTCTATCTTAAACTCCTCAAATGAATAAGAATCGCATGTGCAATTTTTTTTTATAATGTGTCTTAACTTCACATTAACAATATTTGCTCTATATCATGTTGATTGAGCAAGCTTTATTGAGGTTCTAAGTCGTATGCTAAGAAATTTTCTTTCAGATTTGGAGTTATCGTCGACGATTATAATTCAAAATTTTCAAAATGACTTAATTATGATTGTTGAAGAACTTTAATTTCATACCCTAGGATGAGACACAAGATTCATTGAAAAATAACATATGTGAAGGTTAGAGAATATTTGTTGAGAATCTACGATAAACATCACGTATCATCAACTACTAACCTATGCATTTACCAAATAAAGGTTGACAATTTTTACTAAGATAGTCAATTGAGATATACATATTTATCCAACAATCAAGTATTTTTATCGAACAATCTTAACTCTCAAAATTGGTTGACAGTTCGTCCAAACTCGAGAATACGAATTGATATATGTTGTATAAGATAATAAGTTAATGCAAATAATCAAATGAAATCCACCGATATTGTTCAAATATGTGTGTATTGTAGACACTCTTTATCAATTATTAATACATAAGTGATAAAATCTTTGAAAATTACACATTTAACAACCATGTTAAGACAAAATCCTCGATAGTGTGTGTGAGTGTCTTAGTTTGAGATTCTAAGCCAACATATAAACAATGACAATGGGTGGAGGTTCGTCTAAACTTCAAAAATTAACAATTGATACATATTGTATAATATACTAAATTTAAGTATCTTGATAAAAAAACTAACATCCAAAATGTAAATGAGTCGAGATTAGAGAATTTAATCATCATGAGGGCTACGGTGTGTGTCAAGTTTGAATATGAATGAATAAATTGATCCAATAATGAAGTATCTTTACTAAAAATTTCTCACTAAAAAGTCCTAATCTTTACAACATTGGTCGAGAGTTCGTCCAAAATCGAGGATCATGAATGTGTATTGGATTTCTAAAGGACCTAAGACCCCAATCTCTTTCAGGTGCTAAATACCTCTGATTACAACCATAGGTGCCAAAGAAGAATGAAAAAAAGCCCAAAAAAATCAAAAAATAACATAACTCCCGATACAATGAACTGAATAAAACCATATCGAGCTATGATCCTGTCATTCCTACCCTTTTATTCTCTATAAAGGGTGCGGCGGGAGAGGATAAGAAATAAATAGCAGGATCTTAGGATTTTCCTCTTTATATATTACATATCGAACGATAGACAACCTCAATGGTTGTTTGATGTTATGGCCTTATGGGGGTAAAAGCGGGATCTCTATCCCGAAAGTGGGAGATAGGCAAGTAGCACTTTTAATATGAGTTTTAGGGCAGATAAGATATGGCTGGCAAAGTATATGGATAATTTTGAGTCTACTATATATATATATATATATATATATGGGCAGTTCTACGGTGCCCAGGGCAAAATCCGGGGTACGGGTAACCGGGGGCAAGGAAAATTACCAAATGCATCACGAAGCGTTTATGGTGACTTCTACGGACTTCAACCTAACTGTACCCGGTTTAATGATAGCGATTAAGAGGTTAAACCCTATGGATACGACCCGCCGCCCTAACCAATTTCCAGTCTCCCTTCTACGATCCCTCATTCGCCTTGGAGGGTCCCCTCTAACTCTAAGTTCGAAGTTCGATCATAAGCTGCCTATCAAATCTGAAATCTCCAACAAAATCATCGTTTCGAAACCCAAATCCTTTTATTATTTGATCCACATTCGATTTAGCTCCCTATCCAATCTCAAATCCCCAACATCATCATGTTTCATACGCCAAATCTATGTATCCACATTCGAAGAGAAGATCCCCATCCAATATGAAATCCTCACATAATCATCGTTTAGAACCCCAAATCCTTTTATCCACAAATCGACGTTTTGTTCATCGCCATTTTATTTCCGTGCGGAATTTACTCGCCTTACTCTTTCTAACACGATTACGGCGACCATGTCTATTATTGTGTTCATCAAACTTTTCGTTTGCAAAAGAACCCTTGAAAGAGATTTGCTAACCCTAGGGTTCATGTCGCTAGTGCTTTGTCATCTTGTCTTAGCGTTATTGTCATTTTCTCGAAACTTCTATCACTCGGTGAAATTAAGGTTTCCTGATATGCAGTGTTCGTCTCGCCCAGAGGATTGAGGAAGGAGATGAAGAAGACCTAATTTGATTCGAATCAGATGGAGAGGTCTCCTTAATTTGTGTTTATGTATTAACGCTGCGTTTAGGACTAATTCTAGTTGGACTGGGTCTGATCATTGATTTTTGCAGGCTTTTAAATAACATTCAAACGTGGGCTTGTACATGGACCCATGACACCTAGTTTGTTGATAATAGATACTGAGTTCCGGATTGTCATTAGGTTGGGCCTTTGATAATTGTCTATCTCAGACTCTCAGTGGCGATTCTTTGTTTTACTTATTTTCATCTGCTTCTGCTTCTAAAATCCTGATCATTCATTGAGTTCACGCAATTTAAACATAATTCTGTGTTCCATCTTTTTTGGAATTTGGTAAATGTTAGCGTGTCTCTTTACACATTTAGCGGTACGAGGTAAACTACAATCCGCCCAATTTAACTCTTCATTAATTGAGATCCCATTCCACTCTCTCACCGATTTCCCCTCTTTATGCAATGCACTCGTACATAACAAACCTCTTGTAGACTAATTAGAGGCTTGTGGTTGGATACTGAGTGAGGATATTTTTTGAATTTATGTTTTGAAACGAAAGTTAGAGTTTCACTTTTGAAGTACCTATGTACTTTAGTTGGGCAAGTATTTTCAAAATGTAAAATTTTATCAGCGTATAGGTATACGATTGTTGTATAAGGTGTTGATGTTAGAGGAAATGGGTACTGACTGCTTAGGGTATTAGGTTGTTGATGGTATAGAGTATATGGTATATGGGTAGGTTATAAGGTGTTGATGGTTTAGAGCATATGGTATCGATTGGTTAAAGGGTGAGGGTAGGTGTTGTCTTATTTTTTCTCGATTATATATTTTCTTTATATTTGCTTATAAATGCTGATCATGCCTTATTACTAAGACATAATTCGTTATATCTGCTTATAAATGCTTTATATCTGCTTATAAATGCTGATAATTTATTGTTTGATTTGAATCTGCGTGTTTTTGCTCCGAATGATTTTGTAGTGGCGTGGTAAAGACAATCCGTCCAATTTAACTCTTCATTAATTCCCCCTTTTCTTTTCTGTTTTGGTAGAATAATTACCCCTTTTCCACTCTCTCAGTCCCCGCCGAAGTTGAAACAATCCCCTGTGATATATTTATCGATCATTTTAACCCTTCACTCAATAAGAAAGCGAAATTATGCAAGATGGTCATCAATGTGATGTAGCTTAATTGGTTAATTGTCTCTTATTTGCTTAGTCAATAAAGTAGAGGTTTGTGGTTCGATACTTAGTGAGGTATCAATTTTTAATTTATGTTTTGAAAAGCAAGTTATAATTTTAATTTATCAGCGTATAGGTATACGATATTGTATAAGGTGTTGATGGTTTAGAGTACATGGTATTGGGTTAGTGTATTGATCATCTCCATCCCTAAAATAAGATATTGTATAAGGTTTTGATGGTTTAGAGTATATGGTATTGGGTTAGTGTATTGATCATCTTCATCCCTAAAATTGAACAACAATTTCTAAACGAGGTCCCTACCGCCACATCATCAATTTTAGCAATTCATCACTTAACAATTTCTATTCATCTACATCCCTACATTATGCTAGTAATTGCCAAGGTGGGTTCCATTTTATATTTCAAAGGAAACACTTATTATAAATTGAAAGTTGGGGATGGAGATAGAAGAAGGTGTTGTTGGTATACAGTATAAGGTCTTGAAGGTTATGGACGTATAAGGGAAGGAGCAAGGTGTTGATGGTTTAAAGTATATATGTTATTGATTGGTTACGGTATAAGCCTATAAGGTGTTCTTATTGTTGTAGAGTATATGATATTGATTGGTTCGTGTATTAGGGTTTGGTTTAGGGTTTAGGGTTTAGGGTTTAGGGTTTAGGGTTTCAAGTTAGAATAACATAAACCAGATCAATAGAGTAATGTTGGTAAACGAAAAAGTTAGTTAATCTACAAATTCAGACTATTTAAAAAAGTACATCCCCATTTCCCACCGTCAATTCCTAAACTTTTCCCTTGATCCGATGGTGAAATACCTTCGATCCTCGTCGCGTGCGTGTCACCCAATCAGATATTGCCGAATTCGGAAAGTCGCTTTTGCCCATAACCAATGCTGGCGTTACCAAGGCCGAGGCAGTGGTAGGGACTGTAATTTTCAGTAAATGTGAAGGGAGGGAAAGTAAAAGTAATTACGAGTCAATCTTTAAATTCGTTAATAGGCCGTGCTCCGATCCTTGAAAAGAACCCTTTCTTCCATCTTCTCAATATGAGACTCCGAAAACCATCTCCTGCTGCTGTTCGTTCCTCCTCCTCTCAATCCCTGAAAAGAACCCTTTCTTCCATCTTCTCAATATGAAACCCCGAAAATCAACTCCATCCGCCTCTCGTCCTCCTATCCCATGCTTTATTTTCGGGTGCAGTGGTAATGATGAGACTGCGTATTATTTTAGATCTCATTTCCTTTCATTATGTCATTGTTAGATCATGACTGTTAAACTAAATCCTTCGTTGTATTGTTTCTCCTTTTCTCTCCATGCAGGGTCTTTGTTAGAGGCAGGGAGGGGAGCAATGACAATAAGTCGCCGTCTGAATATAGCCAGAAGAATCATCACATGTTGTTGCGATTCCATAATAGGTGTTGTGGAACCCTACTTCATGTGGTGATTCTTCTGCGCCATATTGACGCGTACTTGTTGATCATGCTCCCAAAATGTATACAAGATAGGAAAGTTGCCATATGTATAGGATAAAATAGTTAGGGAAAGTACAGCTTTTTGTTTTTGTTCGACTCTATGTAACATTTGTTTATGTTTGTATACTGTTTTGTGATTTTTTCTTCTCCTTCTCTCTTCGCTTCCATGGCGGCTTCCAAAAGTGTTTGAGATCTTCTAAATCTGCGAGGGATCCTACACTCCCAATAAAAATACTGTACTTTGTACTATTAGCGTTTGAGATCTTCTAAAATCTGGAGGGGATCCTACAGTCCCAATAAAAATACTGTACTTTGTACTTTAGCGTTTGAGATCTTCTAAAATCTGGAGGGGATCCTACAGTCCCAATAAAAACTACTGTACTTTATTTGTTGACTACTGACTCCATTTTTAGAAGTCTTTACGATTGGGCCAACCGGATTTTTTGCCGGATTTCGAACTCTGCTCCTCTGTAGCCACATGCTCTACACATTTAATGAGTGCTCAAAATTAGTGCAAAAAATACGATGTAATAATTGAATAAAAAAACTAGTTCTCAAGATTATTCAACTGAAATGTTGCACATGATTTATTTAGGGTCGTTTGGATGTGGAAATTTTAAAACGTTGAAACTTGTCTGAATTTACATGTTTTACAAAACCAAGGAATTGACTTGTGGAAATTGAAAAAAAAAACTCACGTTTGGATAAGGTTTAGTTTGTGAGAATTGATGGTATGGAATTTGGAAAAAGAAGTAAGAAAACGTGGTAATGTCAAATTACTAGGGGGAGGTGTAGTATTCTCAATTACCATCAAGTGCTTACAAATTGCCATCAAGTGACCATTAATGAGTGCATAAATTAAACGACACCGCAAGAGCCAACAGTCTTCTTATATACCAAACGACTCGGCATAGGAGGACTTCCAGTTTCAGTTCAAGTTTCCAACACCGAGCAAATATATGGTCCCAAATGCCACTTTAGCAACTTTAACTATATATCAATTGTGACCGTGGGTCCTACTTAATTTTCGTTGCAATTCAATATTAATTGGTGAGTGTATTATATTAATTTGAGTGCATCTCTCAAGTTGTTTTTTGTCGTTGTTTTATTCGAATTATGTAAAGTATTGTGATTGGAATTGTATATATGTGTGTGCTGCATGAAAATTTGCAACTGCATGAAAACATTGATCAGATGCAAATTTGCAACTTTTGTAATTGATCCCACATCAATGCAACTCACCGTCCCACTTTCACTCCTTTGCCACATCAGCTTGCAATTCTCAAGAATTGCACCATTGGAGATGGTCTAAATAAGCAAGGTGTTGATGGTTTAGTGTATATGTTATTGATTGGTTCGTGTATTAGGGTTTGGCATTGCCAATTGCTAAAGGTTGGTTTAGCAATGGGATGGAGATGCTCTAAGGTGTTATTGTTGTAGAGTATATGGTATTGATTGGTTCGGGTTTAGGGTTTAGGGTTTAGGGTTTAGGGTTTAGGGTTTAGGGTTACAATTACATGTACCAAATCTGTAGATTAATTTTGGTAAACGAAAAAGTTATTTAATCTACAAAGCCAGTCTAAAAGCACATCCCCATCTCCCGCCGTCAATTCCCAAATTTTCGTTTAATCCGATGGTGAAAGAGCTTCAATCCTAACCGCGGCGTGTCACCCAATCAGATATCGCCGTTTTCGGAAAGTCGCATTTGCCCCTAACCAGTGCTGACGTTACCAAGGCCGAGGCAGCGGTAGGGAGTGTGATTTTCAGTAAATGGGAAGGGCTGGAAAGGCAAAGTAAATTTATGAGCTCATTTATAAATTCTTTAATCAGAGAGAGAGAGACCATGCTCCAAAACCCAAGAGGCACTCATCTCCTGCTGTTGTCCGTTCCTCCTCTCAAATCCCTGAAAAGACCCCTTTCTCCCATCTTCTCAACCCCGAAAATCATCCCCATCCGCCTCTTCGTCCTCCTGTCCATGCTTTATTTTCGGGTGCAGTGGTAAAGATGAGACTGCGTATTATTTTAGATCTCAGTTCCTTTAGTTATGTAATTGTTATGACTGTTAAACTAAATCCTTCGTTGTATTGTTTCTCCTTTTCTCTCCATGCAGGGTCTTTGTTAGAGGCAGGGAGGGGAGCAATGACAATAAGTCGCCGTTTCAATATCGCCTGAAGAATCATCATATGTTGTTGCGATTCCATAATAGGTGTTGTGGAACCCTACGTCATATGATGGTTCTTTTGTGCGACATTGACGCGTACTTGTTGATCATGCTCCCAAAATATATACAAGAGGGAAAAGTTGCCATATGTATAGTATAAAAGTGGGAGGAGGGAAAGTAAATTGTTTTGTTTTTCAAGATTTGTACTTTTAGTGTTTGAGATCTTAATAATATATCGGTGAGGGATATTTCACTAAATAAACATACTGTATTTTATTTCTTGATTACTGCCTCCATTTTCAGAAGTCCTCTGTCGGCGCATGCTCTTGTCATTTCACGCCCAAATTACATGTCATAATTTTAGTGGCCAAAAGTAAGTAAATTTATAAACAAGTAAAAAATCCGATCTAATAATTCAATAAAAAAAAACGAGTGAGAAAAATAATTCAACTGAAATGTTGCACATGATATATTTAGGGAAAAACCTCCAGGTCGAATTCAATCAAATCCATCCGAACTAAATAAAACGACACCGTAGCAGGCAGTAGTCTTCTTATAAACCAAAGAGACACACCGTTAAAATGACACACAAGTAAAACGACACCGCAGATGGCAACAGTCTTCTTATAAATCAAACGACGCCGCTTCAAGCTGATACTGGCAGTCTTCACATAGTCCATTAGTCCTAATCCGAATAGGATAAGGACGTCCATCTTCACTCCAAGTTTTCAACAATCCTTAGTTTGCTACTTCTTGTAACAGGCCTCTTCTGCAAAATCGATAACGACGATTTTAGACGTACACAAATATTGGATGCAACTGCATTGTGTAGACACGAACAATTATATCTTATTCTTACCCTAGGTTGCTCATAATCGTCGTCATCGTCATTTTCATCATCGTCATTTTCATCATCCGATGGTCCTGACCCAGTACATGTTCTTGCATTATGATTGGTAGAACCGCACTTACTGCAATGCTTTTGCCTTCTCTTCTGTACTGTTTCCGACTGATCTTGAGTGGTGGGAGGATCAACATCGTTGTCATCGCCACCGCCACCTTCTTCCGAAACACCATCATTCGGGGCATCACCGTTTGAGGTTGGCTTCACATAGCCAACAGGATGTGGGCATCGGGTCCTATAGTGGCCAAATTCCTGGCAATTGCTACACTGTCGTGGTTCTCCTTTCTTCCGTTTAGATTTTTTAGCCCCCGAACCTTTAGCTTTGACTTGTAATGGATCCAACAAAATTTCATTCGCCTTCGGCCTATTAATGCCGGGTATGTCCACGTTGCCAGTGTCCACCATGTCCAACTGTTCACATAATGATTGAATTCCCTCACGAGCAATCTTGAAGCACTCACTAGATTTTGCCCCTTTTAACATTAGTTGTAAGCTGTGTTGTTGAATAGTACCATACCTGATTGACACAAGATTTTATACAAAGTGAGTAAAATTAATGTTCACCTAGCTTCGAACCAATACTAAAAAAATAAATAAATTAAAAGTGATAGTCATGGCAAACCTCAATGCGAAAAGTTGCGATTCATCTAGTCTGCCCGGTTCGTCCAAGCTCTCTAGTGTCTTCGGCTTCTTTGACCATCTTCGACGTACTAGGCCTTCAGGAAGTTCCAGTATGCTCTCTTCTTTCAGTACAAAAATCATATGACGACATGGTATTCCCATATAATTGTAGTGATTACAACTACATTCCATTGCAAAGGGTTCAACTGCGTACGTGACTTGAAATACCTTAGCCATGCCAGACACCTTGACCTTGTACACATGCTCAATTTCCGATCGCTCTGTCTCCAACCTTATGCAACATGCCGACTTTTCAACCTCGTCTCTGAATAAGAAGAATGCGTTCTTTGTGAAAACCGCCGCTCCACTCTTCTGAAGTGAGACTAAGACATTGCTTGTGATGGTTCGTTCTCGATGAATGGATTCAAAATCAGCATGACGCTCATTCTCCCTCATATCCCTAGTCCAACGATCAAAGTGAATAAAGAACTCAAGGAGATTTTTATCCTTCTCGATATAGTTGGCAAGTTGAGAGTTCAGTCCTTCACATCTTGATGTTGTACTCAAGCCTGCGAAGAACTTCGAACGCAAATATGCATACCCCCATTCATGTCTTTGGTCAAATAAATTGGAGACCCAATTGTTGTGCTGAAGGGAGCATTCCTCAACCACTGTTTTCCACTTTTCTTCGAATTCTGAAGGTTCCCAGTCAGCTGACACAAAATGCTTCCATCGGGGCAAAAAAGTTGGATGATTCTTCACATTTCTGGTTATAGTCTTGTCTATATGCCAGGAACATAGACGATGTGTTGCATCGGGAAATACTTTCTGAATAGCATTACGCATTGCTCTATCCCCATCTGTAATAACAGTCTTGGGATCTTCACCGCCTAGCCTTCTCTTCAAAGCTCCCAACACCCAAATATAATTGTCCTCTCTCTCGTTAGCCAAGAAAGCACATGCAAATACGCAAGTTTGCGAATGGTGGTTGACACCTTAAAAAGTTCAAACAAAGTTAGATTATGCAAACTTCTAGGGTTATTTTAGCATGCTCGGGATAATTCTATGTGTGAAGGAAAAGTACCTGAAAAAATCACGAGAGGCATCTGGTAAATGTTCCTTTTGTAAGTAGCATCGAATGACAGTAATTCACCAAAGCATGCATAATCAGCAACAGAAATACTATCGGCCCAGAAAATGTTAATAAGCCGGTCGTCGTCATCCTTCTTTAGTTCAATAACGAAATGCTCGTCCGCGGTGCATTTAGCTTGCAGGTAGGCTAGGGCTGTTGCGGCATCACCTTCACTGATTTGTTCTTTCCTCTCTTTGTCCACATAATTATATGCATCCTTCCTCGTGTACCCCAAATTGTCGTAGCCTCCTGCTTCTGATACGGCCAGATTCACAATTTGAGAAGTTTTCATACCTGCAGCTCTTCTAAAATTTATCGCTGCTTTGACTGCATCACTCATACGACGTTTCCCTTTCATGTAGTGTCTATATTCTCTCGGGATCGTTTCATGTGTGTGTACATCATCAAACTGGTGCACGTACCACTTCCCATCGACATTGTGTTGTTTAACACGCATCTTGGCTCTGCAGTTAAATCTGGTCTCCCCTCTTGCTTCTCTCTTTCGTTCTGTGCTCTTCATGCGCCTCTTTCCCTCGCCAGAGCATACATAGTCACGCCATATCATAACTTTGTTCTTATCACGACCAATGTCTGATTTTCTGATGTCGAAGCCTTTGACTAACCCGTAGTCCATGTAGAAATCATAGGCTTCTTCTGTATCATCGAACTTCATTTTTTTAATATCTTCAGGCTGTAGCAATAAGAGATCGGCGACATTATCGTCCTGGGTGGTGTGACTTGTTCCGGCACCAGCGTTTTCTTGGACTCCCTCCGACGTCAATACTAGGACTCCCTCCGACGTCAATGGTGAGTCTGCCTCCGACGTCATTGTCACGGCTGGAAAGTTTGGGGAACCAAGGACGTAGATTACACAACCCTACTGGGAATGATGGCCGAATTAATGATTCAACGGGCCACTTAATAATTATCCCCATTAATAACACGATTTGTGATATCTTTTATTTTTGGTAGGAACGAGTTGCACTTTCTGTTCTTTATCTTAGTGATTTCTTTACCATTTTCACAAATAACGAAAATATTTAAAATGAAAAACCTTTCGTAGTAAAGCCAAACGCCAGCTGACTCTAGGTGTCTACTACGTGTATGGGGAAGGATCAAATATTAATATGAGCGAATATTTACTAATACCACTCAATTCTCTATTCAATCGAAGAAAGTATCTTTTTAATTTTAGGTTTAATAACTAACCATGTTTATCCCAAGTTCATGTACCTTAGACTAAACCCTAACTATTTTTCCGCGGGAAAAATATGGCGCCACAATTTATCCTAACCTTGTATATATAATTAACCTTCATCGGTAGAGCAGTGGTTCCATATCCTTCTTTGCCGCGATTTTGAGTACAGAGTAAAGCTTAGATTACAGGCACAACATGGAAAATAGGAGACTTACTCGCTCTTCGTCCAAGCTCGTGGTATGTATAATAGCTCTTTTTACCATTGAAATTCATTCTACTTAATTTATTAATCGCAGGTTCACTGTCATTGTAGGAGACAGCCGAATTTGTGACTCCAACAAAGAAACCAAGGATACCCAAAGGCAAAGGTGTAAGCACTCCACCCACTCCTGCTTCAGTCATCGTTTTTATTTCGGACGATGAATCTGACTCTGAGGTCACACCAAAGAAGCCAAATGGAAAAAGTATTTGTCTACCTTCTGTTGACAAGGTAATAAAGGTGTCATGTTTGCCATTGAAGTGTTCTTTGCCGTTATTCCGTCATGACGAATGCATTTCAACTCGTGTTTATTGTGGCCCCTATTCCAGGTTGTTTTGAAGTTTAAGCTACCTACCGCTATGGAATACGATGATGAGCAAATCCAGCTTGCTCACTACATATTTTTAGCCCATCTGCCACCTGACGAAGTATTGGTCAAAACCTCCAACAACTCTTGTACGAGGAAGTCATTGTGGTCCTTAAGCCCTCGCTCATTCGTAGATGCTGATGTAATCAACGGAACTCCAAATTTTTTTTTTACATGTCCACTATCAATGCTTTCTACATAGAATTATTTTATAACAACTCGATAGTATCATGAAGTGTTTTTTGTCCATGTTATATTAGGTTATAACAGCGATGGCCTGCCACTTGACTCTAGAAGAGTTGTGGACAAATTCCAAGGACGGAAAAGGAGTGTGCTATCTGCCTGCTGAACTACAGGTTGTGTTCCGATTATACTCAATGACAATTTCCTCTCACCATAAAAATTACAACACATGTTTTTTTAACGTGAATCATATTGTGTTGACAAAATTTCAATTGTGCAACTACCACATGGGCAGGAACTAGTGATTTCATGTGGAATAACACCCAAGATGGCATTAGACCTATACCAATCAAAATTCCTTAGTCGAACCCATATGGTGAACAAGGTAAACTGTTCGTCTTAATAAGTATTACATGGTTTGCAGTTTATTTTTTTAATACGTGTTGACAATTTCCGCATATGTAGGTGTGTGTTCCGATGAGAGATAATGCCCATTGGTACTTGGCTGTCATTAAGTTGGACAAGGAAGAGGTCCATATCTTGGATCCACAACCAAATGAAGACCGCAATTCCTTTCGACTACAATCTGTTCAAACAATGGTAAATATGTGACATTGTGCCGTTATAACGCAACAAAATATAAATAACTCTTTCTAAGTACAAACGTTTCTTAATTTGTACAGATGTGCTTTATGCAAGCCTTGTGGAAGATTCTCTATCGTGAACAAGGTCCGGGATTGTCGCCACCAAGGATTGCGGAGTTTTCGTACCCAACTCCTTCAATTGTGCAACAACAACTTCATCGGTAAGTATGCCCATTTTTTTGTGATATTAAACGACGACTTATCAACTTGGTTCTTATCACGCAATGCTTTTATTTTATGTAGGTCTGACAGTGGAGTCTGGGTATGCATGTGGATGTATGGCGCAAGCTGGGACTCCTCTTATATTTGGGTAAAGACAATTCTAATTCCCATATTAGAAAACCACAATTGATTGTTATTTTTGAATCATGCGGTAAGCACCATGTTTGTTGATGTTGATAGCCATGCACTCAAGTGAGGAGGATGCAGATCGCTTTGTACCTTGTTCGAGAGCCCATGAACTACATAAGGCATATGGTGCTCACGGAAGCAAGAAGAGTTGCACCTCAAGTTGAAGCTGCAGTGGAAGAGTACAAGACAAGCCATGAAAAGAGGAAAAAGGAAAGAGAAGAGCACAAGGAAACCCGGTCAACGAGCCCAAAACAACCTGATTTTGAGTTCTAAGTTTTTGGTTTTGATGAAGGACAACAGTTATGTTTTTCTTTTCTCAGGATGATGGACAACCGTTTTTAATTTGGTTCGGTGAATGCTTATTATTTTTGGTTTTTATATTTGGTTTTTGGTTTGGTGAATGCTTTTTATATTTGGTTTTTGGTTTGGTTTGGTGAATGGTTTTAATATTTGGTTTTTGGTTTGGTTTGGTGAATGGTTTTTTGGTTTGGTTTTTGGTTTGGTGAATGCTTTGTATATTTGGTTTTTGGTATTGTGAATGCTTTCTATATTTGGTTTGGTTTGGTTTGTTTTTTCGTGGAAATGGCAAAGGGACTTCACCAAAATTCCACCTTCCAACTTGTGAGTGAGGTTGCGTCTGTTCAAGGCTTCAAGCCATTGTATCTTGTAGAGAGGTTTAATTGGGATCATGTATAGTTAAACTGATTGGCTCCCAATCGTATAATTAAATTTGCATTCATGTATAGGTAACCCAAAAGGTAAAACTGATTGGAAGTAGTGATTTACATTGATGAGGAGAGTGGCTTAAGTACCAACTCTTGAACAGATTGAAGCTACAAAGTAGGAGCCACTAACCCACTAACTAAAACTAATGACGTTACTAACTAATAATAATAAAATTAATTATTTACAGAAATTGAATTTATGCACAGCCCTTATCATTCCATTCCTTGAATTTCCACCAACGATGTTTAAGCTCCCCTTTTAGTCAGAGAATTCATTGTAGTAATAAATACAATAAAAAGGCATACATAATTAATGGATTCTTTATTGTGTATAATTAAAAGGATATTTTACTATAAACGAAGCATGATAGATCCACAGGGGGATAAAAGAAGCATGAGTCTTGATGAAAAAGGGGGAAAAAATCACCATAGATAAAAAAATCATTATAATCAACCTAATTGGAACTGCTTAGAACAAAAGCGGATTAAAATCTCCCCCAATGAAATTCATTTGCAATTTCATAGGTAGTCCCTACTTCCACTTCTATAATTTTGACAAAACATTGCAATTTCATCAATAGTCCCCACTCGTGGGCCAATTTCAATTGCAACCAAATTTGCACCCTTGCAATAGCTTCTCACATCATAGCAAGTGTAGGATGCAATTGCACATCCTTGCTTAGGGATGACCATTACTGCATCTCGTCACCTGTCTTAGGGAAATTAGCCATGGCAAATTCACAAAATACTGCATGCATAGAAAAATATTTGTCTGGATAATTAAAAAAAATGGGAGACTTTCCTAGTCAGATGATGTACTGGCTCCCCTCAGTACCTGACAGTTTTGAGTGCTGGAGAAAAAGACTGGAAAAAAAAAAACAACGAAGCCTTACAGTAAACTTCTTAACAAAACACATCCAATGCTGGCCCCTTCAATGCTCCATCCCGCCCTGCACTGCTCCACCCCGCCCTGCATCAATCGACTCTCATGTAAGCCGAGGACGTTTGCTTGAGGATGCCTCAGGGGTCTCTTCATGCTCCGTATGCCGAAGTTCATGAAAAGTATTGGTCACTTCGACGATACGGTAGACTGGCAAATAGGCGGAATGGTCCTCCCTAGCATAAACCCCCATATCCATCCCAACCCTTCCAAGAAAGGTGGTCAAGAAGGTGGCATATGGAAAGGCAGTGTACCAGTTTTCCCCTCTAGGAGCCGCCTCAACCATGTTCACGCACATGAGAGATGCGAGGTTAAGAGGAACACCTCTTTGAGCTTGCACAAGGATAAACAGGTCAAGTCTACGAATTATCGAATGACCTCTGTACCTTGGCATGAAGCAGTTGACGATCATCCAATGGAGGAATCGAAGAGGATCTGGGAGGTAAGAAGCCTGGATGCACCCATTCGTCAGTTTCCCCAGTTCAACTTCAAAATCAAAATCGTACAGCCGCCGAAGATCGCTTCTGCTATCAATGTGGTGTCCTGCGGCGGGGAGATCGAGGATCTCAGCAAACTGATGAGGCTGGAAGCAGACTCTATGACCCAGGAAGATCGACACGAGATGAGAATCGGAGGGACCAGACAGCTCTAAATTGTGGTAGAACTTCCTCACCACATGCGGGCAGTAACTGGTGCTTCCTCGACTCCGGAGATCGAAGAACTTTTCCCAGCCAAGATTTTTAATTAACTTCTTAACTTCTTGAGGGAAAGGACTCAGGTTGATGAACTCGTACTCGGCCACAATAGATGTCTTGCTCGTGAATGAAAGATAGTCCGCGAGACTTGTGGTGGTTCGGCAGTCGTCGTTTGATAGAGTTAGAATGCCCATGTTTGCCATGGAGTCAGAGGAAGAAGGAACAAGGGAAGGTGAAGATGGAGGAAAGAGAGATTGTAGGGAAAGAGAGATTGTAGGTGTAAGAAAAAGTGGGGGTTGAGTGTGGAGACGTGTGATGGAGACGGTTGAGTCTGGAATGTCAAGAGTTAGAAGATTTGGGAAGATATGTAGTAATGATGATGTTAACTCGTGTAGGTTAAACTAGGGTAACTAAATCTAGTTAAACTAGGGTTGGCGCTGATACCGCAGGAGAAAACTAATGGGCTCGCACGTTCCAGGCCCAATTTTGAATATTTCATGGGTCATGTACAAGCCCACGTTTGAATGTTATTTAAAAGCCTGCAAAAATCAATGATCAGACCCAGTCCAACTAGAATTAGTCCTAAACGCAGCGTTAATACATAAACACAAATTAAGGAGACCTCTCCATCTGATTCGAATCAAATTAGGTCTTCTTCATCTCCTTCCTCAATCCTCTGGGCGAGACGAACACTGCATATCAGGAAACCTTAATTTCACCGAGAGATATAATCACAATAACGCTAAGACAAGATGACAAAGCACTAGTGACATGAACCCTAGGGTTAGCAAACCTCTTTCAAGGGTTTTTTTCCAAATGAAAAGTTCGATGAACACAATAATAGACATGGTCGCCGTAATCGTGTTTAGAAAGAGATAGGCGAGGGGAAATACACTGGCGAAGAAGAAACAAGACAAAATTATTTTGGGAAATTCAATCTACGTCGAATGTGGATGGGGAGCTTCTCTTGGAACTGTGAAGGGGCGTCCCTCCAAGACGAGAGAGGGATCGTGTAATTGGTTAGGGAGACTCGAAATTGGTTTGGGCGGCAGTGGGTCTACCCAATTGGGTTTGGGTCTTATTCCATTTAATTTAACCGGGGCAGTTAGTTGGACTAGGATGAAAACTAACTTAACGCGGAGGAGGCAATTTGTAATTTGTTTAGTTATTTAGTGGCGCAACTAGGTTTAACAAACGTGAGCCGTGGAGATTGAAAACGAACGGTTAAGATCGGCCAAGGCACCCGTACCCGGGTTTTGCCCTGGGCACCGTAGAAGTCACCATATATATATATATATATATATATATATATATATATATATATATATATATATAGACACACATACATATATATACATATAAATAATATCAAGGTATACTATACTTTTGATTTTACTCAAGATACGATAGAAGATAGGTATGACAAAGTATGTGCATAAATTAGAGGCCAGAGAATTAGGGATTGGAGTTCACCTATTAGAGGTTAGGTTATAGTATCATTTTCCCTAAAAGTCCGGCTAATTCGGGGTCTAAATAGTAACACTCTATGGTCGTGTGGTAGTGTGAACGCAAGAGTATAGCGTACTCCTAGCACACGCTAGCTTGAATTATATATATATATATATATATGTTGGGGGGGAGGTTCACGTTGGCGTACGCTAAATATTAGTGTTTTGGTTGACAAATTTTTATATAAGTTCTAAATGGGACGTGACAGAGGCATAATTTATGATTAGAAAACCGAAGCATCAGAAGTGAATGTGCTAAATATTGAAAATTTTCAATACACACATTCTCCAAACTCTGTTAAGAATCAAGAACACATAATATTTAGAAGATCCAAAATAATTTAAACATATACACAAGTTAATTAATATAAATTATAAAATAACTCTCTCCGGCCAACGGGCCGGGTAAAAAGCTAGTAAGGCTAATAAGGTTTACAATAGACAATGTTTTACTCACTAAATGTTAAAGTCCTAATCCTAAACATCATATGTAAACGTTGTAGTTTCGTACTACAACCTGCTTTCAAAGTAGTTAGAATGATGTGATTGAGATAAGATAAATCATGATATGTTCCCAAATCTACTTAAATGCTATAATAATGTTTATTATGGATAATATCCGTGTCACTAAATGTTGAACTACTCAATCAGCAATATAGCATTAAAGGGCATTACTAATAGGAAATAATAAATTTGGGAACATATCATGAGGTATCTCATATCAATCATGTCATTCGAACTATCTCAAATGCAGGTTTTAGTATTGTTATGGTTTCAATAACTAAATGACTAGTTGGCTATAATGGAATTGAGAACTTATCATTAGTCATCTTATCATAGCAAACCAATCGGTCATGTTATAGTACACATAACCTATCATCCGTTATATGAACTAATTTAACAATTTGTGCTAAACAACATATTTATGTGTTCACACTTGTTATATACACTTTGATATATTTTGATAAATCAGAGCCTTCATTTATAATTATTTTAGATAAATGAATTTTATGGTTGGGGTTAGAGAATTAGGGACCGATGTTTACCCATTAGAGATTAAAGTATAGTATTATACCCTAAAATCCGTTAATTTGTGATTAAATAGTAAAACTCGACGTCGTATGATAGTATCAAGTATGACTGCAAATGTATAACATACGACTAGCATGAACTATGTGTGTGTGTTTGTTTATGACTTTACATTAGAAAATAATTTGACGGCTATGTCAAATGGAGTCTCAAAATAATTGAGGGAGGGAGACAAAAAAATGGAGCCAAAATTTTGAGATTTAATTATTTGAAGAGGGGGGAAATTATGGAGCCAATTCCTAACGCGAATCAAGGTGGCGGGGTGGGATATGTGCATTGTGTGAGCAGTGTACTTTTGAGCCAAAAATATTTTGGAAATTCTTTTACCAATACTAAACTTTTTTTTTATTGACGAAATTAGTAGTAACTAATTAATAGTCCTCGTAACTATAATTACAATTACGATTAATTATATGGCAAGTTTGCAAGTCATACAATTCCAATAGTTTGATCACATAAATGATAACAAATTGATTAGCGTATTTTACCAATGATAATTAATTCCTTGAGAAGTTTGCAAGTCATATAGTTCCAACCGCTTGATAATATAAACTGACATATAATCAACCATTTGACAACATCAAAACCAATCCGCTAGATAATGTTTCAAACAGTCGAAGTAGCGGTACATGGACCGGCCCGGGTCGATATTTAAATATACTTGCTCTATATTGCACCCATCTAAGGTTTAAATTTGGACCTTAGGTGAGATTTTATAGTGATAGTTAGAGCTAGTCAAGTTTTTGGCGGCGTTGCTGGGGACTTTGGTCCATTACCGTGAAAAGTTTGTTTGGTGTTACTCTAACTTTTAATTTCTATATTTGTTAAGTTGTGAAGTGCATGCTTGTGTTAGACGAGTTGTGTAGGGAGGTGCATGACCCGGAGCAATCCGACGCCTTTAACACCCTTGGACGAGGACATCAACCGGACCCTCCGACTTCTAGCTCAAGAGAGGGAGCAAACGGAGGCAAGAAGGAGAAGTGAAGAAAGGGGACAACAAGTTGATCTCAGACTTGAAGTAAGTGAAGAAGGAGTTGTAGTTGAGATGGCAGAAAATCAACACCGAGGGGCTAATCCGCTTCCAAACCCAAATGGAGAAGGGGGAGTCGAGGAAAGGCCAAGGACTATGGGCTATTACATGGCTCCACGGGCGGCGGATATCCAATCTCCCATCTTACATCCACCCGTGGCCGCCAACAACTTTGAGATCAAGCCCTCTCTCGTGACGAGGATTCAACAAAATGCTTACTACCACGGGCTTCCCATGAATCATCACGAGAGCATGTCCAAAGGTTCATTGAGCTAGCGGGAAGCTTGAAGATAGATAGGACAAATCTTATACTTCAACATCCTCCATAGTTCTACAACTACCTCCCTAGGTTGCATATCACCATAAAGACTGTCAATTCAAAGCATACTGAGCAGGATTTTGCAGGGAACAGTACTTGGAGCCTTCAAATTTAAAAAATTGGACAGTGGACTAGGCTCCAAGCACACAAACAGAGCTAAACAGTGTAATAGAAACATCCCCCCACACTTAAGTTCGACATTTCCCTCAATGGAGAAGAGGGAAAGATAAGGGGAACGATGTTACCAGTAAGAACAAGCTGCAGCGAGACTGGAAAGTGGACCAGTCGGAATGAGGAGGACTGGAAATGGGACCAGTCTTCGCAATTGCACAAGCTAGAGAGAACACAATCACACAACCACGAACATGTTGAGTAGAGTTGTCAGTCCAAATAGTACATCATCCAAAAGAAAGAGAAACAAACCAAATCAAAAGCAAAATCAGTTTGCACTCCGACCCAAAACAAAACAGACACAAAAGTGCAGTGAGTATAGCCTACTCTAGCTGGCGGAAGTCAATCTACTCCATAAGATCGTCGACTCCGTCCCATAGTAGTGGTGGCAAGTGGGCCCATGGAGTGGTCCAGTGGTACTCATGCGGTGGGTGACAGGACTGGAGCAGATGCTCCTGGTACTCCATCATCTGTCGGCTGCGTGCCTTCTCCCGCTCAATGTGAGCACTAGTAACGCCCTATTGAGCCTCCATGCGGTCGAGGCGCTCGTCTAGCACAACCATCCTGGTGGCATACTCGGCCTGGTGGGCCAAATACTGCTATTGAAACTGGACCTGGTGGTCCATGAGCGGTTGGTTCTGGAGCCCAAGCTGCTGAAACTGCTAGTGAAGAAGCCCATCGACGGACCAGAAGGACCGGAGGAGGAATGGCCTTGCTCGGGTCTCCGTGGGGGCTCCGGCATCTCATCATCCATAGCCCCTCCATCATCATCATCATCATCATCATCATCATCATCATCGGCCAGTAGAAGCCTGACTATAGCACCTTCTGTGCCGTGCGGTTACCACCATGGTGCCCGTCAGTAGGTCCCTCATGGCAATGAGACAGAATTCCCTCCATCTCATTTTCCATGACACAACGACGGATGACCCCGTCGGCTCCGATCCTGAAGAGATGCGGGTCATCCCAAAAGTAGTGCTTCAGGTCAGAGAAGAACTTTCTCTTGGCGTGAGTCGTCATCCCCTTGGGCAGCTGCTGGCCCACCAAATAGTTTGCAAAATCGGAGTACCTAGGGGTGACACTCTCCACCGAGCACATCATCATTAATCGCTCATCTGGGAAGGAGTTGTTGATCTCCTCCGCGAAGTTGTCCGCAGGAGGTGCTTCCAACCGGGAGAGATGATCAGCAACAACATTTTCGGCTCCCTTCTTATCCCGGATCTCGATGTAGAACTCCTGCAGTAATAAGATCCATCGTATGAGCCGAGGCTTGGCATCGGCCTTGCTCATCAGGTATTGTATTGCGGAGTGATCCGTGTACACTGTCACATGGGACAAAACCAGATAAAGACGGAACTTATCGAAGGCAAACACCACCGCTACCAGCTCCTTCTCCATGGTGGTGTAGTTCTCCTGGGATTCGTTAAGTGTCTTTGAGGCATAGTAGATATGGCGAAAGTGTTGATCTTGCCTCTGCCCCAAAACAGCTCCAACAACAAAGTCACTGGCGTCGCACATCAGCTCGAACGGTAAAGACCAGTCAGGAGTGACCATGATAAGAGCATGAGTGAGCTTCTCCTTCAAGGTTGTGAATGTCGCTGTGCACGCGTCAGTGAACAGGAAGGGGCATCCTTCTCAAGGAGCTTCCTCAGGGGTAAGGCGATCTTGGAGAAGTCTTTTATGAACCGCCTATAGAACCCTGCATGGCCTAAAAAACTGCGGATCCCCTTAACATATGTGGGAGGAGGCAGCTTGCTGATTGTCTCGATCTTGGCTCTGTCCACCTCTATCCCATCTTGGAGATCTTATGCTCCAGAACTATGCCTTCGTGAACCATGAAGTGGCACTTCTCCCAGCTCAGCGTCAGGTTCGTCTCCTCACACCGTTTTATGACGAGTTCCAAGTTATGGAGAGAGTGAGAGAATGAGTCCCCATAAACCGAAAAGTTGTCCATAAAAACCTCCATAATTTCTCCAACTAGTCGGTCGAAGATGGCCAACATGCATCGCTGAAATGTGGCTGGGGCATTGCAAATCCCGAATGGGATCCTCCGGCAGGCAAATGTGCCGAAAGGATAGGTGAAGGTGGTCTTCGCCTGGTCTTCCGGTGCAATGGGGATCTGAAAATACCCGAACATCCCATCCAGAAAACAGTAGAACTCGTGCCCCACCAGCCTCTCCAGCATCTGATTAATGAAAGGCAGCGGGAAATGGTCATTCCAGGTGGCGTCGTTGAGGCAACAGTAGTTGATGCAGACGTGGTACCCGGTCACCGTGCGCATCGGGATGAGCTCGTTCTTCTCGTTGGGTACCACGGTCATCCCACCCTTCTTAGGCACCACCTGGGTGGGACTGACCCACTCACTGTCAGAAATGGCGAAGATGATCCCCGCGTCCATCAGCTTCACGATCTCTACCCGAACCACAGTCTCCAGGTTTGGTGTCAGTCTCCGCTAGGGCTGTCTCACTGGCCGCATCTCATCCTCTAGAAGTATCTAGTGGGAACAGAAGGAAGGGCTGATCCCCCGGATATCAGTGATTTTCCATGCCAGAGCTCGCTTGTACGGCTTCAACAAGGCCACCAGTTTGGCCTTCTGCTCTGGTGTGAGTGTCGAGCTAATGATGACTGGAATCTTATTCCCCTCCCGGAGAAATGCATACTCCACATGAGGAGGGAGGGGCTTTAGCTCCAGTTCTGGTGGTGGCTCCTCTAGATAGGTGGTGATGTGAGGAGAGGATGAGATCGGTTTGAACTGCTTGTCACCCTCCAGGAACTCGCCACTCTTCAGCGCGGCCAGCTGCAGCTCCTGCGATGCCTGCTCACCTAGCAAAATACAACGCTCAAGGGCATCGTCAGTACCCGCACTCGTGATGGCGAGTGCGGTTTCAAAATCAACCAGCATATCACAGTAATCCAAGTCATCATGCAAATGGGAATGCTTCGCATTATCACACATAGAAAATGTAGCATGTTCATCCCCAGTCCGCAAGATCAACTTGCCACTATGCACATCAATCAGCGCCTTGGCGGTGGCAAGAAATGGTCTACCCAAAATCAAAGGTAGATCCACATCCTCATTTATATCCAGAATAAGAAAATCAACAGGATATGTGAATGCACCCACGTTAACAAGCAAGTCCTCTATGATACCCCTAGGATGCACAATAGAGCGATCAGCTAGCTGAATGCTCATCCTAGTAGTTCTAGGTTCACCTAGGCCTAGCTTCTTAAACAGTTTATAGGGCATGACATTAATGCTAGCGCCTAGGTCCGCGAAGGACTTTCCTACATCCATACTGCCAATAACAAGAGGGATAGTAAAACTCCCTGGGTCTTAGTCGAGATATCCCCAAGTTTCTTTTTTTGCAGGATGGCAGAACACTCCTCGCTCAGCATCAGTGTCGAGAGATCCCCAAGTTTCTTTTTTTGGTGTGGAGATCCTTCATGAACTTGGCATACTTGGGCATCTTCAACAGTGCCTCCATGAACGGCAGGCTGATGTTGACCTGCTTCAACATTGCCATGAATTTTGGCAAACTCAGTCTCCAGCTTGTCATTGTGCAGTCGAGTGGGGAAGGAAAGCTGGGGAACATGCTCCTTAACCACTGGCTGTGTCTTGGGAGCAGGTGCTTCCTTCTCGATCCCCACCTCTTCTTTGTCAGCTGGAAGTGCTGAAGCAGGTGTTGATTTCTCCTGCCTGGCCGGAGCAGGGATAACAGATGTCGTCTTGCCACTTCGAGTAGTGATGGCATCTAACTGTTGGTGAGGCTCGCAAGGATTTGGGATGGTGGTGGCAGACAGAGTTCCCGGTGCTCTAGTGTTGTTCTGGCGAGCTATGCCTCTAATCAGGTTCTGGAGGTCCAGAAGTATGGCACCCTGGTTCCTCTGGCCTGCCTCCAGTGAGGTGATGCACTGGTCCAGCCTGGCGAAATTCGCCGTGCTGGCGCTCATGAAGGTCTGCACCATGTTTTTCAGCTCTAACATCTGGTCATCCTGTGTTGGAGCTGTTGCCGGCTGGGCAAACTATATCTGCTGCTGCTGAAATGGTTGCCCCAGTCTAGGATGATAAGTCTTCTACCAAATGATTCGAGCTCTACACCACTGGCACTGTGCAACCGAATGGCCAGCCAATCCTTTGCTCGGAATAAGACTGTTGGGTTGCTTTAATGTCTGGACCAGCTCGACCACCTCCCGCTCAAGCCCGGTCTAGCTTCCATGAAGTGCACACCTCGATCCCGAGAGTTCCTGCCTCTAGTGCCCTACCCCCAAGAATGATCTCTAGCAGCCAAAGTACTAATTATCTGATTCGGCTCGGGCGAAGTCTTGGTAAGAATGTCCCCTCCTGGGCATAGAGACTCCATCACCCTCTGGCTCTCTGGAGATAGAGCACTGTAGAAGTTCCCCACAGTAAATGCATCACTAAAGCCGTGATGGGGACACTGCCAGAAAAAATCCCGAGTACCGTTCCCAGGCATCACGTAGTGACTCATCTGGCTCTTGGCGGAAATGAGTGATCTCCCGATGAATCTCTGTGGTTTTCGAGGCCGAATAGTACCTGTGCACAAACTTGTTGGCCAGATCGTCCCATGACATGATGGACAATGGTGGCTGGGTCTCTAAACAACTGTTTGCATGCCCCACCAGAGAGTGGGGGAAGGGGTGAAGACGGATCGCATCATCTGGTACACCATTCAGCTTGAACCCATTCGTAAGCTACAAGAACCGGGAAAGGTGCATACTCGCCTCTTCATCCTTGAGGCCATGAAACTGGATGGAGGATGTTATAAGTTGAATCCAGCATGGCTTGATCTCGAAGTTATTTGCTGGAATGGGCGGATACAGGATGACGGGGCGGATGTCGGCGACCCATGGAGTGTAGTAGTACTCCATAGTAGGACCCGGCGGGGGTGGTTGATGGTGAGCCCCATCTGGTTGGGGAACTGGTTTATTGGCCAAGACCTGATTAATGGGGGGAACCTGTATGGGCATCCCCAGGGGTTGGTTCTGCCCCAGGTTCAGGTTCACCCTGTTGTGCTCGTCGCCCATTTCTTACTCCTCTTTGCAGTCGCTGCTCAGATGGTCGTCGATGTGCACTTCCTTCGTATCCAGTCTTGCTCCTATTGTCTCCTAAGCTGGCGACAAGTGCGTTCTAGCTCCAAATCCAACGATAGTAAGTCTCCCGACTAGCTATAGGTCATACGCTACTTGCACACAATCCAAGCAAGCAAACCCGTGAAGGCACAAGTGGGACAAAGCAAAACAATCAATGCGGAAAAGAAATGCTAAAGTAATAGAAATCACGTTTCTTCAACAACCTAGCCATCCCCGGTAACGGCACCAAAAACTTGACTCGCTTGTACCATCACACTAGATAGTGGCCAAGTGCAACCACCTACTAATGTGTAGTATAGCGGGCTTAGGTTCAAATGTCAACCCGGGTCCTAGGTGTGATGACTACTCCGTGAGATTCTTATTATTTAGCGGTTCAACTATAGTGAAGTTCCAACTAAACTAGCAACGAAAAACAATAAATGTTGTGTTCCAAGTTTGAGAGAGGTCACCCAGATATGGTTCCCCCTAGACTGCAATTAAGCCAAGTTGTAATTTGCTAAGTTCAGATTCAATGATAATTATACTGCGGGAGGTTCTTAGACAGTCTGCAGTCTCGACTAAAGGTCTCCAGACCCTCTCAATTTGAGTCCCCAGTGGGCGACTAACCTCCACCGGAGTAAACAGACCGAGGCCCTAACGTACCAAACCTCCTCTGCTGGAATAAATCCAGTACAGAATAGTGAATTGACTCCTCGACTAAAGTCTTCAATTCACTACCTTCAATCAAGGTGCTCTATCAACCTAGGTAGATATTCTCCTTCTAGGTCAAAGCAGGAATAATAGGAATTTGATCAGGATTCATGCAATTCAGAAAATCATGCCTCAATTGAATATAATCAATATCAAAGAACTTCTACATGGGTTCATACAAACAGATCTAACATACAAATCTAGGGTTCTTCATACCCAGGTGAGTGAGAGGGTTTACTCCATAGAGAGAGAAGAGAAATCTGGTTCAGATGCAGAAATCATGTTGTGAAGGATGAAAATCTGCTTTTGATAGTTAATCGGCACTTCTTCAAGCTTCAACGGAGATCCAATGGTGATGAAGAACGATCTAGGGTGCTTGGAGATGTTGTTTCGTCACTTTCTCTCACTAGGGTTCTACTCTCTATCTCCCAAAATTCGGATCCATGCACAAAAGAGGCCTTCTTGCCTTCAAAAGCTCCAGATCGCGATCCCCGACCGTAATACTCGATCGGGTATTTCAGGTGACCGACCGGGGCTTTGAAAACGCAGTGCAGTGGAAACTGGTAAATACCCTATCGAGGTCCAGAATACCCAATCGGGTATTTATGCCTTCTGGCCGGGACCCCTTCTGATCTCCTGGCCTCCAAAACGGCTTTCCCTGGTCGTTCTTCTTGTTTACCCGGTCGGGTATTTCTTGGCCTGACCGGGTATTTTCTCCTTCCAGCTCCTTTCACTTAAGCTCTCCACTTTTTGACCCGAAACTCGTCTCTACGCCTCCATTTTCACGCCAAGTCCTGAAATATGAAATAAACGAACAACCTAGCGTGAAATCAACTTATAACACGAGAATCGACTCTCAAACGGTTCAAGAATGGTGGTCTAAATATGTGCAAATAATGGTCTATCAGTATGGTTGTTGGAAACTTGTGCTTTGGACTTGAGGCCTTTGTTGGATGAAGGTTGGCCAAGGTTGGTAATTGCCCGTGAAGCCTTGAAAACCCGGGGGTCTAGGATTAGTCGGTGATGACCAAGCAAAATTGGGATGGTTCCTCCATCCGGGATGTTGATGTGACTTGAATCGGACTATCAGCCGCTACGACTGGTAATCGGGGGTCTCGCTGTTATTTGGGTTCGGGTTCTGGGCCTGGTCTGTAACCGTTTCCTTTGCCAGATTGGATTAGGTTTAGACCCACATGGAGAAGTACTATAAATACTTCTCATACTCCTCTGTAATCTGTAATCTCCTCAATATAGTGAAACTGGCTCTCTCTCGCCCGTGGACGTAGCTAACACACATCGTGTTAGTGAACCATGTAAATCGTGTGTCTGTGTTTTTCGATTCTCGCTTTCGTATTCTTGCTTTATCGATTCTGGCGATTTCCCGATCCGTAGCAGCACGTTTATAACAAGTGGTATCAGAGCCGCGGCTGGAAATCAGGCTAGGGTTTTCGATTCAGAAGAATGACGTCGGTGAACATGAAGATCGAAAAGTTCACGAGGAAGAACAGCTTCGCTATATGACAGATCAAGATGCAGGCTTTATTAAAACAGCAAGGGCTGTAGGGGCCGCTGTCTGCGAAACAGAAGAAGGCAGCGGTCGATGACGATGAGTGGAATACCCTGGAGGAGAAGGCCCACTCGACCATCATGCTATCGTTGTCTGATGACGTCATCATTGAAGTCGCTGCTGAGAAGACTGCCGCGGGCTTGTGGTTGAAACTGGAGAGTCTGTATATGACGAAGTCTCTAAACAACAAGCTGCATCTCAAGCAACGGTTGTTCAGCTTGAGGATGCAAGAAGGTATGCCTTTGAGGGAACATCTCGAACAACTTAACTCTATTTTGCTGGATCTGCATAATATAGATGTTCAAGTTGATGACGAGGATGCTGCCCTAATCCTGCTTGTTTCTTTGCCGAGTTCATATGAGAATTTCGTTGATTCTTTTATTGCCGGTAAAGAAAGCGTGTCGTTGGAGGATGTCAGGTCTGCTCTTCATACGAGAGAGATCAGACATAAGGCGTCCGGATCTGGTACAGGTGGCGAGGCATCGGGTTTGGCTGTTACAGGTGGAAAGGGAAAGAAGAAATCTGGTAAAGGGAATTCGAGCAAGAATTCCAAGGGTCCCGGTCCACAGCCAGGTGATGCTTGTCACAACTGTAAGGAAGTGGGGAATTGGAAGTACAACTGTCCCAAGAGAAGAGGGCAATAGAAGAAACAAGGTTCAGTTGCCGTGGCAGAAGTGGACAACAGTTCTGAAGACGATCTCGCCTTGGCTGTAGATGAGAAGGCACATCGTGGTGATGTGTGGTTTCTGGATACTGTAGCCTCATACCATATATCTCCGAACAGGGATTGCTTCACAACCTATGAGCAGATAGATGGTGGCAACGTGGTCATGGCTAATGGAGCTGTCTGCAAGGTTGTTGGAATCGGGTCCATAAAGGTTCGGACACATAATGGTTCGTTCTGTACCGTGAATGATGTCAGGCATTTCCACGAATGACAAAGAACCTGATCTCCTTGAGTCTACTCGACAGCAAGGGCTTCAGCTTCAAAGAAAAAGGTGGAGTTGTGTATGTCTGCAAGGGTTCGAGGAAGGTACTAAAGGGCGTGAAGCGTGGGACCTTGTATGCATTACAAGGGTCTATGTTGTCTGGTTCTGCTGCAGTTGCATCGTCTCAGGTTCATCAGGAAGATATGACCACTCTCTGGCACATGAGATTGGGGCATATGAGTGAACGGGGGATGCAAGTTCTATCGAAGAGGGATCTTCTTTGCGGGCACAAGGTGGAGAATTTGGAATTCTGTGAGCATTGTGTGTTTGGGAAGCTACATCGCAGCAAGTTTCCCAAGAAGGGTATCCATCGGACGAAGGGGATACTGGATTACCTCCACTCCGACTGTTGGGGTCCTTCACGAGTTGAATCCATTGGAGGCAGCAGGTATTTTCTGTCCATTATTGATGATTATTCGAGATTTACTTGGATTTTCATGATGAAGCAGAAAAGTGAGGCTTTCACGAAGTTCAAGCAGTGGAAGAAATTGCTGGAGAATCAGACCGGGAAGAAGATCAAGAAGCTGCGAACGGACAATGGTCTAGAGTTCTGCAGTTCTGATTTCAACGAATTCTGCAAGGATGAAGGGATTGCCCATCATCGCACTGTTAGAGATACACCCCAGCAGAATGGCGTTGCAGAAAGGATGAACCAGACATTGTTGGAGAGAGCACGGTGCATGCTCTCTAATGCTGGATTAGAGAGAAGATTCTGGGCAGAAGCAGTGAACATGGCGTGCTTCCTGATTAACCGTGGACCTCACACAGGTATCGAGTTGAAGACTCCTTATGAGGTGTGGTATGGTAAGCCTGCTGATTACTCTTCACTTAAAGTTTTTGGGTGTCCTGTTTATTATCATGTGGATGAGGGTAAACTGAACCCAAGGGCAAAGGAGGGTGTATTTGTGGGTTACGGAGATGGAGTTAAGGGATTTCGAGTCTGGTCACCTTCTGAGCATCGAGTTATACTTAGTAGAAATGTGATATTTGATGAGAAGTCTATGTTTAACCCCATGTTGAAGGTTACTGTTGTTGAAGGTAGCAGGAATGTTGATAAATAGGTGGAGTTGCAAACTCTCAACGAGAGTGAGTTTGAGCACCAAGGTGGAGAAGATCAACATGATGAGGATGTCTTTGCAGAGCCAGAAAGTTCAGAGTCCAGTGCACGAGCTAAACAGTCTATTGCTTCCGGTAGATCGAAGAGAGCGACTGTAGGAGTACCTCCACAGAGGTATGGCTTCGAGGACATGGTGGCGTATTCATTTTAGGTTGCTGAGGAAGTGGATGCAGGAGAGCCACATTCCTATAGAGAAGCAGTTTCGGGTGGTGAAGCTGATCAGTGGCTTGCCGCAATGGGAGATGAGATGGAATCCCATGACAGGAATTAGACTTGGGAGCTAGTCAAACGACCACAGGGAAGGAAGATTGTTACAAACAAGTGGATCTACAAGAAGAAGGAAGGAATCACTTCTAAAGAGGGCATGAAATTTAAAGCTCGGGTGGTTGCACGAGGCTTCTCGCAGAGGGAAGGAGTTGACTACAATGAGATTTTCTCACCAGTGGTCAGACATACTTCGATCAGAGTGCTACTAGCAAGTGGATCTACAAGAAGAAGGAAGGAATCACTTCTAAAGAGGGCATGAAATTTAAAGCTCTGGTGGTTGCACGAGGCTTCTCGCAGAGGGAAGGAGTTGACTACAATGAGATTTTCTCACCAGTGGTCAGACATACTTCGATCAGAATGCTACTAGCAATAGTGGCACATTATGACTTGGAACTCGAGCAGCTAGACGTGAAGACAGCTTTCCTACATGGAGAGTTGGAGGAAGAAATTTACATGACTCAGCCAGAAGGATTCGAGGTTCCGGGAAAAGAAGACTATGTTTGTAAGCTGAAGAAGTCCTTGTATGGACTTAAGCAGTCTCCGAGGCAGTGGTACAAGAGATTTGACAGTTACATGCTTGAGCTGGGCTACAACAGAAGTCCATATGATTGTTGTGTGTATCACAACAAGGCAGAGGATGGTTCGATGATATATCTAGTTCTGTATGTGGATGATATGCTCATAGCTGCGAGGTCGAAGTCTGATATCCAGAAGTTGAAGGGGCTTCTCAGTGCTGAGTTTGAGATGAAGGATTTGGGAGCTGCTCAAAAGATCTTGGGTATGGAGATTTACAGGGACAAGTCGAAGAAGAAGCTTTTCTTGTCACAGAAGAGCTAAATCCAGAAGATATTGTCGAGGTTTGGCATGTCTTCAGCAAAGCCCTTAAATACTCCTAGTGCTTCAAATGTTCATCTATCCTCAGCTTATGCACCGCAGTCAGAGGCTGAGAAGGAGTACATGTCGAGAGTCCCATATGCTAGTGCAGTAGGTACTAGGTAGCTTGATGTACGCTATGGTATGCACTAGACCTGATCTTGCACATGCTGTTAGTGTTGTTAGCAGGTTCATGATACAACCTGGTAAGGAGCATTGGCAGGCTGTGAAGAGGATCTTCCGGTACCTTAAGGGTACACCTGACGTGGGGATTAGCTTCGGAAGTGATGTAGAGTGCTTGGTGTCTGGGTATTCTGACTCGGACTATGCTGGAGATGTTGACACGAGGAGATCGATGACCGGTTATGTATTCACTCTTGGGAGTTCTGTAGTGAGCTGGAAGGCAACTCTGCAGTCGGCGGTGACATTATCTACTACTGAGGCAGAGTATATTGCGTTGACAGAAGCTGCTAAGGAAGGAATATGGTTGAAGGAACTGGTTGGTGATCTGGGTCTACATCATGATCAGGCAGTGGTGTATTGCGACAGTTTGAGTGCAATATGGTTGGCCAAGGATCAAGTCCACCATGAGAGGACTAAGCACATTGATGTGAGATATCATTTCTTGAGGACAGAGAAGAGGATTAAGGTGAAGAAGGTTGGCACTAATCCTGCTGATATGTTCACGAAGCCGGTTCCACATGGCAAGTTCCAACACTGCTTGGACTTGCTGAATGTCTTGAGTGGGTGACTCCGCCCTGTGGGGCATTGATGGCGGGAGAGAGAGAAGGAGCAGAGTACATCAGGATAATTCTGTTGATGTGACTTGAATCGGACTATCAACCGCTACGACTGGTAATCGGGGGTCTCGCTGTTATTTGGGTTCGGGTTCTGGGCCTTGTCTGTAACCTTTTCCTTTGCCAGATTGGATTAGGTTTAGACCCACATGGAGAAGTACTATAAATACTTCTCATACTCCTCTGTAATCTGTAATCTCCTCAATATAGTGAAACTGGCTCTCTCTCGCTCGTGGACGTAGCTAACACACATCGTGTTAGTGAACCACGTAAATCGTGTGTCTGTGTTTTTCGATTCTCGCTTTCGTATTCTTGCTTTATCGATTCCGGCAATTTCCCGATCCGTAGCAGCCCCTTTATAACACGGGATTATAAGTATTGCTATACGGGTTATTAGCCCTAGAATTTGCCACGAAGTTGACTTGTTCCTCCGGAGTGGTTGCCTCTTTCATTGCTTGGCATTCCGCCGTCTCATGGCTAGTACTCAAACACTAGTCACAAGACATTAGCGGCTTCTTTCCTTGCTTCTTATCTTAAAGAATTACCTTGATCAACTTGTCAAGCTTCCCCTCAAGTGGAGCGCTAGCTACCACATTTCTCACTCATCTATCATTACTTCTTTTTGCGCTCCTCGTCAAACCCCAATCGTACCCCTTGAGGGCCATATCCTCGAGCAATTCGGTTACTTGCGGTGGAGTCATATTCATCAATTTCCCTTGACATAGAGAGTCAATGAGAATTTTGTCTTCTTGGATTAGTTCACCGTAGAAAGTTTCAATCCGAAACTGCTCCTCGAACCCATGTTGAGGGCATTGAAGAAAGTAATTGGAGAATCTCTCCCAAGCATCCCTAAAGGTCTCATCTTCTTCTTGCTCGAAATGGGTGATCTTCTTCCTCCCCTCGGCCGTCTTCGAAGGTGGGGAGTAGCAGGTCATGAATTTGTTGAGAAGATCATCCCATGAGGTGATTGAACGAGGCAGGCGGTTGTTTAGCCACCGGATTGCTTTCCCCACTAGTGAGTATGGGAAAAGCCTCAATTGCAAAGCATCAGCCGGCATGCCATTGATTTTCAAGCTTCCCACGAGCTCCAGGAATCTCTGCATGTGCTCTCTTGGTGACTCGCTCGGAAGACCGTGGAACAAAGCATTGTTTTGTATCATGGTCACTAGAGCCGGCTTGATCTGAAAATTCTTGGCCGCCACGAGAGGGTGCAAGATTGGCGATTGAATGTCTGCCGGCCATGGGGCCATATAATATCCCATTGTCCTCGAGACTTTCTCTTCTGCCGCCGCATCATTTAAGTTACGAGCTTGGGCGGCTCTTGCTTCTCTTTGGTTCCCCGCCATTTCTACTCCATTGTCGGGTTCACCTTCCACTTCTTCACTTATCCTCCTTGCCTCCTCTAGCTCCCTCTCTTGTGCTAGGTGTCAGAGAGTTCGGTTTATGTCCTCGTCACATGGTAGCAAAGTTGTCGGATTGCTTCGGGTCATGCACCTCCCTACACACACTTAGAAAACAATACCAAGTCTAGCACAAGCAAAGCACAAACACTTTCAAAACTTGAAATTAAAAGCTAGATTAACACCAAACAACTTTTTCAAGTTAACGGACCGTTGATCCCCGACAACGGCGCCAAAAACTTGACTTGTCCCGAATATCACATTTAATTCCCGGCTAAGGTCCAAGTATAAACCTTAGTAGGGTGCAATACAGGTCAAGTATGTTTAAATATCGACTCAGGTCGGTCCGTGTACCCCTACTTCAATTGTTTGAAACATTATCTAGCGAATCGGTTTTGGTTGAAAAGAATGCTAATTAAAGTAAAGCAAGGAAAAAGTAAACGGTTTTGAAAGCTCTATATGAGAAGGATTACTTGGGTGTTGCTCCCCCCGAACTACTACCATGGCACGAGGAATTGAACTAATTTTTACGGACAAGGTGACCGCGAACTGCTAGGAAACGAAACTATGGTCGTAGACCACACTCTCGTTAGCCAAACCAAGGGATACATTATAGGCTACTCAAGTAGCCCTCTTGGTTAAAGCAATCGATGGTTGACTTACTCTCTCACTCAACCCAATGGTTAGTCGGCTTACTCGCGCTTAACCAAATTGCTTAATTCAACATAGAGGTTTGCCTTACATTAACCTAGATGGGTGGCTTAAAAAGCCCAAGGAATCCCAACTCAATTGAGCCTCTCTTGAAATGGGGTTTTCCTTCTCATCTAGGTTAGAATGGCCAATTGGATTGCTAAGCACAAACATGCACAATCAATGGAAAATACCTCAATCATTGAATTAAACAACACCCATAAACAATCATTCAATTCACCCAACAACTACATGGCAAATAGTTAGGGTTTCACAATACCCAAGTGAAAAAAGTACAACTGGGATTTTTCCAGAATAGCATTGTTTAAAAAAAATTCCATAAATAGCACCCAGCCCCAAAATTCCAAAAATAACACCCTTTCCCAAAACCGCCACCCAAACCAACGGTTTAGACGAAAACAGCGACCCGGGGCGCGGTTTTCGATGAAAACCGCACGGACAGGGGGCGGTTTTGTTGACCGCATGGGGACAGGGCGGTTTGGTTGCAAATCGCACCGCCACCCAGCAGTTATGATATATATTGTTTTTTTCCCAATAAATTTCATAAGTGGTCTTGGCACAACTGGTTTAGTTGTTTATTATGTGCAAGAAGTCCTGGGTTTGAATCCCCACTATAGGTGTCAATCGGGCGGGTTCGGGCGGGGTTCAATCGGGTTCGGATTCAAATGGGTTGCGGGTTAGTCGGCTTTGGGTTCATCTGGTTCGGGTTCAAACGGGTTGCGGGTTAGTCGGGTTGCGGGTTCTCCGGGTTCGGGTTCAATCGGGTTGCGGGTTCATCGGGTTTTGGGTCGGGCGGGTTGCGGGCGGATCGGGTTTCGGGTTGTTCGGGCCAACACATCAAGTAACTTAACTCATTACTCATTACCAACTTACACATTTTATTACACTAATTTAAAATATTTTCTCAACTTTTAACCATTTTATTTCTACCTCGTATATATATACTTTATTTTTTTGAAAAAAACTAGTCAAAATGTTAAATCAATTTGTATGACTTGCAAACTTGTTATGTAATTAATCATAATTGGTAAAGTATTATAGCTAATAGTAATGGTGATATCAATATTTGCAACCAAAAGACACCATTAATTGTTTATTTGATATTTTAGATTAATTCAGTAGTAATTGGATTAAAGTATCTCGTTTAGTATAACCATGCAAATCTGATATTTGGCGTGTGGTATTTGGCAAAAGCATAGTGATAAAAGGAGTTATTTCGAAATAACTCATTGCCCAAATAACTTCAGTAAACTGTTGCCAAACGAGTTATTTGTAAAATTGTTCGAATTATCCTAAAAATTGAACCATTAAAGATTAGCTATCAAATTTAGTAAAATTATTGTTACTTCAATCATAACTTACTCAATAGCATATATCCTATACAGTTAGCCTTACCCTAAATCAACAATATTAAGTTAGTATATGTTGTTGATTGTATACCCTAAACCATCAATACATTATATACTAACCACATAACCTATACCCTATACCCTAACCATATGTCTTTGAATTGTGATTTTGCTAGTATAGTTAATTTAAAAGTGAAATTCATACTTTGATTTTCAAAACATAGATAAAAAGTGATATTTGCTAATTGTTATACCCTAACCATATATCCTATACTTTACACCACATACATTGTATCCTAACCACGTACCATAAACATAAATTAAAAAGGGATCTCCTAGCGTTAAAGACTTCAAATGACTTCAAGTGAACATATGTAATAAAAAACTTGGAACCGTCAAAACCATCAATATCTTATACCCTAACCATATACACCCTAAACCATATGTACCTTATACCCTAACCATATACTTTATATCCTAAACAACGAACCGTCAAAGATTACTTATCAAGTTTAGTATAAATTGTTGTAACTAATGGTTAATTTCTTTAATAGCCCATAAACAATTACATACATATATATATTAGCCTTCAAAGCATATAAGAATAATTTTAACTAGTCATGCCCTCCATATAAAAGTTAAAGATTCATATTTCAAAAGCTAAAATTATGAAAAACCAAAAAATTGAAAACACCAAATTTGTTTCCTTCTTTCTTTTCACAAAAATACTAATTTGTTGTTCGATCCGTTGGTCAGAATGTCATTTGAATATGATATATTTAAGATGTACAATCACATGTTAAACTAATTGTTAAAATCAAATTAATTAATAAACTATAAAAACCAAAATATCTATCATAAAGCATAACCAGATATAAACCCTAAACCCTAACCCTATAACACCATTTTAAATCTGAAACCTATAACTAACCTTAACCATCAACCATACACTATCCTAAATCACAACCATAAGTCCATAACCCAAACATGCAAACACTGAACTCTAAACCGTGACCCTATACCCTATACTATAGTTATATGTTATGAAATTGTTAGTATAAGCTATAACGTATGTTATGTGAAGAATGTTAGTTAAGTCAATTTTGTATTCAGTCATTGAGAAGAACATACCACTACAGGAAAACAGTTTTCTAGTCACGGGATGCTATTCACGAGATTTTTTGCCGTACTAAGAAGTATACTAGTAATCACGCGAAAAATTACCGTATTCGATTGTATAGTTCTTATCACAGGAATTGGTTTACGTGTTTTTTAGTCTTAATTTCCCGTGATTAAATACTAGTCATGGTTAGTTATCGTCAACAATTTTACAATTCACTTCTGCAAATTTTAGTTGAAAATAAGAAATATTTTCAAAAAAATTGTTTTTGGATCACAAAACGATAAATTTTGACTCTTTCAAATTCCAATATTAGAAATTTAAAATCAGTCCAACTTTTACTACTCTAATATTAAACAAATATAGATTTGAGACTTTTTCGAAAAAACAAATAGAATCGAGACTCCAAAAATTTTCCACAACTAAGCTAAATAATTACAAATCTCGTTAAATTACAACTCCTTTTACAAACCACGAGAATTTGGCTCTCCCGCAATATTTACCCGCTTCCCAATTCTAAATTTTGGCTCTTCAAAAAATTGGCTCCAAAATTCCAAAAATTTTGGCCCTCCATAAAGGATTACCGCGCTAGCCAAAGTCTCCCTCTTCGTTCCAAATAAAACAAAATCTCAAAAGGCACCTGTTTCCTCGGAAAAACCAAATGCCACCGCCGGTGCCGAATTCGTTCCCGGCGATGTTGATTTGATGTTTCGCGGTGGAAACCCTTGCAGTGCCGTTTGATCAAACGCACCGCTGATTGCTGAAATCGAGACGACCGTCAAATATCCGCCACCGAATGTCGGCGCCGTTGATTTGATCGATGCACCTCTGACTTCTAACCAAGAACGACCGTTACTACGGTTCACACCTCTCCAAACTACGTTCGAACGAGGGTGTTTGAGTTTTTGAGGAAATCTACGCTACCGCTACTCCTATGGAGATTCCTGTGGAGAGCTCCGCGACTACGACTACTTCTACCAACTATGGAGATCCTTCCTGGAAGGAGAGCTCCGCGAAGGAGTTACAGAGAAAAAAGGTAAAGTTTGAACAGAGTTGATCTGTGTTGATTTGGTTGTCCCTCTCTCTCATTGCAGGATTGATTTTATCTAAAACCAACTTCGTAGTCTTCACGCTCTGTGGAACTGCTTCCTCAACTGCTCCATCCTGAAATCCCACGTGTCTCAACTGCCTTGATCTCCTCTTTCTGCTTTGCGTAAAAGTCACGTGCACACACATCAACTTTGTACCATGGTTCGAATCACGATACCGCCATCGATTAAAACAACATTGTTATTTCACCCTCGTCACCGCGTACTCGCCGCTAGATTGTTGATCTCTCGGCGTCGTTGACCACACAAAGTCGATGGCCTTCGTTGAACTCCACGATGTTGCTTTGGCCTTGCGGCATCATTGAACTTCGTGGCATTGTCGCACTAGCAGTAGATTCGCGACCGCGACATCTCTCTCCACCGGAATGTTGTTTAGCTCGCGACTTTATCCACCACCGCGGTATCGCTGATTCCTCACGCGATATCGTTTTCAAGCTCCGCGGTGTCGTTTTCTTCTACAAACAGCTCTGTTTGCTTTTTTTCTGTGACATTGTTTAAATATTTAAACATTGTCGTTTTTTAATCCGCGGTACCGTTGGGCTTACTCGCGGTACCGTTTTGAATTAAATGACACCGCTGATATAGCCAAAAAATATTAATCCATGGAGCCGCCGCCAGTCGGCGCTCGCATTGGGCTGGGTGAATTTTGGTCACTTACCCGATATGATTTTTAATTAATCGGTACCGCTTACCAGGCTCTCACGGCATCGTTTTTAAATTCGCGGTACCGTTTTAACTCTCCGCGATACCGCTTGTCTCCACGCGGTACCGATTTTCCCCTTCCGACAAGGAATAAAGATAATAATTAATTAGAGAAAAAAAACTCATTCTCCAACCCCAACTAAACGCGCGACGCCCCTTTTATTTTCCGGTGAGCGGTGTCGTCTTCAGTGCCGCGGTACCGCTGAGCTTCCTTGCGGTACCGTTTTAACTCATTCGCGATGCCGCTTGTCGCGGTGTCGGTTTTTAGCCAAACGACACCGTTTCCCAGTCTCGCGATGCCGTTGAGCTGTGAGGTTTGCGGCACCGTTTTATCTCTTCGCAGTATTGCTTGACTCCAAACGGTGCTGTTACTCTCCTCCTCCGACAAGGAAAAAATAAAATAAAACATTCCTTGTCCAACAGCAACACATGTCCTGCGCATGACTCACACATGATCCGCACCCAATGTCGTTTCAAGTACCGCGGTACCGCCGAGCCTCTTCGCGGTCTCGCTTAAATTCTCCACGGTATTGCTCAACTCCAAACGACATCGTTTTGACCATGCGATATCGAATTAAATGCCGAGACTAATTAATGCGGCATTTAATTCCGGCCAAAAATATTTTAGTTGTAAACAATGCCCCCACAACTTAGTTTATAAGAAGTAGTTCTTATGAACTAAGTTGTTGACATAATCTAAAACACCTAAAATAATTTCCAAACCATACGGCAGAGAACCATGCCACGTCTTTGTTAGTTTTTATTTTTAGCCATACAGATTGGCTCGTAGGTTGCCTTGCTAGGCAAAAGCACAGCTGCTTTAACTTCCTTTGTTTGGGCCCTTTGTTCCTTTCAAAGGAAAAATCCATCTGGCCACACTTGAGAGCAACGAGGTTTCTCTTTTTGAGAAAGTAAACCAAGACAACTAAATGTCTTCGCAGCGTTGCTGCTCTTCCAAAACACACGCTCCAAAAAAAAAAAAAACACATGCGCCAAACGACAGTGCTTGGCCAATTTCCTACGCAACATTGTTGTACCAGCCCGCAATACTGTTTGTTCATACGTAAAACGGCAGCGGGCCATTATTATTACGTACGTAAAATACAAAACAGCGAGTGGCAGCATTGTTAAGCCATTTTTGTTTCATTATTATTGCAGCAGGTCTGCAGGTGGCCAAACGACGATGTTTTAGCCATACTCTTATGCGACGCTGTTGTGCAGCTATGTTACCTCCACAATCAACGCTGCATTGCTCAAAGCAACATTGTAATCTTGCTCAGACAGAGAAACATAATAGTTTTTATTTATTTATTTATCATGCGGCCATAAAAAAAAATATATATATATATATATATATATATAAGTTTTTTTTTTTAGCTAATCTTTGGCCACAATGTATGTCACCAACACTGCTTTTAGCTCTCACACCGCTATTCGTCCCAAAACAGGTCAGTTTCTTCTTTCTCTTCACTCCTCTCAAAATCAGTGTTGTTGCATGCAACTTTGTTCTTTTTATCCAGCAATATAGCTTTGGCCAATTTTTTTTTTTTTTTTTGCCAACATTCCCACATTCTCGTGGACCCTACGGTGTTTTGTATCCCTCCAACACTGTTGAGAAAAGAGAAAACAACACCACTTGTCATCTTGAACCATTGACAACAGCGTTGTGGCTTCTTCTCAACAATGCCGATTGATTCTATTTTTGTAATATTTTTTTTTATAATACGTGGCCTAAATTAGTCATATTTTATTTATTTTATTAATAACTAAACAAAAGCAAGGTCTACTTGGGCATAAACCATCCTGCCAAAAGTCCAAACCCACTGCCAACTCTACGCATCAAACCAAACGAGCCATCCATAAATTCCCTGACTCGTTGGTTTCAGACATGTTGGTTTTGATATTTTGGAATCAATGTTGGCTTGCAAATCCCCAGTTCGTCTAGCTCGAACATCTTTGTTCGAAACTCCACGATCCTGATTTGGCTTAATCTTAGCTTCACGGAATGGAAAACCATAAGCATTCTTGGCTCTAGACAGGACATTCTCGTTTTTTGGCACCTTTGTCTTGCCAATTCGACCATGCGACATCGCTTGCCTAGACTGGTCTAGTTTTGTCAGCTTCGCACTCTCACCATGTTGTTGGTAGTATGAGCGCCGAGACTTTTCATCAACAGGTACGTTGGTATTTTGCTTATCACGAACATGACTTTCGCACCTATCACACAACAACGTTGCCCCTTTTAAAATTCCACGTGAGTTTGGAGTTTGTTTGGCATTGGCCTTGCCCCCCAGACCACCACTCATGGATTTGTTCCCAGCCAGCACTGGTGTGGCAACCCCATGTCGGGTTTGATCAAACTTGTTCCCCTCTCTACTCAGTGGAGGTTTTGGGGACAATTTACATAGAGGATTCTGTTGATTCATGCCAACTTTGGTGGCATTGGATTTTTTCACGTGGCTACCACCCCCACACTGCAAAGTTTTTGCTGCTATCCTTGTTTGAATTTTCCTAGAACAGGACAGATTTGGCAAACTTATTTGCCACTTGCAATGTTGTTTTTCCATCAACCGACCATGCGGTGGAATCTCATGCCCCCCTAGCGGCTTAGATTGAACACCATTGCGATGTTGCTTAGACAACCCATCATACGTGAGCTTGCTATGCTCGACGCGATTGTAACCAGGTTCTCGACCCTGGTTCTTGTTTTCAATCTTAATAGAAGTAAGTCGATACTGACTTCTTTGTAGTGGCTTTTGCAAGCCACTTCCAATTGGTGTGTCCTTTAAAACAACGTTGTTCACAGGAAAGAACACATTGGATTCACTCACTTCTGGCAACAATGTTGTAGCCATCGATGATGGAGTTTGGTTGACATTAGCTATTCGACCAACCCTCGCATCCTCACACACACAGACATGGTTCGAGATTTAAACACATCAAAATCATACGTGGCTCCACGTATTGACATATTAAAATCAGAAACAGAGTCGTCCAACTTATCAAACCATTGAACTATGTTTTTTTCAAGATTATCCATTTTTTTATCAAGAGAAGTTAAAATTAGATTTACCTGTTGTCTATCTCTGCTGAGTTCAGCCACTACTTGGCGGAGTATGCGCAGCATCTCACCCTGATCGGAGACTCGTGCCACTGATTGCACCTCCGCTCCAGCGTTGTTGCTTGAGCCGCCAACAACATCGTCAATCTCGATGTTGATGATTTGAGCCTCCGCCATGGATCCTTGTCGAAGACCACAATCTTCTTTTCCTCGTAGCAGAGCCATGTCAAACACACGTGTCCCACCAGGTGTGCCAAACTATTTCCTCGGAAAAACCAAATGCCACCGCCGGTGCCGAATTCGTTCCCGGCGATGTTGATTTGATGTTTCGCGGTGGAAACCCTTGCAGTGCCGTTTGATCAAACGCACCGCTGATTGCTGAAATCGAGACGACCGTCAAATATCCGCCACCGAATGTCGGCGCCGTTGATTTGATCGATGCACCTCTGACTTCTAACCAAGAACGACCGTTACTACGGTTCACACCTCTCCAAACTACGTTCGAACGAGGGTGTTTGAGTTTTTGAGGAAATCTACGCTACCGCTACTCCTATGGAGATTCCTGTGGAGAGCTCCGCGACTACGACTACTTCTACCAACTATGGAGATCCTTCCTGGAAGGAGAGCTCCGCGAAGGAGTTACAGAGAAAAAAGGTAAAGTTTGAACAGAGTTGATCTGTGTTGATTTGGTTGTCCCTCTCTCTCATTGCAGGATTGATTTTATCTAAAACCAACTTCGTAGTCTTCACGCTCTGTGGAACTGCTTCCTCAACTGCTCCATCCTGAAATCCCACGTGTCTCAACTGCCTTGATCTCCTCTTTCTGCTTTGCGTAAAAGTCACGTGCACACACATCAACTTTGTACCATGGTTCGAATCACGATACCGCCATCGATTAAAACAACATTGTTGTTTCGCCCTCGTCACCGCGTACTCGCCGCTAGATTGTTGATCTCTCGGCGTCGTTGACCACACAAAGTCGATGGCCTTCGTTGAACTCCACGATGTTGCTTTGGCCTTGCGGCATCATTGAACTTCGTGGCATTGTCGCACTAGCAATAGATTCGCGACCGCGACATCTCTCTCCACCGGAATGTTGTTTAGCTCGCGACTTTATCCACCACCGCGGTATCGCTGATTCCTCACGCGATATCGTTTTCAAGCTCCGCGGTGTCGTTTTCTTCTACAAACAGCTCTGTTTGCTTTTTTTTTCTGCGACATTGTTTAAATATTTAAACACTGTCGTTTTTTAATTCGCGGTACCGTTGGGCTTACTCGCGGTACCGTTTTGAATTAAATGACACCGCTGATATAGCCAAAAAATATTAATCCATGGAGCCGCCGCCAGTCGGCGCTCGCATTGGGCTGGGTGAATTTTGGTCACTTACCCGATATGATTTTTAATTAATCGGTACCGCTTACCAGGCTCTCACGGCATCGTTTTTAAATTCGCGGTACCGTTTTAACTCTCCGCGATACCGCTTGTCTCCACGCGGTACCGATTTTCCCCTTCCGACAAGGAATAAAGATAATAATTAATTAGAGAAAAAAAACTCATTCTCCAACCCCAACTAAACGCGCGGCACCCCTTTTATTTTCCGGTGAGCGGTGTCGTCTTCAGTGCCGCGGTACCGCTGAGCTTCCTTGCGGTACCGTTTTAACTCATTCGCGATGCCGCTTGTCGCGGTGTCAGTTTTTAGCCAAACGACACTGTTTCCCAGTCTCGCGATGCCGTTGAGCTGTGAGGTTTGCGGCACCGTTTTATCTCTTCGCAGTATTGCTTGACTCCAAACGGTGTTGTTACTCTCCTCCTCCGACAAGGAAAAAATAAAATAAAACATTCCTTGTCCAACAGCAACACATGTCCTGCGCATGACTCACACATGATCCGCACCCAATGTCGTTTCAAGTACCGCGGTACCGCCGAGCCTCTTCGCGGTCTCGCTTAAATTCTCCACGGTATTGCTCGACTCCAAACGACATCGTTTTGGCCATGCGATATCGAATTAAATGCCGAGACTAATTAATGGGCATTTAATTCCGGCCAAAAATATTTTAGTTGTAAACAGCACCCGATTATGTTGAGAAGCTTAGCTTCTTTCTTTCCTGGCAAGTGGCAGGCAGCCTCTCCTTCCGATGGCTGATACGCCTTCCTCACCAGACACCCTGCCTTTGCCTGCATCAATTGTACTTTTGCTCCAAGAGTTTGTCTTGATATTAGTGTTAGTGATTAGTATTTAATCACAGGAGTAACAGTGAATAATAGGACAAGTCACATAAATTATATATATAAGGTGGCGTCTTCGGTGCACTCACTTTTTTGGGTGCGTTCAGTGCACTCACTTCATAACCATCATTTTAAACATGTGATTTATGTAAAAATGATGTCAATCATCACTTATGATGTGATGAACAATAACGCATATGAATTTGCACAAAAACCATTGAAGATTTACTTTAATTTGAAGGATTTAGAGTTTAGAGATTTAGGATTACGGTTAGGGTTTACAATTTGGGGTTTAGGGATAGAACTCAAAATTGGAGGTCTAAGGCTTAGGGTAATCGGCTAATTAGTTGTTATCATACGTTATATGATCATATTACACTGATTCTATAAATTAAAATTCAACATCTGACACCTTAAGACTAGTTTTTGAGTTGAGTGCATTGAACGCACCCATTTTTGTGAGTGCACCGAAGTAGGCACATATATATATATATATTATCTACATATAATATTTATGCACAAAATATACTATGTAGTATTATTCGTGCCAATCGGGTATGTTCGGGTTGGGTTAATCGGGTTCGGGTTAGTCGGGTTACGGGTCAAGCGGGTTGCGGGTCAGGCGGGTTGCGGGTCAGGCGGGTTGCGGGTCAAGCGGGTTGCGGTTCAATCGGGTTCGGGTCAAGCGGGTTGCGGGTCAAGCGGGTTGCGGGTTATACGGGTTGTGGGTCCAGCGGGTTGCGGGTCGGGCGGGTTACGGGTCTTTGAATTTTAGTCCAATCGGGTTGCGGGCGGGTCGCGGATCGGGTTACTCGGGTCGGGTCATGTTTTGACACCTATAATCCCCACCATCCCATTTGTTTTTTTTTATTTAGTAGAGATTAAAAAAAGTAGCAAGTTGTGGGAGTGGTGGTTCGAACTTAGATAATAAATAGTTTAATAAATTTGGCACAACATCTAAACCACTCAACTACAACTCTTCTCTTAAAACAATAATATATTGACAAAGTTTTACTCCTTAAATGCTAAAAATCCTCAATAACTTTAAAAACCATAACTTTGTGCTCCAAATTCCGAACATTATGAATTTTTTTTCCCATTTTGCATAACTTTTTAAGGACTACAATTTTTACAAGCAATGAATTTTCCAAACAGGAATTATTTTTAGATATACAGGGTTTTGAGAATAGCTTACCTTCCCTTTTGACAAATCCATGTACATTTCGAAATTATGTCTATGATAAAAGTTGTAGTCCTTAAAAAGTTATGCGAAATGGAAAAAAATTCATGACGTTCGGATTTTGGAGCACAAAGTTATTACCGTCCAATTTTGAAGAAATAAAAAAAAGCCTCGTTCGGGGTAGCAAACGACGTTTTTTCGGGACGAAGGCGGGAATAAAAAAAACGCGACGATCGGATACTCGAACACAAAGATACGTTCGTTTGAAGTTTCCACCTAGGTTAGAATTTTTTCAAAAATAAAAATAAAAAGGGGACCAAAACCGCCGGGTGGGGCGCAGTTTTGGACCAAACCGGTCCGACCCTAGGCGGTCATGAAAACAGCCCCCTAACCCAGCGGTTTTCATTGAAAACCGTGCCCCACCCTGCGGTTTTCGTCGAAACCGCTGGTTCGAGTGGCTGATTTTGGGAAAGGGTGGTATTTTTGGAATTTTTCGGGGTTGGGTGCTATTTTTAGAAAAAAATAAACAGTGCTATTTTTGGAAAAATCCAGTATAACTCCATGCTAGGAAGGCGAAGAACACAAGAGGAAGAGGTAAAAACCATCATGGTGATGCCTCCAATCTCCTTTGAGATTGTGTTGATCTTCTCTTGGGGAGAATCTTCTCAATCCACCAGTTAGAGCAAACCCTAGCCTTCTTTCTTCCTTGGCTCGTCCTTTCTCTCTCTAAAATATGAAGAAGAAGACACTTTCTCACACTTGGGCTCCCCCTTATGTTCCTTTGAACTCACATTATATACCAGGATCGGGCTCAGTTCACAACCTTAGTTCACGGCCGTGAACTCTTCAGCGCGTCCGTGATCACAGAGCGCGATGCCGAAACGCACCGCTTCGCCATCAGGAGTTCACGGTTTGGCCAAAATCGAGACATTACATTTCCCCCTCCTTAAGAAAAATTTCGACCCGAAATTTGTTTGTTGTGACGACTCCAAGTTTCACTTGTGATAATCTCTTTACAAGGAACTGTACCTCCTCCCAGCCTTGGTGTATTGATCCCATGACATCTTGTCAGGCTCCCTGTGACATACTTAGTTCTTCCTTAGCTTGCTTACGTGGCCCAAGTATTTCTCAAAATCTAACTTTCAGCTGCTCCTTGGGGTTGTAGCCCTATGTTCAATTCTCGTGAACTCCACGACCCTTCGTTGCACCCTTTCCTCTCGACTATGGCGACATTTGCCATAACTCCTTGGCTCTGCCAGTCGATGTACTAAATGTTTGGCTCCTTCCAGAACCTTATTCTGATCAGCTCGCATTCCCATAGGATCTGAGCTACCTTGACCCTCCTCTTCTCACTCATGAAGGGGTTTAACTAAACGATCCCTCTAGGAACCTGCTCCTTCTCCTTCCCAAGACGTATCATAACCCCATGGGCATCCTAAAGTTATTTCCTTATCATTATTAGAGTATTCTGGAGATTCTAAAAATTCCCGAAAGACTCTGACTCGTCTGATACCAAAATGTAACGACCCGCACTTTTTCGAAAACCAAACCATAACTCAAACCGAAAACCGGTTACTCCGGAGCAACCAAACCACTTTTTAAAATAAACAAACTGACATTATTTAAGAATTTTAAACAAAAAGCCCCAACACTTGGTCAAAATCTCAATCTCAAACACTTAAAATGACTCACACAGAATCTTGAACCTTGAATCTCCAGTAATAAACTCATAATCATTAACAAAGTAATTAAACTAACTCTAGCTCTAACTCCTTGCAGATTCCTTGAGGTCTCGTTCATGCTGGTGTGACAGCTTGCCTTGTCTGTCTTCTTCTCGGAATCCACCTCTGCTAACCCTTCCTCAACCTGGTGAGTGAGAATGGGTCAGTCTCGTCGTTACTTCCTAAGGTGTTTGCCCTAGGCAAACTCACTACTAACACGTTATTATAGTTTCCTTCCTAGCATGAAAGTCGTTCTCGCTTTCTTCTCTTAAACAATCATTCTCTCTACTAGCTTATAGAAGTTCTCTACTTCTATCCTTAACTCGAACACAAAACACTAGGACCACCGCGTTACGTCTCGCCGTCCTGTGTCCTACCCTTGTATGCCAACCGCATTATGTCTCGCCGTCCGGTTACATACCCAAACTCGGCAATGGCACTGCGTTACGTCTCGCCATCCAGTCCATGCCCGGTCAACTACTGCATTACGTCTCGCCGTTCAATAGTGACCCCAACATACACTATCAATTGTTGCGTTACGTCTCGTCGTCCAGCAGTGACCCGACCATCTACCGAGTCCAGTAGTGGCCCAACCGCCCGGGGGTTCATCTTACCATTAACCAAATATTACAACCACCCATCCATACGTTCATACATAGCACAACGTGTGCCTCCACCTTAAGTAGGCGGTGGGATGCCTCACACATATCACGCATACTAGAAAATTAACTAAATAATAACTTGCAATGAAAAGCATAAACGAAAAGACATCGATGGAGATTTTACCCCCTTTACACTCACCTCTTTAGTCGCGTCAACGTCTGCATTCTCACGCTCAAGCCCCGGGTGTTTTTCCTCCTTTGGCTCCTCCTCTATTGGTTCATCGTCTTCCTCTTCGATGACCCTCACCATTGGAGCTCCGCCGCCATTCTCTTCGAGGTCCCTCCTCGGGCCACAATTCAGCCGCCAACTTCGAACTCCCGACACCCCGGGTCGTCTAGGAGGATAGGGTCGGGGCCTCCCCATCGCTCTACCCCCGCCAGTCGCGATCGTCATTGACGAGTTCTCGGCCTTCCTCCCGACTCCGCTAGACACGACTCTTCCTCTCCTACTAACCGGCGTGAACCTCTTCATCACGAGAGACTACAACGTTTGATCGGCGGCTAACTTTCTCACCTTCTTTCCCTCCTTAGCCGGATTATCCCAGGAAACCTATTAACAAGAAATTCATATTTTAAGACGACTTTTCTCGATTTAAAACCCCTTTCTATCTACCCAGACACCTCTCCTCAAAGTCCCATCCTCAAACCTCACTCAAAAGGTCCCCCTACCCCCTTTAAAAATTTTCTAGAAATAATCCCTTCAAAATCGACCATTTTTCCTAACTATTTTTGTCTTAGAATTTTTTTTTGTCTAACTTGAACATTCTTAAAAATTCGGATAATAATTTTCCTATGTCAACCATGAGCACCTATACCCTATAAAATTATCAAACACTTAAAAACCCTCCGGCAAGATTTTTATTTAATTAAAACGAACGTTCGACCAATTTTTAAAATTAGTAATGCATATTCAAAAACCCCCCAAATTAAATTAAAATCATCTCCTAGACGTTCCTCAATTTATAACATTGTTAAATCCAGAAAAAAACCTCCATAGTGGCTCGAAACAATTTAAATCATCTAAAATTACGTTTCTGGAAATTCTCAGCAACTTTAGTGACCAACCAAAATATGTCACTAAAAGCCTGTAAAGCTTGTTGCTAAAACCCCAGAATTCTACCCTCACGAAAAATCAACAAATCAATCGACCTAACTCAAAGGAATCGAGTTCTCTTACCTCTAGAACGTGCCTAGGACTAGATTGGATGACCCGGGATGTTGATATCCTCTTTGATCGATGTTCGAACCCTCAAACGTCTCCGTAAAAACTATAGTGCAAGGATACAAGTATCGAGTTAGGCTATCGATGAAACAAGATCTTAATCGCGAGGGTTATCGCCATCCTTACCACCAAACTCTCGGACGTATGCGAGGAAAGGCAGTGAGCGGCTGTCTTCTTTCTTTTTCTCCTCTCCGCTGCCATTGTGCCTTTTGCGCTCGAGACACGAGTTGAGCGAGAAAGAGCAAGAGGGGCGGGGAAATTGTACTGGGTGGTGGGGGTTTCAGGGTTAATATGGGTGCTGGCCCTTTTGGTCAGCCTCCCCCTTTTATTTTTTTTTAATATAATAAAGTAATAATAATAGTTATTATAATATTATTTCAAATCTGCGGTAGTAACTCTTTGTACGTAATCGCCAATCCAATCAACCATTTAATATGGTCGAACTCAAATCTAAAATACCGGGGTGTTACAAGTGCAGCATAGGGCAAGTAAGTTTTAATTATCAACCCGGGCCGATCCATATACCCCTACTTCAATCGCTTAGGTTGTTATCTAGCAAGCAACTTTTGGGTTTAGAACTAATGGAACTACAAAGAAAACAAGCAAAGAAAAGTAAATACAGGAAAATTCTAACTAAGGGAGCTTCACCCAGGAGTTGCTTTCCCCTAACTAGCTACCCTGACTCGTTGGATTGAATGGAGTCGTGTGGTGTAGGTGGTTGTGAACCGTGAGGGCGAGCAACTAGTGATTGATTTGTCACGGAATCAATTCACTAGTGATCGATCTGTCACGGGATCGATCCACTCACGACGTATAGGGGAACCGCTAGGAGGAGCAACTAGTGATCCATTTGTCACGGGATGAATTCACTAGAGATCGATTTGTCACGGAATCGATCCTCTCACTCAGTCTCTAGGGGTTCCCTAGGTCTCTACCTCAAACAGGAGTTTGAGCGACTTAATCACGACCAACCTAGATGCAAACTTGAGTCAAGGGAGATGCTCATCTCTAATCTAGATAGTAGGCACAAAGGGCCTAGGAAAACCAAGCTTGTAAAGCCTACCTAAAAATGTGTGGTTTTCCTGAAATCTAGGTTAGGCAAACACACAAGATTTGGAAAGCACAACTAAGCACTATCACCATGAAAACACCTCTAATACTCAAATTAATGCAAACCCATACAAAATCATTCAATCTAAACAAGTAATTACAAAGTATTAGTTAGGGATCTACAACACCCAAGAGAAAAGAATGAGTTTATAGAGAGAGAAGAGAGGGATTACAAATTTGAGCTCAAGATCTTCTTCTTCTTCTTCTAGGCTTGAATCCTTGTCTTCAAGATCCCCCCAAACCTCCAATGATGCTCCAATATCACTCTAGCACTCTCTCTCTCACTAGAACTCCCCTTTGGTGTTTTTGGGCAAACCCTAGAGAGGGAATTTAATTTCTCTCCAAAAACCAGCTCTCCTTTCTCTCTCCCCGCTATTGTCTTCATATTTGCCGAAAGTGAACAGTTCACGACCGCGTTGGCCAGTTCATGGCCGTTAACACCTGAACGCGCCCGTGAACTCAGTCGTCTCCAAAACGCACCGCTTCACTCTCCTAGGTTCACGGTTAATGGCCCCAGTTCACGGTCTTAGAGACCGTGAACTCTCTTGGCGTCAGTAATCTCTGAAACCTCGCTGGACTTCTCGATGTTCACGGTCTTAGGAGACCATGAACTCCCTTGTTTTACCGTGAACTGCGGCTGCTTCCTGGACGCCTGCACTTCGGACTTTTCTTTGGTTTTTTTGCTTTTTAACCTCCAATTATCCCAAAATTCGACCTCGACTCTTCCACACGTGCTAGGACCTAAAATGTATCAAAACAAGCACAACCTAGCGTGAAATATGTCAAGGGACAATGAAGTACTAAGCTAAATGAATAAGAAATGAGGGGTAAATGTGTACATTTGGGCCTGAATCACTCCCCCACACTTAGACGTTTGCTTGTCCTCAAGCAAACCAAGTACAAAACAAGGTAAGCTTGCAACTTTTTTTTCAACAAAACTTTTGAGGCATGTCATAGAGCACAAAACGAATGAATCACAATGGTTATTTGACACCAACCCAAGGGCAAAAAAAAAGTAATCTTGGCAGCCATCATAAACGACATTCAACTGTATTAAGATTGTGCAAAAGAAGAGTTCTCACATTATTCATCCACCAATACACAACATGCCTCGACGACTCACCAATCACAGTTACTCATGCATGAAGATCACATCATAGGAACGAACGATCGAGCAACCTAGGTCCTCACCGGGGTAAAAAAAATGAACAAAACATGATGAAGAATCGCTCACTCTCGACCAGTGGGGTCAGGACCATTTGATGCAAAAGATGTGCATATTCACGCTCAATACTAACGTCCCTTTACCATGATGGTAACCTCTAAATGTTAGAGTTCACAAGATGAGTGTCACTGCTAGCTTCTTCGGAGGTCTTAGACACAGGTTCAAATGACTGGCTAGGGTCTAGGACGTGGGGGAAAGGCTTTTTGGGTGGTGGCAAACAAAACATGAGGTTTCACATCTTCAACCTAAGACACAAGGTTCTATGGTTTCGATGAAATACTAAGCTAAACGAATAAGAAATGAGGGGTAAAATGTGTACATTTGGGCTCGAATCATCAAGCTAGTGACGTTAAATTAGCGCTTGTTGGGAGGCAACCCAACGGAGGATAGCAAATCTCTCTTGTTCTACTATCATATTGTAATGTGTAATAACCTCGCCTCCAGCGAGTCGTATTGTGTTTGTGTATTTTTGTTTTTTGTCTTCTCCTTGAAGTTTCAATCTCCTACCCCGAAAACAATTACAACTTTCACTCACTAGACAAAGCGGTAACATCGTTCTACCCCTACCTTACGGCATTGAGGGCAATATCAAACTTAAGTGTAGGGGGTAGTTTATTCTTATGCTTGTGTGAGTGTGATTGATGCTTGGAGCTTTGATGAGTTGATGTATGCTCAAATTTGAAAATTTTGAGGGCTCCAAGCTATGTTTGCATGATCAAAGTGACCGGTTTGTAGGAGAATCTCCTATTTATTGGCATTGACCTTGAATTGTTGCATGTGATCGAGTGTGTCCTATGATGGTGACTAAGAGGTACATTAGGATAGTGCAAAGGTTTAGTTCTCATGTGTGCAAAAACGAATGGATGTCTTGACTCTATTACTTGTTGATTGCAAATGCCATGCATTGTGTTTTGTGAAAGTGGAATGAATGATTGGGTGACTAGGTAGCCATGTGAGTTTTGAGCCGATCGTTTTCTTCTTGTGTGCTTAGATCCCTCTTACCATGGCGAGTAACATCATAGTTGTCACTAGTGAGTATGATGGAGGCATATGATTAGTCCACGCCCAAATGTTGATTGTCCCGATATATTTTATCCCCTAGTCAACGCCTTTGAGCCTTGTGACTATGGGGGTCGTTCTCGTGATTAGGAGCTTTGTGCTTGTGAGCTTAATGGTGTTTGATAGAAAACCCCCCATCCTTTCTTCATGTCTATACGTGTGTCGTCCTTGTGTCCCTGAGCTCACGCTTTTGAGTTCCATTGAGGTTCTACATAGGAGGATTGTGCGCGGTTCTTGCTAGGAATGAAAGGGAAAAGAGTAGTGTTGGAGTGAGTTCTTAAAGGAGAGAATTGGTTGTTAAAAGTAGTGTGGCAAGTGTTTAACTCTCTAGTACCCCCCTCAAAAAGAAAAGAAAAAGAAAGAAAGGAAAACAGAAAGAAAGAAAAAGAAAGAAAGAGAAACAAAAAAGAGGTAATAAAACGAGGTCAATAAAGTAGAGAGTGCCACAAAAGATTCGAAGAGTATGCTCTAAGTGGGGTTTCTTGGCATGCAAGCCATTGAAGCCCCTAGATTGTCTTAGAACTCCTTCACTACCAAGTCTAAATGTGATAGCAAGAAAGAATGAGGAAGAGCGCTTGAAGGTAGTTCATGATGGGTGATAGTTGGAAGGGAGAAGCAAGATTTTTGGCCGATGCTAGTGGCTATTAGGGCTGCCAAACGGGTTTGTGGTTATCGGCTTAACCGGTTAACGTACCGGTAGCTGCTGTTACCGGTAACCGAAAAAAACGGTAAACGGATGTGAATTCTTGGATGGCGGTATGCCGGGACCGGACTTGCAATTTACCATCGGCTGATCGGTATTCCGACAGCGAATGGGAAAGTGATTTTCAAGCGCGGATTGTCAGCCACTCAGCCGCCAACGCCAAGCAAACAAATAACAATGATTAGGATTTCAGAATAACGAAACGTCGGCCACCCTAAAAAAGCCCTAACGATCTAAGCCAGCCTATTTGCATCCCCTGACCTTGACGCCCTGACTGCTGCACGACCACGAGTCCACGACTGCCGATCCCTCCTCCTCTGTTCATCGTCGTTGGCTCTTGGCTCGTTGCTCTGTTTCCGTCGAAGCCAGTCGTCGAACCCCGTCGTCTCCGTTGCTAGAGACGGGGAACAGGACTCAGCAGACAGCAACCCAAATCCAGAGCAAGCATCGTCTCCGGTCCGCCAGGCTCTGTTTCCGGCAAGTTCCTCCCATCGCCGCTCCGTTGTCCGTCGAACTCCGTGAGACCGTCGCCGTCCCTTCTCCGGCTCTCCGTCCATTTTAGAGGTAATCTTCTCCGGCTCACCATCCCTTCTTCGTTATCATAGACATGTGGGCGTGGCTGTACTTCACTCTGTAATTGTTTTTCTTAAAATAAAAAACCATACGACTACTCTGTAATTGTTTGTGCTGAAGAAGAAGAGAGTTGGTCACCTTTGATCTCTAGATTCAACCTTGTTGATGCGAGGTTGACACTTCCTCAATGTTGATCCCTTACTTTCGTGAAAGTTGATTCTCAAAATAAAACAATGGAATTCTGTTGCATACTTTCATTTGTGTTAGAGTGGTGAAGGAAACAGGGGATATATGAAAGTAGGTAGGATGATCAGATTAGAGCAATTTGTTACTCGAATAAATTGAATAATTAGCATGATAACGGTTGATTTGATGGTCAACAGTGATGAAAGAATTGTGTTGTATAATACTATAATTGTCAATACTCAATTGTCATTGAATAATTGTTGAAGCAAAGCAAGTAATTTAATTCAATTGTTTGATTATTAACTAATAATTACTAATTAGTTTGCTTTTCATTTTTGCAGGTTTACATAGAGGCAGAGCCGAGCACAGCCCCTGAGCCCAACATAAGAATTTTTGTTGTTTTGTACTAATTTATTTACTTGAGAAACCAAGTACAAAAATGTAAGATTTAAGATAGTTGTTTAATTGTTTAATGTTTATGCCTTTTTTGGCATGTTGGCAATTTTATGATTTTTAATTTTTTACATTTTTTCTTTTCGTTGTAGGACGAAATCTTCTCGTCCTCATAAAGGAGATGCTCCGAAAAAAAGTGGTTCCATTCCTCCTCGAACCACTTCCAAAAAAGTGGGTGCTCGTGTTTGAGCAGCATAAGGGATTCAAGGGAATGTCTCACCTAGTACCCTTACACCTACCAGTGCCATTACATCTCCACCTGCTACTGCACCTCCTGCAGCTGCCACGCCTACACAGATGACTAATATGGGAAGGGGAGCAGATGAAGTGGGCGAGGCAAAGAAAATTGTGAAGGTGACAAAAAGGAAGAAGAAGTCCCCGTGGTGGATTCCTTATGATGTGGTTTTGGTGGATGACTACCCATATGGCAAATGCAAACAATGTAGAACGTTGATCAAAGCTCACTCGACCAATAACGGGACTTCTAGTTTGAAGAACCATCACTTGGCATGTGAGAGGAAGAGGAAAGAAGCTAGTGGCCAATCACTATTGAACTATCAACCTGGGGATGGTGAGGTAGGCTCTTTTACTCCATGGAAGTTTGATCAACAAAGAGCTAGAACTGCATTAGCTGTTATGATCATCTTGGATGAGTTGCCATTTCGCTTTGTTGAGCATGAAGGGTTTAAGAGATTTATGGCGGTAACCCAACCATTATTTGTGATACATGGAAGACAGACAATAAGGCAGGATTGCTATATAATCTTTTTGGAGAAAAAAGAGTTGTTATCTGAGTGCTATCACCACAGATACATGGACTTCTGATAACAACCAGAATTTCATGTGTGTGACTGCTCATTTCATTGGGAGTGACTGGAAGCTGCAGAAGAGGATCATTAGCTTTGTTCCCATCACTAGTCACACAGGGAAGGACATTGCAGAAAAATTGGCAGAATGTCTACAAGATTGGAAAGCACAACATTTGTTCTCCATTACCATGGATAATGCTTCTTCTAATAATGTTCTTGCAGAGTGTATGAGAACAAAGATGAAAGAGTGGGGAACAGATTTGATTGGTGGGAAGTATTTTCAATTTCGATGTGTGGCACATATAATCAATTTGGTTGTGTCAGATGGGTTGAAGGAGGTTGGAGTTGCTGTAGAAAGGGTTCGAGATTGTATTAAATGGATAAAGTCATCACCAGGTAGAAGTGCAAAGTTCAAATCTGCCATTCAATATCTACAAATGATGGAAGAAGACTCGTATCTTTGGATGTTCCAACTAGGTGGAACTCAACTTATTTGATGTTAGAATCTGCAGAAAGGTTTGAGCTTGTTTTTAACTTCATGCATTCAAGCCCCAATGATTTTTCATTTTAGGATTATGTGGATTCAAAGAGAGGTCTTCCAACTAAGGAAGATTGGAGCAGTATTTGACGGCTAATGAAGTATTTGAAGTTCTTTTATGAGCTCACCTTTCGGATATCAGATATGTGAACAAACATAACTCCACATATTAAAATTCATGGTTTTTACTTTTATTAACTTGTAATTGCTAATTACTAATTTGTGAATAATTTGTTGTTATTTTTGGATGTATTAGGAACATCTTATGTGACTGCTCATACTTCCTTCAAGGCTATTGCTGACATCTATGAAGTGATAGAACTTTTTAAGAAAGACATGGATGTAGAGATACAACGGATGGCAGCAAGAATGGAGGCAAAGGTACAATAGTATTGGTTTGAGAATGATGATGATGATGACGAGGTGGAGAACCTAACGATAAATTGGCTGGTTTACATGGCTTGTGTGCTAGATCCTAGGCGTAAAATGGCTAATTTGTATTGGATGTGGGATAAGATGTATGGGAAGAAGAAAAGAGACGATTTGGTGAAAGATGTAACTGCAGAGATGACTGCAATGTTTGAGGTTTACAGATTGAAGTATGCACCTCAATCCTCCAGCCTACGTTACCACTCCTAGTGCTGATGATGGTACTGGATCTGCATCTTATGGAGGGACATTTGATGCTGAATTCTTCAAGATGAGAAAGGAGCAACTACAGAGAGGGATTCGAGGTTCTTCTGAGCTAGACATCTACTTAAGAGATGTTGATGATGCTATTAACGAGGATGATAATGATATGAAGTTTGACATCTTGCTGTGGTGGAGTAAGAAAAACGTTAGATATCCTATTCTTCCCAGATGGTTAAGGATATCCTAGCTGTTCCAGTCTCCTCTGTTGTCTCAGAGGCTGCTTTTAATTGTGGAGGTCGAGTGCTCAGCCCGTTAGGTCTTCGTTGAGCCCCACCATTGTAGAGGCCTTGATTTGTGCTGAAGATTGGATAAGGTATGAAGGAGGAAAGAAATCTAATTTCTGTTTTCCTCTCTCTCTATGGAGTAGAACCCTCTCTCGCTTGGGTATGAAGAACCTTAGTTCCATGTGTTAGGGATCTTGATTGTAATTACTTGGGATTGTTATACTAATTGATTTTAATCGATTGATGCATAATTTATTGAGTCAATAGAAGTCTGATAATCTTTTCTTAATTTCTGCTGGAACCTGAGATAGATAGAATCTGATTAGGTTGTTAGAGCTTCATCAATCGGTAGTGGTAGATTGATTATACGAGAGTTAATCGATTTACTACTTTGTACTGGACTCTAATTCCAGTAATGGAGTTCTGTGTTCATAGCCTCAGCTTCCTATCCTAGTGAAGACTAGTCGTCTGTCGGGTAGTTGGACTGAGAGGGCTTGGTCAGCTTAAGAGATTCCAAGCTACTGTCGGATCTTCTGCAGTTTAATCAACAGTTAATCAACCCAGGGTAATTACAAACTCGACCTAACTAAGGAGCTAGGGGGACTCATTCCCGAGCGGCTCTTCCCTTGCTAAAGAACTTTGAACCATTTCCTTCTTTCTTACTGCTTTTAGTTAAAATCACAATCACTTGACTTAGTTTGCTAGATAATAGATATTCATGGAGTAGGCAGTAGTTCTAGACCCCGGGTTGACAAATAGAGCTTGCCTGTTACTGCATTTCCAGACTGCGATTACACTTGGTCGCAGTTTGGTGTTGTGTTTTAGCGTGTCAAGTTTTGGCGCCGTTGCCGGGGACCCTCTAGGTTATTGGGGAAACGTGAAAGTTTGTTACTCTTAGCTTTTTCTTTACTGCATTTTCTCTCTTCCACCTGTGTGCCTTCACGAGTTGCTTTTGCTGATTGTGTGCAGGTAGTGCATGACCCGTAGCTAGTCGCGAGATTTACTACCATTAGAGCAAGAGCTTGAACGGACCTGTAGGAACTTCAAGCGGGCTCTAAAGGCGCGACTGGCTGCGGAGGAGGTCTTAGCACAGCTGCAAATCACTGAGGAGGAAGAGATGGGTGACCCACAGGAGCATGATGTGGTCCTTCCCGACGAGCAGGCCATGGGGTATTACCGGACCGCCAAAGCCGCAGACATGAGGTCGCCCATTCAACACCCTCATGTTCCAGCGAATAACTTTGAGGTGAGCACCTCTGTCATCACCATGTTGCGCGGTTCGGTGGTATTCCGTGGCAAGGAGGGGGAGTGTCCCCGATCACACCTGAGGTGATTCCACGAGCTCATCGATGGGATCAAGATCAATGGGGTTCCAGCCGATGCCATCCAGCTGAGGTACTTCCCATTTACCCTGGAGGGGCAAGCCAAGGAGTGGCTGGACACTAGGCCTCCCGGATCGATCACCACGTTCGCCAACCTGGCGGACAAGTTCCTCACCCGCTATCATCCTCCGTCAAAAACGGCGGACTTGCAGAAGCAGATCACCCACTTTGCCCAGGATGAAGATGAGACCATCCGGGACGCATGGGAGAGATACACCGGTCTCTTCCTGAGGTTTCCCAATCATTGTTTCAATGATTCCTTCAAGGTGGGCACCTTCTACCACGCCCTCTTCCTAGAAGACAAGCAGCTGATTGACTCGGTTTTTTGCGGGAACATGCTGACCAAGACGCCGCCGCAGTTGAATCAGCTCTTTGAGGAGATGGCAGAGAAAGGGTATGATTGGGGCACCGCTAGGAGGTCGAGGAGAGCACCAAGCCGAGGTGTACATGCTGTGGGCACCCACTCTTCTGATTTGGTGTAGGTTGTGTCTAAAATGGTCTCAGCCATCGATCGGAATGGGATGATCCCAGGGGCAGCACAGCAGCAGGCGATGCATTGTCAGTGGTGCGAGAGCACCCATCATACTGTGGAGGACTGCCAGGCCATGCGTGAGGCCAGTACACCCCAGGAGCATGTGAACTTCGTCAACAACGCTAGGCGCAATGATCCTTACAGTAATACCTACAACGAGGGTGCCCAAAGCCACCTGGCTACCAGGCTCCTACAACTAGTTTTCCAAACCAGAGGCAGCCATACCAGCCTCGCCCGGGCCAGATGCAGCAACAACAACCACTTTATCAGTCTAGACAAGGGCATGCTTTTCAACAGCCCCCAAAGCAGCAGTACCAACAGCCTGGTGCATCTCCATCAGTCCCAGCACCGGGCGACCCCGTGTCAGAACTAAGGGATCTAGTGACTACCTTGGCCAGCACTAGTACCCAAAATTTCAATAAATTGGAGCAGTTCATGGAAGTGACTGCAGGAAAATTCATGGAGATTGAAGCTGGCCAGAGAAACCAGCAGGCACTTTTGCAGGATATGGACACCAAGATCGGGCACCTGGCAGATGCCCTTGCCTCCAGACCGGCTGGCACACTTCTTGGCCAACCCCTACCGAATCCCAAAAATCATAAGGAGGGGTTGCACGACATTATGCTGAGAAGTGGGACTGTGACTGCGGATGCACCGCAGAAGAGTGCTAAGAAGGTGACCTAGATCACCCCGGAGCCGGAAGAAGACCTGGTGATGGAAAAGGGGCCAGAGGATCAAGGTCCAAAGCCACAACCAGTAGTGGCTGAATATAAGCCTAAGCTCCCTTTTCCCACCAGGATTTACAAAGACAGGCTAGAGGCAGAGTTCGGCAACTTCTCATCCATGCTTAGGAAGCTGCATGTTCAAGTGCCCTTCATGTAGGCACTATCTCTGATGCCTAAGTACGCGAATTTCCTGAAGGAGCTTCTCTCTAAGAAGCGAGTTTGAGCGAGCTAGCCACTTTGGAGCTCAGCGAGGAGCTCAGAAGCAGAAGGACCCAGGTAGTTTTACTATCCCATGCTCTGTAGGTAAATTGCATGTAGAGAGGTCCATAGCAGATCTAGGTGCTAGTATTAATGTGATACCATATAAATTGTTCAAGAAACTAGGCCTAAGTGAACCCAGTGCAACTAGGATGAGTATTCAACTAGCTGACCAATCTATAGTTCATCCTAGGGTCATAGTGGAAGACCTTCTGGTTAAGGTTGGCAGATTCCTTTCTCCCTGCTTCATCGCCTTTGCATGTTGTTTCTCACCAGGAGCACGAGTTTGTCGTGTATCCTTCTATGCTTCCCATTTTGCAGGATCCTCCTTCCATATCTTCGCCGCCACTCCCGTCCACTCTGTTACCAAAAGACAAGATCAAGGAGGAGTGGCGGCCGGAACTGCAGGTAGCCAAGCCTGCTCAAAAGAAAGCTGGAGACCACTATGAGCTGGTCCCGCCTCTTGGGCCTCGACCGCCTTGGCCGTCCGAGTATTCACTCGCTTGCATCCTGCCGGATGGTAGGTCCAGTTGACGAGTGCTGGTGGTCACACTCGTCGTGTGCATGGCCACCATCTGAAGCTGTACCTCAAGAGCGATGTGGATCCGCTCTTGGAGGCACTTGTTCCTTCACCTCTCTGAGCATCCACCCTACTGGCGTCCATCTAAAAGACGGTAAAGAAGCGCTTGTGGGGAGGCTACCCCATCAAGGTTTGTTTTTCTTTCGTTTGTTTTTCGATTTGTCCACTTGGAACTAAGGTTTTTATCACCCAGTGTGTTTTAATGACTCTAGCACGGCTGACTGGTCCCATTTCCAGTCCCCCGACAGTCCGTATTCCTGGTAACATCGTTTCCCCTTGTCTTTCCCTCTGCTCCATTGAGGGCAATATCGTGCTTAAGTGTGTGTGTGGGGGTGGGGGTGTTTATCGGTTGTTGACTGCTAGATGAGTTTGTGTGCTTGGAGCCTAGTCCGTTGTCCAAATCTTGAGATTTGAGGGCTCCAAGTACTGAGGTTTGCATGATCATATTGGCACTGTGGATTTGATTAGTGAATCGAATGGCTTTCGAATTATTGCACGACAGCTTGATTGTAACTAGGACAGCCTATAATGATGACTGAGACGTGCAGTAGAATTGTGTAGAGGTTTATTTTTTTTTTCGACTGTTTGCTTACCAACTGTGACTTGGATTGATCACTTGCTCTTGACAGTCGTTTATGCATCTAGTTCAGGGAATCGGAATGAGAGATAGAGCATTTAGGTAGCCATGCGAGATTTAAGCCTGCTCGTTTCTTTCTTGTGTGATAGATCCCTCTTCCATGATGTGTAGCATTCATGTTGTCATTAGCTAAGATGATGGAAGCATATGAATAGCCCACAACCAAATTGACTGTCCTGGTGTGTCATACCCCCTAATCAGCCCTTTGAGTCGTGTAATTTTCTTTCTTTCGGTCTGCAATGGAAAATCACCCTTTTGCATCTCTTAGAAGGTTCCACAGAGTGGTTTTTACATGTTCTCTGCTGTTTCTGCTAAATATAATGTGAGGGTTGGAGGTAGTTCTTAAAAAGTTGGGCATGCGTTTGAAAAATGTGTATAGGTGGTGGTTCTCTCAAGAAATGAAAAAAAAAAAAAGATGAATGAAAGAAAAAGAGAGCCACCACCAAAAATCTAAATAGTGCCCATTAAGTAGTGTTTCTTAGCAGTCTGGCTTGGAAATACTAACATTTATGTGACCTCCTTCGCTCTTGTGCTCTAAAGAATCTGAATAATGCAGAATGGCAGAAAGAAAGTTACTGGTTTGATTGGTTGTGAAGGTGTTGGGTTTGGAATTGTGGAACATGGTGCTATGAATACTTCCACCACCTAAAAGGCCTTTTCCCCATGTCCAAGACCCTAGCTAGTCACTTGAACCTGTGTCTAAGACCTCCGGATTAGTTAGTAGTGACATCCCTTGTGTGAGCTCTAACATTTAGAGGCTGCCATCATGGTGAAGAGATGTTAGGATTTGAGAGAATATGCATGCGCATTTTTCGCATCAAAGGTCCTGACCCCAGTGGTCGAGAGTGAGCGATTCATTTCCTTATTCTTTATGCTCTTTACACCGGTGAGGACCTAGATGGCTCGCTCTTGATTATGATGTCTTAAGTTTGATGCATGCGATGACTGTCTTGATCAAGTGGTTGAGTCAAGTCTATGTTGGTTGGTGAATAGAAGGGAGACCCCTCCTTTACCCGATTTTATTGCACTCGAATATCCTCTGTGGTGGTTGTCCAGGTTGCTGTTGAAGTTGTTCATGTGTTGATGTTTGAAAGCCAGTATGATTCTCGTGTTCTGTGCCTATATGATTTGTCCCCAATGTTGGTATGATTGAAATATGTTGAGCTTACCTTGTATCTGACTTGGTTTGCTTGGGGACAAGCAAACAGTTAAGTGTGGGGGAATTTGATGACTTGATATATACACATGTTTTTGTCCACCATTCTTGTACCGTTTGAGTCTTATTTCTAGTGTTTTAGGCCGATTTCATGCTAGGTTGTTCTTGTTTGTGATTTTTCAGGTCCTAGTACGTGAATGAAGGTTTGGGAATGAGTTCGGGGTCGATTGGACGAAGATTGGACGTTTGGCAAGAAGCGGAGGAACTCACACGGGCATGCCTAAAATTCCACACGGCCGTGTGACACCAATTTGCACGGACAAGCCACACTGGCCGTGTAGGGGACCCCTTGTGGCCGTGTGGAAAGTCCAGGGAACTCACACGGCCGTGTGCCTCTGGCCGTGCAGCGTGCCTGAAGTCCACTAATCGAAACGCGGCGTTTTCACATCCACACGGGCAGACTGGAAAGCCACACGGCCGTGTGGCCTGGCCGTGTGGTCGGGAAATTCTGGGTTTTAACCCAATTTCGAGCCAAATGAGAGGGAATCGAGTTTTTAGCAAGAAACAGAGCCCTAGAGAGAGAAAGTGCGAAGAACAAATCCTAGAAGTGATTTTGGAGTTGGTTCATCAATCGAGCTTGGAGATCATCATCCCAGAGCAGATTTTCCTCATATTTATGAGTAGGCTTAATTGCAAGTTTGGTCACTCGAATTGATTTATTTCATTCGTAGTCACTTAAATTAGTTTAACAGTCCAACTTTGGTCACTCTCCGTTAACCTCCGTCAAACTCCGTTAGTACCGTCAGTTAACTGCTGACGTGGCTAACAGAGGTGCTTAGTCATCCTATTTTAACAAATAAAAAAAAAAAAAAATATGCCACATCATTAACCCCTTAATATTTTAAAAGTTCACCCAAACCCAACCAACTCCTGACCCGAGCCGAAGCTTTGAACCCGCGGTCACCCTCCTCCGGGCCCGGTCCCCGCCCAGCCCCAAATTCCACAACGTCGAGTACGACCCGCCGCCGACCATGCTCTCCGCTCCCTCTTCCGCCGCCGGCAAAGACTCCGCCACCTCCATGGCGATCCTCGAAATCACCACCGACCAAATCAACCGCCTGAGAGACCAAATCAACCGCGACAACGTTACGAAGGCGAAATACAGCACGTATCAGATCCTCACCGCCCACATCTGGCGCGCCGTCACCAGAGCCCGGGATCTCGCCGCCGACCAACCCACCAAGCTCCACATCTCCACCGACGGCAGATCTCGCCTCAACCCGCCGCTCCCCGCCGGTTACCTCGGGAACTGCGTCTTCCACGCGACCCCGATGGCGGAGGCAGGGGAATTGGTCTCCGAGCCGCTGATTCGGACCGTGGACCGGATCCACGGCGCGATTAAGCAGATGGACGACGAGTATTTGAGATCTGCAATCGATTACCTCGAGGATCCGAACGATTCTTTGGCGATTATGCAGGTCCCGAGGACCTGCAGGACGCCGAATCTGAAGATCATTAGCTGGATTCGATTTCCGTTTGAGTGCGCCGATTTTGGGTGGGGGGGGCCGATTTTCAATCGGCCGGCGAATCTGTTTGAAGGGAAGGGGAATATCTTGCCCAAGTACAGCGTCGACGGGAATTTGTCGCTGGCGCTCTGTTTGGAGAACTATGCCATGGAGAATTTCAGGAAGACGTTCTACGAAGTGGGATGGGTGAAGAAGAAGAAGAAGAAGAAGAAGAAGAAGAAGAAGAAGAAGAACAGGGGAATTTGATTCTGGGTTTGTGGTTAATTCGCTTGATTGGGGTCGGAGCTGGGGAAGAAGAAGGGGGGAGGAGAGGGGGAACAGGTGAATGGGTCGGTTCAAAGGTTCGGCTCGGGTCAGGGGTTGGTTGGGTTTGGGTGAACTTTTAAAATATTAAGGGGTTAATGATGTGGCATATTTTTTTTATTTTTTTTTTGGTTAAAATAGGATGACTAAGCACCTCTGTTAGCCACGTCAGCAGTTAACTGACGGTACTAACGGAGTTTGACGGAGGTTAACGGAGAGTGACCAAAGTTGGACTGTTAAACTAATTTAAGTGACTACGAATGGAATAAATCAATTCGAGTGACCAAACATGAAATTTTGTAGCAATTCGAGTGACCAAACTTGCAATTAAGCCTTTATGAGTATGACTACTCTGATTTCTGTTTTCCTCTCTCTCTCTATGGAGTAGAACCCTCTCTGACTTGGATATGAAGAACCCTAGTTCCATGAGTTAGGGATCTTGATTGTAATGACTTGGGATTGTTATACTGATTCATTTTAATCGATTGATGCATGATTTATTGAGTCAATTGAAGTCAAATCATCTTTTCTTGATTTCTGCTGCAACCTGAGATAAATAGAATCTGATTAGGTTGTTAGAGCATCATCAATCGGTAGTGGTAGATTGATTATACGAGAGTTAATCGATTTACTACTTTGTACTGGACTCTAATTCTAGTAGTGGAGTTCTGTGTTCATAGCCTCAACTTCCTATCCCGGTGAAGACTAGTCGTCTGCCGGGTAGTTGGACTGAGAGGGCTTGGTCAGCTTAAGAGATTTCGAGCTACTGTCGGATCTTCCGCAGTTTAATCAACAGTTAATCAACCCAGGGTAATCACAACCTCGACCTAACTAAGGATCTAAGGGGACTCATTCACGAGTGACTCTTCCCTTGCTAAAAAACTTTGAACCATTTCCTGCTTTCTTACTGCTTTTAATTAAAATCACAATCGCTTGACTTAGTTTGCTAGATAATAGATATTCACGGAGTAGGCAGTAGATCTAGAACGCGAGTTGACAAATAGAGCTTGCCTGTTACTGCATTTCCGGACTACGATTACACTTGGTCGTAGTTTGGTGTTGTGTTTTAGCGTGTCATAAAACAAGAATGAATCACTCACTTTCAAGACCAGTGGGGTCAGGACCTTTTTGGTGCAAAGGATGTGCACAATCATAAACTCTCGGCCCTATCGTCTCAATACCACAAGGGTAACCTCTACTTGCTATAGTTCACGAGATGGTTGTCACCACTAACTCGTCCGGAGGTCTTAGACACGGGTTCAGATGACTGGAAAATGTCTTGGACACGGGATAAGGGCTTTTTGGGTGGTGGCAATCATGACGTGAGGTTCTACATCTTCAACCTAACCCGAAGGTTCTATGGTTTCGACTAAAACCCCTCTTTTCAACCCAAGGCCACTAGCACCGGCCAAAATCCTTATATATCCTTTCCCAACTATCACCCATCATGAACTACATTAAAGCCCTCTTCCTCGGTCTACCCTTGCTAGCACATTAAGGTTTGGTAGTGAAGGACTTCTAAAACAATGTGGGGGTTTCGATGGCTTGGGTGCCAAGAAACCCCTCCTAGAGCATGTACTTTGGTTTTTCGTGGCACTCTCTACTTTATTTACCCCATTTTATTACCTCTTTTCCGTTTCTCTTTTCTTTTCTTTCTTTTTCTTCTTTTCTTTTTGAGGGGGGTACTAGAGAGTAAAAACACTTGCCACCTATCACACGTGCAAAATCTGAGAAAATACCACACGAATTGTCTACTCTAGCAGGTATTCAAGAATCAGTATGCATTTAGCGACCAATACTCTCTTTTTGAGGAACTCACTCCAACACTACACTTCATTTTTCTCATCCCTAGTAAGGACCGCACACGAACCTCCTATGTAGAACCTCTATGGAGACTCAAGGGCGAGAGCTCCGGGACACAAGGACGACTCATGTTTAGACACGAAGAAAGGATTGGGGTCATTCTATTAACACCATTAAGCTCATACGCATGAAGCTCCTAAATTGAGAACGACCCTCGAAGTCACACAGCTCAAAGGGGTTGACTAAAGGATGACACATTTCGGGACAATCAACATTTGGGCGTGGAATAATCCTATACCTCCATCATACTTACTAGTGGCAACTTGTGATGCTACACATGTGGTAAGAGGGAACTATCACGCCGGAAGAAAACGATCGTCTCAAAGCTCACAAGCTACCTAGTTACCCAACCATCTATTCCAATTCACAAACACGATGCGAGGCAATTGTAAGCAACAAGTGATCAAGTCAAGACATCCATTCATTTATGCACACCAGAGAACTAAACATTTGCCCTATCCTAATGAACTTCTTAGTCATCATCATAGGATATACTTGATCACATGCAACAAGTTGAGATCAATGCCATTAAACACGAGAATTCCCCACCATCCGGCCACTTTGCTCATGCAAACATTGTTTGGAGCCCTCCAAATTTTGAAATTTGGGCATACAAAATGCTCCAAGCATTAATCACACTCACACAAGCGTACTAGTAAACTACCCCCCCCCCCACACACACACACTTAAACTCGACATTGCCCTCAATGGCGTAAGAAAGGGGTAGAATGATGTAACCGCTTGGGCTTGGTGAGTGAAAGTTGGAATCGAACCGGGGTAGGATAATTGAGCTTCAAGGAGAGACAAAAAACACACACAAACACAATACGACTCGCTTAAGGCGAGGTTATTACAAGCACAATACATAGTAGTAGTTTATTTCACACACTCACACAAAATGAAGAAAAATAACAAAAACAAAAATAAAACGATTCCAGGGTTACAAGTAGAGAAGTGGGGCGAAAGGACTTTGCTCTGCCACATGTCTCACTCGTCGGCTATCTCTCTCCGGTGGAAGGACCCTCTCCAGCATCGGGTAGGATACCTTGGCGTCGAGCAATAAGGTCGAGGATGTCGGACTGCCGGTCGAGGCGGGATGAGAATCCCATGAAGCTCGTCTCTATACGATCCACCCTCTGGACGAGGGGATCGCCTGCTGGTGGTGGTGGTGGCGGCAGCCGGGTGCATGAGCAGGTGGCTGCTCGGCCTTTGGCGGGACCTCGGGGCCAGGCTCTACTAGAGCCGGTGCTATTGCAGCTCGGATGACTCCAGAAGGTCGGAGTCCGTCAAGGTACTCCACTTCTCTCTCGCCCTGGAGTACCAGCTTCTGGTTATACAATGTCTCCACTGGAAGGGCTCCATCCTTCTGACTCTGGTGCAGCGGGCCCGATCCACCTGGAAGTGACGGGTGATCCTTGTGATGATGCCCACATATGCATAGTGTCCACTCTGTTCCGCCCCAGGCACCGGGCGAAAGAGGTGGCGATAAACGATCCCAGATGGCTCGGCTCTACTGGCTGCTCATCGAGTAGAGGGCAATGAGCCCTCTGTTCATCATCAAGTGGCCTGACTGGAGGCTGGGGATGACAGATCTGGTGAGCAGAGTGTGGAGGATCCTCCAATGGGTCTTCAACTTCACCGCATTGGTGCGGCTCCCCTCGAACTCGTCTTGCTCGTGCTTTGGGCGGTAGAGGGCTCAGAATGCACCCTGATAGTTGAAGTCGACGGTGTACTGCCGCTCTGTCATCGTCATGTGGGTGGTGTCGAGCCCCATGGCCTGAGCAAAGCTATCATAGGTCAGCACTCATGGCTGACCTCCCAGTATAAACTCCACCCGTGGCCGGCTCTTCTTGCTGGTCGGGACGATATGTGAGAAGGTGGAGTAGAACTCCACGCACAGCTCGTGGAAGATCTCCTCGTCCATGGTTAAGAGCTACGCCACTGGGAATGGCAGAGCACCCCAGTCATGGCGGCTCGGAACCTGAACAAGTTAAACATGTCAAGTCCAGCCGCTAGTGAGGCCCAATCGGGCTGCCACTCTGGTAGGCGAACTTCTCGCCAAACTCCGGGTGGTTCACCAGATAACTGATGAACTCATGCTCCAAGTTAAGCATCCTACACAAGCACAAACACACACCATACGTAGAAACATCCGTCATATAATGCTCATTGGGAGGAAAAGAACACCCCCCCCCCCCCACACACTTGTGTTTCCACCATGGTTAAAACATTTAAGCTCAAACCACCGTGGCATGGTTGTGGGTAATTCACGGTTCAAGCACACAAAAAGTTGAACCACAACCCTTACCACGGTGGCTACCATCCACCAATCAAGAATAAACCCCACTTGCATTCATAACATAACACTTGGTGGGCAAATTCTAAAATAACACAATTCGGTTCAAACACGCCCACCAAAGCTCACTAATCTCATGCAAAAATCAATCCATCATTCAACCGACCTAATTCAAATAATTCCTCGCCCTAAATCTAGATTCAATCATGCAAAGCACAAAAAATTCAACCTCACTTCACTACCTAATCCGATTCTCCACAACTCACAAAGGTAAAGTCAAAAAACAAACCTGGAGACTCAAGTAGGACGAAGGAGGAAGTGAGGTGTGGGCGAGGACGGTGAAAAACGGTCGGAAAACTAACCGGAGAGGGGTTGCCAGAGCTTCGCGGAAGCTCGTAGGAGACTCGCCGCCGGTGACTTGGCCGGAAAAATTGTGCTTCAAATCTCCCCAAAATCTCAGCACAGGCCGGTTTTGAGGAGAGGAGGCTAGGTATGACGTTGGTTTTGGGTTTTGCTCGCCTGAATTGGGGGGAAATCGAAATGCGACGGATTTTCGCGTTTTCCGGCGAAGATTTGAAAATTTTTGGCGAGATTTTTGGTCGTGAAGTGAAGAGTCGCCGTTCACGCCACTTTTATATGCACGGCTCAGAGTTCACGGACGCGTTGCCCAGTTCACGGTCTTAGCAACCGTGAACTCGAAAATGCGTTTGTGAACATGGAGTGGTTGACAGGTGGTGAACATGCATCAGTACCCAATTCATGGACGCGTTTGCATGTTCCTCCGTGAACATGCAATCCGTCCGTGAACAACAGTGAAAACAGGGCACTTCTGCTAAATTTTTTACTCAACCTATTCCTCCGTGCCTCCTAAATGATCACAACACCACCATAAACCGCAAAACCACAACACTCGACACGGGGACACCACTTCACCACTTGAACTCTTCACAAGACGCTAAAACGAAAATTAAGGAAAAGAAAACAAACCTCTGTTGGGTTGCCTCCCAACAAGCGCTAATTTATCGTCATTAGCTTGACGGTTGGGTATCGATCACGATTTCAAACGTGATTCCACCGAGAGCGGATCCACCACACTCTCGGGGGGGGGGGGGGGGAGGCTTGTAGCCTCACATCTTAGGTTCCTTGAGTTGGCCCTCTTGGTTGGCCAACATTGCTTCGGCCTCCCCCATCTTCCGGGTCAAAGCTCCCTTCATCCTTCTCCTCCAAGTATTCATCCTCGGTCTTTTGGGCTTAGGACCCTTCTTAACTTCCTGCTCAACATCATCAAAGACAACACAAGTAACGGTGGGGTTTGCCTTGAGAGGCTCTCCTCCACTCTCATTCACGTCATTTGAAACTACCCCCCTTCACTTCATCACTCCTAGCCCTAGGATCAATTTCAAGCTTGATTCTCTCCTTACTATCCCTCAAAATTAGGGTCCCCTCATTAACATCTATCAATTCCTTGGGAGTTTCAAGAAAGGGACGACCGAGGATGAGGCGCATATCTGAGTCCTCACTTATGTCGAGAATCACAAAATTGGTCGGATAGCAAAACTTGCCCACTCTCACCATCATGTCCTCCACTATACCTCTCGAGCTAATGATCGAACAGTCGGCTAAGGTGATGTTAAGCTTAGAGGTCGTAAGTTCACCTACTTCTAACATTTTGAAAAGCTTGTAGGGCATCACATTAACACTAGCTCCTAGGTACGCCAAGGCATTGTCTATATGATGGTTAACAATATCAAGAGGGATAGTAAAGCTACCTGGGTAGGACCACTTTTTGGACAAGCGGTCGAGGAGGTAAGCCAAACACTCCTCGCAAAGAGTCACGTTGGTGAAGCCTTCAAGCCTTGGCTTCTTGATGAGGAATCCTCTGAGGTGCTTGGCATATCTTGGCATTTTAGACATGACTTCGAGGAACGGGATGCTGACGTGGAGGTTGTGGAGCATTTTCATGAAACATCCACACTCGTTCTCCAACCTCTCCTTGTACATCTTTGTGGGATAAGGAAGAGGTGGTGTGTATCCATCCACCGACAAAGCCTTCCTTGCAGCCTTCCTCTCATTCCTCGAGGGCTTCCCTTCTCCCTTCTTTGGGTTGGTCACTTTCTTGTTGGTATCTTCCTTCTCCGTCATTTCTTTAGTGGTGACTTCCGGAACCACCTTCACACTTTTCACTTTGAAGCGCATTTACCCCGGCTGGTCCTTGGGGTTCACTTCTCACCTTCACACTTCTCAGTGAGGTTGCCGGCAAGATTGCCGATTTGCACCTCCAAGCGTTGGAGGCTCGCTTGATGCTTCGGAGACCCGCCTCGACCGAGGTAAACTTGGTAGTCGCCACATCCATAAATTGCTCTATCTTTTCAAACTTTTGGCTACTCGTACTCACAAAGGTGTTCACTAGGACTTCAAGGTTAGATAGCTTGTCGGGTTGTTGTTGTTGAAACCCTAGGGCACCTTATGATTGGTACGGTTGTTGGAAGCTTGAGCCTTGGAGTTGGGGCCTTCGTTGGATGAAGGTCGGCCGAGGTTGGAAAAATCCCGTGGGGCCTTGAAAACTCGGGGGCCTTGGATTTGTCGGTGATGCCCAAGCAAAGTTGGGGTGGTTCCTCCATCCGGGTTTACAAGTATTGGTATACGGGTTATTGACCCTAGCATTTGCCACAAAGTTAACTTGCTCCTCCGGATTGGTTGCCTCTTTCATTGCTTGACACTCCGCCAATTCATGACTGGTGCTTGAGCACCAGTCACATGACATCACCGGCCGTTTCCTTGCCTCTTATCTTCAAGCATAACCTCAAAAAACTTATCCAACTTCGCCTCAAGCGGAGAACTCGCTCCCACACTTCTCACTCCCCTATCATTGCTCCTTCTTCCACTTCTATTCAACCCCCAATTGTATCCCCTAAGGACCATGTCTTCAAGTATCTCAGTTATTTGGAGTAGAGCCATATTCATCAATTTCCCTTGACACAAGGAGTCAATGAGAATTTTATCCTCTTGCATTAGGCCTCCGTAGAAGGTTTCGATCAGGAACTGTTTCAAACCCGTGGTGAGGGCACTGAAGAAAGTACTCAGAGGTCCTCTCTCAAGCATCCCTCAAGGTCTCATCCTCTTCTTGCTCGAAATGTGTAATCTTATTTCTCCACTCCGCCGTCTTCGAAGGCGGGCAATAACGAGCCATAAACTTGTTGAGGAGGTCCTCCCATGAGGTGATAGACCGAGGTGGCCGATTGTTTAGCCACCTAAGTGCCTTCTCCGAGAGTGAGCAAGGGAAAAGCCTTAGTTGCAAAGCTTCGGCCGGCACACCATTAATTTTCAAACTCCCCGCGAGCTCCAAGAATCTGTGCACGTGCTCTCTTGGTGACTCGCTCTCAAGGCCGTGGAATAGAGCATTACTTTGTATCATAGTCACTAGAGCCGGCTTGATCTCGAAATTGTTTGCCGCCACTAGAGGATGTAGGATTGGCGATTGGATGTCCGCCGGCCTTGGGGCCATATAGTACCCCATAGTCCTCGGGGCATCCTCGTCCTCCGCCGCATCGTTCAACTGGCGGGCTTGAGCGCCATCTTGCCTTTGGTTCCACGACATTTCCACTTCTATGCCGGGTGCAACTTCCACTTCTTCAACTACTTTTCCGCTAACACCGGGACGCAAACGTTGTCCCCCTCTTTCACTTCTTCTCCTTGACTCCTCTAGCTCCCTTTCCCGTGCTAGGAGTCGGAGATTTTGGTTTATGTCCTCGTCAAGTGGTAGCAAAGGTGTCAGGTTACTCGGGGTCATGCACCACTTTTTCAAGATAACATATCGTTGTTCCCGGCAACGGCGCCAAAAACTTGACTCGCATGAAACTACACCACAATAAAATCCCAACTAGAGTCCAAGTTTTTAAACTCTAGCCGGGTGCAGTATAGAGCAAGTATTTAGATATCAACCCGGGCCAGTCCGTCTACCCAAGTGAAATGAGGTCTGCTCCATGCTAGAAGTGGGGAAAACAAAAGGGGAAGAAGAGGAAACCATCTTGGAGGATGCTCCCAGTCTTCTTCGCCCTTGAGTTGAGCTTTCCTTGGAGGAAATCTTCCCAAAATCTGCCTTGAAGTAAAACCCTAGCCTTCTTCTCCCTCTGGTTCGTGTTTCTCTCTCTAGAATTTTGAAGAAGGCTTCTCACACAAAATGGGCTCTCCCCATCTCTCCTCCTTTTAGATCATCATTTAAATCAGAGACGAGCTGAGTTCACGGCCGTGAACCACGAAACGCGTCCGTGAACTTCAGGCGTGGGCCAAAATGCGCCGCATCGTTCACTTTTGTTCACGGTCAACTGCCTTTGTTCACGGTCTTAGAGACCGTGAACTCACCATGCGTCAATAACCTTCGTTTTGACTCTGGACGCCTTGTGATTCACGATTAAGGGCTCCTCTTCGCGGTCTTGCATGATCGTGAACTTCTTGGGAAAGCCGTGAAATAGCCCTTTTTTACCTCTTCCCCCGATTTTCGATCCTTTTCGTCCAACTTTCGACTCTGAGGCTGGTTTCACCCGTCGAATCCTGAAACACACTAAAACACGGGGAACCTAGCGTAAAACCAACCTTTTAGGAGTGAAATTGGCACAAACACCTAAATAAAAAAGGGGCAAAACATGTACAATTAGGCCCGAATCAATTTCCTTGGGCATTTAATGCCTCCTAAGCTAGTTTAGAGAGAACCCTCCTTAACTTAAGAGGCTCTAATAGAGATGGGTTTCCTTGGGCATTCTATGCCTCCTATTCTAGGTTAGTTAAAGGTAAACCTCCTAATTCGCATTAGCACTTAGGGTTTGGTTGTGGGTGGCCGTCAGAACTCCAATTCGAGGGTGAAGTCTAACAATTTCTTTGTTGATAGGTTGAGAGGGTCACATTAGTGGTTTGGATCATATCCCATTCCTCAACCTAGAGGCTAAGAGGGTAGTGATAGACCGTTAATTACACATGTTTTTACCCCTGTTCTTACACCGTTTGAGAAGTGGTTTCTCGTGTTTTAGGCCGATTTCACGCTAGGTTGTGCTTGTTTGTGATATTTCAGGTCCTAGTACGTGAATGGAGGCCTGGGAGTGAGTTTGGGGTCGATGGGATGAAGATCGGGCGCGAGGCAAGCCGATGAGGAAGCCACACAGGCACACACAAACCTCACACGGCCGTGCAAGTGACCAATGTGGCCGTGTGGGATTGTGCGAGCCTTCACACGGGCACAAATAAATTCCACACGGCCGTGTGAAGAAGCAATGTGGCCGTGTGGAATTCTGCGAGAGCAAACACGGGCAAGGCTGAATTCCCACACGGCCGTGTGACTCTGGCCGTGTGGGAAGCCTGAAATCCAATTAATCGATACGCCGCGTTTTGAGTCACACGGGCAACTGGGTGAGCCACACGGCCGTGTGGCCTGCCTGTGTGAGTCAGGAAATCTTGGTTTTTCACCCAATTCCGAGCCACAAGTGAGAGAATCGGATTTTCAGAGCAAAAACAGAGCCCTAGAGAGAGAAAGTGCGAAGAACACATCCTAGAAGCTATCTTGGAGCTGGGTTTCATCAAATCGAGCTTGGAGATCGTCATAGGAGTGGAAATCATCATCCTAGAGCAGATTTTCCTCATCTTTATGAGTATGACTACTCTAATTACTGTTTTCTTCTCTCTCTCTATGGAGTAGAACCCTTCTCTCACTTGGGTATGAAGAACCCTAGTTCCATGTGTTAGGGATTTGATTGTAATGACTTGGGATGATTATACTGTTTGGTTTTAATCGAATGATGCATGTTTTATTGAATTGATTGAAGTCTGATCAGCTTTTCTTGATTTCTGCTGCAACCTGAGATAGGTAGAATCTGATTAGGTTGTTAGAGTCTCTTCATTCGATAGTAGGAGATTGGTTATACGAGAGTTAGCCAGTTTACTGCTTTGTACTGGAATCCAATTCCAGTAGTGGAGTTCTGTGCTCATTGCTTCAGCTTTCTATCCCGGTGAAGACTAGTCGTCTGCCGGGTAGTTAGACTGAGAGGGCTTGGTCAGCTTAAGAGATTCCAAGCTACTGTCGGATCTTCCGCAGTCTAATAAACAGTAAATCAACCCAGGGTAATTACAATTGAACCTAACTAAGGAGCTAGGGGGACTCGTTCCCGATTGACTATTTCCTGCTTTAGAAAACCGAACCATTTCCTGCTTTCTTACTGCTTTTGATTTAAACAAAAATCACTCGACTTAGTTGGCTAGATAATAGATAATCACGGAGTAAGCAGTAGATCTAGACCCCGGGTTGATAATAGAACTTGGTTGTTACTGCATTCCTGGACTGCGATTACACTTGGTCGCAGTTTGGTGTTGTGTTTTGGCGTGTCAAGTTTTTGGCGCCGTTGCCGGGGACCCTCTAGGTTATTGGGGAAACGTGAAAATTTGTTGCTCTAGCTTTTTCTTTATTGCATTTTATCTCTTCCACCTGTGTGCCTTCACGGGTTGTTTCTGCTGATTGTGTGCAGGTAGTGCATGACCCGTAGCCAGTCGGGAGATCTACTACCATTAGACCAGGAGCTTGAACGGACCTGCAGGAACTTCAAGCGGGCTCTAAAGGCGCGACTGGCTGCGGAGGAGGCGCTAGCACAGCTGCAGATCACTGACCAAGAGGAGATGGCTGATCCAGAGAACCAGGATATGATCAATCCAGAGGAGCAGACCATGGGATCCTACTGGACCGCTAGAGCTGCGGACATGAGGTCACCCATTCAACATTCTCATGACCCAGCCAACAATTTTGAGGTGAGCACCTCAGTAATCACCATGCTGCGCGGTTCAGTGGTGTTCCGTGGCAAGGAGGGTGAGTGCCCCCGATCGCATCTGAGGAGATTCCACGAGCTGATTGATGGAATCAAGATAAATGGGGTCCCAGCAGATGCCATCCAGCTGAGGTACTTCCCATTTACTCTGGAGGGGCAGGCCAAGGAGTGGCTAGATACTCGACCTCCGGGCTCTATCACCACATTCGCCAACCTGGCGGACAAGTTCCTCGCCCGCTACCATCCTCCATCCAAGACGGCTGACCTGCAGAAGCAAATCACCCATTTTGCTCAGGATGAGGATGAGACCATCAGGGATGCTTGGGAGAGATACACCAGTCTCTTTCTCAGGTGTCCCAATCATGGCTTCAATGATGCTTTCAAGGTGGGCACCTTCTATCACGCCCTCTTCCCGGAGGACAAGCAGCTGATTGACTCGGTTTGTGGCGGAAACATGCTGACCAAAACACCGCCACAGCTGAATCAACTCTTTGAGGAGATGGCGGAAAATGGGTACGATTGGGGAACTGCCAGAAGATCGAGACGAGCACCAGGACGGGGTGTGCATGCTGTGGGCACCCAGTCATCTGATTTGGTGCAGGTGGTATCGAAGCTGGTTTCAGCTATCGATCGCTCTGGTTTGATTGCAGGTACATGACAGCCGCAGGCGATGCACTGCTAGTGGTGTGAGAGCTCCCATCACACCGTAGAGGACTGTCAGGCGATGAGGGAATCGTCTACTCCCCAGGAGCAGGTGGACTTTATTAGTAATGCCAGGCGCTTCGACCCCTACAACAACACTTATAACGAGGGGTGGCGCCAGCATTCTAACTTTTCTTGGGCTGGGGCAAATCCCAGACCACCAGCTCCCCAGGGACCACCTGGTTTCCAGAGGCCCCTGTACCAGCCCAGACAAGGGCAATTTCAGCAGCCACAGCAGCCACTCTACCCGCCTAGACAGGGGCCAGTTCCACCTCAGTCATAGGTGCGACCATTTCAGCAGACAGGGGCAGCACCTGCAGGCCCAGTACAGAGTGACCCGATGGCGGAATTGAGAGATTTGGTGGGTTCTCTGGCCACCTCCAGTGCAAATAAGTTCAATAACATTGAGCAATTCATGGAGAAAGCTTCAAGCAAATTCTTGGAGCTAGAAGCTGGTCAGAGAAACACGCAGGCTGTGCTGCGGGATATACAGACCCAGCTTGGGAGTGTTGCCCAGGCTGTAGCTCAGAGGACTCCTGGTACCTTGCCTGGTCAGACCATCCCTCACCCGCAGGACCCGAATGCCAACTGCAGTGCCATCACAACCAGGAGTGGCAAGGTGACTGCCGATCCACCTGTTCGGGCAGAGGAGAGAGAGACCCCTGCTTCAGCACTTCCAGCTAATCAGGAAGAAATAGAGAAGGAGGTTGAGGTGCCTGCTCCTAAGCCGCAACCAGTGGTGAAGGAGTATGTACCACAGCTTCCCTTTCCTACTCAGTTACACAAGGACCGACTGGAGACTGAGTTTGCCAAATTCATGGCAATGCTGAAGCAGGTAAACATAAGCATGCCCTTCGTGGAGGCATTATCGAAGATGCCCAAGTATGCCAAGTTCATGAAGGATCTCCTCACCAACAAGAGGAAGCTTGGGGAGCTTTCAACGGTGATGCTCAACGAGGAGTGTTCTGCCATCCTGCAGAACAAACTACCTGAGAAGCGAAAAGACCCAGGGAGTTTTACTATCCCTTGCATGATTGGTAGTTTGCATGTAGGGAAGTCCTTGGCGGATTTAGGAGCTAGCATAAATGTCATGCCTTATAAACTGTTTAAAAAGCTAGGCCTAGGTGAACCCAGTGATACTAGGATGAGCATTCAACTTGCTGATAGATCCATTGTGCATTCTAGGGGTATAGCAGAGGACTTGATAGTCATAGTAGGGCCATTTTCATACCCTGTTGATTTTGTGATTTTGGATATAAATGAAGATGTTGATGTGCCATTGATACTGGGTAGACCTTTTCTCGCCACCGCCAAGGCGCTCATTGATGTGAATGATGGAAAACTGATTTTGAGAGCTGGGGGTGAACAAATCACCTTCTTTGTTTCTGATAATATGAAACACCCCCAGCTCCATGATGATCTAGATTACTGTGATGTTGTTGCTGATTTTGAGACCACACTCGCCATCACGAGTGCGGGTACTGATGATTTCCTTGAGCGTTGTCTTTTGCTAGGGGAACAGGAATCACAAGATGTGCAGCTGGAGGAGCAGCTTGCGGAGCTAGACGAGGCTGCGATCGAGGGGCGAGAGATACCATTCAAGCCAATCCCCATCTCGCCCCGGATCACTACATCATTGGAGGAGCCACCAGAGTTGGAGCTTAAACCCCTCTCATCTCACCTGGAGTATGCATTTCTCCGGGAGGGGAATAAGCTCCCGGTTATTATTAGCTCGGATCTGACACCCGAGCAGAAGAGCAGGCTGGTGGCTCTGCTGCAGAAGTATGCCCGGGCCATGGCATGGAAGATCACAGACATCAGAGGCATTAGCCCATCCTTCTGCTCCCACAGAATTTTGATGGAGGATGAGGTTAAGCTAGTCAGGCAGCCACAGAGGAGATTGTCTCCTAACTTGGAGGCAGTGGTCCGGGCAGAGATTGTGAAGCTCATGGATGCAGGGATCATCTTTGCTATATCTGATAGCAAGTGGGTCAGCCCCACTCAGGTGGTCCCGAAGAAAGGCGGGATGACTGTCGTCCCGAATGAGAAGAAGGAGTTGATCCCGATGCGGACCGTGACCGGCTGGAGAGTCTGCATCGATTACCGGCGCCTGAACGACGCCACCAGGAAAGATCATTTTCCCCTACCTTTCATTGATCAGATGCTGGAAAGGTTGGCTGGCCATGAGTTTTATTGCTTCCTGGATGGAATGTCTGGTTACTTCCATATTCCTATTGCACCGGAGGATCAGGCGAAGACCACATTCACTTGCCCCTTCGGTACCTTTGCTTACAGGAGGATTCCATTTGGGTTGTGTAATGCACCGGCGACCTTCCAGAGATGCATGTTGGCGATCTTCGACTAACTGGTTGGAGAGATCATGGAAGTCTTCATGGATGATTTCTCGGTATATGGAGACTCCTTCACTCACTGTCTCCATAACCTGGAACTTGTTCTGAAGAGGTGCGAGGAGACTAATCTGGCACTCAACTGGGAGAAATGCCATTTTATGGTTCGTGAGGGTATTGTGCTCGGGCACAAGATCTCCAAGCAGGGGATTGAGGTGGATCGCGTGAAGATTGAGACGATCAGTCAGCTACCTCCTCCTGTTTTTGTGAAGGGGATTCGCAGCTTTCTGGGTCATGCAGGCTTTTACCGGCGCTTCATCAAAGATTTCTCGAAGATTGCCCTGCCTTTGACCAAGCTGCTGGAGAAGGATGCACCATTCCAGTTCACTCCCGAGTGCACAGCTGCATTTGAGACTCTGAAGGAGAAGCTTACCCATGCACCTATCATGGTGACTCCTGACTGGTCTCTTCCTTTTGAGCTGATGTGCGATGCGAGTGACTATGCAGTCGGAGCAGTTCTTGGTCAGAGATGCGAGAAGCACTTCCAGCCCATCTACTACGCGTCCAAGACCTTGAACGATGCACAGGAGAACTACACCACCACTGAGAAAGAGCTCCTCGCCGTGGTGTATGCGTTTGATAAGTTCCGACCCTATCTGGGGCTCTCCCATGTGGTGGTCTACACTGACCACTCGGCGATTCGCTACCTGATGAGCAAGGCTGATGCAAAGCCTAGGCTCATCCGCTGGATCCTGTTGCTGCAGGAGTTTGATATCGAGATCCGGGACAAGAAAGGAGCCGAGAATGTTGCTACAGATCATCTCTCACGGTTGGAAGCCCCTCCGATGGACAACTTCGTGGAAGAGATCGACGACTCCTTCCCGGGTGAGCGATTGCTGGCGATGACACTGGTGGACAGTGTGGCCCCTTGGTATTCTGACTTTGCCAATTATCTGGTGGGCAAGCAGTTACCCAAGGGGATGGCTACTCATGCAAAGCGCAAGTTCTTCTCCGATCTGAAGCACTACTTCTGGGAGGATCCTTACCTCTTCAGAATCGGAGCAGATGGCGTGATCCGGCGCTGTGTCATGGAGCACGAGATGGGAGACATCCTGTCTCAATGTCACGAGGGACCTACTGGAGGTCATCATGGAGGAAATCGCACGGCGCGATAGGTGCTACAGTCGGGCTTCTATTGGCCCTCGCTCTTCAAGGATGCAGACACCTTCGCACGACAGTGCGACCGCTGCCAAAGGTCAGGTAACATTTCTTCCCGGGATGAGATGCCCCAACATATCTCTGTTATTTGTGAAATTTTTGATGTTTGGGGTATCGATTTCATGGGCCCATTCCCTCCATCTTTTGGCAATATGTACATATTGGTTACAGTGGACTACGTCTCGAGGTGGGCAGAAGCTCAAGCCATGCCCACCAATGATGCAAGACGGGTCTGCTCATTTCTGAAGCAGCTGTTCTCCCGGTTCGGGACACCTCGCGCCATTATTAGTGATAGAGGAACCCATTTTCAAGGGCAATTCACTAAACTCCTCTCTCGCTATGGCGTTAAGCATAAGGTGTCGGTGGCCTACCATCCCTAGTCAAATGGGCAGGCCGAGCTGACGAACCGGGAGCTAAAACAAATAATTGAAAAGACGATGGATCAGTCCCGCAAGGATTGGTCCACTAGGCTCGATGATGCTCTCTGGGCGTATATGACTGCCTATAAAAATCCGATTGGCACTTCTCCCTATAGGCTTGTCTATGGGAAGGCGTGTCATTTGTCGGTAGAGCTAGAGCACAAGGCCTTCTGGGCCATTAAGCTGCTAAATCTGGATTTGAGTGTTGCAGGTACAGAACGTAAGTTGCAGCTGCTGGAGTTGGAGGAGTGGCGTTACCACGCCTACGAGAACACCCTGCTCTACAAAGAGCGCACCAAGCGTCTCCACGACGCGAGGTTGAGGGTCCCAAAGGAGTTTCAGGTAGGTGATCGTGTTCTGCTCTTCAATGCACGCCTGAAACTCTTTCCGGGCAAGCTCCGTTCGAGGTGGTCGGGACCCTTCACGGTCACCCAAGTTTTCCCGCACGGTGCGGTGGAGATCAGCAATGCTCAAACCGAGCCATTCAAGGTGAATGGCCACCTCCTAAAGTTGTATTTGGGAGGTGCTGTCGAGCGCGCAGAGCTGCTGATCAAGCTCGAGGACCCTTAGTTCCTCTATTGGCGTCCATCTAAAAGACGGTAAAGAAGCGCTTGTGGGGAGGAAACCCCACCGAGGTTTGCATTTTCTTACTTTTTTCCTATTGTTTTTTTGTGTTCTTTGAGTCTTGAGATGTTGTTCCAGAGTCGAATATCGTTTTTGAGTGAAAACAGGTTGAATTCGGTGCTCCAGCAGCTCACACGGCCAGGCCTGATGCTCACACGGCCGTGTGGATTTTACCCCTTGGCCGTGTGAGCTCTCGGCAAATTCCACACGGCCAAATGTGCAACTGGCACGGCCGTGTTGCTCGTGTCAGCCTGGCCGTGTGGCCGACACGGGCATATCATTTTCTCACACGGCCGTGTGGATTTCACCCCTAGGCCGTGTGAGCTCTCGGCAAATCCCACACGGCCAAATGTGCATCTCGCACTGCCGTGTGGAAAATTCTCGGCCTGCCCGTGTCGGCCGACACGGGCACGTGTGCACATCACACGGCCGTGTCAGCCTGGCCGTGTGGCCGAGCCACGGCCTATAACTTCGGCCGACACGGCCGAGTGGTCATAAAAATCAAAATCCTCGCCGGAATCCTCTGAAACTCGCCGGAAAACCGCGACAAACCAACCCATTTCGATTTTTTCGGCCATTTTTTGTCATTTTTTTCACCAAACCAACAACAAACCCATCCTTCCCACACCAAAAGCGGCCTATCCCTCTATTTTGAGGAGATTTGGCCGAAGTTTTTGTCGCCGGCGGCAATTTCCGGCGAGACTCCGACGACCACTTCCGGGCAGATTTTTGCACTTTCGTCAAGTGCATTTCATTCATCTCATCAATCCCTACAATCCTACTTGAGTCTCCAGGTTTGATTTCGCCATTTACCTTATGAATTAAGGATAATTGGATATTAGGGTGTATGTTTAGAGAATCCATTTGAAATGAGTGAATTGAATGAAATTGAATGTGGGGAATGCTTGGATAATGTATGATTGATGTTAGGGCATATTTACAATGTTGATTTGAGGCCTTGTGTGCTATGAATGTGCTAATTTCATGCTTAACTTAATAGTGCACACAAGGTGTTCGATGAAATGCCTGTTTTCGTACCATTTTGTGGGAGTCGGTTGGGACCCTTAATGATGTGCTTTGAGGGTGTATTTGTTATGAATGTGAACCTTGAGTTGCCTACTTTTTCATGGATGTGCACCCCCACGCAGATTAGGCTTAATTTATCGAGTTTTTGACCCCCGAACCATGGATGAAACCATGGTTAGGCTGTTTTCTGTTCTTAAGTGTGGGGGTGTGATTAACATTTTTCTTGCCTCTCTTGGTTCCACTTTGGGTTGTTCTTTTGCAGGACGATGACGAAGCCCAACCTCAGGCACCCGTTTATTCAAGATTTGAAAAGGGGGCCCCACCAGGATCGTTTTAAAAGCGTCCTGGCCTGCAAATTTGGGCAGCATCATTGCTTGTCCAAGCGCGAGTTGGAGAAGCTGAACTGCTACGAGCACTTCTCCGCCATAGTCATCAACCGCCCGTGGCGCCGCCTCCTCCAAATTTGAGAGAAGGTCTACCACGAGCTCGTACTTGAGTTCTACACGACCTTCAAGCATGCAGACACGGACGATTGGAAGGACGGAGCAGCCATCCAGTTCAGGCTCGGCGGTGCACCCCGATCCATGAGCTAGCAGGAGCTGGCGACCGCCCTCGGTCTCGCCTGGTCGATGACAGGGACTACATCACCGAGCCAGAGGGGGTGAACTTCCAGACGCTGTACACCCGCCTCGCTCGGCCAGGCCAGCGTCCCTTCTCGGCGGGGAAGACGAAGGCCAGCACATTGCAGCTCGACAACCGCATCCTCCACCACATGCTGGCCAAGTCTTACACTCCGGCCTCGGACAGTGCCAGCGCCATCACCAAGCGAGCCATGTAACTCATTCAATCTATGCGCCAGAGGGATCATCCTCTCCACTTGGGCTCGGTGGTGGCGAGGACCTTCGACAAGAGTGCTTCCGAGCTGAAGAAACTCCACTGCACCCCCCTCATCACCCGCCTGGCATCCTACTTCGAGATCTCCCTGCAGGGGTGCACAGAGCAGGGCGACACCAGTGCCTTTGGCGAGTATACAATCCGTAAGATGCACCTGCTTCGGGAAGAGCGAGGTGTTAAGTAAATCGAGGGGTTTCCACAACCCCAGATCCCAGAGGAGGTCCAGCCGGAGGTTCCCGAGGGTGCGGCTGATGAGAGGGTGGAGCCCGAGGAGGTGGATGCTGTTGCTGCCCCCCGCACCACCACCTTCGAGTACGGGGGTGGCAGCTCCACTTTCCCCGGGCAGGACTACTTCGCCTACCAGTTCGAGCAGCTGCGTCTCCAGAACCAGCAGATCCTTGACCAGCAGCTCCAGTTCCAGCAGCAGTACGCGGGTCACCAGGCCGAGTACCAGCACAGGATGGTTGCTTATGATGAGCGCCTGGACATGCTGGCGACCCAGCAGGGGGTGACATTGGCTCATATCGAGCGAGAGAAAGCTTGATCTAGGCGCATGCAGGAGGTCCAGCAGCACCTGCTCCAGCTGCTGCCGGGCGAGCAGCCCGTCTGGAGGACTCCCTGGGAGGACTCTCCACTTCCACCTCCCCCAGCTGATGGTGATGATGGAGCTGATGGTGATGACGCCTTCATGGACGACATCCACCTGGATAACCTTGGCGACGAGTAGGCTGTACTCGTAGCCCATCTCAGTGTGTTTTTCGTTTTAGACTTTTGTGTGTTTGCTCCATATGTGAGGAGCTTGAACTTAGTGTCGTTTGTTTTTGTTTATCTTTGGTGGATTGTTTATTTTGTAGCCATCTGGGCTAACACTTATCCCTAACGCACAGTGTGCTAGTGTGTTCTTGGTGTTCGATTCGTGCAGAACTATCCATCTTCCCGTTTGTTTCTCGCTGACTGGTCCACTTCCAGTCCCCCAGCAGTATTTCAATCCGGTAACATCGTTCCCCTTATCTCTCCCTCTACTCCATTGAGGGCAATGTTGTGCTTAAGTGTGGGGGGTGCTTTGTATCGGTTGGAATCTATATTTGAGTGCTTGGAGCCTAGTCCGCTGTCCGAATCTTACGATTTGAGGGCTCCAAGTACTGCTGTTTGATCATATTGGCACTGTGTTTTGATTGATGAATTGAATGGTTTTCGGATTGATGCATGACAGCTTGATTGTGACTAGGACAACCTATGATGAGGACTGAGACGTGCAGTAGAATTTTGTAGGGGTTCAGTTTTTCAACTGTGTGCTTACCAACTGTGACTTGGATTGATCACTTGTTCTTGACAGTCGTTTATGCATCTAGTTCAGGGTATCAGAATGTGAGATAGAGCATATAGGTAGCCATGTGAGATTTGAGCCTGCTCGTTTCTTTCTTGTGCGATAGATCCCTCTTCCATGATGTGTAGCATTCACGTTGTCACTAGCTAAGATGATGGGGGCATAGGATTAGCCCACGACCAAATTGACTGTCCTGATGTGTCATATCCCCTAGTCAACCCCTTTGAGCCGTGTGTTATCCTTTCTTTCGGTCTATAATGAAAAATCACCCTTTTGCATCTTTTAGAAGGTTCCACAGAGTGGTTTTTACATAGTCTCTGCTGTTTCTGCTAGATTTAATGTGAGTGTGTTGGAGGTAGTGCTTAAAAGTTGGGCATGTGTTTGAAATATGTGCAGAAGTGGTGGCTCTCTTAAGAAATGAAACAAAAATGACAGAAAAACAAAGAAAAAAAAATGAAAGCATAAGAGAGCCACTACCAAAAATCTGAATAAAGCCCAGTAAGTAGTGTTTCCTAGCAGTCTGGCTTGGAAATGCTAACATTTATACCTCCTTCGCTCTTGTGCTTTTGAGATATTGAGTAATGCAGAATAGCAGAAAAGGAAATACCGGTTTGTTTGACTGTGATTGTGTGGGTTTGGAAATGTGGAACCTTGTGCTATGAATACTTCCACAACCTAAAAGGCCTTTTCCCCATGTCCAAGACCCTAGCCAATCACTTGAACCTGTGTCTAAGACCTCCGGATTAGTTAGTGGTGACACTCCATATGTGAACTCTAGCATTTAGAGGCTGTCATCATGGTGAAGAGATGTTAGGGATTGAGAGAAGTAGCATGCGCATTTTTCGCATCAAATCGTCCTGACCCCACTGGTCGAGAGTGAGTGATTCATTTTCATATTCTATATACTCTTGTACCCCGGTGAGGACCTAGATTGCTCGGTCTCTATTCTGATGTCTTGAGTTGGATGCATGAGGTGACTGTTTTGAGTAAGTGGTTGAGTCAAGTCTAGGTTGGTTGGTGAACAGAAGGGAGACTCTTCGTTTACTCGATTTTGTTGCACTCGAATGTCCTTTGTGGTGGTTGTCTAGGTTGCTATTGAAGTTGTTCAGGTGTTGATGTTTGAAAACCAGTATGATTCGCGTGTTCTGTGCCTTTATGACCTGTCCCCAATGTTGGTTGATTGAAATATGTGAGCTTACCTTGTGTCTGACTTGGTTTGCTTGGGGACAGGCAAACGGTTAAGTGTGGGGGAGTTTGATAGACCGTTAATTACACATGTTTTTACCCCTGTTCTTACACCGTTTGAGATGTGGTTTCTCGTGTTTTAGGCCGATTTCACGCTAGGTTGTGCTTGTTTGTGATATTTCAGGTCCTAGTACGTGAATGGAGGCCTGGGAGCGAGTTTGGGGTCGATGGGACGAAGATTGGGCGCGAGGCAAGCCGATGAGGAAGCCACACGGGCACACACAAACCTCACACGGCCGTGCAAGTGACCAATGAGGCCGTGTGGGATTGTGCGAGCCTTCACACGGGCACAAATACATTCCACATGGCCGTGTGAAGGAGCAATGTGGCCGTGTGGAATTCTGCGCGAGCAAACACGGGCAAGGCTGAATTCCCACACGGCCGTGTGACTCTGGCCGTGTGGGAAGCCTGAAATCCAATTAATCGATACGCCGCGTTTTGAGTCACACGGGCAACTGGGTGAGCCACACGGCCGTGTGGCCTGCCCGTGTGAGTCGGGAAATCTTGGTTTTCACCCAATTCCGAGCCGCAAGTGAGAGAATCGGATTTTCAGAGCAAAAACAGAGCCATATAGAGAGAAAGTGCGAAGAACACATCCTAGAAGCTATCTTGGAGCTGGGTTTCATCAAATCGAGATTGGAGATCGTCATAGGAGTGGAATTCATCATCCCAGAGCAGATTTTCCTCATCTTTATGAGTATGACTACTCTAATTACTGTTTTCTTCTCTCTCTCTATGGAGTAGAGCCCTTCTCTCACTTGGGTATGAAGAACCCTAGTTCCATGTGTTAGGGATTTGATTGTAATGACTTGGGATGATTATACTGTTTGGTTTTAATCGAATGATGCATGTTTTATTGAATTGATTGAAGTCTGATCAGCTTTTCTTGATTTCTGCTGCAACCTGAGATAGATAGAATCTGATTAGGTTGTTAGAGTCTCTTCATTCGATAGTAGGAGATTGGTTATACGAGAGTTAGCCAGTTTACTGCTTTGTACTGGAATCCAATTCCAGTAGTGGAGTTCTGTGCTCATTGCTTCAGCTTTCTATCCCGGTGAAGACTAGTCGTCTGCCGGGTAGTTAGACTGAGAGGGCTTGGTCAGCTTAAGAGATTCCAAGCTACTGTCGGATCTTCCGCAGTCTAATCAACAGTAAATCAACCCAGGGTAATTACAATTGAACCTAACTAAGGAGCTAGGGGGACTCGTTCCCGATTGACTCTTTCCTGCTTTAGAAAACCGAACCATTTCCTGCTTTCTTACTGCTTTTGCTTTAAACAACAATCACTCGACTTAGTTGGCTAGATAATAGATAATCATGGAGTAAGCAGTAGATCTAGACCCCGGGTTGATAATAGAACTTGGCTGTTACTGCATTCCTGGACTGCGATTACACTTGGTCGCAGTTTGGTGTTGTGTTTTGGCGTGTCATGTAGCTTTGGATGCTTGTTAGACTTCCCTGCGGTTTATGACCCCCTAACCACACACAGTCGTTCGACTCTTCAAGTCATAATTGTTAGCTAGGGGGAGCAACTCCTGGGTGAAGTTTTCTCAACTAGAGTCAAATCCATTTTACCTTTGCAAAGTAATTTAGTTTTAGACCTTTGCTTCCACCAAAACCAATCCGCTAGAGATTGTTTCAAACAGTCGAAGTAGCGGTACATGGACCTATGCACAAACCTAATACAAGTCGCAGTCGTCATTATAGGTTGCACATAATCTCAGGCAAATCATCCATAGACAATGCTAATAACCACGCGATTCAAAACAAATCACCACAAGGTGCCACTATGATCATGCAAATGTAGAAGTTGTTATGCTTGGAGCCCTCAAATTTTGAAAATTTGGGCATACAACTAGGCTCCAAGCATTCAAAATCACACCAAACATTCACACGCACATGCATAATAGACTACCCCCCCCCCCCCCACACACACACACTTAAGCTCGACATTGCCCTCAATGGCGGAAAAGAAGGGGATAGAACGATGTTACCGGTCAAGTTGTGAATGTTTGTGCTCGGGAGCGGAGGGCGGGTGAGATCCGGAAGAGCGTGGTCACGTCCAAAACACCACCAAAATCTCTTCAATGGTCTTCTTATCTGAGCGGAAAGAAAACAAACCGATGGTATATGGGTTGCCTCCCACCAAGCGCTTCTTTAACTTCATGAGCCGGACGGTTGCTCTTCAAGATTCGGCCCACCCAAGAACCTCTGTGAACTTGAGGTTCTCATCGGTGAGGTGATGTCTCAAGTCACGAGCATTGGAAAAATCCATGATTGAGGGCTCGTGAACTTGATCGACTTTGAGGCTCCACCTACGAGACATCTCCTTCTTTCCTTCTCCTTCTTTCTCTTTTCCCCACACCCTGTAATGCATCATCGCTTTACCACCATCGCATCCACCAAGAGGAATCGTCGATGGTTTTTCCTTGGCTTGGCAAAGAGCCGCAAACGGGTCCTTCTCCAAAAGCGCATCAAGGTCGGGTGGAAAGCTTTCATAGCCCTCGTAACTTGTGGATGCTTCATCCACCTCGACCTTGTCCTTATCTTGGACTCCACTTGCACCTTCTTCTTCATCTTCAACCTTCCTTCCTTCTTCAAAATTTGATTCCTCCCAATAGGAACACCCAAGATCTTCCTCCTCGTCAATGCTCACTTCCTCCTCTTCAACCACTTCTTCGTTCTTCCCATTCATGTCTTCAAGCACGAATTTAAGGGCAAAATGCAATACAAGGTCTTAGAAGGGATTCTCTTACTCCTCCTCACTCGTGTCTTGATCTTCAAAGTTGCTTTCGAAAAGGGGAAAGTGATGGGAGTCATCAATGCAACCTTCTTGTCCATCCTCACAACGGGAGCTCTCCGAGGTGAGTTCTTCTAGCTCCACACGGTTGTAATTGAGCGCCCCTTCAACCTCTTCTTTCTCCTCCAATAATGAGAGGCGATAGCTTTCACAAGCTCGTGCCACTTTCTCTTCTAGTGTCAAACCGGGAGGAGGAAGGGGTTGCAAATCCATGTCGGAGCTCGTTCTTCCAAAATCATCATGGCTCGCCTCTTCGACTTCCTCTCTTTCTTCCAATGGTGGGAGGCGATTGTGAGTAAGTTGTGCACATGCTTGCTCTACAAGCCCTCCTAGCCTCTCCATGCGTCGACGAAGCTCCTCCGCCTCCTGAAGAAAGATTGAGTCGATAGGGTTGGCGATTGGGAGGTCCTTGCTAGAGCACCCTTCATTGGTGCCCCGGGCGAATCGCTCCACCATGAGCTCTAATTTGCTCTTTGGCTCCCGTTGTGGAGTGGCACATGGTCTCGATGATTGTCCCATGAAAGCTTCCATGGCCAGCTCCAACTTGGATTTCTCCTCGGGTTGTGGAGGGAAACCTTGTTGATATGGGGAAGTCTCTTCATACCCCCAATGGTATGGTTGTTCTTCTTGGAAGGGGGGTTGGTAATAGAACACGGATCCTTGGCTTCCCCCTTCATGTTCACTCCATGAAGCTCTGGGGTACCCCCATTCGGGTGGTTGTGGATACCCCCACCTATTGTAGCAGCCATTGGGATCTATGATTCATAACCTACTCAAACAAAAACACAAAAACAAAATCAAACAAACACAAACCACCCTTCAAGACGAAGAGTGGGTAAACAAAACACAACACAAAACATAAAACACAAACAAAAAGGCAAGATAGAAAATGCTAGAGTAACACTAAGCGACCTTTTCTGGATAACGTACCGTAAGGTCCCCGGCAACGGCGCCAAAAACTTGACTCGCACGAAACTACACCACAAATTAATCCCGACTAGAGTCCAAGTTTTTAAACTCTAGCCGTGTGCAGTATAGAGCAAGTATTTAACTAACGACTCGGGCCGGTTCATGTACCCCAGCTTCAATCGCTTAAGTTGTTATCTAGCAAAACGGTTTTGGGTTTAGGATTATTGGAACTTCAAACTAACCAAGCAAAGAAAGGTAAATAAAGGAAAATTCTAACTAAGGGAGCTTCACCTAGGAGTTGATTCCCCCTAACTAGCTACCTAGACTCGATGGATTGGAATAATTGGTTGGGGCACGATAATCGCGAACCGCAGAGGAAAGTGTATGTGGTCGAAGACCACAGTCTCAATTGCTAAACCGAGGTGAGGATGAAGGGTCGTGCCACTCGACCCTCTCGGTTTAGACAATTGGTAATCGGCTTACTCCCTCACTCAACTCTAAGGTCGGACGGCTTAATCACGATTAATCGATTGGCTTAACTCAATATTGAGGGCTGCCCTAACTTAACCTAGTTTAGGTGGCTTAGAAAGCGGAAGGAAAACCAACTCGATTGAGTCTCCCTTGGAAGGGAGATTTTCCTCTCTAAGCTAGGCTAAGGTGGCTAATTAGATTGCTAGCACCTACATGCACAAACCTAATGGTGCTAAGCACAAAACATGCACAACCCCTAGGTTGCTAAGCACAAGCATGCACAATCATGGTAAATAATGCCTCAATCATTGAATTGAACAATACCCAATGACAATCAATCAATCTAAACAAGTAACTTCAAAGTATTAGTTAGGGATCTACAACAGCCAAGAGAAAAGAGTGAGTTTCTAGAGAGAGAGAGAGGGAATACAAATTTGAGCTCAAGATCTTCTTCTTATTCTTCTTCTAGGATTGAATCTTCCACCCAAGCCTCCAATGATGCTCCAAGATCACTCTAGCACTCTCTCTCTCACACACTAGAACTCCCCTTTGGTGTTTAGGTTGAAACCCTAGAGAAAGAAAGTGTTTCTTCTCCAAAAACCAGCTCTCTTTTCTCTCTCCCCGCTGCTGTCTTCATATTTGCCCGAGAGTTTTTATGTTGGGTGCTAGTTTTTATACTGAGTGCTAGATTATGTGTACTGCAACCTGCATTTGAGATAGTTTGAATGACGTGATTGAGATAAGATCTCATGATATGTTCCCAAATCTACTATAAGTAATTAGTCATGCTCTATAATGCTATAGTAATGTTTCCTATAGACAATATCGTAGGCACTAAATGTTCAACTCCTAAATTATCATGTGTAAGCATTGTAATAATCAAATTGTTAGTAAGTCAACATATGAATCTAACTAACAAAAAAAAGTGAATTTGAGATAATTTGAGTAATATTATATTGAATATGAGATAACTTATGATAGGTTCTCAAATATAATATAGTCAATTAGCCTTTTCATAATCAATTAACAATGGCCTCCACATAAAAATTAAACTTTCATATTTGAAAGACTAAAATTTTGAAACACCAAATTTGAATGCATCAAAAATATTTATTCATTTCATTCCTCCTTCTTTCTCTTCCCTTAAATTAAAAGCACTCAAGTTCCCCTCTTCTTCTCTTCTAAGAAATTGAAAACACTAAGTACAATACTTTTTATATTTATATTTAATTGATAATTTTGCCAAATAGTGAAATTAGCCAAAATTTTATTGTGTGTATACTAGTGATAACAATCAATCTCATGACCGCAGGTATCTGACGCCCCGATCCAATCAGCACGGAGAATCCCCACATTGATTGGGTATGGGGCTGGTATGGATAAAACCCGCAAAAAATTGATGGGTATGTGGCGGGTATGGTTTTAGCCTCCTCAATCATATACTCATACTCATACCCGCCATACCAAGAACATTTTTTCACATATAAAAGATATATTAATCAAATTGTAACCTATCAATAATAGTGGAGGCAACTCAAAAAAATAAATAGCAGAAATGCAATTGAGTGGTCATCGAGATCCAACAATTCCTTTCCTTCAATTCTCCCTTCATTCTCACTTTTTTCTCTTGTTAACAGAATAATTATGTTTGTTAATTATTACTTAGTAGATGTATCGGAGTTAGAAACTAATGATTTGGAAACTATTATACTCTATCTTATTGATAATGAATATTTTAGGATCATATCATTTGAACCGTATTAAAAATGATTGTATAATTGTTGATAGTAGGTCATTTTAGCCTTATATTGATTAATGAGTTTGCAAAACCTTCATGAGTATGAGGCGGGTACGAGTTTGGGTATTTGAAAGCGAGGATGGAGATGGTTTAGGCAAACCTGCCCCATTGCGATCCCTAGTGTATACTATATTAATGGTATAGATTGTCTTAATTGTTAATTATTCATTATCAATATTGGCAATGTGATGACTTTATATTTCTTATTTACTTTTTGGTAAGTTTGTTAAAGAAATTAATGTTCAAGTGAACTTCATGTTCTAATATTTAATTTTTAGAAAATACATAACTTCAAGTGAACTTCTTTTTGTGAAATGAAATAATGGTTTTATTTAGGTTTAGAACAAAAAAAATTATTTTCAAAGACTATATATTATGTAATATATTTATGTCAATCAGGCAGGTTCATGTTAGTCGGGTTTGGGTTGATTGGGTTGCGGATCAATCGGGTTACTGGCTTAATCGGGTTGCAGGTCAATCAGATTCGGGTTATTGGGTGGCAGATTAGTCGGGTTGCGTGTCAATCAGATTACAAGTCGGACGGGTTACATGTTATTAACTTTTAACCAATTCGGGTTGCGGTTGGGTTACGAATCGGGTTGATTGAGCGGGTTATTCGGGCTGGGTTATGTTTTGAAACCTTTATATACTCAGGTGTCGAAGGAATTTAACAAATTCCGTCTCCACCATACCACCACCCAATTCATGGTTCATATTTGTTTTGTCGGTTGGTTGCGGCGCCACTTATTTGCCTATTACCAAACCCTACTAGCGCATAGCCCGACCTGTTGGTCGGGTTGTTCTTGTCATTCAAGTATATCTTACTTTTGCTACGAAGTAGTGTGGTTCCTTTTCATTAATAATTAAATAATTCTTAAATAAGAAAATATCCAACTCGTGCATGTTATAAAAAGTCCATTATGAAGTAAGCTTTATGACGTACTAGTCATTGCGCTTGTATGATGAATTATCGGCGCGAGTTCAAATCACCGCGAAAGCATTCTTCTTTTAACCATAAAAAAAAGTCAATGATGTATTTTCATATTCCGAAAAATTGTAGAATACACTTGGTGTCTACACTGCTCAACAAATTTGTCTCAATATATCCTACTAGATAATCATTCATGAACTGACGCATATTCGACTTCTAAATTTGTTCTTGGTGTAACTCAAAGCTAACAATACACTTTCAACACTTGTCGTACAACCATAAAATCAATACAAATCAAGGGTAGCTTGTAATTAGATTAATTATTAGGTTTTGAAAATAATTAAAGATAGAGAATATGATTTTGCTATTACATAGTGCTTAGAATATAACAACAAAAAAGTTGTAGTCTAATAGAAATTATATTTATTAATAATAATAGCGGTTTGAATTACCCAAACTGTCACTTATATTCTCATACGCAAACTACAAACGAGAGTACGATAATCATTTTTTCAAATTTCAGGGTGTCCCGAAAACTATTAATTATAATTTTTTTGTCCATACATAAATTACCACCGGGGGTTGGATAATCGCTTTTCTAAAATTTAGGGGTGCCCCGGGACACTGCCCCCAAAGGTCCCTGGGTCCGCCACAGGGTATCCTACCCGATCCAACCCGGTCAACGCGGGTAAATATTATCGAGTTCGGGTTTAATCCCATTCACTAATCGTCGGGTTGGGTTGAGTTTGAGTTTAGGTATACCCGCACCATGGATACCCACCCACACCCATATAATTAATATTCCAGTATATTTAATATTCTAAGCAACTAATGTTCTTTATGTTTGTGGAGACATGTCTAATTTTTACTTTCTAACTGCGTAAAATGAAGTTAATATTATCGAGTGGAGAGTGAAGAAGCTTAATTGACAAGGAGAAGAAGTTTTCAATTAATCATGTTGTTTATGGATAATTTATGATTTGCAACAATTTTCTTGAGTTTTCTAGATTGGGGTTGAACCATTTGTATTACTAATTTGTGATTTGCTTGAATTTCTAGAATGGTGATTTCCTTGTGACGTCCGCTGAGGGCTGACCGCGGCGACTAAGCAGCATTCCGACGCCGAGGAGAACGCAGAGTCAGCTTCGGAGATCAATCGATTGAGGTCTGCAGCAAAATTCCTGGTTAGTTAGAATTATAGGGTTGGCAACGGCGCAGATCGGGGACGGGTAGTTAGTTCCTGTTACCCATCTGTCAAGGCAAACGGATTTCCCCGTCCCCGTAGCCTTAATGGGTGGCGTTTGGTTTCCGTCACTGTCCCCAGACGGATTCGGGTAAACCAAGGATCACCACGAATCATGAGAAATAACAAAAAAAAGTGAAAAAAGATAACCTAAAATTCTTGAAATTCAAACTTCAAAATACCTTGATGTTCAAGGTACATAAATCCAAAACACAAAAGGAAGATTTGGGGATGTAACCCTCCCACCACCCAACACCCAATCTTCATAGTTCAAACAATAAAACAAAAGTAATAGGTTGCAGCAACCAAACAAGCTGCTGCAACCAAAAACTCACTACATCTACTGACTAGTGTTCAAGTTCAAGAGGAAGAGATTCAAAAACAAAGGCAGTCAGCCCCAATAACTTTATCCATAAATCGAACTAAAACCTATACTACTAGCACACGAGTTCCTTTGATCTTTTCCTCCAAAAGCAAGCAACACTATGCTGGAAACCAACTCAACAACAACATTCATCCTTGAGAAGCAATCACTGCAAGAAACAGAGTAGCAAACACAGTTAGAGAAGTGAAACTCATTTTAAAATGAACAAGTTAAAAGGCCTCAAGTCTGGCTCTATATCTTGAACCTTTCAACAAATCAGTCATCTAGGTATATTAGATGCTTCTTCATCACAAGTCCCCCTTGATTTGCATGAATAAAAAAATACAGTTAGAGATTGAAACTATCAAACTAAGTACCAATCTAAATTGAACTAATTATACAGAAGCCAAAATTGAGAACCAACTAATTTACCAGCTTCGCATTGATCTTCAGTACTGGAATCTGCAATTGCTAGAGCTGAGAACACCCCTTCCATTGCCTCTACAGCAGCCTTAGATGATTCTGTAGATTGAAGAAAAAAATAAAAAAGACAATTAACATTTAATCCAATTAACATTAAAAAACTAATATGGGAGTAATTGCAGGTTACCTTGTTGCATTTCCTCCATAATCCAACTCGTGGTACACATCATTGCCTCTATTGTATCATAGTGCAATCTACTCCGATGAGGGTCTATTACGCTCTGTTTGGCAACAAGGGGGTGCAAATTGCAGGAGGGTGCAAGTTGAGGGGCAAATTGCTGGGGGGTGCAAATTGCTGGGGGGTGTAAGTGGAGGGGTAAATTGTTGTTTGGATGAAAAAGTAGGGGGGTGCAAATAAAGTGCAAAGTAAGTAATTATATTATTTTAAAATAGATTTTAAAATTATAAAATAGATTTTAAAATTATAAATATTATCATAAAATAATAAAATAAATATTACTATATAATAATAAATATACTTTACTAAAAATAGTTATTATATAATAATGCTCAAATAATAATTAATTATAACAATTGTAATAATCATTGATCGAGCGATCTCAAAACTCGAAGCTCAACTCCTAACTGGTCATCCTATATAGGGTTTTCGTGTCTAGTTTAATCTTAAATTGTCAAACTTAGTCAAACACGTTCGAATTTGTAAGTTTTAACTATTTGGTCAAATAAAATGAGTTAACCAAACAATTTCTCTCTATCTTTTCCACAAACACCTTGTATATCTAATTTTCAATGCAAATTCGATTCAACCAAGAGATCTAGATTTGACTTGACGAACATTTATAAACTTGTTTCCAGAGTCAAATGGTCAACCCCGAATAATGTTTACATTAATGATATTTATAAAAAGAAGAAATTGATAATATTAATTATTATATAATTATATATAACACAATTAGAAAAACAAAATTCCATAATTCCCCCCTCCCCCTCTCTTCCTTCCTTCCTTTGCACCCTAATTCGGGGGGTAAGCCGAAACAGTAAATTTGCACTCTCGTTTTGCACCCCCCTACTGTTCCAAATTAACCAAACAGGTGCAAATGTGTTGGAAACTGTGTTTACCCCTCACATTTGCACCCTCCTCCCATTTACCCCTCTTCCCAAACAGAGTGTTAACCTCCCACCAGAGCTAAAAGCATATTCAGAAGCCACTGATGTGATTGGTATGGTCAAGAAATCCCTTGCAATTGCTTGCAAAGTGGGGGTACTTAAGTTCATTCAGTTTCCACCACATTAGTATATCAAAGTCAGGAGACCTTTTAGGAACTAGTTCCTTAAGAAGATAGTGATCCAGTTCAGTATGGATCAGAGTTGCTTTACTTTTTTTCCTCCGACTCACAAACAGATCATGATCATCATTTGTAGGAACAGAAGAACTATCATAAGCAGTTGAAGAACCAGAATTGTTCTTCTCAGACTTGGTTTGGTAATCAAGCACCAAACCACAAATACATTGCTTAATCTTAGCAGCCACCAAGTCAATATTGGTACGGCCAAACTTAGCAGCATAATACTCAACCACATGCAACTTGTATCTAGGATCAAGAACCACTGACACAGCGAGAACCAAGTGTATATCATCCCAATACTTAGCAAATTTCTCCCACATACTCTCAGCCATAGCCAAGATAAGAGAATTGATATCAACACACCATTCCAACAATTTTAGACTCAGATCACAAACCTTGGGGGAAAATAATTTAGCAGTGGGATACTTGCTGCCAGATAACAGCTTTGTAATCTCACTGAAAATTTCCAGCTTATCAATGACCATAGCAGCAAAATCCCAGTGCATACTAGTAGGGACAGTGGTGTATTGACTATCCCACTGCCTCAAACGAGAGAAAACATCTCTATACACAATGACAGTAGATAGCATATCATAGGTGGAATTCAACCTCGTTGGACAATCAAGCACAAATTTCTTTTCACAAGGAACTTTAAGTTGCTTAGTAGTTTCAAAGAAGGTTTTTATCCTCTTAGGAGTGGACTTCCAGTACACAACACTATCTCTAACCAATTCAATGCCATCCTTGATGATTTCCAATCCATCTTTCACAATAATATTCAAAACATGAGCAAAACATCTCATTTGAACCAGCACACCATCCAACAACAGATCATCCATAGCAAGTTTAGTTTTCATATGAGTAATCATGGCATCATTGGTGGTACAGTTATCCAAGGTAATCGAGGACAACTTCCTATCAAGATTCCAACCAAGCAAACACTTGAACAACCTATCTCCCAACCTCTTACTAGTATGAGGGGCAAGGACATAGACAAAGCTCAACATCATGTTTTTAAGTTTCCAAGAATTGTCAATAAAATGCATAGTCACTGCCATATACCCCCTATTTTGGTTAGTTGCAGTCCACATATCAGTTGTGACTACAACTCTACCAATATTATCATCTAAAACCTTCTGAAACTTTGCCATTTGAGCCCCATATAAAGAAAATATGTCCCTCTTTACTGTATTTCTATTTTTTTTTTTTATAATGAACTGGGGTTGCAAAGAATAGTAGAAACGTTTGAACCCAAATTGTTCAACAATGTTCAGGGGATACTCATGCACCATAATCATAGAACACAATTCCTTCCTAGACACATCCAGATTGAATTGAGTAGCAGATAGGTGAGGTTTCCCAGTTGGTTTATAATAAGGACCAAGAACTCTCTGCCTACCATCATGTATCTTTCTTTGGGTGCAAGTTTTAATTTGTAATGGTTCCTCAGGTGGGAGGTTTCATTACTAGTATCACCACCTAAACGTTTTCGACAATATCTACACTTGGCTTTAATCTCCCCATTAAACTTCACCCTCACAAAATGTGGCCAGACATCAGAAGTCAATTTACGATCTTCCTCCAGAATAATTTCAACATTTTCATTTCCATTAGTCAATGCATCATTACCAGAACCATTACCAGTAGCAGTAGCATTACCATTACCGTTTTGATTAGAATGCACAGTAGGATCATTCACATTCAAAGCACCATTTTCAGTAGCACCATCCATCTACATAAACAATTAAACAATTGCATGCAATCAATCAATCATAACTACCCAGACAAATCACACAACACACAATACAAATTACAATCGAGAGTTGAATTGGAGTAACGTTATGCCTAACCTGTAATTTGGAGAGGGAGTCTCTGTTCACCAGACTAGTGACATGAAATTAATCGAGGGGTTACTATATATACGAGAAGAAGGAAGAAGGCAAGAAAGTGCAACAGAATACGAAAGGAAAAGAGGGAAAGAACTTATCTCAGTGTGTGATATCACGCCGATTTCCCCCAATAGCTGCAAATCGAAGATTGCAGCGGGCAATTTAGGGTTCTGCATGTTGTTTCCCCACGAAATCGCCGGCAAAACTAGCCTCCAATTGGGAGGAATTTGTGGGGAATTTGTGGGATTGGGAGGAATTTGTGGGGAATCAACGAGATAGCCTCCAATCTACTAGCAATCATAGTTGTATAAACAACCTGGATTGGGAGGAATTTGTGGGGAATCAACGAGATTTTTAAGCAGATTGGATGTTTGGGGGATTCGATGGAGAGAAAATCGCTAGGGTTTGGGGAGGTTCTTGACTCGCTCCTACTGTCACTCTAGAAAATGGCCAAGTGCAACCACTTCCTAAAGCGTAGTATAGCGGGTTTGGGTTTTATTGTCAACCCGGGTCCTAGATGTGATGACTACTCGGTGAATTCTTGTTATTTAGCGGTGAACTTTTAGTGCAACTCAAGCAAACAAAACACAAAGCAAGTAAACGGTTGTTGTCAAGTCAAGAGAGGTCACCCGGATATGGTTTCCCCTAGACTGCAGTTAAGTCGGATTGCAATTTACCAAGTTCAGTTTTCATGAAAGTTATACTGCGGAAGGTTCTCAATTAGCCTGAAGTCTCGACTAAAGGTCTCCAGACCCTCTCAATCTGAGTCTCTAGCGGGCGACTAACCTCCACCGGAATAAACAGATTGAGGCCCTAATGAACCAAACCTCCACTACCGAACTGACTTTGGTACAGAATAGCGAATTGGCTTCTCGACTAAAGTCACCAATTCGCCACCTTCGATTAAGGGTACTCTATCAACCTAGGCAGATATTCTCATTCTAGGTTAAAGCAGAAACAACAGGAATTTGATCAGGATTCAAGTCATTCAATCATTCAAACCTCAATCGAATATAATCAATTCACAAACTCTGTACTTGGGTTCATACAATCAGACCTAGCATACAAATCTAGGGTTCCCCATATCCAGATGAATGGGGAAACTACTCCATAGAGAAAGAAGCAAAAGCAGATTCAGACGCGGAAATCATACTGTGAAGTTGGATTTCTGCTCCTGGACGTTTAATCGCACTTCTCCAAGCTCAAGACGGGCTCCAATGGTGTTGAAGATCGATCTATGGCGCTTGGGAACTCTGGTTCATCGCTTTCTCTCTCTAGGAATCGATTTCTCTCTCAAAAACTCGAAACCCTTCAATGTTGGCCTTCTTTCTCCTTAAATTGACTGCCTGGTCGCGATACTCGGTCGAAATACCCGGTCGGGTATTTTGGGTTTCGACCGGGTATTTTCGCAGCGCACCGTTTCGCTTAAGGGAAGAATCCCCGGTCACTCGCCATAATCCCCGACCGGGGATTTTGCTGTTTTGCCCGGGCCCCTCTCTGCTTCTCGGGCACCCAAAAGTGATGAATACCCGGTCGGGTATTTGGCCACCTAACCGGGTATTTTCCTCCTGCAGCCCGCTTTGTCCCAACTTTGCTCCTTTCGACCCAGAACTCGTTTCTCCGCCTCGATTCCAACGTCGGGAACTGAAATATGACATAAACACACAACCTAGCGTGAAATCGGCTTAAAACATGAGATTCCTCATCACAAACAGCTTCAGAATAGGGGTGAAAACATGTATAATTATCGGTCTATCAAACTCCCCCACACTTAACCGTTTGCTTGTCCCCAAGCAAACCTAACTCAAACCAATGCAACTCTCCAGACCTCTATAGCAACAAACAACCTCGATCGTAGGTAGTGGACTTCTTAGATCATTTAGCAGCTTACGAGGTCAACCGACGCACAAGTCATCTCATAGCTTCTTCGGCGAGAGCACTAGTCTCGAGTCGGTCTCATGGCAAATAGTGAACAGAGGACAAATGAATCGTGGATGAAGAGACTCTCACAAACAAAAGATCATGGACTCACATTAACTCAAGGTGCTCGATTTTCTTCGTGAACATGGTTGGAACCCTTTTCTTTCTTCTTTTTGCTTGTTTTTCTGTTTTTCTCTTTTTTTTCACGGGTTCCAAACTGTTTCTGCAGAAAACGGGGGCTCCCACCTAGCAAAGGTTTTGCGGGAGCCCGGCTCTTACCGGCCATGCCAGGAGCGGGTGTCTCGAGCCTCGTGCGGGGGAAAGACATGTGAGGGGGCTGGAGGTAGTAGGTGGAAATTGGGAACAGATTCCCGTCTCCCCTTACACACTTTCGCCCTATTCGCACGGGAGACGTTATTTTAAAGCACATTTCGAGCACCTGTTACTTTCAGAACATGATACAAGAGTCCATGACAGGCAGAGAGTCCACAACACCACACAATTCAAGGGTCCTAAGATCACTAATTCACTCAATCAACCAACACAATATGAAGAAGAAATGAGACTTCTTAAATGCATCAACATCCTCCATAGTGCTACACTACCTCCCTAGGTTGCAAATCACTACAGAGACTGTCAATTCAAAGCATACTGAGCAGGTAATTGCAAGGAACACGTACTTGGAGCCCTCAAATTTAAAAATTTGGACAGTGGACTAGGCTCCAAGCACACAAACAGAGCTAATGCAGTCAAAAGATAAACATCCCCCCCCCCACACTTAAGATCGACATTGCCCTCAATGGAGAAGAGGGAAGGAAAGGGGAACGATGTTACCGGTGTGCACAGACTGCAGGAGACTGGAAATGGACCAGTCGGCATGGGACGGACTGGAGAGAGGACCAGTCGGGAACACAGGCAGAGCTAAAAGAGACCAAAAAGCTCAAACACATACGTTAGGTCCAACGGTCAGCCCAATAGTACAGCATCCAAAATGAAAAGAAAAAGAAACAAAAACCGACACAAAACAGACAGTTTGCATGCTGACACAGATAAAAACTCTCAAAACATGCCCCTAGGGCCCTCCGAGACCGGAGAAATCAATCTGATCCATAAGGTCGTCGACGCCATCATCCGGTGGCTGCCGTGGCGGTGAATGCTCCCACCGGGTGGTCCAGTGGTGCTCCTCTGGAGGGTGGCAAGCCTGGAGCAGATGCTCGGAATACTCCATCAGACGGCGTCCTCGGTCTCTCTCCCGCTCGATGAGAGCAGTAGTGTGTCCCATGTGGGTCTCCAATCGGCCAAGGCGCTCATCAACGCCCGTCATCCTGGACCGGTACTCGGCCTGGTGGGCCGAATACTGCTGGTAAAACTGGACCTTATGGTCCATGAGCTGCTGGTTCTGAAGACCGAGCTGCTGGAACTGGAGCCCCATCTGCTGGAACTGCTCCGTGAAGAAGTCCATCGACAGACCAGAAGGACCAGAGGAGGAATCACCTCTCACTGGTCTCCGTCGAGGCTGAAGATCCCCAGGCGGGGAGAGCGGGGGCTCCGGCTCATCGGCATCCATAGCGCCGTCATCATCATCGTCAGCATCCTCATCGACCTCCTCTCCGGAATAGTCATCATCCTCCTCGTCCTCATCAAGATCCACAACCTCCTCAGGGGGCATAGAGAGCCCATCCACCCAGGTGCGGATGTCGTCAGTGGCCAGGAGGCGTGCACTGTGGAGCACGTCCCTGCTGAGGGGTGCGGAGCCGCCCTGCTCGGTCGCATCGTGGAGCCCCTCGAAGCTGATCCCGAAGTGGCGGGCCAACCGGGTGATCAGAGGACCACAGAAGAGGTGGGTAGGATTCCCGTGGACTCGGGAGAATGTGGTGGCCACGACACATCCCAAGTGGAGCATGTCCTCCGGATCCCCCATACAGGACATGGCGTACAGGACCCGCTTCGGGACCTTGTGCGAGCCGGTGGCGTTGGGGATGATGGAGCGGGTGATGAGCAGGTTCAGAATGTGCCACTCCGGCCTGAGGGTGCTGACGTAGGTCTGGCCAGCCACGAAGAAGTCATCCCGATAGGCGAACCTGACGACCTCTCTGTAGAAATGATCCTGGTGCCAGTCGGGCGGGTTCGGGAGCTCGACCGTGTGGCCATCGAACGGGTTGTACTCGATCCCCAATGCTGAGGCCAACCCGTCAATGGTCAGCTGTCGGGGACGGCCACCCAACCGGAACTTCACTGCATGGGCGTCCCGAGGCTTCTTCTTGGCGTACTCGAACGTGGTGTAGAACTCCCACACCAGCTCCGTGTAGGTGGGCTCGTCAATGGCAAGAAGTGTCCGCCAATCCGGGTGGCTGATGGCGGTGCTGAGCTCCTGCAAGCAGTGGAGCTGCTCGAACACTGCCCACTCGAGGTGGTAGTGTTTCTCCAGTTTCCCCCGGATCACCTTGCGGAACTGGTCCGCGTACTCCCGGTGCAGGCGCAAGCCCTGCACATACGCATGATCGAGGGACATGATCCTGCACAAACAACAAACCAAAGGTGGAGCCAAGAAAATACAATGTCAGGACCAACGGCATGGGGTCAGCACTTCCCCCACACTCAAGCTCACCTAGGCTAACAATTTAAGCACAGCCGGTTGAATTGCAAGCAACTCAACCGGAATTCAAGGCAGAATCACAAAATAAACCACAATAAGCACACGGGCAGCACATCGACCACATATACAACCATGGAAATTCAAGTCATCCCTCACCCTACTCTAAATCAGGCAGGCAAACACAGTTCTCGATCCTAGAATCTACAGTCCGATTTTCCATAAACTAGAAATGAACAGGAAACACACCTGGAAACACAAGGAGGACCGTAGCTAGGACGCGAAGGAAGGGTGAGGGACGCGAGGGGAGCGGAAAAAAAATCGCCCGGGAGACTCGCCGGAAAATGTCCGGCGACGGTGGCGGCGCGGCGGCGACCGGCGAGAGGCGGAGGTGGCCGGCGGCGGCCGGCGGGCGGCGGAGGTGGCCGGCGGGAGGCGGCCGGCGGCTAGCAACGACGGCCGGCGGCGGCCAAAGAGGAGAGAGGGGAGAGGATTTGAGAGTAGAGAGAGAAGAAAGTTGGAAAAAATGAGGGTAGAGAGAGAAATGGCCGGGGGTTTCCTTTAAATAGGAAAAATACCCGGTCGGGACTCAGAAATACCCGGTCGGGTATTTGGGAGTCCTCGACCGGGTTTGCCGAACGCTGCGTTTCAAATGGAAGATTATACCCGGCCTCGAGTCAAAAATACCCGGCCGGGTATTTTTGAATCAAGGTCGGGTATTATCATTAAACGCGGCGTTCAGAGTCGGGGAATACCCGGCCGGGAACCAAAAATACCCGGTCGGGTATTTTTGGGACGGGGTCGGGTATTTCACCATTTTCCCCCCGAGAAACAGAGGGGGCCCCGGGCGTGAGCCAAAAATACCCGGTCGGGTATTTTGGCCCACGACCGGGTATTTTCCCCATGTCGGCCAAAAAATCACTTTTCCCAAAATTTCAACCTCTCCTGCACGAAAACACCAAATCGAGGCATCAACGACGACCGAACTTCAATACAGACATGCAACTGACTCGACACGACACAGGAAACTCAGAAAAAAAGGGAAAAGAAAATGCAAACCGTGGTGGGGTTGCCTCCCCACAAGCGCTTCTTTACCGTCTTTTAGCTGGACGCCCATGGCGGAACTAAGGGTCCGCGAGTTCCACCACCAACTCCGCACGTTCGACCTCGCCTCCCAGGTAGAGTTTGAGACGATGGCCATTCACTTTAAACGGCTCAGTCTGCGGGTTGGCAATTTTGATAGTGCCATACGGGAACACCTGGGTGACCGTGAACGGTCCAGACCACCGGGAGCGGAGTTTTCCGGGAAAGAGCTTCAGGCGAGAGTTATAGAGGAGAACTCGATCACCAACCTGGAACTCTTTCGGACCCCGCAACCTGGCATCGTGCAGGCGCTTAGTGCGCTCCTTGTACAACCGGGTGTTCTCATAGGCGTGGTAACGCCACTCTTCCAGCTCCAACATCTGCATTTTTCGCTCAATACCTGCAACACGAACATCCAAGTTGAGCAGCTTAAGGCCCCAGAAGGCCTTGTGCTCTAGCTCCACGGGCAAATGGCATGCCTTTCCATAGACAAGCCGGTACGGTGAATTACCAATGGGCGTCTTGTAGGCAGTGCGATACGCCCACAGAGCATCATCGAGCTTGGTGGACCAATCTTTGCGGGACTGATCCACCGTTTTCTCCAGGATCCGCTTGAGCTCCCGGTTCGTCAGTTCGGCCTGGCCACTGGTCTGGGGATGATAGGCCATGGACACCTTGTGAGTCACACCATAGCGAGACAGTAGTTTATCAAATTGGCCCTGGAAATGGGTGCCTCTATCGCTTATGATGGCTCTAGGTGTCCCAAACCGGGAGAATAGCTGCTTCAAAAACCACAAACACGTCTAGCATCATTGGTGGGCAAAGCTTGCGCCTCAGCCCACCTAGAGACGTAGTCAACAGCAACCAGAATATAGGTGTTACCAAAAGATGGAGGGAAGGGGCCCATGAAGTCGATACCCCAGACATCAAAAATCTCACAAGTGATAAACACATTCTGGGGCATCTCATCACGGGCAGAGATGTTACCTGACCGCTGGCATCGGTCGCACCTGCGTGCGAAGGCGTCTGCATCCTTGAAGAGCGTGGGCCAGTAAAAGCCCCACTGGAGCACCTTCCTCGTCGTGCGGTTTCCTCCGTGGTGACCGCCAGTAGGTCCCTCATGACAGTGAGATAGAATGCCCTCCATCTCACTCTCCATAACACAACGACGGATGATCCCGTCGGCTCCGATCCGAAAAAGATGTGGGTCATCCCAGAAGTAGTACTTCAGATCGGAGAAAAACTTCCTCTTGGCGTGAGTTGCCATCCCCTTGGGCAGCTGCTGGACCACCAAATAATTCGCAAAGTCAGAGTACCAGGGGGTGACACTCTCCACCAAGCACATCATCATCAACCTCTCGTCTAGGAAGGAGTCGTCAATCTCCTCCACGAGGTTGTCCGCAGGAGGTGCGTCCAACCGGGAGAGGTGATCAGCTGCAACATTTTCTGCTCCCTTCTTGTCCCGGATCTCAATATCGAACTCCTGCAGCAGTAAGATCCATCGTATGAGCCGAGGCTTGGCATCGGCCTTGCTCATCAGGTATCTAATCGCGGAGTGATCTGTGTACACGGTCACACGGGACAAGACCAGATAGGGGCGAAACTTATCAAAGGCAAACACCACCGCAAGCAGCTCCTTCTCTGTGGTGGTGTAGTTCTCCTGGGCATCATTCAGAGTCTTCGAGGCGTAGTAGATAGGTCGGAAGTGTTGATCTCGCCTCTGCCCCAAAACAGCTCCAACAGCAAAATCACTGGCGTCGCACATCAGCTCAAATGGTAGGGACCAGTCAGGAACAACCATGATAGGAGCCTGGGTGAGCTTCTCCTTCAAGGTGGTGAACGCCGCTGTGCAAGCATCAGTGAACTGGAAGGGGGCATCCTTCTCCAGAAGCTTAGTTAGGGGCAGGGCGATCTTCGAGAAGTCCTTGATGAACCGCCTATAGAAACCTGCATGGCCAAGAAAACTCCGGATCCCCTTTACAGATGTAGGAGGAGGCAGCTTGCTGATAGTCTCGATCTTTGCTCTGTCTACCTCGATCCCCATCTTGGAGATCTTGTGCCCAAGAACTATGCCTTCTCGAACCATGAAGTGACACTTCTCCCAACTCAGTGCCAGGTTCGTTTCTTCACACCGTTTAAGAACAAGTTCCAGGTTATGGAGACAGTGAGAGAAGGAGTCTCCATAAACCGAGAAGTCGTCCATAAACACCTCCATGATCTCGCCGACCAGACGGTCAAAGATGGCGAGCATGCACCACTGAAAAGTGGCTGGGGCGTTGCATAGCCCGAATGGAATCCTCCGGTAAGCAAATGTGCCGAAGGGGCAGGTGAAAGTGGTCTTCGCCTGGTCCTCTGGTGCTATAGGGATCTGAAAGTATCCGGACATCCCATCCAGGAAGCAGTAGAACTCGTGCCCCGCCAATCTCTCCAACATCTGATCAATGAACGGCAGCGGGAAATGGTCCTTCCGAGTAGCGTCGTTGAGACGCCGATAGTCGATGCAAACACGGTACCCAGTCACCGTGCGCATCGGGATGAGCTCGTTCTTCTCGTTAGGCACCACGGTCATCCCACCCTTTTTGGGCACCACCTGGGTGGGACTGACCCACTCGCTGTCAGAAATGGCGAAGATGATCCCCGCGTCCATCAGCTTCACGATCTCTGCCAGAACCACAGCCTCCAGGTTCGGCGTCAATCTCCTCTGCGACTGCCTCACTGGCCGCATCTCATCCTCCAGCAGTATCCGGTGTGAGCAAAAGGAGGGGCTGATTCCCCGGATATCTGTGATCTTCCATGCCAAAGCTCGCTCGTACTGCTTCAGCAAGGCCACCAGTCTGGTCTTCTGCTCGGGTGTGAGGGTCGAGCTGATGATGACTGGCAGCTTATTCCCCTCCCGGAGAAATGCATACTCCAAATGAGGAGGGAGGGGCTTAAGCTCCAGCTCTGGTGGTTCCTCCAAGGAGGTGGTGATGCGGGTGGAGGATGAGATCGGTTTAAACAGCCTGTCGCCCTCCAAGAAGGGGCCACTCTCCAATGCGGCCAACTGCTCCGCCAGCTGCGGCTCCTGCAATGCCTGCTCACCTAGCAAAATACAACGCTCAAGAGCATCATCAGTACCCGCACTCGTTATGGCGAGTGCGGTCTCAAAATCAGTAAGCACATCACAGTAATTTATGTCATCATGCAAATGAGAGTGCTTCCCATTCTCAGACACAGAAAAAGTAGCCTGCTCATCACCAGCACGCAGAATCAATTTACCACTATGCACATCAATAAGCGCCTTGGCGGTGGCGAGAAACGGTCTACCCAAAATCAACGGCACATCCACATCCTCATTTATATCCAAAATAACAAAATCAACAGGATATGTGAATGCACCAACATTAACAAGCAAGTCCTCAATGATACCCCTAGGATGCACGATAGAACGATCAGCTAACTGAATGCTCATCCTAGTAGCTCTAGGTTCACCTAGGTCTAGCTTCTTAAACAGTTTATAGGGCATGACATTTATACTAGCGCCTAGGTCCGCCAAGGACTTTCCTACATGCATGCTGCCAATAACAAGAGGGATAGTGAAACTCCCTGGGTCTTTGCGCTTCTCGGGCAACTTGTTCTGCAGGATAGCAGAACACTCCTCGCTGAGCATCACTGTCGAAAGATCCCCAAGTTTCTTCTTGTTGGTGAGGAGGTCCTTCATGAACTTGGCATACTTGGGCATCTTTGACAGTGCCTCCACGAACAGCATGCTGATGTTGACCTGCTTCAACATTGCCATGAACTTGGCAAACTCTGTCTCCAGCTTGTCTTTATGGAGTCGAGTGGGGAAGGGCAGCTGGGGTGTATGCTCCTTAACCACAGGTTGCGGCTTTGGAGCAGGTGCTGTGCTGCCTTCCCCACCTCTGCAGTATCCGCTGGAGGTGTTGAAGCAGGTAATGGGTCGTCTCGCCTGGGCTGGGCAGGAGCAGCAGATGTAGTCTTGCCACTCCTGGTGGTGATGGCGTGTGCAGTCTCATGCGGGTCCCGTGGATTGGGGATGGTGGTGGCAGGCAGAGTCCCCGGTGCCCTGGTAGTGTTCTGGCGAGCTAGGCTCCCAATCTGATTCTGTAGATCTTGCAGAATGGCACCTTGGTTCCTCTGGCCTGCCTCCAGTGAGGCGATGTTCTGATCCATCCTCGTGAAGTTCGCCTGACTGGTGGTCATGAAAGCCTGCAAAATATTCTTCAGATCAGATATTTGAGGATCTGGAGCTGCGGCTGCTGGAGGCTGAGCAAACTGGCACTGGGGCTGCTGGAATGGCTGCCCTTGCCTAGGCTGGTAGGGCTGCTGCTGTGGTGGTGGCCCCTGCCTAGCCTGGAAGGGCTGCCTCTGCTGGAAACCACCTGCTGGTGCTGGGAAACCAGGTGGCTTGTTGGTGTTGCTGCCCCAGGCAAAGTTGGGATGCTAGCGCCATCCCTCGTTATAGGTACCGCTGTAAGGATCCAGGCGTCGAGCATTTGCCATGAAGTCCACCTGCTCTTGGGGAGTAGAAGACTCCCTCATAGACTGACAATCCTCCACCAGGTGATTCGGGCTCTCACACCACTGACACTGAGCTACTGGAGGCGTAGCTACACCTCGGCCCGGAAGGAGACTGTTGGGCTGCTTCAATGTCTGCACCAACTCAGCCACCTGCTGCTCTAACCCGGACCTGGCCTCCATAGCATGCACACCCCGGTCCCGGGAGTTCCTGCCTCTGTTTTTCTGCCCCCAGGAGTGGTCTCGGGCAGCCAAGGTACTGATCATCTGGTTCAGCTCGGGTGGAGTCTTAGTAAGGATATCCCCTCCTGGGCATAGAGACTCGATCACCCTCTGGCTGTCTGGAGTGAGGGCGCTGTAGAAGTTCCCTACTGTGAAAGCATCGCTGAAACCATGATGGGGACACTGCCAGAAGTATCCCATGTACCGCTCCCATGCATCACGAAGCGACTCATCTGGCTCTTGGCGGAAGTGAGTGATCTCCCGCTGTATCTCCATGGTCTTCGATGCCGGATAATACCAGTGCACGAACTTGTCAGCCAGATCGTCCCAAGAGGTGATGGACAATGGGGGCTGGGTCTCCAACCACCTCTTAGCATTCCCCGCAAGAGAATGGGGGAAGAGGTGAAGGCGGATTGCGTCATCCGGGACACCGTTCAGCTTGAACCCGTTCGTCAGTTGCAGAAAACGGGAAAGATGTACCCGGGCTTCCTCATCCTTCAAGCCATGGAACTGGATAGAGGATGTGATGAGTTGGATCCAGCATGGCTTGATCTCGAAGTTGTTTGCAGGGATGGGCGGATAGAGGATGACCGGGCGGATGTCAGCAATCCGTGGAGTATAGTAGTACTCCAAGGTGGGACCCGGTGGTGGTGGATGATGATGGTTCCCAGCTCCCGGGGGATTTGGGTCGTTCCCCAGGATCTGGTTCTGAGGAGGCGGGTTCTGATCACCTTCCATCTCGTACTCGTCCTCGGTGTCGCTGCTCAATTGGCCGTCTCGGCGCTCCACCGTAGCCAGTCTAGCTCGCTGTTGTCTCCGTAGTTGTTTGCAGGTGCGCTCAATCTCAGGATTCAACGGCAGTAAACCTCCCGACTGGCTACGGGTCATGCACTATCTGCACACAATCAAGCAATGCAAACCCGTGAAGGCACAAGTGGGAAAAACAAAAACTCAATGCGAAAATGAAAATGCTAAAGTAACAGAAATCACTTTTCTTCAACAACCTAGCCGTCCCCGGCAACGGCGCCAAGAACTTGACTCGCTCCTACTGTCACTCTAGAAAATGGCCAAGTGCAACCACTTCCTAAAGCGTAGTATAGCGGGTTTGGGTTTTATTGTCAACCCGGGTCCTAGATGTGATGACTACTCGGTGAATTCTTGTTATTTAGCGGTGAACTTTTAGTGCAACTCAAGCAAACAAAACACAAAGCAAGTAAACGGTTGTTGTCAAGTCAAGAGAGGTCACCCGGATATGGTTTCCCCTAGACTGCAGTTAAGTCGGATTGCAATTTACCAAGTTCAGTTTTCATGAAAGTTATACTGCGGAAGGTTCTCAATTAGCCTGAAGTCTCGACTAAAGGTCTCTAGACCCTCTCAATCTGAGTCTCTAGCGGGCGACTAACCACCACCGGAATAAACAGATTGAGGCCCTAATGAACCAAACCTCCACTACCGAACTGACTTCGGTACAGAATAGCGAATTGGCTTCTCGACTAAAGTCACCAATTCGCCACCTTCGATTAAGGGTACTCTATCAACCTAGGCAGATATTCTCATTCTAGGTTAAAGCAGAAACAACAGGAATTTGATCAGGATTCAAGTCATTCAATCATTCAAACCTCAATCGAATATAATCAATTCACAAACTATGTACTTGGGTTCATACAATCAGACCTAGCATACAAATCTAGGGTTCCCCATATCCAGATGAATGGGGAAACTACTCCATAGAGAAAGAAGCAAAAGCAGATTCAGACGCGGAAATCATACTGTGAAGTTGGATTTCTGCTCCTGGACGTTTAATCGCACTTCTCCAAGCTCAAGACGGGCTCCAATGGTGTTGAAGATCGATCTATGGCGCTTGGGAACTCTGGTTCGTCGCTTTCTCTCTCTAGGAATCGATTTCTCTCTCAAAAACTAGGAACCCTTCAATGTTGGCCTTCTTTCTCCTTAAATTGACTGCCTGGTCGCGATACTCGGTCGAAATACCCGGTCGGGTATTTTGGGTTTCGACCGGGTATTTTCGCAGCGCACCGTTTCGCTTAAGGGAAGAATCCCCGGTCACTCGCCATAATCCCCGACCGGGGATTTTGCTGTTTTGCCCGGGCCCCTCTCTGCTTCTCGGGCGCCCAAAAGTGATGAATACCCGGTCGGGTATTTGGCCACCTGACCGGGTATTTTCCTCCTGCAGCCCGCTTTGTCCCAACTTTGCTCCTTTCGACCCAGAACTCGTTTCTCCGCCTCGATTCCAACGCCGGGACCTGAAATATGACATAAACACACAACCTAGCGTGAAATCGGTTTAAAACACGAGATTCCTCATCACAAACAGCTTCAGAATAGGGGTGAAAACATGTATAATTATCGGTCTATCAGTTCTCGAAGAGGAATGGGAGCAGTCGATGGGGAGGTCGAGGGGAAAATGAAGATTAGGGTTTCCCCTGTGCTTCTTTTTGGTTTATATACGACGTCTAAAACGACGTCGTTTTATGATACGGGACGGGGCATATACCACTTATTCCGTCGCCACTCATCACCCGCAACTCGCGGGTTTCGTGCAAACACAAATCCGCCAAAAACCCATGCCGAACGGGTATGTAGGTTACCATCTAGACCGGTTTTGGGTGGATACCCGGCGGGTCGGTTAGGGTTGCCAAGTTATAGAGTTCCTTCTTATCCGTTCTGGGTATCTAGAGTGGATGGTTTTTTTGTTTTTGGTTGGTTTCGGCTTCTTCTCGGTACAAAGATTTGTGTGCTTGAACTCTGCTTTCGGGTTTCAACTCTTGATTTGGAGGTGTTGGGTTTGCATCATTCTTCGTGTCCTTCAACTCTTGGTCTGGTTGTCTTACAAATCTACAAATACTATTAAGCGCTTTCTCATTGAACCCTTCCCCGCAACTTTCGGAGTTTTTTTTCCCTTTTTTTTTTGTTTGCCGCATTTTCTCCGGCCTTATCAAATTTATTATTATTATTATTATTATTATTATTATTATATTATCTTGCATTAAAAAATTGAAGGGTTTCACGGACTTCCCTAACGGCGGCCATCTCTTCGTCTTCCCCTCCGCCCTTAAGCGTCGCGTCTTTCTCCTTTTTGCAACTGACACAGGCCCAATATCATCCCCCACGGCAACTTTCTCCCTCATAATACCATCAACGCAAACTCCTCTCCATATTCCGCCCGATACCGCCGATACCTTCTTTTTGCAGCCGGCAAAGGCCCAGTGTTCTCCACGGCAACTTCCTCCCTCACAACACCATCGACGCCACGCAAGTCCTCTCCACATCCCACCCTTTCCTGACGGCTGCTGATACCGGTGATTGTAATTCTTTGTCAATGTTTTTTCCTTAATTAGTCAAGTCTTTTGGATTGTTGCTCTGCCTGTGTTCGCCTTCTAAACCTGCTTTTAATTCCCCATCGTTTTGGATGCCGCAATCTGTTACTTCTTACCCCCTCAATATTTATCCCGTTTTGTTTCTGTTTTGTTTCGCAGATCCTCCAATGGCAACAATTCAGCCCCTGAAAATGAACCGCGGAACTCCCTTATGTTTTATGTGGTCGAATCTCTTTACCATCCCAGATTGTGGTTTTGAGATTCACGACGTTTTTGAGTAACCATGATTCCATGAATATGAGCCGGAAGTTTTTAAAGGGCTGTTTTTTCACAGCCCATAGTCCATAAAATGGCTCTTTTTTCACTTTGTTTGGGCACCCTAGCATGACAGGTTAATCACTAAAGTGGACGACACTACTACATAGGAATTTCCCAGACACTCCAATCATAGTCTCCAAGCCTAGGAATGAACTCTTTTCAGATTTCCTAACTTCGCTCAATGATTTGGGGTTGATTACATGTTATCTCTATATCTGTGTTTCTCTCAAATTTAACTGGCTTCCTTCTTTAATTTAAACTGACATTTCTTTTAAGTTTGGATGAACTAATTTGTCATCTGAGGTAATTCATTTTGCAAGGTACTTTAATTTCCTTTTTTTGGCTTGCTCCCATTTTAATTTGTTAAAGAACTTTTCTTTTCAGTCTTAACTTCTATTTTTGTTCAAGAACTTCCTATGAAAGTTGCTGATGTATATTTGCTTCTTTCATGTGCATATTGTGTTCAAAGATATACCTTTTAATGCATTCAAGTAAAAGAGAAGATTAAAATTTCAGAGGAAACATGAAAAAGAGACTATTGATATGGTAATTTTTTTGCACATCTTGCCAACCTAATGAATATATTAGACGTGCAATCTATTCCATATTGATTTGACCTTTTTTTGTAAACTGTGAGGAGGCCAAATTAGCATGAGTATGTTCCAACTTTAGCTTATCAAGATGAATATGAGTTGCCCTTATAATTAATTTGACAAATGATAATCAGTTTAATAAATGTCAATACGATACTTTAATGATAAAATTACAAACGAATATGTTGAATTCATAAGGTATAGCACGTTGACCGTTAGTCAACGTGTTGACCGTCCAATATAACGGTCAAATCTCGATTTTAGCCAATTTCGTAACTTTGATGCATAGTTGAAGCCACAAAGTTATAGATAAAAAAGATAGGCCAGGATGTATAATATGTGAAAAGTTCGGGCCATACAAATATATGAACCTCTAGAAATTTCTAATTTTCTATTATACAACTTTACCGCCTATGAAAATATTGATTTATGATCCAAATTATTAATCATATGATTATATATTATCATATATCACAAAAGAAATTGGATGTATATTGAAAAACACTAATATCGTTGGACGTTTTTTAATATAAAATTATAAAAAATTAGAGAATTAAATTGAGGAATAACTAGGAGAAAATGCGGTTCATAATTGATATGAAGAAGAGTTCTCAAATCATTTTATATTGTTAAAATAAAAAATTGAAACTCACCCCGCCCAAAGGGCGGGTACGAAGCTAGTCTTAAATCTTAAAATATTATAAAGCGTTTTTAAAAAAGCGCCTCTGTCACGTACGCCTAGAAGCCCTGCCCGCAATTCTCGGACTTCTATATTTTTTTTTTAACTTTTAATGGCTGCAATGCAATTGGTAGGCGGGGGTCCGGATCACCTCAGTAACCATCCCATCAGTAACCATCAGTAACCCCTTCCCCTGGCCCCCACGTGTCAGCTTTTTCTTTTTATTTAAAAAAAATACGGAGGGGCACTAAGGTAAAATTGCACCCCTATTTAATGATGTCTCTGACGCGCTGACGTGCTGACGCTGACCAGATCACATCAGCGCCTTCTCTCTACTCAAACAACCTTTAATTTTCCTTCTCTTAATCTTTAACGGACGATTTCTCACTCGTTTTAAGTCGGAATTTAATTTTTTTTGCACAGTTAGATCAGATTAATTGTGCTCTTTAAAATGATATCCACTTTGATATTTTTCAGACATAAAAAAATTTGTCAGTTATTACCAGTCATTACCATATGGTAATGACTGGTATTGACCATACCATATGGTATGAAAAAATTTGGCACATCAATATATATTACGTTACCACCCAATACCATATGGTATAGTATGGTAATATCAATATATATTTCTGTTACCACCCAATACCATATGGTATAGTGTGGTAATATCAATATATATTTCGTTACCACCCAATACCATATGGTATAGTGTGGTAATATCAACATATGGTAAATCTAACTACCATACAATACCACCATAGTAGAACATGGTTAATCGAATGAACACAAATTAATTGTAATTACCATACAATACCACATGGTATGAGAAGGTAAAACCATACAAAAATAATATAAATCTAATTACAATCCTTTACGACCATAGTAAAACACGATATCCATAAAAATACATTTCGTTACCACACTTTACCATATGGTATAGACACATTACCATATGGTATAGACACATTACCATATGGTATATACAAATTACCATATGGTATAGTGTGGTATATACACATTACCATATGGTATATACACAATTACCATATGGTATATACACATTACCATATGGTATAGTGTGGTAATCTCGGTATATATATATATATATATACAATTACGACTCTCTTCACTTTCTTCTCCAGCTTCATTGTCTTCTAACTCTTTTTTCTCAGAACTGGAGTCGATTACCACCCACTACCACCATGATAAAACTCGTGACCATAAAGATACATTTAGTTATCACACATTACCATATGGTATAGTGTGGTAATACCAATACATATTACCTACAAGGAAGAAAACAGAAGGAGGGAGAGACAAAAAAAACTCGTCTTCTGTCTCCTCTCATTTCTCCTCTCCAATCAAGAACACCAAATGCAACAACAAAAAAGAGGAGGAAGATCGGAATTGAAAATTCACAAACAAATACTAAAATATAAAACATGCAAACTTAACTCACATAGATCCGTCCCCTCTTTGTCAATATGGAACGTCATCTATTTTGAGGCCGAGAAAAGAAAGAACATAAGGAAGAAGCAGCTGCAAAGAGATTAGATCTAGAGAAGAAAGAGATTGGCAGAGAGAAAGGAACAAAGAAAGAGGAGATTGTTAGAGAGAAAAATGAAGAACAGAATAAGAGATTAGATCTAGAGAATAAGGAGAATGAGAGAGAGAAAGGAACAAAAAAAGAGGAAAAGAGAGTTGCAGAGATAAGACACTAACTCTCTCTCCTCCATGCAAAGCAAACTAATAAATGTTGAACAAATTAAAAAAAGGAAACAATTAAAAATTCAAAAAGCGGACAGAAATACCCCTCATCACCCCACATCAATCCCAGCAACATGATCGCTCCGTCCTAGATCAACGGCTCCGGGTGAGTTACTTACAGATCAGTAACCAGTGGTTACTCACTGTATCCCAAGCTGGTAGGCGGTAAGCGGTGGACGGTGGTATCCATTTTTTCACATCCATTTTTTAGACATGTTTTGTTTTTATTAAAAAGGGTGTATCAATGGTAAAATATCTTTACCATAAAAATAGCAAAATATCTAAAAAATGTCCGTTTAATTTCAAATGATTAAAATGCACTTTTCTAAGAATTTTTGACTTAAATTAATTTATTAAAATTATAAATTCACTTTCAAATGACATTTAGTTTATATTCACCCAAAGTTCACAATGTTTTTCTTAAGATAATCAATTTGATAATCTTGGTTAGCACTAATCAACTCATAAAAAATTATTGATTATTATACATTGTATATGTCTATGACCGATTTGGTCGATGTTTAATATGCATGGAGTAAAAGTCGAGAATTTTGACTTAAGGACATATGACGCACGCTATACGTCTGCGTTCGACCTATCATTTGTACTTTGATAATTTAGAATATAGTATCATGTTCCAAATTCCGGTTAATTCATGGTTTAATAACAAAACTCGACCCGCTAGCCTGAACATGACATAAAAAAATCAAATGAAACACATCCCGGCCAAAAGGCCGGGCACAACTCTAGTAATATATATACTAGTTTTTGTGCCCGGCCATTGGCCGGGTTGATTTTTGTATGATACGGTTGGTTTTGTCTGACTCAATGATTTCATATTATTAAAACTACTTATAGACTCGGGATTCAGTAGACGATTTTTTATCGGACCGTCGATACGTTATAGTTTTGCATGCGTTGGTGTTAACATCTAAACTATCTATTTATTGTTATTACACTCCTATTTTAATCTCAAAAGTCAAAATAGTAACAAATATCTAAATTATACATTTGAGGTCATGAATGAAAACTCAAATCTTTGGATTTATTAACTTTCGAGGAGATTTATCATGCTCTTGTCATAATTGTAACATTTTATACGTATTTAAACTTTAAAATATCTGGAAAATAAAAAAAATTTATATATTGTGATAAATGTGATCTTAGAATTAATATATGAATATCTTATGAAAAATATATTAATATATTTATAAAATACGGAGAAACCGATTAAAATGAATTAAGAGAATTTATTCTATCCTAAGAACCTAATTAAACAATTTTCATACTTAATACGTCTTCCAGAACACAAAAAGTTCAAAAAGAACCTCTGTGAAAACAATCCATATAATGCGTGTGTTAATAAATGAAACGTTTTTTTACCAAAAAAAAAAAATGAAACGTTGTTCAAATTTCAAAAGCAAATATTATATGAAAAATCGGCACAACAAATAAAAAAAAGGGGGAAAAGATGTAAGTCCGAAGAAGTCAGCGGACCCCTTTTTTTTATTTGTTGTGCCGATTTTTCATATAATATTTGCTTTTGAAATTTGAACAACGTTTCATTTTTTTTTTTGGTAAAAAAACGTTTCATTTATTAACACACGCATTATATGGATTGTTTTCACAGAGGTTCTTTTTGAACTTTTTGTGTTCTGGAAGACGTATTAAGTATGAAAATTGTTTAATTAGGTTCTTAGGATAGAATAAATTCTCTTAATTCATTTTAATCGGTTTCTCTGTATTTTATAAATATATTAATATATTTTTTTCAAAAGATATTCAGATATTAATTCTAAGATCACATTTATCACAATATATATATATATATATAATATTTTTTATTTTCCAGATATTTTAAAGTTTAAATACGTATAAAATGTTACAATTATGACAAGAGCATGATAAATCTGCTCGAAAGTTAATAAATCCAAAGATTTGAGTTTTCATTCATGACCTCAAATGTATAATTTAGATATTTGTTACTATTTTGACTTTTGAGATTAAAATAGGAGTGTAATAACAATAAATAGATAGTTTAGATGTTAACACCAACGCATGCAAAACTATAACGTATCGACGGTCCGATAAAAAATCGTCTACTGAATCCCGAGTCTATAAGTAATTTTTATTATATGAAATCATTGAGTCAGACAAAACCAACCGTATCATACAAAAATCAACCCGGCCAATGGCCGGGCACAAAAACTAGTTCTTCCCCTAAATTGTTTCGCCGCTTTCTCTCCCCCATTCGCCATATTTCTTCGCTGCCTCCTACCACCCGCCTTCCATAGCCTAACCTATCCATCGCAGGAGAGTGAATTCTGCCTCCTGCCACACCGCCAGTTCTACAATCTCCCTCTACCCCGACTTCTTCGACATCCGTCTCCCTCTTCATCGCCTACACACCGCTAACTCGGTGATGGATAGGTAAAAAAAATTCCTTGCACTCTTCAGTCCACAAAGCACGCTAAATTTTGTATCAGGCTAGAAGTAGAATGTGTATTCTTAGATTGACCCAACTCTTTATGCTGCAAGGCGGCACGGTACCCTGTCAACCTACCCTCATGATCTTCGTTAAGAAGGAGGTGTCTTCTATATTTCTTTTGAATTGAATTATAAGTTGAGAGGGGGTTTTCTATTCGTTTCCTTTGGTGTGTCTAGGCCTTGAATTTTGGATTCTGGGTCGAGCGACGACCTTCTCCGCTGCCTGCCGTCATACTCCTTAAGGAACTGAAGAACTGCGGTATTTGGTAATTACAGCCTAACAAATCAAACTCATCTGCTGCTGCTGCTAGACTGATTAGGTTAACTCACAGGCAGTCGCAGCTGCATCTATTCTTTCATGCCTTCAATTCATTTATGACCCTGACGAAGATGGGTTCTTAGTATTGTCTTGTTTAGGGTTTATTTTCTTTCTTCCCCTTTCCAATGTCTCATTTTTCCTTCTTATTATCCTTTCCTCAGTGTCACAGAAGAAGTGCTTCTCCTTCACTGAGGAGGAGCTCTTCTTCCTTTCTTAATGTTCATTCTCTTTCGCTGTCAACTGCATATCCCTAAACTTATTTATTGGTTGACATGTTTTTCTTCCTTTTCAGGGCATTCTGATTAAATAACGGCTATGGCTTCCACCTCCCAGTCCCTCCGTTTCCTCGGCCCTGCTTCGTCTGCTAGCCCCAGTGGCGGAAGCTTTGATGCTCTTAATCGCATTCTTTCAGACCTTTGTACACGTGGCAGTCCCAAGGTATTCACCACGACACTGCCTCCCTTCTTCTTCATCTTTGTCAATTTTTGATTGTTTACAAAATATGCTATGAGGTACTGGGATAGAGCAGAATACATTCACGGTTTGCATTTTGTGGCCTTTCCCTGTATTGTTTTTTAAACGGGTTGTAAAAAGCTTACATCTTTCACCATTCTGATTTTTGTATTAGTGTTGTAGCATTGATTATGTGTTTGGTCTGGTGACCCATGAACTTCTATTTTCATTGCGTAGGAGGGTGCTACTTTGGCTCTGAGAAAACATTTGGAGGAGGAAGCTCGTGATCTTAGCGGAGAAGCCTTTTCTCGTTTCATGGACCAGTTGTATGATCGAATTTCCTCTCTCTTACATAGTAATGATGTTGCTGAAAACTTGGGAGCTTTACGAGCAGTAGATGAGTTAATAGACGTGGCACTTGGTGAAAATGCTTCCAAAGTCTCAAAATTTGCCAGTTATATGCGCCATGTGTTTGAGGTAAAGCAGGATCCCGAAGTGCTGGCTCTTGCTAGTAGAGTTCTTGGCCATCTGGCCAGGGCTGGCGGAGCAATGACAGCAGATGAAGTAGAAATTCAGGTACTCTGTCTCTGTCATATGATTGGATACTAGTAGCTGGTAGTTATTGCAGTCAATGCTTGACCGTCATGTCTTTTCTTTCCCAGGTGCGGATGGCACTAGACTGGCTTCAAAATGACAAAGCTGAACATCGCCTTTTTGCTGCTGTCCTCATACTAAAAGTAAGGAATACTTCTTCCTCGTGAATATATTTTGGGTAGAAGTTGCTTCAGTCAATATTAATTCAGTAATTTCCTTTTGGTGATGGTAACTTTTCATTCTTCCTCTTTGTTTTTTCGCGAAATGTGGTAGGAAATGGCAGAAAATGCTTCCACTGTATTTAATGTCCATGTTCCAAGATTTGTTGATGCAATATGGGTTGCATTGAGGCATCCAACCTTGCAAGTTAGAGAGCGAGCTGTGGAGGCATTGCGTGCTTGTCTTAAAGTTATCGAAAAGCGTGAGACCCGGTGGCGTGTGCAATGGTGAGTTCTTCTGTTTGATGATTTAAAGCATTGCAATTATTTACTCAAAAAAGCTTTTGATATGTTTCACGCATAAAGGTCAGAGTGTCTCTCTCCTCTCATCTTTCGTACCTTTTTATGCTTGGCAGAGGATTAGTTGTGGTAATTTGTGACTGGGTAGTAGTTTTCATGCTTCCCTAGTGATTCTCCTAGTTGATGCATGTTGTGCTAGGTTTGTATGAGGTGGGATACCAGCTTCCTTAGTTTAAAACGTGGTGCAAGACTGTAGTGCCTCGTGTTGCTTACATAAAAGTTACTTTTCTCATTTGCTAGATGGATTTTCCACTTATCCTTTGTTTATCTTTCCGTTGTAGCTGCAATGAAAAGTGAAAAGGTGAAGAACTATTTTCCACTGTTTAACCTGTTCAAATTGTTGGGTTCCTCTCTATAGGTACTATAGAATGTTTGAGGCTACACAAGATGGCTTGGGGAAAAATGCTCCTGTACATAGTATACATGGTTCCTTACTTGCAGTTGGAGAACTTTTGAGGTCAGTATTAACCTGTGTATGTATTTCTTTATGTGGTATAGATGATTGCTATAGGTTATCACACACATTCTCCATTCAAGGGGGTTCCCGTTTGTTGTTTAAGTACTATTTTTTCAGAAACAAAAACTTCTTTTCTGATTCAGAGTTTAACTTTTATTATTTTGAAGGGCGGATTAAGTGTATCTAATAGAACTGAATGTGTGATACCTCATTTTTTGGTTAATGATTGCTTTAGTTTTTCTTTGCCTTTTTCATTCTGAGACACGTCAGTTATTTGTTGCTCAGTTTCCTTAGTCAGTAAGCCTGTTATGTTGAGCAGAGAATCTTCATTTTGGAACATAGGTGAGTATGTTGGCTTCATGACACGTCTCAAAGTTTATGATGAGTTAGTAGGCTGAAGATTGAAGAGTGAAAGTTTCCTGAACAAGCTATATGTTTGCAGCACTTATCTAGAAGATAATCCAGATTAATTGACAAGAAGTTAAAGAATGACCAGATTTCGCACCCTGTCGCTTAGATATAAAGTAACTTGTTTATAGGAAGTAGAAGTCATTTGGTTGAATATGCACAATCCACGGAATACTGTCATGGAGGTTGTGATATGACTGCTTAATAGTGTTGAGTGTTGAGTTGTAGAGTACAAGTCTCATTTTATTTGAAGTTCTCAATGGTATCTACTTCTTGGCTTGCGCAGTAGTATGTATTCATTATGAATTCCCTCTTCCGAAACAACAAATGTCAATACAAGGTTTGTTTAGTATTAAGTTGGCAAGAGCATCAAATGGCAGCTAAAATGCGTTAGAATGATGGTGGCTATCACTATTACACAAGACATTAATACCAGTAAGCTACTTGATTGTATGGGGGAAATAACTAATACATTAAATCTGCAGGAACACTGGTGAGTTCATGATGTCGAGGTACAGAGAAGTTGCAGAGATCGTTCTCAGATATCTAGAGCACCGTGATCGACTTGTTCGCCTCAGCATAACATCTTTGTTGCCCCGCATTGCTCATTTCCTGCGTGACCGATTTGTCACAAACTACTTAACGGTTTGTCGTCTTCGCTTCCTAATTGGATGCCTACTTTTGTTACTGTGCGGCATGCTTTGAGAACAATGCTCTTTCTGTACCAATGATATCGATGCGCCATTTTGTTTGCAGATATGCATGAATCATATTCTTGCAGTCCTGAGGCAACCTGCTGAACGTGGCAGTGGATTTATTGCTCTGGGGGAGATGGCTGGTGCTCTGGACGGGGAACTTGTCCACTATTTGCCAACAATCATGTCTCACTTACGTGATGCAGTAAGTGTGCTGTTCTGCTGATTTGAACTTGTTTTTTGTTTGTTTTTTTCTCTCTCTTTTTCATCCTCCATGCATTTAATGGAACTTCTGCTTTGCTCCATCTGTAGTTGGAATTGTTCATAGTGAGTATTTCATCCTTCTATTGTAGATTGCTCCTCGTAGAGGAAAGCCCTCAATGGAGGCTTTGACCTGTGTTGGTAACATAGCAAAAGCCATGGGGCCGACCATGGAACCTCATATCCGCAACCTTATGGATGTTGTGTTTTCTGCTGGTCTCTCATCCACCCTTGTTGAATCTCTCGAACAAATTACTGATAGGTATGCACATTTCCTTATTACTTATTCCAAGAGACCAATTTTCTTTTCCTTTTCTGTAAAGATTTGTTTGGTTCTGTTTCAGTATTCCATCATTGCTGCCAACTATCCAGGATCGGCTGCTCGATTGTATTTCCTTAGTTCTTTCCAAGTCTCATTATTCTCAGGCAAGGCCAGCGACTGCAATCTCTCGAGGTGGTACTGCCAATCCAACTCAACAGATATCAGATCTTAGTGGTCCTGCCTTGGTTCAACTTGCTCTGCAAACTCTAGCTCGATTTAATTTCAAGGTTTGACTCATTAAATTATCCTGTGGATCTTGTCTATAGTTTTCCATTGTGCTTCATTCTTTGCAAAGGAAGGGGATAACGAAAGCTACGAGGTTGTTTTATGGTTCAGGGACATGAATTACTTGAGTTTGCAAGAGAATCCGTTATTGTGTATCTTGACGACGAGGATGGTGCTACACGAAAGGATGCGGCACTCTGCTGCTGCAAATTAGTTGCAAATTCCTTTTCCAGTGGCGTGTCTGCACAATATGGCTCTGGTCGGTCCAATCGAAGTGGTGGAAAGCGAAGGCGTCTTATTGAGGAGGTTTGATTTCTCTGCTTCAAAATTTTCTTTGTTCTCGTGGTGTTAAATTTATGCTGCCAGTGTCCATTTAGCTTCTTTTCCTATTATGTAGTCTGACTGACCTGTGAGCAAATGACATGCATATAGATATTGACATTTGGGATGACATAGAACTGCTAGTGATGGTGACATTGTAGTAAATATACTACATGTTTTCTGGGTAAACACAATGGTATCTGTGAGAGGCTAACACCTCCAAGGGAGCTGGTCATACTTTTAGAGAAGTTTGTTGTGTCTGTTAATTGAAAGAGACGATGTTGGATCATTGTTACTTGGGCAACATGAAAGCAGCTAAAAAACCGTTATCTTTAACTTCCCCAACAGCTCCATGTCAGTAGTTGGATCAAATTACCCAACGGCGCGAGTCATCACCATCCATAATTATGACAGCCTCATGTGCAATCAATTTGATATGCTGAATCTAAATGCTGGTACTTATGTGGTGTATTCGGTGCTTGCTGACTGAGGATTTTATTTTCTTGCTGATTGATAACTTATTTTTTGCAGCTAGTGGAAAAGCTTCTAATTGCAGCTGTTGCAGATGCGGATGTTAATGTTCGGCATTCAATATTTTCTTCTCTTTATGAAAATCGAGGCTTTGATGATTTTCTAGCTCAGGCTGATTGTCTCAGTGCAGTTTTTGCTGCGCTAAATGATGAGGTATTCATGTAATGCCAACCTATTCTTAAAGTCCTTTGAGTATGATCATGTGCTCTTAAGTTCTGAGTTCTTTTTTGAAGTAACCTGGCATTCTCTAAACTTGGAATTTGTTAGCCACAAATGCTGGCTTGTGACCATAAAATTAGTGGCTGCTGTGACAGGGTCATGCATTTGACTGATTTGTTTTGTGGTGTGTTCCATTGGTTCTAGTATTGTTGTAACATGTTGGTCGGATCTTAAACTTGAACTGCCATGCTCTGTTCACTTCCTTGTTGTCCAAAGTATCTTTGAGTTAATTCCTTTCCTCGATTCGAGTTAGCTAAGTCATAATTTCTTAGTTTGTCAACAGGCAGATTCATATTTCCTTGGGTTGGAAAGACACCCACTTCATCTGTGTATTTTGAAATACTGCGTCGTTTCATTACATGTAAATAAGGAATCGTGGTTTGAACAGGATTTTGATGTCAGAGAATATGCAATATCTGTGGCTGGGAGGTTGGCGGAAAAAAATCCTGCATATGTTCTACCAGCCTTGCGTCGGCACCTCATACAATTGCTCACTTATCTTGAACAGAGGTGATTTTGTTTGAGTCACTACTTCTGATGCAATCAACTTTCTTTTTGTAAAGTCTTATTAAATTTAAATCTCCATGTCATTTCAACAGTGCAGATAGCAAATGTCGGGAAGAAAGCGCGAAATTACTGGGTTGTCTGATACGCAACTGTGAACGATTAATTCTGCCTTATATTGCCCCAATACACAAGGTTGAAAAGTTAATACCAACTTCTGTTGATTTCCGATTTCGTCTTCATCGAATGCATTAGTTGATAGTGATTGCCAATTCCATCCAAAGTATCCCCGACTTCTTGGAAGCCTTTGCTCTTGCCGAAATTCACCTTTGACCTCGACTTGTGTGTTTAGGTTATAGATCTGTAGTTAGTTTTTGTGAATGAGAAGGTGGCGGGTTTGGGTGGGGGGACCTCTTTCCCTGTGTTGCCCAAGCCCAATTATAGTGCTCTCCACGCGACTCGGTGGTAATACTATGCTGTGGCTTTAGTCATCCTATTTAGGGTCCAGGATGTGGTGCAAATTAAAATTATTTTATTACCCTTTTGCTTATCCAAACAAAAGTCTACAAAAGATGGTATGTTATTGCACCCTCTTGAATAGTCATCCTAGTCCGACGATCCACCCTCTTGTTTTAGGACAGAGGGGAAATGGAACTCCTCAAAATAAGTCTTATCTTCAAATTTTAATTGGCAGTGACGTATTGCAGGCACTTGTTGCTAGACTTCTTGAAGGCACGGGGGCAAATGCCAATACTGGCATTATAAGTGGAGTTCTCGTTACGGTGGGGGATCTTGCAAGAGTGGTATGTTACGATTACCCTGATGTGTATGATAGTGAATTGACCTTTGTGATGAATGATTAAGAGAGGTAGCATTTGTGCTATATATATGTGGGTGACGTGTGTAGCATATGGAGCACTTTGTTTGTGGCTGTCTCATATACATTGTCTTGCTCTTATTTAAATAATTGTATGTGAGGTTCAATCTTCATAAGTATTTGATGCACTACCATTTTGCCTCCTGCCGAGGCCAATTCTTCTTTACATTATCTATGTGTTGGAACTTCTATGGTTTAAAGATGACGTACCATATTTCTCCTTATTATCTGCCTTTGATGTTGCGGTGTTTTGTTTTATAGCCAGGTTATCCTGTTTCTAATGATTATAATTTCCTTTTCCTTGATTAATCACAATGCCATTGACTTCGGTTGCATTGAATGTATAGGGTGGATTTGCTATGAGGCAATATATTTCAGAGCTCATGCCTCTGATTGTTGATGCTTTACTGGATGGAGCTTCGGTCACAAAACGCGAGGTGGCTGTATCAACACTAGGCCAAGTTGTGCAAAGCACTGGGTATGCATATTTAGTTGTTTTCACATGTCAAATGTTTTTATTTCAATTGCTTTGTCATCACTAAATAAACAGGATGAACAGAATGCTAGAATTCAAAGATAAAAGAGGCTGCATAATCTGAAAGCTTGAAATATCAGGAGCAACCTTGAGTGCAGAGAAAATGGTGAATGGGTTTATATGTGCTGGTCTAAAAATTTAAGGGGTTTGGGGGAGTGTTGTATTTGATGAGCATTTTTTATGGGTTGAAGGGGTCTAGTTTCAGTAATGAAAAACAGTAGTCTTTTTAGTACCGAGTAAAGTTAAAGTTCAAAGCCACAACTGGTACACAGAAAGGTTGATAAGGCATTTTTATCATATCTGGACCAGGTTTTTGTAGACTTTTGTAGAGAACTTTATAAAATAATAAGTAAATGGTTGTTAGCCGAAGTAACGAAAACCAAAATAATAGCAATTTTGTTATTGCGAAGTAATTAACATCCATGAAAACTGTTATGGAATATGGGTTAGCACCTGTTTGGGCTTCTTCTTCCGTTATATTCTTTTCGGCCCTAACTGATAGAGTGAGTCCAAGTCTCTGAGTGTTTAAACTGTGTTATCTATTGGTTTCTATGTCTGATATCTATGGGAAAAGAAGTGTTAGATTCTGCTCGTTTCAACAACATAGCTTAGTTTGATGGTTTTGGTAGAAGTGACGAGAAAAGGGGTTTAGGTAAGTTTTAGAAAAAGTATAATGACGATATGTGACATTGTTTTAATAAAACAACAATTGAAACTATTGTATATTCAAGAGGACCGAATTGGTTATCCTTTACTGTTAGGAACAGTAATCTGGGATTAAATTGAACATCCGGTTTCTCTATCTATTGAATACATAATGGTGTGAGATAGTAATTGTTGGAATATTGTTTTGAAACCAGCCTCATCCTCCAAACAGCCAACAGTTTGAGCTAATGGGTGACTACAACATAAATAGGCCTTATATCTTTTCTTGTTAATTTTCTTCACCATCACAGGTATGTGATAGCTCCTTATAACGAGTACCCCCAGTTACTTGGCTTACTCTTGAAATTGTTGAATGGAGAATTAGTCTGGTCCACCAGACGTGAAGTACTCAAGGTATCTCTAGATAACCTTTTGTAGTTGGCTATGTGTGGTAGATAACTTTGATGCTAAATTTTCTTTACAACTCAACTAGGTGCTCGGCATTATGGGTGCACTGGATCCACATGTGCATAAGCGAAATCAGCAAAATTTGCCTGGCTCCCATGGCGAGGTAGCCCGTGCAGCTAGTGAGTCAGGCCAGCACATCCCATCATTGGATGAACTGCCCATGGACCTTTGGCCCTCTTTTGCTACTTCTGAAGATTATTATTCAACGGTACTCCTTGAGCTTGCCATCTTTGAAATCCTCTGATAATCATTGCTTAATGGCTTTATGGTTTTAATTTTGTAAATTCAGGTTGCTGTTAATTCCCTCATGCGCATTCTTAGAGATCCTTCTCTTGCTGGTTACCACCAAAAGGTGGTAGGATCTCTTATGTTCATATTCAAGGTAAAAATGAAGAGTGACATGGTTTTTCTTTTCCTGAATATTTCCTGTCTATACTCCTTTCTAACCAATTGTTTTAATGCTGTTGGTATCCTATTACTTTGTGAGGTCAGTCAATGGGCCTTGGCTGCGTGCCATATTTACCTAAGGTTAGTGTTTAATGTTCAAGTAATTTGTTCGTTGTTTTTAGCTTTCTATCTATGTCTTTCTGCTGACCATTTATTTGCTCTCGCTGCAATAAACCTACCGTACAGAATTTGTTTGACCTTTTGCTCCTAGACACGATGGGTCAATCTTATTACTAGTTCATTATGGAAATTGCCTTCTGTCTCCCTGCTGTATTCGGGTTCGGATCCTTAGGCGGAGGGTTGATCTTGTTATTAGTTCCATTCTATTCTGTTTTATACTTGTTCCATGTGAATATATGTTTCTTATTGACAATTTGTTTTTGGACTACATGATCCGATTTCTTTATGTTAATTGTTATTGTTCTTATGGTGTAGGTTTTGCCGGATCTCTTTCACACTGTCCGCACATGTGATGACTCTCTCAAGGATTTTATTACATGGAAGCTTGGAACTTTGGTGTCTATTGTTCGCCAGGTAGAAATGTAACTGGTGATTATGCACTACCTGGAAAGCTGTTCCAAGCTGTATTGATGAAATTCTCTTCATTCCTTTTGTACAGCACATTCGTAAATATCTGCCCGAGTTGCTGTCTCTGATATCTGAGCTATGGTCATCCTTTGGCTTGCCAGCAACCAATCGTCCTGCTCGTGGCTTTCCCGTAAGCCATGCTTTCCTTTTTATCTTCCATAGCTGTTCATTGTGATTAAGTCTTTCTGTTTGATTTCTCTTTTCCCCTTCGGCAACATCTCCTTCTCAGGTTTTGCATTTAGTTGAGCAGCTTTGTTTAGCCCTCAATGATGAATTCAGAAAGCATCTTCCTGCTATTCTTCCCTGTTGTATACAAGTTCTAAGTGATGCGGAGAGGTGTAATGACTATACTTATGTGCTGGACATACTCCATACACTTGAAGTTTTTGGTGGTTAGTACCTTTATACTTATATTTTTACGGTCTTAAACACTGTTCTCATGTTATTTTGGTATTTGACTGATGCGAGAGTCACTCGAATGGAGTTGAATCATGTTCCAGTTTAATTTTTTCTAGATTGCTTATGAAATATCTTGTTACTTGTTTGAGCAAGAGTTTGGCAACAATAATGTTATTCCGTTATCAATTCTATCTGTCAAAGCCTCCTTTGTGCTTCCAGTTACAAAGTTTTCAATCTCCTAGTTGTGGATAAACTCTTAGAACTACAAAAATGGCATAAAGGAGAAACAATTAAATGAGCAAAAAAAGAACCTTCAGGCTTTTACCTCTTGGAAAAAAGTAGGAGATAGGTTCCTGCTTCTAGAGTTAACAACTTCAAATTGTACTCTCATGATGCAGGGACATTAGATGAGCATATGCATCTGTTATTCCCAGCACTTATTCGGTTGTTTAAAGTGGATGCTCCAGTGGACATAAGACGTGCTGCTATCAAGACTTTGACAAGATTAATCCCTCGTGTGCAGGTGGGTCTAAGTATCCCTTCATATTAAATTTTGTATCACGTTTATGGTATTCTTTTATTTGGTGAGTAGGTTATGTGCATGGGAAAGGCTCTATCTTATCCTTGTACTTATTGTTCTGCAATTGCAAAGTGTCCATGGTCCTAAAGTTCTGAAAAAAACATATATACTACTGTGGTAGCCCTTCTCTCAAGTTTTGCATTCCGTAGTTTGTGCCATTTACCATTTACAGCCACTTCTCTTTGATGTTTTATTCAGTATTCTGCGTACAAATCCACTCTGCGTGATCTGAAACCAGAGATATCTTTAGGTTTGTGTACTACGAAATTTTTTCTTGTAACTATATCTTCTCGCTATGAAATGCCATTCTAAATCTTCATAGGGACTTAACTCTCCACTTATGCTAAGATATTGCTTTTGTGTTAATGGTGACTTGCAAGTTGCCATGAACTTGTGAGCCACTTGATGCCACGATAATCTCTGACACAACTTTACGTGTGTCAATAAGATTCCCTGCTTTGTGTACTAAATGAATGCTAACTTGCAACATTTTATGCTGATCTGCTTCTTGTTCTCCATCAGGTCACTGGTCATATTTCTTCCCTTGTCCATCACCTGAAACTGGTTTTGGATGGGTAAGTAATGCTTCCTTTGGTAGTGCTTTCCCTTTCATTGTATGCATGGTTGTTGATTTTTTATGTCCTTGTTCATGTATCTGTTGTTTGTAGCAGTTTCTAGACGTTGATTGTTATTGACATTAACCTTATCTCGTTCTGGAATGTAGCTAGTTTTTCCATCCGACGTACATTCATCCTGTTACTAAAGCAATTGAGCCTTAATCTTGCAGCTAGGGTTTGATTATAGCGGTCTCTGATTCCCTCTTTCTGAAGCCAAATTCTGGACGTAGATTTACTTGTCTGCCATTTCTGTATGGAATATTATTTAATTGACTAATTATTCTAGAGAATGAATGCAATTAGAGGTATCTTTGCTTTAGAATTGAAGTTTAACTGCACCTCCAGTATTTGTTCATGATGACTAGCTATCTTTGTGAATTATTAACTAACAGGAAGAATGACGAGCTACGCAAAGATGCTCTTGATGCACTATGTTGTTTGGCTCATGCCCTTGGGGAGGACTTTACCATTTTCATCCCATCACTTCACAAACTGTTATTGAAGCATCGATTACGGGTCTGAACTCAATTGTATTCAAGGATAGTCTTGCTGTTAATTTATTGTGTAGCTTTTGACTTTGAAAATTTGCTCTATCCTTAGCATAAGGAGTTTGAAGACATTGAAGGGCGTTTGCGGAAACGTGAGCCTCTGATCTCAGGAATTACCGCCCAAAGGTTGGGCCGACGTGCCACGGTGGAGGTTATAAGCGATCCTTTGAATGATGCCGATAATGATCCTTACGAAGATGCTGCTGATGTGCAAAGACAGCTGAGGGGGCATCAGGTAATTTTGTTTTTCAGTGTTGATTTTTCTGCAAATAAATATAGTATGAGCAAGATGCATGCCGGAGATACCAAGTGCTATCCCAGGACCTTTAACTTTACCGCCCTTCATTTATCACAAACATTATAATACATCTATGATCTCCATGGAACTCCACGATTTAGTATCTAGTTATACAATATAAATATTTGGGATATTCCAAAAATTTCCCAATATTGTAAACATGAAAATATTTGTCCATGTAACTAACGATTATACATTTGCCATGTTGGACTCACCTCAGATGTGGTGGAATATAAATATGAAAAATCATCTGTTTTTGAGCTCATGTTTCCACTCTGCCAAAGAGAAAAGCAAAAGGATAGCGTTTGCTGCATCTATTTTTCATTTTGGACAAATAACTCATATCAGTCATTGGTGTCCAACTGCTGCTTATCATGAACCAGGTAAATGATGGCCGCTTGCGCACTGCTGGAGAGGCTTCTCAGCGCAGTACTAAAGAAGATTGGGCTGAATGGATGAGGCATTTCAGCATTGAACTTCTGAAGGAGTCTCCTTCTCCAGCATTGCGAACATGTGCAAGGCTTGCACAATTGCAGGTAATAAATAGTAAAGATTGCTTTTCATCCTCTAGTTCTGTACGGTATATTCACAGTTCACTTGGTTTGCAGCCTTTTGTCGGTCGTGAGTTGTTTGCTGCTGGGTTTGTTAGCTGTTGGGCACAACTCAATGAAGCTAGTCAGAAACAGCTAGTTCGAAGCCTGGAGATGGCATTTTCATCTCCAAATATTCCACCTGAGATTCTGGCAACACTTCTTAACTTGGTATGCCTGTTCTCCATACGGACTGTTTTTGACCTTTTGTTATGAGCGCACACCTATGATATTGCCTTGCAAGATCAGTCCCTCATGCATACAAATCTTTGGTGTCGCGTTAAACTGTTGGTTCACTATTCAGCACTTACAGTTACTACTATGTTATGTAAAGGCTCTCACTCCCTGCAACTTTTCCAGAATCTTTGTCTCACTCAAAATGTCTATAGCTACTTCCGCTTGTGAATTGGAGCTCCAATTTCCACCTCTTGAAATACAGTAGTGCTTGAGGATCCTTTGAGGTTTATTGTTTATCTTAATTGATTCTAGGCTGAGTTCATGGAACATGATGAGAAACCTCTTCCCATAGACATCCGCCTTCTTGGTGCACTTGCTGAAAAGGTATCCTTTTTTTCCTCTGTATGTATGGTTTAGCTGTTAGATTTTCTTTCTGGGATTTGATGGATGTCAACTATTTCGCTCCATGGTGTTTATATGTCCTACAAATTCCAGTGCCGTGCGTTTGCGAAAGCTCTGCATTACAAAGAAATGGAATTTGAAGGTGCCAGAACCAAGAAGATGGATGCTAATCCAGTTGCTGTTGTTGAAGCTCTCATTCATATAAATAATCAGTTGCACCAGCATGAAGTAATTTCAATAGATATTTTGCACACTTCTCCCTTTTTGGTATAACAGTAATGATTTAGTTGCTGATGCTTTTATATCTTTCACCTGATACTTTTAGGCTGCTGTTGGAATACTAACCTATGCCCAACTACATCTTGGTGTCCAACTCAAAGAGTCGTGGTAGGTAACCTGGTAGATATGCTTTTCCCTTTTTGGTATTATGGTAATGATTTAGTTGCTGATGCTTTTTATATCTATCACCTGACACTTGTCATGGTCTTTAGGTATGAGAAATTGCAGCGGTGGGATGATGCTCTTAGAGCTTATACTGCTAAAGCCTCCCAAGCGTCCAGTCCGCACCTGGTGCTTGAGGCAACTTTAGGTAAGTTGAGTTAGGCTGTTGACTAAAACTGCACCTACTTGGTTGTAGGTCGTCACAGTGCATCTGTTTTTTCTTGTTGAAATATTTTAATCATCCCCTACCCGAAGACAAACATCCTGAGTATGAACATACTGGATTTAAACCACGGAAATGGTTGATCGGATCATATCTTGTGTTCAAGCTGCCATCGACCAATCAACTGTGCGCCCTGCTTGATTCTTCATCCGTTGTTTGACACAGTTGGTTCACACTCACTTGCTAAAAGGACCAGGAATTGAGCTAAAACTTTCTTTGTTTTGCATCAACTAGGACACTGTCTTGTCAGCATTTAATTTTACTTATGAAGGATGATGATTTAGATGATGTTATGCTGACAAATGGCTGCTTGCTAGTCGCAACAGCTGGAGCATAATACGATGACAATGACATTCATGGAACCTGTAACAGTTTTGTTGAACTAATTCAGAAGGTTTTGTCAGTTGAGAGGTAAAGGAAATGTTTTTCCAGACTCAGGGCTGGCATAGAAAGACTGCTTTCTGGATACTTTTGGAGTTTTCTGAAGGGAAGTCAAGATGATAATAAAAGATATAGTTCTTAGTCAGCTCCCAGATTAGTTAGCTTCTGTTGAATTAGTTCAAAATAGTCATGTGAGTTCATGTTGTGGTTTTACTAATATATTTGTCATGCTTGCCAAACCATTGTGATAATGCTTCCTTGAAGATTATATCACGTCCTTTTCTTCTGAGTGGATCCCAATGAGTTTTTTTTATCATTCAACTATGCGATATTTGTAGCTTAGATACCAATTAGTCTCTCTATTTTATCTTCAAAGCTGCTTTCTCAGTTACTTTAGCCCAGTTCCGTTAGTTTTTTTCTTGTGACGTTTCCAGTTCCTCTACATGTCATTTTGCTTGCATTTTGTAGGTAGGATGCGGTGCCTGGCAGCATTAGCGCGATGGGAAGAACTTAATAACTTATGCAAGGAGTATTGGACCCCGGCCGAGCCAGCTGCTAGATTGGAAATGGCACCAATGGTTGTGTCCTTACCTCGATGTAGTGTGAATAAACCTTGTTCGTGTATGCTTATTTTTTCTGCATTGCTATCATAGGCTGCTAATGCTGCATGGAACATGGGAGAATGGGACCAGATGGCAGAATATGTGTCTCGTTTGGATGATGGTGATGAGACAAAACTTCGAGTTTTGGGAAATACAGCTGCAAGTGGAGATGGAAGTAGTAATGGTACATTCTTCAGAGCAGTGCTTTTTGTTCGGAGGGGGAAGGTACTTCAATAAGAAAACTGGTTCATATTTGCTTGTGGGTTCCATATACTCAATGCTGTTGTTAAATGGTTTTTGTACCTTTCTTTCCTCAGTATGATGAAGCTCGTGAGTATGTCGAGAGAGCTAGGAAGTGCCTGGCGACAGAGCTTGCGGCTCTGGTAAGTTTCTCCTCTCTTATAAGTAGCATGATTTGATTTGTATTTGTTGACTTTGGGAGCATTCTTCCTACTTTTCTTACATCTCAAATATATTATTGTTCAGGTTCTGGAGAGTTATGAGCGTGCTTACAGCAACATGGTTCGTGTTCAGCAGCTGTCAGAACTAGAAGAGGTTTGCTATATAGCCACTGATATTTGCTGTCGATTTTGCTCTTTTTTGTCCGAATACAATGTGTCATAATTTGTTCTTGCACAGGTTATTGATTATTGTACACTTCCTCTCGGAAATCCTGTTGCTGAAAGACGGCGTGACCTTATTCGTAATATGTGGACGGAGAGGATAAAAGGAGCAAAGCGTAACGTTGAGGTAACTACTTTTGTAGGTTACTTGTTATGCTGATCCTGTCTCTGAAAACAGTATGGAACTTGTATGACGTGACTCTCAGAGCATACCAACATGTGGCACCTTGAAAATAGAATCAATCTGAATTTATTGCGGATCCCTGCATTGTTGGTGATCTTATAAATATTAATAATAAGCCTTACTGCTTTACTTCTCAATCTTTTCCTCAAGAGAGTGTGCGTTGCCTTCATTAGATTTTATTGGTAAAAAATTAGACTTTTTGGTGGAAAGGAGATCTATTTCATTTTAGTTCTTTTGATGTTTTTCTGCGTGCTCTGTTTTTTTCTTTTTGGTGCATATTCAGGTGTGGCAAGCACTTTTGGTTGTAAGAGCCCTTGTTCTACCTCCAACAGAAGACATCGACACTTGGCTTAAGTTTGCTTCACTTTGTCGAAAAAATAATCGGATAAGTCAGGCCAAGTCCACTTTGGTTAAGCTTCTACAGGTTAGTGATGCGTTTATATTTCCTCAATGGATGCAACTTTTTTCCATTTTTGACTTTCAATGCTGGCCTTTGCTTTCTGACTTTCTTTCTTTCTCTTCTCCACTCCTTTTCATCTGATTTAGTATGATCCGGAAACATCTCCTGAAAATGTGCAATGTCATGGACCTCCCCAAGTAATATTGGCATATTTGAAATACCAATGGTCACTTGGAGAAGAACATAAAAGAAAAGAAGCATTTGCTCGGTTGCAGGTGAGGTGAACTGATATTGTAGGTTGTCTCTTTTAGCGGTCTAAAGAATCCTACTGATTGTTGGTCTGGCATTACTGCTTTCCGGACTGTTGATAGAATTTGGCGATGGAGCTTTCTAGTGCCCCAAACATTCAGTCAGCTCTATCTACTGGTTCTTTGAGCACTACGAGTGGATATGCACCCCTTCTTGCTCGTGTGTATCTCAGGCTTGGAACTTGGCAGTGGGCACTTTCTCCTGGACTGGATGATGAATCTGTACAAGGTTGTTTGCTGCATCTTTTCTGTTGATTGTCAAATGGATTTTGATGAGCTTTCATCTTGCTTACTGATACTTCTTGCTTTGTCTATGTAGAAATCCTTGATGCATTTAGGAATGCCACTCAGTATGCTACAAAATGGGGAAAAGCATGGCACACGTGGGCCTTGTTCAATACGGCAGTGATGTCCCATTATACATTGAAAGGATTTCCTGATGTGGCCTCGCAATTTGTCGTTGCAGCAGTGAATGGATATTTCTATTCAATAGCTTGTGCAGCAAATGCGAAAGGAGTTGATGATAGCTTGCAGGTAATGCTATGTTTAATGCTCTACATTTATGTCAAAGGTAGTAAGCATGTTACTGCTAAAATCCAACCAAACACACCAAGACTGCTGCGTTTGTTACTCTCTTGTTTCATGGTAATACTAGAAACCCTGCAGGTTTGAGATTTAAAATGGATATATTTAGAAGGAAATCCTGTTTTTCTGAGCCGTAGTTGATCTTCCATCTGTCCGATGCTTTTACATAAATATTGGTTGTGCGTACGCAACTTTCTCCTCTTCTAATTGTTTTTACCTTTGCTTCAGGATATACTACGGCTTCTTACCCTCTGGTTCAATCATGGAGCTACTGCAGAAGTTCAAATGGCGCTGGAGAAAGGATTTGCCTATGTTAATATCAATACATGGCTAGTTGTTTTGCCTCAGATAATTGCCAGGATACACTCAAACAATCATGCTGTTAGAGAACTCATACAATCACTTCTAGTGCGAATTGGACAGTCTCATCCCCAGGCAAGTTTTATCTATTTTGGTGATTAGTTTGGTTCAACGGAGTTATAATCTTGCTGAAATGTGTTTTTCTTGCCTATGATATCTAAATTCACAATATTTTTCTACATTAATATAGCTCGCTCCATGTTTTGTAAGAATTTTGTGGGAGTGATAGAATCCTCTTTCCATTTTTATGTTAGGTTTAGCTTATTCATAGCTGCCTGGACGTTCTCCTTAATGTTAAATAGTTCTTTTCTTGAAACTAGTACTTGTTATCATTGAAATAGATGATTCTGACAGTGTCAAGTTTTGTAAGACAGCTATGGCTGGAAGCTTGTTGTGGACATACTCATTTTGACAAGATGGTTGATGTATTGATGTTTGCTCATAGTGTTCTGATTCATGGCCGTGCTCTGTGCCAACTTGTCTGAAGTTATACGGTTTGCTGCAGGCTCTTATGTATCCTCTTCTCGTGGCTTGTAAATCTATAAGTAATTTGCGTAGAGCAGCAGCTCAAGAAGTGGTGGACAAAGTCCGTCAACACAGTGGCCTACTTGTTGATCAGGTTTATACATTTACCGAAATCTGATGATCTTTTTTTGTTTCTTTGTAAATATCTGAATGCTGAACTAAACTGGTTGTGTAGGCACAACTTGTATCAAAGGAATTAATCAGGGTCGCGATTCTTTGGCAAGAAATGTGGCATGAGGGTTTGGAAGAAGCCAGCCGATTGTTCTTTGGGGAGCATAACATAGAGGGAATGCTGAAGGTCTTAGAGCCCTTGCATGAAATGCTTGAAGAAGGAGTTATGAGGGAGAAGACAACGATAAAGGAGCGAGCCTTCATTGAGGTCTCATGCAACATTCCATGAATCGAATTGATACTCCTTTTCTCTATTTTTTTATACGTCTTTTCTATTTGCATAAAGTTGTTTGCTGTCTTGCTTTAATATTAGTCTTATGCTTGAGTGTTTGCTGATTAACCAGCACAAGCATATCCTGAGTAGTTAACATTGTGGGCATATAAGCTTATCCTGAAATCTGTTTAAAGATGTTATGAATGTAATAAAGAGGAAATGAAGGAACGTTCTGTAAACCTATGCTAACTTAGAAAACTATTGACCTGATTAGGCTGTCTGAATAAACTTGTTTCTTTATTCCGCTGTAGGCATACCGCCATGAATTGTTGGAGGCTTGGGAGTGCTGCATGAAGTACAAGAGGACTCTTAAAGAGGCTGAACTTACTCAGGTAAACAACTGCTTTACACTCTCAACTCTCTTTTACTCTTAGCTTTGAGAACAATTTTGCAATTTGAAGCCTTGACCCTCTTCCTTATATAACTGGATATTGCTAGTAACATACATTGTTCTGATGTGTAGTTTGGGCTTTCGTAAAAATCATGTAAAAATTAGTAGATAGTGGTTGCATAGTGTTTAAGCCTTGCACCGCAACACTAAAAAGGTTGCTTTTCTCAGCTGGCTGCCTTGGGTGACACTTATTTTGTATGAAAACATACATAATGCTCTATATCCTATAGTACATTATTGTTGAAGTGACAAGCTATAATTTTTGCCAGGCATGGGATTTGTATTATCACGTATTCAAACGGGTAGATAGGCAGATTCAGGCAATGACTACCCTGGACCTGAAGGCAAGGATACTTTTTTCCCCCTTTTTTTCTCTCTCTAGCAAGGCGGTATTAAATTTGGGACTAACTCTTTGATTATGCGTAAACAGTCCGCTTCGCCAGATTTGTTGGAGTGTCGTGACTTGGAGCTTGCTGTTCCTGGGACTTATCAAGCTGGTAAAGTCTTCAACTTTTTGTGTGCATAAATACTACTACAGATGATGAATTTTCTCACTTAATGTCTTTCAGATTCACCGGTAGTTACCATCGCATCATTTGCACCTCAGCTAGCTATAATTCAATCCAAACAGCGTCCTCGGAAGTTGACAATTCATGGTAGTGATGGTAAAGATTATGCCTTCTTGCTGAAGGGACATGAAGATCTCCGCCAGGATGAGCGTGTGATGCAGGTATAAGTTGCTGCTAATTGCTATTAGGGTGGTGGGGTCTTTAAAACATTGACGAGTCCTCCCATGTATAAGCTGTAGTCAAGTTCTCTCAGTTTTCCTTTTTCCAAGTAAATTTAATCACTATCATAATGTGTGATACAGCTTTTTCGCACTTTTATTTTTAAGCCCTTTAATTTTTACGCTACAGTTGGAACAACCCATATTTCCTTAAATTACAAACAATGTCGACTCTTCTATTTACTTAAAAGTTGCAGCCCATGTAAGAAAGCGAATGTTTACCTTTTACATTTATTTCAGCTCTTTGGTCTAGTCAATACGCTGCTGGAGAATTCAAGGAGGACTTCGGAGAAAGATTTGTCGATTCAACGATATTCAGTCATTCCATTGTCTCCAAACAGTGGATTAATTGGTTGGGTTCCTCATTGTGACACTCTACACCAGCTCATTAGAGAATACAGAGATGCCAGAAAGGTAGCCCCAGTTTGATGAGCTTTGTATCGTTTTCTGTTGTACCTTATTCACTCCTGTACTTGTGATTATCTCAGATCACCCTGAATCAAGAGCACAAGTACATGCTCAGTTTTGCTCCTGACTATGACCATTTACCGCTAATAGCCAAGGTTGAAGTTTTCGAGTATGCTCTTCAAAACACGGAAGGAAATGATCTGGCTAGGGTACCTACTCTAAACTTAATTTTCTGCTTCATTTCATGATTATCCTTTAGAATGTCTACTGTCCAACAATGCACTTTTCTAGGTCCTATGGCTAAAAAGCCGCACTTCTGAGGTATGGTTGGAAAGGAGGACAAATTATACTAGAAGTTTGGCAGTTATGAGCATGGTAAGTGGGTTAATTGTACCACATCAGATTGTATAGTGCATTTTGCATTGCTATTCCTGGAACTGATAAGGAGACTTCTTTTTAGTTCTTTGCTCTTTCTGGCTTTATGATGTGCATGGAATGCCTTGGATTTAATTTTTGAAGACTCATTGCTGGTGTTGCGGCGATTTGAAACACTTAAAGTTGGTAAAATGCATTAGACAACTAAAAGCGGACATGTTTGATGTGCTTCTGTCCCTCTATGTTTGTTATTATCCTTCTATGTTTGTTGTTCAGCTACAAAGCCAGGGTTGGTCAATTCCCTTTCCATTCCTATTCTCACCTAACCGCACTTACTAGTCTAGTACATGACCTGGTGAATTGCTAAGCTCTCCTATTGAGACAATACCTTTTAAGTACTTGAGTTCAGTTTACCATCTAACAAAAACATGCACCGAGGGTAGGTCATCCATACAAACGATCTGTTTATGTACAACTTTACCATTAGCAAACATTGTGTAAAATATACTAGATTCTTGTAGATAAACATCTTGGGCCCACCATCACCGCCCTAGGATAAGCATAAGTCAGTGGTTTGAACTCTGCATTTTGAAATGGCATGAGAGTAACATACTCCTCAGGTTCATTTGTTGAGAAAAATAATATTTCTATGATGCAATATACTGTCTCTGTTGCAGGTGGGTTACCTTCTAGGCCTGGGTGATCGACATCCAAGTAACCTTATGTTGCACCGCTACAGGTATATAGCAATTGAAGGTTTGCTTAGTATGTCTGTCTCTGGACTTGACAGTTCCTCACATGTGAATCTTTTTGCAGTGGAAAAATTTTGCACATTGACTTCGGTGATTGCTTCGAAGCTTCAATGAATCGGGAGAAATTCCCTGAGAAGGTTCGCATCATGAGTATTATGCTGCTGTATGTCTATTTTGTTTCTGTTGGTTTTGCCTAATCGGTGAATCATATGTCTGGTTTTTGCAGGTACCTTTCCGCTTGACTAGAATGCTAGTGAAAGCCATGGAGGTCAGTGGCATAGAGGGGACTTTCCGCAACACTTGTGAAAATGTGATGCAAGTTCTTCGAACTAATAAGGATAGTGTGATGGCCATGATGGAGGTATCAGAATTTCCTTCTCTTTCATGAAAGTCAATAACTTTTAGATGGTTTAGTCTAATACCATAAATGATCTACTACATACTGAAAACTAGGTTCTCTCATAATATCAACAAGAGTATGGTTACATAATGAGTCAGTGATACTGCTAGTGAAGACATAGAAAGCAACATCCATATTCCGTGTTGGCGGTGCAACTCCTGCGTAGCCTGGTTTCCCCATATAAATAATTTCATTTTAATGGGCTACAGATGTGATGTGGCCATATCAGTTTTGACGATGGAGAAAATTTTATGTTTTCTTTGGTGCGTGAGGGTAGGAATCTCTGGTTAGTTACTGGTTTTCACATGTTCTTCAGGCCTTTGTCCATGATCCTCTCATCAATTGGCGTCTTTTCAACTTCAATGAAGTTCCTCAAATGTCCACTCCTGCAAATACTCATGTACCTACTGCTGGCGTAAACAGCGAGGAATCTGCTCCAAACAGAGAGCAGCTTCCTCAGCCACAACGTGGGGCCCGTGAAAAGGAGCTCCTTCAGGTAATTAGTTTCCATTTAATTTAAATGATCAGGGATAATTAGTTATACTAGTAATTAATTGTATTCCTGTTATCCTAGTAGAATTTTAATCTTCCTGACCGCATCAGAAGATACGAGTTCTGTTGGAATAATCATTAATCAGTTGAAGCAGTTGCAATAAGAACTGCTGCTCCTTAGTCACTATAGCACTCATTTTCTCTTCTGTCAAATGAGGTATTTTTTTTTGCTTTGCAGGCTGTTAATCAGCTGGGTGATGCAAATGAGGTTCTGAATGAGCGGGCTGTCATCGTAATGGCTCGGATGAGCAACAAACTCACTGGACGTGATTTTTCATCCTCATCCTCAACGTCTACCAGCACTATGCAACATCCAGTAGTTGACCACAGCTCCTTGCTCGCAGGGGATGCCCGTGAAGTAGATCACGGGTTGTCTGTCAAATTGCAGGTCCAGAAGCTGATTCTGCAAGCTATGTCCCATGAGAATCTGTGCCAGAATTATGTTGGGTATGTGTGTTTGCTCCCATTAATTGCTAAGCCCCCTCTTGAGCTTCAGGATCTGACTAATAGTTCAATGTATTTTGTTGTCTCTCAGGTGGTGTCCGTTCTGGTAATGAAATCGGTTTATAGTGGAGCAATATTTGTGTATATAGTGTGGTATTGTATAGCAGGCTTCTCTAGGTTGCGCCATTTATGTACAGGAGGAGAATAAGGAAGAAGACTTGATGTGTGGTCTTTGTACATAGTTTCGTTGTACAGAGTGGAAGTATGGAACGGAGACTTGTGTCTTGTATTCTAATATTTGAAACAATTCCCCTTGGTTTAAAGAGAAACCAGAATTGAATTGAATTTGGATTTTCTGACATTTTTCATTGTTATCTTATTAATGTACCCCTTGAAATTTGAATTAGACAGAAGGCACTGAGAAGAAAACGTAGGCCAGCTCCGAGCGAAATGATCGTCGATTAGGTGGTGCACGATGTAATCATGGGTCACTTTGTATTCATCATAATTTATCTGTCGGGTCTTTATTTTTTAAGTAAATATTATTTGGTGAAAGGTGAGCACAATTCAAGGGAAAGTGGTTTATACAAATAAAATACTACCCGTCCCTGCGTATCAAGAAATTAAGATAGAATGCAGAAATCAACTAAAGAAATGAATAATATGACACTAAGATTTTGACAGCATTTTATTGTTAAATTTTCCGATAGAGGAAATCATCAGGAATTGAAGGAAATTGAAAGTATACAATTAGGGATGGCAACAAAACCCAAACCTATGGGTACCCACCCGACCCAACCCGGTCAACGCGGGTAAAATCCGTGTTGACGGGTTTTGGGTCGGGTTTGGGTTTAAACCCGTTCACCATTTACCGGGTTGGGTTGGGTTTGGGTTTAGGTAAACCCGGCCCGTGGGTACCCGCCCACCCATATAATTAATTTTTTTGGTATATTTAATATTCGGGTTAAAGACACATTTGGTCATTGAGATTATAAATCGGGACATGTTTAGTCACTAGAAAAAATTAATATCAATTTTAGTCACTCGAATTACTGAAACATGTCACATTTAGTCACTCTCCGTTAGTCTTTGTCCAACTCCGTTAATGAAGTCCATTAAGTGCTGATGTGGCAAACAGAATTGCCTAATAAGCCAGATATAACCCAAGAAAAATATAACCCGACCCGCCACGTCATTATAACCCGCCACGTCATTAAACCCAACCCAACCCAACCTTTCTTCCTCCCACCTCCCACCTCTTCTTTTCCCCAAAACCACCACTGCAGCTGCTCTCCTCCTTCCTCCCACCTCCTCCTGCAAACCTATTCAACCTAACCCAGCACCAAATCCGTTCGTCTCCTCTGTTACATTTCTTCCCCCAAATCCCAACCCAACCAGAAAACCAAAAAAAAAAACTTTCTCATTTCTCTCCACAACGATCTGATCTACATTCACAAAAAAAAAAAAAAAAATCAAAAACCAAAAAGCCGGTTGTTACGAATGCTTTGCCGCAACAAGCTACAACCGGTGAATCCAGACCGCTGACGATCGGGATCTCCGAACCCAAGACGTGAGGAAGTGCCGAAGTGGAGCAGATCTGAAATCAACCATTCCCGCATCCCCAGCCGTCGTCTGGAAGCAGAAGAAAAAGGCGACGAATCAGCTAGAGTCAAAGCGCCGCCTCATTCAACTCCAGCGACCATCTTATCGAGAAACCCAGATCGACAACAACAAAAACATCACTGCAAAGCATCTCCATCCGACAAATCTGAAGTCGGCTCGGCCATAACCTACCGTCGAGAAATCCGACGACCAGCATCATCATCTTCCCGGCGCTCGTACTCAGTCCGGTCAATCCTTCTCTCCGGCGACCATGAGAGAAGCCGCCAGGTCCGATTCGCAGACGAACACCGGCATATCTGTAATCCCGCTACTAGAACTCTGTTCTTTTCAACTCAAACCCAAAAATTTTAGAAGCCCAGCCGGCGGTTCTGAATCAGGAAAAGAAGTCATCGCTACTGTTGTTGTTACCGAACGTCGGCACCGAAGAAACCCTCTGGGAACTGAGAATTCAACCCTTTCAATTGTTGATTTTTCCTCGATTTCTTTGAATATCTCCTGTTAGAGATTGACTACGAGCTCGATGGATTAGAGCGAATTGAAGCTGCGGATGACGGTAGTGTGCTGAAGAGTTGCAGAATCTTTGGAGACGTGAAGAACGATTGGGTTTTGTATGGGATTGGAGGAAGAAATCAGAAGGGAGAGATGGGGGATATGGAAAGGAAAAGGAGGAATCGGAGAAGAGAAGTGGAATTAGAAAGATTGGGTTTGGTTTATGGGTCGGGTGGGTGCTTGGGTTGGTTGGGCATATGACATGGCGGGTTTAGTGACATGGCGGGTCGGGTTTGAACATTTTCGACCCAAAATGGCGCTGACTATGCACCTCTGTTTGCCACATCAGCACTTAACAGACTTCATTAACGGAGTTGGACGGAAACTAACGGAGAGTGACTAAATGTGACATGTTCCAGTAATTCGAGTGACTAAAATTGATATTAATTTTTTCTAGTGACTAAACATGTACCAATTTAGTAATCTCAGTGACCAAATGAGTCTTTAACCCTTTAATATTCTAAACAACTAATTTTATTTATGTTTGTGGAGACATGTCTAATTTTTTCTTTTTAATTGTGTAGAATGAAGTTAATGTTATGGAGTGGAGAGTAAAGAAACTTAATTGAAAAAAAGAAGCTTTAAATTAAACATGTTATTTATGGATAATTTGTGATTTGCTTCAATTTTCTTGAGTTTTCTAGATTGGTGTTGAACAATTTGTATAGTTAATTTGTGATTTGCTTGAATTTTCTAGAATGGTGTTTTATATATGGATTATTTGTATCGAGAGATTGATATTTGACTTTAATTTTCATAAGAACTTGTAATTGTAAATTTTTTACGACAAAACCCGTGGGTACCCATGAACCCGCGGATACCCAACGGGTTGGGTTGGGTTTGAGTTTTTCAAACCCAGTGGGTTTTACCCCGGATTTTTTTCAAAGATAAACCCATGGGTTTGGGTTTGGCAAAACCCGACCCAACCCGACCCATTGCCATCCCTATATACAATAAGCAAAAGTATCCAGCATCGACGGAATTGAAAGTGTACACAACGATGCTCGGAGTGAAGAAGTTTCTCAATGGGTGATGCATGATGGCGTGTTGGCGAAAGGTCAGAACTACAATCTTACCTATGGTGAAATCAAGACGTATTAAATTATGAATGGTGTGTTTATGGGAAAGCAGTGGTGGAGTTTACGACGACAATGCCCTATGAACGCAAAATTGATATCGACGATGGGGAAATCAGTGGCCGTAAACTGTGTGTGGTCCAAGGAGAGGAATCGTCAGAGTTCTTGGTGAAAGCAGTGGAAAATCGATGGCGGGAAGTTGCGGGAAGAGAGCCCAGGAGTCATAAAGAAGTCGAATCGATGAGGCAAAAGGTAATTGTAAGGGTCCAAGAATGAAACTAAGACTACTGTTACGCGGAAGACTCTAGAGCATTCTAGAAGGATGCAAGTACATGCATGCATCTTCCGATTCATGCACCAATGTACATGCATCCCCCTTTATCTATTTTATTCATGCACCTTATTTATTACATTCATGTATGGGGCAAGTTCATGTATGGGGGGACTTCTAGGTTCGTTCATTTATGACGGCCATATACATTGTACTTAGTGGAGAGGATGCCTATATAAGCAGCCCTCTCCATCACTTTTCAATCATCCAGAAATTGAGAGTTTCCATCTCTAGAGCTTTTCTCCATACTTGTGAGTTTGAGTGAATACGAGCAAGGCTGACTTAGCGCTCTAACGAGACTTGAGAGCTAAGTGCCGCACGGCCAAGAGTTGGTCCGTGACCAGTGGTATCAGAGCGAAGGTCGTAGCTCAGCAAGTGAGAAAGAACCTCGAAGAGATGGCTGGATCCGGAAGCGAAGTTCTCAATAATGAGCAACAACGCGGTCGTGAGGAGAAGAAGGATCCAAACAACAAGAAGCATCGTGATAGATCAACTCGAGAGCCTTTGGTGGCAATCGAGGAGAAGCTCACAAGAGCGGAGACGAAGATTGCCAAGCATACGACCCTGTTCGAGGAAATGGAGTTGAAATTCGAGCAAGTCAGCATAGAGGTGCAGACTTCGAAGGACGACATGCAAGGCATGGGCACTCGAATATCAGGCTTGGAGGTGGGGTTAGAAGCTTTCAGAGACGAGTTTGTGACCATCATCACCAACGCCATCGACTCCTTGAGGGAGACTATTCGAGGCCAGGTGGACGAAGTGAGGGAAGAATTCGACGAGCTTCGAGGAGAGCTCAATCTCGTCAAACGAACCGTGGTTAACGGACCTGCCGCGACTCAATCTACACCACGAGTAGATGTTCCAAGGCCGAAGAACTTCGGTGGGTCGAGGAACGCTAGGGAATTAGAGAATTTCCTCTGGAGCCTAGAACAGTATTTCAAGGCCTCGGGCATCAATGACAATGAAGTCATGGTGCGCACCGCCTCCCTTTACTTGGTCGACACGGCCATGGTGTGGTGGAGGAGGAGGCAAGGTGATATAGAGAGAGGCACATGTGTGATGGACACATGAGAGGATTCCGTCGGGAAATCAAGAGGCAATTCTACCCGGAGAATGTGGAAATGGAAGCTCGTGCAAAGCTTCGACAGCTCACCCACACCGGCGGAATTCGTGACTATGTCAAGGAGTTCTCGGAGTTGCTACTCGAGATCCCCGATCTGCCGGACAAGGAGGCTTTGTTTGACTTCCTTTTCGGATTGCATCCTTGGGCAAAGTTGGAGCTCGAGAGGCGTGGAGTGCAAGGTCTTTCTATTGCCTTGGCAACTACAGAGTCTCTCACGGAGTACAAGAAGAGTGAGAGGCCGAACGAGTCGAAGAACTCGAAGAGCAATGGAGGAGATCATCGGCAGCACTCCAAAGAAGGAAAAGGCTCGTACCAACATGGAGGCCCGAGCAAGGGAGCAAGATCTGGTAACCATGATAAACCCATGTCTCGTTTCCTTTGCAACGGTCCACATAAGGTGCGAGACTGCCCAAAGAAGAGCAAACTAGCAGCCTTGGAGAAACAAGAAGGGGAGACCAAGGAGAATGCTGGGGAAGATGAAGGGAAGATAGGCTTCATGCAGAGACTATGCGCGGCGAAGACCGACACCAACGAAGTTAGCAAGGGAAGATTCTTTGTGATCACCCAATTCGAGGGAGGCGAGTCAAAGGCATTGGTTGACACCAGTGCGACCGACAACTTCCTTCGAATGGAGGAGGCGGAGCGCTTGGGGATCACTTATGAGAAGAGGCAAGGATCACTCAAAACCGTCAACTCCGAGGCAATACCCATCCATGGTGTTGCCAAGAACGTGCCATTGAAGATTGAAGGTTGGGAAGGTGTTGCCGACTTCAGCGTCATCACTATGGATGATCATCCGGTCATTCTTGGCGTCAATTTCATGGAGAAAGAGGGCGCGGTGATGGCAATGAATTCCAACACTCTCTGCCTTGACAAGGGAGACAAAATTTGCGCGGTGAAGATGTTGAGCGAAGAAGGGCCAAAGAGAGCTTTATCGGCCATGCAATTGGTGAAGGGAATGAAGTGGATGGAACCCACGTTCCTTGTCACTTTGCGAGCGAAGGAAGAAGGAGGCTCGGTTGCGTCAACACCTCTCATCGAGGGCGTGTTGGAGGAGTTTGTGGATGTGATGCCAAAGGAACTACCAAAGAAGCTCCCGCCAAGAAGAGAAGTCGATCACAAGATCGAGATTGAGCAAGGGGCGACGCCACCAGCAAGAGCACCTTATCGCATGGCTCCTACCGAGTTGGAGGAATTGAGGAAGCAACTCAAGGAGTTGATGGATGCTGGCTTCATCCAATCATCGAAATCCCCCTATGGAGCACCCGTGCTGTTCCAAAAGAAGAAAGATGGTTCGTTGCGGATGTGCATCGATTATCGAGCTATTAACAAGCTCACGGTGAAGAACAAGTGGCCAATCCCCAATATTGGCGACTTGTTTGATCAACTCGGAGAAGCAAAGTTGTTCACGAAGCTTGATCTTCGCTCGGGGTACTATCAAGTGAGGATAGCCGAGGGGGACGAGGCAAAGACGGCATGCGTGGCGAGGTATGACTCATTTGAGTTCTTAGTTATGCCTTTTGGTCTAACCAACGCTCCTGCTACTTTTTGCACCTTGATGAACCAAGTATTCGAGCCGTTCTTGGATCTCTTCGTGGTGGTGTATTTGGATGACATCGTGGTGTACAGCAACACACTCGATGAGCATGACGAGCACTTGCCACAAGTGTTTCAAGTCCTTCGAGACAACGAGCTCTACGTCAAGAAGGAAAAGTGCACGTTTGCAACCGCGGAGGTTCCTTTCCTCAGCCACATCATTGGCGGAGGCAAGCTAAAGATGGACGAGGCCAATGTGGAGGCGATACAAGGATGGGAGCCACCAATGAGGGTCACCGAGTTGCGATCATTCCTCAGCCTGGCCAACTATTATAGGAGATTCATTAAGGGATACTTCACTCTTTCAGCACCCTTGACGGATCTTCTAAAGATGAACAAGGCTTGGGAATGGTCGGATCGGTGCCGCGGAGCATTTGAAGTCTGGAAGGATGCGGTGACAAAGGAGCCAGTGCTAGCACTTCCCGATCCAACCAAGGCGTATGAAGTGCAAACGGATGCTTCCGATTTTGCAATCGGTGGAGTGTTGATGCAAGAGGGACACCCAATTGCATTTGAGAGGCGCAAGCTCAATGAGGCCGAGAGGAGATATGCGGTGCAAGAGAAAGAGATGACGGCGGTGGTCCATTGTTTGAGAACGTGGAGGCATTACTTGCTTGGGTCGAAGTTTGTTGTAAAGACGGACAATGTGGTGACAAGTTACTTCCTCACACAGAAGAAGCTCACGCTCAAGCAAGCAAGGTGGCAAGATTTCCTCGCGGAGTTCGACTTTGTGCTGGAGTACAAGCCGGGGAAAGCCAACTTTGTTGCCGATGCTCTTAGCCGAAAGAGCACATTTGCCGCCATCAGCCAGCCGCATTTCCCCTTGAAGGAATGGATTGAAGAAGGCCTTGGGCACGACCCCTTCGCCAAAACCGTGGTCGAGTACATCAAGCAAGGGGAGACTCGGCGGTTTTGGATGAAAGGCGGACTCATCGTGACTAAGGGTGAGCGAGTGTTCGTGCCGCGGTGGGACAACCTACGAATGGAGATCATGAAGGAGTGCCACGACTCCAAGTGGGCTGGTCATCCCGACATTGAGCGCACACAAGCTCTCATCGAGGAGGCTTACTATTGGCCTCGCATGAAGGACGACGTAGAACTCTACGTCAAGACTTGTCTTGTTTGCCAGCAAGACAAGATGGAGCAGCGGAGTCCGGCGGGCTTGTTGGAGCCATTACCCACTCCACAATGGCCTTGGGAAAGCGTTAGCATGGATTTCATCATCGGCCTTCCCAAAGTCGAAGGGTGTGGTTCCGTCATGGTCGTCGTCGATTGATTTTCAAAGTATGGCATCTTCATCGCGGGGCCCAAAGGCATGACGGCCGAGGATGCAGCCCGCTTGTTTTTCAAGCATGTTGTGAAGTATTGGGGCATCCCGGTTAGCATCATCAGCGATAGAGATGGCCGCTTCACCGGCAAGTTTTGGAGGGAGTTGTTCAAGATGATGGGCTCCGATCTAAACTTCTCCACGAGCTTTCATCCTCAAACGGATGGGCAAACCGAGCGGGTCAATGATTTGGTGAAGGTGTACTTGAGGCATTACGTGAGTGCCAACCAGAAAGATTGGGTGAAGCTATTGGATGTAGCCCAATTCTCCTACAACTTACACCGAAGTGAAGCCACGAGCATGAGCCCGTTCGAGTTGGCTACCGGGCAACAACCGTTGACGCCTAATACGGCGACGACGGGGTACAAGGGCAATAGCCCATCTGCCTACAAGTTTGCACGAGGGTGGAACGAGAAGATGGAGTTGGCCAAGTCTTATCTCGCTCGAGCAAAGAAGAAGATGAAGAAGTGGGCGGATAAGAAGCGGCGTCACTTGGAATTCGAGGAGGGAGACTTGGTGATGGTGAAGTTCTTCCCTCATCGATTCAAGCACCTCAAAAACGTGCACATGGGGTTGTTGCGACGATATGAAGGGCCATATCCGATTGTGAAGCGGATTGGCACGGTGGCGTACAAAGTCAAGTTGCCATCGCACTTGGAGATTCACCCCGTCTTCCATGTGAGTCAATTGAAGCCATATCATGAAGTCAAGAAAGATGGAGCGCGGAAGGAGTCGACGAGGGCACCAACTCTCGTCACCACAACACATGAGCACGAAGTGGAGGAGATCATGGCTCATCGTGTTGTGCCTAGGCGTGGTGTTCACCCAAGCTATGCAGAATATCTTGTCAAGTGGAAGGGGCAGCCAGAAAGCGACATCACATGGGAGAAGGAGCTTTCGCTATGGCGTCACAAAGACTTGATCGAGGCATTTCATGCGGAGTCCGCGACGAGGGCGTCGCGAGATTGAGTGGGGGAGAATGTTACACGGAAGACTCTAGAGAATTCTAGAAGGATGCAAGTACATGCATGCATCTTCCGATTCATGGACCAATGTAAATGCATCCCCCTTTATCTATCTTTATTCATGCACCTTATTTATTACGTTCATGTATGGGGCAAGTTCATGTATGCGGGGACTTCTAGGTTCGTTCATTTATGACGGCCATATACATTGTACTTAGTGGAGAGGATGCCTATATAAGCAGCCCTCTCCATCACTTTTCAATCATCCAGAAATTGAGAGTTTCCATCTCTAGAGTTTTTCTCCATACTTGTGAGTTTGAGTGAATACGAGCAAGGCTGACTTAGCGGTCTAACGAGACTTGAGAGCTAAGTGCCGCACGGCCAAGAGTTGGTCCGTGACACTAGCCAGGGGTGGGGAATGGTTGCAGAGTGAGACATATAGGGTAATAGGCGCATGAAGATGGAGACAACTTGAAGAACATTTTTTCCATGGAGACTACATAGGAGGAAGATGAAACACGGCAGTTGCAGGATGTGATTCGCAAGAAGGAAAAAAACTAATAAGGATTATCAGGGGGTGAAGTAACCACTGGGCTGAGTATTTTAATAATAAAAAATGCACCGATGGCCGAAAAAGTGCGGAGAAGCCATTACGGCTTACGTGGAGGGGGTTGGTTTTCCAAACCCCTTTAATATTTTGTAAGAAGGGTTCCTTTTCATTCCGAGAAATCAGAAGAAAAGACAGGTAGGGGGATGGAACAAGAAAGGAGGGAAGAGCAACCCATTAGAGTGAATTATAAATATGGTGTCGAAATTCTCAGAGTCCGAAACTGCAGTGCAAGAAAAAGTCCAATTCCCTTGCAATCGACCGTGCTCTTGGAGATCAGATGTGACCGACGCAGACTGGGCCATCGAAGCACCCATTTCTTGCACAATGTTGCATGTGGAGATGGACTTCCCTTGGAAGATAGTATTGTTCCTTTCAATTCAGATGAACATACCAACACAACACAGTGGGCATGTAGAAGAGTCGAGAGTATCCAACACCCCAAATATGTTGGCTGTTTCGGATAGGATCTTGGGGAGGGTTCACCAGCACTGACAGCTTGAATTCATATGGTCTTTGATACAAGAGAACATCCAAATGATCGGATAAGAATGGTCTTTGGCATGAAAGTGGACACACCGATTAAGGGCTCCAGCCGTTACCATGTCAGGGTTTCCATTGAGTCCAACTCAACTGATCCATCAAAACGGAAAACACAACATTGTTTCTATTTTTCCACGGCTACCATATAGCGATACTGAAGAAGTCTGACCAGAGAACCAATCGTCAATGTTTTGTTGGAATATTCGTCTAAAAACATTCTGTTCCAACTTACAAAGGAAATGGGTGGGCGGCAACCGTGAGGAGATTGTAGGGTTTTTCTAGTATATGATACTAGCTTAACCCACCCCTTTGGGCAGGTGATCTTGATTTTCCCCATTTAGATCATCTGTTGATTTTGTGGTGTTTGAGTCTTTCATTTACGGATAATTTTAGTAGAACTAAAATTTCCCTTGATATTGATTTTTCACTTTTCATTTCAAACATAGACTATATCTAATCTAAACAAACATATAAGCGTTTTACCATCACAGACACTCCCTATCCCCATTGAATCCTTTTCGTTTGCTCCCAACTCTAGCGAAACCCCTCCTCCTCTCCGTCCCAAACATACGCCGACTCCCCTCCCCAATTTCCTGTCGGTGTATTCCGCACTCTCCGGCCACACGATCCCAGCGCAATCATCCCCCGAGGGGATCCCATGCCATCCCAGCCATCACTAGGAAGTTCTACCAACCCATCTTCTTCCGCGGCAAATCAATCGGCCGCCATCTTCTTCTTACAATTACATTCACCAACCGTTGTACGCCATTTTTCCTGTCGTCGGACACACCATTTCACCGCCGTCCCATCCTCGCATGCGTTACGCCGTTTCCCTGGAATTCTGCCAATGGATTTCACCCGTCGACCAATCTCTGCCCGTCCATCCGCCATATTTTCTTCTTCTCATTTATATACCACCCCCGTCACTACTATCTGCACGGCCTATCAATTCGCGCTTCGCGGGAACACCATAGATAGGGAAAGCTTTGGTTGCCGGTTCCATTGCATCAATTCATAGGAATGTGATTCCTCATTTAGTTCTCAATGAATGTTTGTACTACAGAAAACGCAGCTTTGGTAAAATGAGATTTGAGAGTAAACCAACACTCAGGGCCACTATCATCATGCATGATGCAACATCTACAAATTACCCTACCTACAAACTATTTAAATATTTTTAGGTTAAAAAACAAAAGCATACAGTTGTGTCTACAAATAAGATTTTAAGACTTATCTATCCTACAATATATGGGAGATATTTATGTACTACAACAAAAACCTTCAGTTGTGTGTATAAATAAGATGCAAGGCTTTTCTAAGTATTATATTATATATTTATGTATGAAAACAAAAGCCTTCAGTTGTGTCATGTGTGCACAAAAAAGATGTGAAGGTTTTTCTTACCAACTGCTAAAATGAATACATAAAAATTCTACTTCATGCTGATCCCTTAGCATTGCTTTTATATAATTCTGCAAAACAATTGTGTGATATAGAGACACGTAAAAGAAACATGCAATAATAACACATAAACAATCCAGCTAAGACCCGGCCAAAGGCCGGGCACAAAGCTAGTGACGAAATAATAGTAGTTGTAAATGCATAGAGATAACAATTTTCGCATGATTTGTCCTACCTTATCTGTTTGATTTGTTTTGGAGCGGGTAATACTCATCTTGTAGGTGAGACCGTCGTATTGGTACTCTCCTCGACCTTGCCCGGTCTACTTAAAACTCGTTTTTCCTAAAATTTATGTAACATTGTCAAATTATTTAGGATTTTAATTTAATTACATAATATTTTAGCTATAATAGAGTTGTACAAAACTCAACTTTGAGTAATTCAACCAAATGTATCATGTCATAGTTTGTTTCACGAAACAATGTTTGAAACATTTTTCTCTTCATATTACGTACTTATATGAGTCGAGCTTACCCGATCCACGCCCAAGACAAAATACCTAATCAGTATGTGTATCAAAATAACAGCTTGACCTGTCCATTGTAATTCCTAAATGCATCACTTAATTAATTATACACATACTCTACTCGTTCTAATAGATTGTAGGTGAAACATCCCACTACTTTGAAACTTGGAAAAAGACCTTTCTACCCTGAGGTATATTTAAGAATTTCAAATAGCATAACTTTAAATAAAATATCCAAATTTCAAATAGCATAACTTTAAATAAAATATCCAATCTCAATTATCTCAATATCTAAAAGCAAAACTAAAATTGTACTCTTAGAAGAAACAAACGAAACGAATCTCCAGTCTTAAACTCATAACCACAAAGTCTTAATAGCTTAAGGAGTTCTCCTACGCTTACTCTGACGCCTGGCTCGACATCCCTCAGCGACGGTGGTGTAGCTCCTCTAGCCTGCTGGTCACGAACTGGATGATTGTGATCTCGTCCTCTACGATCTGGTGAGTGAGTTGGGGTCAGTCTACGCCCTTACGTTAAGTGTCTAAAGCACTTTAGTATTCTTCTTTAAATACTTAAGTTTAACTAGTGGAAGTCGTTTGTGCTTCCATTCTTAAAAAAAACCTTAACTCTTAAAACTCTTCGTGAGTTAAAGTTATGCTTCCTACTTAAAGCTCAAATCTTGACTTAAATCTTTTGACTAACAAAGGGATCCCTCACTAGCTAGTCCGGTTGCTCAACCCATACGTATGAGAGCCCATTCAGGCTTTTCTTAAACTTAAACTTATCGTGGTGGCTCTTCACCACGATTCTCAAGAGCATAACTACTGCTCATCTTAAAAATCTCAAGAGCATAACTGAAGCTCATCCTAAAAGTCAAGAGCATAACTGCTGCTGTATCTCAACATCTCAAACGGCAATGTACTGACGCTAGTGACTAAAAACTCATAAAACTACTTCACCTTCACTGAAGGTGAAGTACTTCTTAAAAGAAAACTTGTTTCTTACATTTGAACTTACTTGTAAGTAAAGCATGCAACAACATAAAACTAAAAGCATACTCACACGCAATCACATGCATCATATAAACACACAAAGGAAAGTATTGCACATAGCAGTTAATCTAAAAAAGTTAAGTACCGAAAGACATAGAATTTACCCCCCTTACACTCACCTTGAAAAGATGACTCCTCGATTCCTTACTCGGAGAAATCCCTCCTTACCCTAATTATCTCGGGAAACCTATTAATTAGAAGCTCGTCTCCTTAGATGACATTTCTCGATTTAAAACCCCTTTTGAATCACTAGAACGTCCTTTCCTCAAAATCCAGTCATCGATCCTCGTTCCAAAGATCCCTTAACCCCCTTAAATATTTTTTTCACTACGGGAAAAGTGGCTTTACGCAACATTCATCCTGTAACACTTTTTGAGAGTGTTGTATAAAATATGAATAGTCAACACTATCATTATGTGTTGCATATAATATATCTTATGCAACACAAATTAGCCGCACAATAATATTTGTTGCATATTCCTACTAATATACAACACTTGTTCAATAAAATTAGTTGTGTTGCATATTCTTATATTATAGACAACACTTAATAAAAAGTTGCATAAATATCAATTCAATAGTTATTATTAATATTATTATATTAATTATATGGATTAAAATTTAAAAATCGGAATCATCCGAGTTTAAACACTACCGTCATGAGTCATAACTCATGAACAATTTATGTGGGCTCCTTTCCATGTGGGATTAAAATAATAATAACAAAACTTCCAACAGAGAAGTAAAGGAGAAACTTTAGCGAGGCAAAAAATAGAAGCACTTGGTGCGGAAAGGGAGATTTTGGCGCTCAAACCCGTTCTTCGTCCGGCCCGGAAAAGAAACAGAGCACCAACTCTTTACAGCTAAAACGGACACGCCTTCCTTCTGTATCCATCCAAGAATTTGTCCCTAGTAGAAAGAGTATCGACTCGTTTGCTGAAGCTCCTGATGTCTTGGTCAGTTCGTTTAATAATAGCTACGTTTTAATTTATATTTTGTTGAATCTGTTCAAGGGTCTTTATTTTGCTTTGTGGTTTGAACTCCCACGAGTTCTTTGGCTTGGAATGACGGAGAAGGGAGAAGGGAGAGGGAAAAGGATAATTCCTTTGAAGATGAATTGGATTTGCTGATGTTGCGAATTGCGATAAGGGTCTGTTCTATTTTGTTCAATTCTTGAGGTGTATGAAATTTGAACAATTACAAATTAGATTATGAAAAAATCAGGACTTACTGGTATAAATAAGATAGTTTTATTAGTTAAACACAACAACATGCAAACTTGCCCTTTGAACCATGAATTGTAGGAAAAATTACAGTAATTAATCGCAACTTGGGTCTGATGACTTGCCCTTCCACTATACTTAACTCAGACCTGTGGGATCATGGCTTGTCATTTGAGTCATGGTTGCACAATTAATCACAAACAGTAGTTGTGGGATCATGACTTGCCCTTCCACTATACTGAACTCACCTGCAGACTTGGGATCAACCGTGCAATTCTCTTCTCAAAATTGCATCAGAGTTCTTAACTGCTAAAATTGCAGCAATATCTGACAGTGTTTCCATTGACGATTCTTACATTGCCTTTGTAATTTACATACCGGATCAAGAGATTTGGCAATGCTTTTATACTAATGTTTCTCATATATAGTTACTCCTTCATTTACTATGTTTTTGGCAGCTTGCTCCTTCTTATAGTATCCGTGATAGCCCTTTGATGTTCTTCTAGCTTGCTCCTTCTTATAGTATCCGTGATAGCCCTTTGATGTTCTTCTGGAAGTTAATTCTTCCTATTGTTTTATGGAAACCTTTGTCTTTGTCCCATATTTCTAAAACCAAACCAAAAGGGTTGCATTAATAGAGAGCACGTTTTCACACACTTGATTATTTGAAGAGGAACGATATTTGCCTTGTTCTTAATGTTTGAAATATCCCTACCCATTTAACCAAACAGAGTTGTTTTGTTGGGGGTCTGAATTGCAAAACAATTGCAACTGTTGATAGTAAAATGTAGCTGCTCGTAAAATGCATAAACACATTTCAGTAGGCTTTATGATTTAAGATGTGTGGTTTCTATCCTTGCCTACTTTTAAACAACCACCTGATGTCATCAAATTCATTGTGTTTAGGTATTTGTTAGCGAGATTTGTAATTGGAGCAGGGGGTTTAAGCTTTGTAAGTGAAATGGTTAAGGTAAGTTGATGTGTTGTTTTTTTCCCTTTCTATCTTTCCTTGTGATCATGATTCAAGAGGAATCCAATAAGATATTTTAGACAGTGGCGTGGTTTGGTGATATTTTTCCTCCAGTCAATCGCAGTTGCTGTTTTTTCTCGAAGTTTGGCGGATTTTCCATGATTAACAGCAATGGTCTTGTTGTTGCAGTTTTGATATTCAATATTCTTTATGTGGAGTTTTGAAGGAAAAAGGCTGCGTGTGGGCCGATTCTGATTTTCATACCCAAGATTGTGCTACCAGACTAGTTTCTAACACTTTTGTAAGGTAAGCATGTTGAAACTAGGGAGGCTCAACTGCTGAATGTGCTGCATCACTTGATAGTAGTTTGGATTAACAATTCTTGTACTGCCTCTACAGCTCACAAAAAGGGTCTTGAGGTTTGTCAATGTCCTTCTCATAATTAAGTTGCGTCAGATATTTACCTAGTCAGACTACTTTCTTGTAATGGAATTATGATGCACCAATTTGTATGGCAGAATGTAAGTTATTTACTGAGGTTGAACTGACAGAGCATGAACACTCAGGTGAAGCTGAAATGATGGAGCATGTACATAAAAACTCAAGAGAAGCTGAAATGTCAGATGATGAAGACGTATTCTCAAGTGATGAAGAACCTGCAGATGATGTAGATGAATACTCTTACTGGTTGGTTAATCATTACACACTCAAACTTTTACCATGGTATCTGGTTTTGATGCTTAATTGTAGAAGTCGAAATGCCACCTATTAAATGAGTTTATGCTTTTTTGTCCTGCAGATATGTGGATCTATGATTAACGTGCTGATTTGGGTTTGTTCGAGGATTCAAATGAGTGCAAGGACCACAAGCAAGCTCCTGAGGTAACTGCTCAAGTGTGTGCAGTTCCTCAGAAAGTCCCTAGTGTGAAGTTGAATGTCACCTATTAAATTAGTTCATTTTTTCCTGCAGCTCATTGGATTCTCTATGATTAACGACGATGGAGTTGCTATTATAATTCTGCCCTCTCTATCTTGTGATCTGAAGTAATGCGTTAGAGTTGGGGTTCTCTATGATTACAAATGGGACTATGTCAAGATGGATTGTGAGCCGGTTACATCTCCTACCACACAACCTTCAAGTCCCGAGATTCAATGGTACAATATGGTCTCCCATGTTGACCCCCATAATGCTCAAGAGTTATTCAAGGTTTCTCATTTCTCCGGTGATCATAGAGGAAAGTTTCGAAGGTTTATCTTTGAAGAGAGACATCCTAAGAAAGGAAACAAATTTTTTAAGGGTGATTTAGCTCCTATTCTTGAAAATAAAGTGTTCGGGGAATGCTAGAAGCCATTCATGGATGATGATATCTCTATCAAGGAGCCTCACCCTCACCATCTTGCAAATCAATTCTCAAATGGATCCTTTCTATCTCAAGCACCGGATAAGGCATCTGAGAGACACCATGGTCTTCACCTTGGACTTCACCACAAGTATGACTTTTACGAAGGGTCATCGATGAAGAATGGATGACTCTCCATTTGATCTTAAGGAGTCAAGTCCGGCGAAAAGACTTATAAAGACACACATGTTGAGAGGCAACCCAACACTTCGGTTTGCTTATCTTTTCCCTTTGCTTTTCATTTTGCTTAAATAGTAGTGTAGCAAGTATACTAGAGATGCATTGAAATTGATTGATAAGACTTAGCCTTTTGAAGAAGGTGGTATAGAGCATATCACTCACTACTTTTTAGAGCATGTACCCGAGCAAATCAGGAGCAAACTTCTGTGGCTTCAAGGGATACCTTTAGGCGAAAGTATTTGTCTTGATTGGATTCTTTTCGCCCAACTTGGAATTAAAGATGAATGGCTCAAGTTTCTCTCTATTCCATAACACATATATGAGGTGCTTGTTCTTGAGTTTATTAGTACACTCACTATTCGAGACTTGAGGGGTGCCTCCGACCATGAGGATAACATTCAGTTTCAACTCACAAGAGATTACCGTAACATGTCAATCCTGGGGTTCACTAGAGAAATAGACATCTACCCGGCGGGCTTCATTGATTCACCTAATGATTTCGCCACGTCATTGCTAGGTCCGTGGGAGGAGAGAATCAGAGCAAGGGCAATCTCACCGCCCGAGACATCACCCTATTTCATAGCATGCGCCTCCCACAATCTCTCCATCTCTGCCTATCAATCTTATCTATTTTCAAGCGTTACGAGACGAATCACCGACTTGCCGCACTCCACGGAGGAGTGTACAACACCCGACTTGCTAGATATTTCCAAGTCAACTTCGGAGCTGTGCAATTTCGTTTGGATCGAAGGTCCATTTCTTTATCCTTCTGTGTGTGGAAGTTGAAACTTAAGGTGCTACACATGAGCAATTATGGCATTTGGGGTGTGTGGGGATTCCCATTCCCAACCACCAATACATTGGACGCGGGAGGAACCCTATTCCGTCTTCCGGAAGCTAGGAGGTAAAGGGACCAAAGAAGATTGACAACCGAGGAAGACCAAGAGGAGAGCGTGCATGAAAGAGGAGAGGTGCGTATTCCCACTTTTCAACCGGTTCACCCACCGAGGAATAATGCAAGAGATTTTAGAATTGTGGCTATGATAGCGGCTATACTTCACAACCAACAAAGGAAGAAGGAAGCACGACTTCACATTATAGCGTGCATCCACGTGATCATGGAGAAGATGAACATTCCGATCGAAGATATACCGGCCACATTCAACCGCTCCTCACCTTTCGCACTTTCCCACGATGAAGCAGAAGGACACTCCGATGAGGAAAGATTCTAGGCATCTAGGTTCTAAGTTCTATCTTTTCTTTATTTAAATTAAAATAATGTTTAATTATCACTTTATTTTCATTTTACCTTTTGTACCTTAAATATTCTATCTCTAGTAGTAGTACTTACTATATATATTTATCGTGCCTATAACTCCTATTCGTCTTCCTCTCTATCTTATGCGTTTTATCGTTGTGAAAACCACCAGAAAGACAAAGACTACTACACTTGTGAACCTTCACGAACCCACAACCCGACCTATGGTAACATTCACGATCTTTTCTTGGCAAACTCCCACATGGAAGACAATGTGTTGCTTTCAAGTGTTGAGGGGAATGTTTGTGCCTGGGAGAAGTGAATTGAGCTAGAGATCCTTGAAACGAAAACCCCCAATTTCATCGAATGGATTGAAGTTCATTGTAACTTTCCGACGAACTGGGAGTTGCTCCGATCAGTTCCAGGCAAAATTAGTTATCAATAGAGGTCTATTACAACTCCAGCCAGCATTTCCAACAACACTTCCAACGTCAATCCCTCTGAAGCAGATTGAAGGTGAGTATGAAGCTGAAATTTTTGCGTCGAAGAAGGTGTTTGAGCAGCATTTTTCGGTCCAATTTGGGATCAATTTTGTGAACGCTTTGAGCAACGAAAGGCTAAAGTGTTGAGGGCAACACTTTTTCAAGAGGGAGGGCCTGATATGATCCTTAATTTTCAACCATTCACGTCACAATTACTTGACAAAGAAGCTAACGAAGTTGGGAAGAAGAAGGGCAGAATTTGGCCAAGTCAAAATCCATGTTCAGGGTACATAGTTTGGAGGCATGGTTCTCGCAATTGGCTTGGTGAAAATTCATTTTTAAGGATTTGTTTTGCAGATAAAGTGTCCATCTTTCCAATGTTATGCTTTATGGATCCAGATGATGTCATTAAGGTTGTTTTCCAAGGCCTCAAAGTTGCTACCTCAAAACTGGAAAACTGCCTGAAAATGGCTTAGGCAGAAAACTGTTTTGTGAAGCCTACTTTGGAGCTCAATTCAAGGAGCATGGACGGGATTCAAGTCAAAGGGCTTCCACAAAATGAAACTAGGTATGTTAATGTACAAAGGGAAGGAACTGGATGAAGGATTGGAGTTCGGGAAGGCCTCGAACGAAAGGTGTGAAGTTAGTATGAAAGCTGCTTTTAACTGTTTTGCTGGCAGCTTACTTGTGCGCCAAGAAAGGAAGTTTGTGGCCGAGTTTTGTACTGTTTTTAGAGTTTTTTTACCTTAATTGTTTCCTGGTTACATTAGTCTTGTATTAGGTTTTATTGGCTATAAATAGCCTTCTATTTTCGTTGTAAAGACAGAGTTCATTAAATAGAAAAGAAATCGTTTGGTTTTGCAAGTTTGCGAACTTGTTTTGGGTTTGGTGGATTCCAAACTTGCTGAGCTTTGTATCGATTGAATAGTCCCTTCAATCGTGGTCGAGAAACTACCCTTTTATACCATACGAGCTTTCCCCAGGTGTGGAATTGTCCGTTGGTTCCGTTTTATCCAATTTTCGTATTAAGAATGCGTTGTTCTTGATTCGAGTTCAATCAATCTTCGGATTGATTGTTTGATGCGTGACTTTAATAAAAATACATCCCCCAGGGTCGTATTAGCACAGAATAGTTGAAGACCATACCTCATCTTGCCTTCAACTCTTGCTCATCTCCCACCTATACACCTATCTACTGCTGCCGCTGATGATGATCTGCTTACACATGGCATAAGCAGAGAGAAAGGATAAAGAGGGTCAGCTCATGGCGGAGTGAGACAATCATTGCATCGTGAGTTCATAACAAAGCATACCCCTACCATACATCTAGCAATCAAGCCAAAACACTAGGATCGGACCTCAGCCATCCTCATATCCCAATGGGCAAAAGACTCAACCACCTTGACTTATGCATATGCGTCTTATCATGTTTTACTTATAGGCGCCTGGCTACTCTCATGCTAATAACTCTTCCGGACCACCATACACACCCAACATCCCGTAGGATGTGATCATACATATATACCCCCATACCACCATAGGTGAAACCATACCCGACACCACTCTAGGTGTGGTCATATCTCGTGAATAATCTTTAGTCACCACCACATGAGTGGTGTGACTATCATGCATATCATAATCTTCAGTCAACACCACAAGAGAGGTGTGACTATCATGTCGTAACAGAGCAATAGCATGGGGAGCCCTAATCACTATGTAATTGACCGTGAGACCAAAATACTCATATTTGGTATCCTTATACATGATTTATATCTCATCTTGCTTAATCATAATTCGTTACTTGCACATGTACTTGACCTGACCAATAATTGGCTCAACATAGGTAAACTAGGAGTCGTATAGTTGCACTTCCTCGGGATAAACCCTCGTGCAAGTCATCCTACTTAAAACATCATAATATCACCCTGGGAAGTTTATATCCCCCACTTGTGAATCCAAATACAACCACAATATCACATCATGTCAAAACACCTCATCGAACAACCATGAAGTCATATCAACAGTTAAGCCACAAATGGCAACATGTATGCAATCATCAACATAAACAAGGTCCATATCGATTAGGGCAAGTCAATAATATCCTACAGCAGTCCAGGGTTCAACATATAGCACAAAAGTTCATACACCCCTAATCATGCCATTCTAGTTCACCTAGGTCAATTCTAAGCATCAATATAATTATCGTGATACGACAAACCCGGTATGCCATGCTAATCCCTCACCCGTTCTGGTCGTTCAAACACCGATTGAAGCTTCCCGTACTAAAATGTCAATTTCAGGAACGAACCCATAAATCCAAGTTCGGAACCATCCTAGTATCTCCTGTAGTGTCCCCGTCGATATTAGTACTATGCTCCGGGTAAAATTCTCGATAAAAATACATCAAACCCTGGCGGGAGCTAAATTCAGCGATTCCGGCTTCGACCTAAACAATTGCCGAAATTCATAGGTGAGAACTAGAAAATTCATTACCTCGCCGCACATAACTCGTATATGAAATTTGGGCTTAATCCGGCTTCCGGATACTCCGAAATCCTAATTTGGCTTATCAGGAATTCAAGAAATTTTTGGATCAAAAGCTCGTTTTAAAACTCTAAATCAATGAACTACGACGTATGGATGGATTAGGCATTACTTACAGGATTTTTGGGATAACTATGTAGCTCAAGAATTGAGCCTTGGAATTTTCCACAAACGCTTCCCTGTGCGCGCTCTGCTTCTCTGTTTATCTCGGCCGGAAATGGAAGAAGAAGAAATGGATGGGGAAAGTAATTGGACTGGGGTTCGGGATGGAAATATATATATTGAAAGAAAGAAACCCGCCGCATGCCCGTGTACTGTACACGCAGACACCTTTTACTGTACAACGTGACTGAGATCTACTGTTTCAAACTGGCGTGGGCTGGCGTGTGGGCTGTTGTTGGGTGAGGCCTCATTGGGATCTGACGTGGGATTTGGCGGACTCTGGGGTCTCGGTCGGTGTGGGACTGGTCGTTTGGTGGCCCGGACGCGCGTTGGTCATCAGAGGTCGGTATGTGACTTTGCCCCTGCCTGGCCACGTGGGACGGGGCCTTCAGATATGCTCAGTAAGTTTTGCGTGATATGATTGTGTCTGTTAGGGATTCCTAGAGGGTCGTGTTGGGATGTTGTTCGCAGAACTGTGTTGGAGGAACTTGGCGGCTGATTGGCTGCCCTTTGAGGTGCTTTGGGGATGGTTGACAACTGATTGATGAGAAAGAAAGCAGAAAAGGCAAAGGGGTTTCTTGATTATTGTGATCCTTCGCAACGAAGTTTGGTGATCTTTTCCCCACCATACAGGCTGCCTATCTCCCAATTTCCATCATACAGTATCGTTGGGAGAAGTACTGGGAGCGGTTCGAGAGAAGAGAGAGAACAGTCAGAAACCAATCATGATTTCCTCTCCTTTATCTCGGTACCTGATTTACAGACGCCATCTTCCTCAATGCTCTCTCCACCTCTCTCTCTCTATCTACATCGATCTTTATCTCCCCCGCTCCCAGAAGATCCGAATATGGTCTCTTTCTTGCAAGGTATCCAAGGGGAGCTAGGATCTTAAGACTTGCGAGGTGATAATATCAGGCTAGCTATCTTACAAGGCCATTCCCTCTCTCTCTCTCTCCTCTACTTCCAACAAAGAGGAGCATTTGGATCTGGGGAATTTAATCGACGACCACCACCAAAATCCATTCCACCACCATCAATCAGAGTCGGAGCGATCATCGTGATTTGCTTCGAAGCGTTAACCGAAACGGAGGCGACAACAGTGGCCCCTATATCCTTATCTCGACAATCCTCTCCGATGGAGATCCAGATTCCGATCTCCCCGCTAATCCCAAGTAAGTATTCGAGGTTTTGTTTTTATGAAGTTGTACTTTCCTTCATTCAATCCTTTCTCAGCTTTGTTATTTCACTCTTTCGTTTAGGGGTCTACAATCTGGGGAAGACCACCGCGCTGCAAGTTAAGTCCGCTCGGCTATCTCTTCGTCCAAGAAGACAACTTAAAGTTACAGGTCCGTGTCGGTTGAGGAATCCATTCGTCTTCTAGAAAACGGTAAGCAAGTCGTCCCGATTTTCACCTTTACTCTGTTACAAGTAGCTTATTTTCTTTTACTCTCAGACTTGCATGCCCGGATATGCATGAATCTCGAGCTAATCAGCTGGAGTATTACGATTGCATTTGATCGATCTGCCATTGTTAATTGTTAATTCTCCTTTTATGTTTATTGCAGTTGTATGTCGTGTCAAGTATTTGCCTTATGATGCTTATCAAATTTACCTTTTTTACTAGGGTTATGTTGTCCTGTTCATCACTCGACGGGTTCCATCTGTTCACGGGTTCTTCATGCTTTCAAATTCCTTGAGTGGAATTAGTTTTTGCTAATTTTTTGGGTGGGTTTAGAACCCACGAGTTATTGCATCTTGAGTAGGATTAGAATCCACTCTTACTATTTGTTAGCCTTCTTCCCTGTAATGTATTTGAATGGTGACCCATGAGTCATTGCATGGTGGCAGAACAAGTGTTGCCTTTGCAATTGCTACTATTTTGAATATATGTATAGAGAATTTCACTTTGATCCTTCTATGTTTGCAGATGGGGTACTTTGAACGATATGGGAGATGCTTACATTTTATGGGCGAAGGAACAGTCAGAGCTAGGAAGTGTTAGTGTATCTAATGAGCCTCTTTTGTACAGGGAAAGTAGTTAAGTTTTGGGAAGAAGGGACAAAAAGATCTATGTATAGTTGGTGTACGTAGTGTAGTGGTGTTGTTTCTGTATTTTTATGAGGTCGAATATAACGTTGATTGCCTTGGTGCACATCTCTCTCCTATGTCACTTATCTTTTGTTTGATATTCAGTTTTTGCAAGTACAGGAGGTGCACTATTGAGTAGCTTGAGTATTGAGTTTTTCCAGTGTTGTTCATGGATCAAATATCCAAGGTTTCTATCCGATTATGGGTTGCAGCGGTTTTAGAATGTAGGCAAGAAAAGAGGAGCAACCAGTTGATGGTTGCTATTTATTTTAACAAGAAATTGCAGGTGGGAGTCACTGCTTTAATTTGAAATATGACATGTTCCAATCTGTTGCCTAATATAGATGTTTGTAGATAGTCATTTAAATATCAGAACAGAATGGCCCTAACAGCACCAAATTTGAGGATTGTATGATGTTTTTGCCTACGTTGAACATAGCCATAAATGAGGAACCAAGTACAACCCATGTTCTAAATATACAGCAAGAGCAAACTTTAGTTTATTTATGTGTTATCACCTGGACCATTGACAATGTTAAAAATGAATAGACAATAACAAACTGCGGTTACATGATTAAAGTGTTCACGAATGAAACATTTTGAGTTTTCTCAATTTGCTTCAAGCCCGGGCGCGGATAGATAGATATAAATAACGACCCCTCTTTTATTATTATGATATAAGTAGATATATGAATTGGGCCCAGTATTCTCATATTTAGCCCGAATAGGAAATGCCTTTGTGCTTATATTAAGTTTCTATAGCTTTTGGGAAGCCCATTCTATAATTGTTCAGTCCATTAGGGGAACAATTGATGGCCCATTGAATATCCAATTTATGATTTTATAATGGTGGTGCGAAAACGTTTTGGGGACCAACTTCCACCGCCTTTTCATTGCGGTTCTGATTCTACCTTTTCAACTTCCCCTGTTCTCTGAACTTCTTTTCCCAGGAACTACAGTGCTTCGCAACTCCCAGATCAGAGATAGTCGTATATTCATGGGGTATGATCACCGATAGTTTTCCCTTTTGCATTCTGTCTCTGTTTCTTGACACTTGAACAAATTTTTGATCTTCTATTGTCTTTCCATATCAGGCATCGTTGTATAATGCCGCGTGATTTCAAACTTCCAAGTCTTCCACGAGGTATCGACTCCGTTGCTTTCTGTTTCAAGTTTCTATTTATTGGTTTATGAATGAACACTGCCGAAGTGTGAAGTTCTGGGGTTTTCCTTTTGTCTTTCGTTTACTACAGACCCAATTTCCACATGCATGGTGTTTCGTGGCCTACGCGTTGGTGCTTATACTGATATTATGATCATCCGAGTTCTTAATGTATGGATTGAGTATAGTGATGATTCTCAAGGGCCTTGACAAAGAGGTCTGTCATTCTTCTATATAATGTAATATTTACTGTTTGTGTTTGATTTGATGGTGATAATGCACTGAATCACATGTAACAGGAACATATGCTAGAGGCCTATATTGAGGAAGATGACATTCAAGGAATGCAAGATAAGTTGAAAGTAGGAGATTTACATGTCCTGGATGGTTTTCATGTTATTCCTGCGAGGGAAAACAAGCGTGTCGTTCCCGCTGAAGTTTGCTTTGCTTTAAGGAGTGATCAGATCATATTTTGCGTGCCTAACAATCCGAGTTATCCCAAGTTTCCTGTCAATGCTTTTCTGAAAACTTCGTTTGCGGCTGTTCCAATAGAGGCAGAAGCAGTTGTGAATTATGGAGGTATTTTCCTCAGAAGTTGTTTTCACACAAATTTTTCATGATTATTTGCTTACTATCAATTTAACTGCAGATGTTACAGGTTGCGTTATTCATCTAACAATTCTAGAAGTTTCAAGTAATGGTGTTCTTAGGTTTGAGCTCATCATAGAAGACAACAGGTTTCTTGCATATTCTTATGCTGACTTTTGTTTGTTAGACTTTTATGTGGGATTAACTAATCTTTTGTTATTTTGTACAGAGGGGACAGGGCGACAGTGTACTACTCTGGATCTGAGGTTACAAAGTATTTGGAGTTTGCAGGGGAATCTGAATCTCGGCTTCCTCTCATTACCACAATTACTGCTGTTACAAGGCTGCCAGTTACAGATAGCACTGAAGATGCATATATATTTCAATCTTCACCTGGGTTCGTCTGATCGTTGCTTCTTACAATCACCATTATGAAAAAATAATGAATAGGTATTATTATATACGAATTCTGTGTTTATAGATTGACAAACCTGTTCTGTTGGATGATAGAAAAACAATACATACATGCTTTTTGTTGTTTAGGTTCATAGGTGATCGGATGCCAGTGACTTACATCAATAGTGCTTCTCGCTGCTCTATTGGTTGTCTTCGAGGTCTTCTTCCTCCCAAAAGAACACTCAGGCAGCTAAAAGATGATATAATGTTCCATGCACAGTCCTATCAGGTATATGTATGATGTTGTATGTTCTAATTGTATTAGATTACACATATCCCAAATATATAGTCATATCTCTAACCTATTACAACACAAATTCCTTCCTTCAGACTCTCTATCGTTGTATGGTGGAAATGACAAGATTTACGTACGGTCCAGAAGTCTTTAAATCAAGTTCAGGTTATCCAAGGTATGATTCAATTCTATGTTTTGCTAATAATCTGTTGTCCATTGCATTTAAGGAAAATCAAAACGTTCCTTTTATTGTTTAATTCAGGGTACGATACGAATTACATGCAACATGTGAGTGTGAGGGCGAATATGTTGATGTTGTCTTCAATCATGAAGCTGTGTTGGGCTTGGTCTGCGTTTCACCTGAGGAACTTTTTAGTCTAACTTATGAAGAAGGATATCAGTGCATTGAAGATAGGTGTTATGTGCCATTTGTGGCAGAAGCTTTTGTTGCTCCTGGGAGTTCAGGAGATCCTCCTACTATCCAAATTGCTTCAATCTGGAACCCTAATGCTTTCGTGTGATTAGAAACTGTTCTACTTGGAACTTAGTTTGTCAGGACAACTTATTTATAATTATGTATATTATCTATTCAGGACATGTTACTCCGTTTTCTCTAAGAAAAACTGAATGTTTTTCCCTAACTACTCTGGTCTTTTGGAAATACACCGTGTGCTCACTTTGACCATTGACTGCCTGCTGGTTATTCTGTTCAGTCCATATGGAAGTCCCTGATGTTTGTACCTCAATAGTTCAGAGAGGTGAATGTTTTGTCTTGATCATGTGTCCAAATAATGAATGATGAAGAACTATATTCAACTTCACTTTTGGCGATCAGTTCCTCAAACACATGTTGCAGTTTATATTATCATATAAATGGAAGATCTGAGTTATTAGAACCGTTATTAGAACCATCGTTATCTAAATGTAAAATAGAAAAACTCAAATTTGAACGAATTGCCTTGCCTGGACCACAATCCACAAAACTATGGGACGATACAGAGTGAATCAATAAACATACAGGCCCGTTATTCAAGCCGACAGTATAATACCAATGCAAAGCCTTTATAGTCACAAACATGATTTAAATAAAAGCCCATAAACCAGGCCCGTTCAGACAAAGCGATCCTCCTTAAAACCCTATCCTCCCTCATCAACCATCGACAACCGGCGTCCACATCTTCGTCAACCTTTCTCTGCCGAAGAAGCCCCACCACCGAAACTACCAGACAAACATTAAAGCAAAGGTAAGTCCACGCCTTTCTCTTCTTCACCGCTTTTACTGCTGAAACAACATTTCTGGTCAATTTTTGTATTGTTCGTACAGAGACCCCACTTGCCATGGAGAGTTTAGGCAAGAACCGCCAGACAACAGATGGCGCTCACATGGTCCCCACCGATATCAAAGGTCAGAACTTTCACTTTCGTAAACAAATCCTCCCAAGAATCTCGATGCCTCTGCAAGAAACATAAAAAAACCATTTCGTTCCCCTTTATTGTCTTATAGATCCGATTGAAACTTGCATGCCATTTCGGGGCTTGCGTTTGGGCATAAACACTCGCATAGTCATTGCGCGCCCTGTGATGATGTGGCTTGAATTTCGAGAGGCACCTGGGCTTAAAAACGTCAGCATGCACATGATTTGGATAGACAAGAAGGTTCATTTACAATTAAGTTACAGAATTGCATAATTTATTCATAAGTTCTTTTAGACCAATGTACCATGTAGTTTGAGATCGCTAAACTGTTTATCTTATAGGCACGATTGATCGAGTCGATGGTTGATGAAAAGGACATCAGTGAGATTTCTCGCAGGATTAAAGTCGGGAACCTTTATCGTTTTGATTCGGTGGTGGCTATAGCAGCAAGGGACAATCCTAGGATTGTTGCAGGAGAGTTAAGGATACACATAACTCCCGAACAAAACATCCCTAGAATTGAAGAAGATCCAGACGAGCCACGATTACCCATTGGCTGGGACATTGGGATGGCTTTTTCGATAGTACCACTTCAGACAAGTACCATTGATTATCATACAGGTTATGCGTGACTATCTAAGTTTTTTATGCTAAAATAGACGTAAGCTATAAAATGACAAACTCTCCTGGTAACCACAGATATCACTGCATGCGTCAGGCGTATTAGTGTTCCTACAACAGTTCGTGGTATCCTCCGAGAATTCAACCTGGTCATACAGGATGTGAGGTGCGTTCTATAGAATAATACACTACTTTGTTAATTATATGAACCATCCATCTTACATATATCTGTCACGATCAGTGGTGCCAAGGCATCTGTGCTGTATAGAGGATATGACATCCCGAAGTTCTTAGAGGATGCGCCGACAGCTGAGGCTCATCTGCCCCTCATTGTTACAATCAAAGCTGCTATTCGAGTGTCGCCTCTGTCCACCCAGAAATATAAATATCGTTTTGAGTCAACTCCTGCCAGTCAGTTAATAATCAGATCTTATGCGGGCATATTCAAAGAAATAATGCACATGTACACTTCTGACTGAACAAATATTATTCATTCTTCGATTCATATATACTGCCAACCGACCAGAACAAAGCTAACAATTTGTATTATTTTGCTACAACCAGCTTTCTTTATAGTCGCAGGCAGGTCTACTACATGGACTCTAACACCAGTAAGAAGACAGGCTGCCTTCGATCAACAGTTGAGAAGAAAACACTTGCTGACATCAAAGCTATGCTTGCATCTGATCAGAGCTGCCACAAGGTTAGTCGTGGACAAAATGCATCATAAATAGCTACATCCAGCAGTTACAATTTATAAACAAACATTGCTAACTAAAGTATACCGTTCGTGTTAGGTGCTTTACCGTGCCAAGTTCCACATATCACAGATGAAATTTCGCAAAAGCATTTGCAGGACAACTGAGGAATGGCCAGAGTATGTTTACTATTTCAATGCGCATCTATTATCTACTAATTGATCCACACAGAAACTAACATAACTTCTCGCTTACATTTATGTCCAACTTGCACTATCAACTTGAAGTCAAATGTGAACAAGGATCTGATGACATTGATGCCATACTGGACCATGAGGCGACTCTCTCAATAATCGGAATGACGCCAAGCAAGTACATGAAACTCGAGGCGGATGCGGCTAAGGCGTTGCTGATAAAAAAATGCAGCAGAATGTTTGCAGGAGAACTGTACATCGGTTCCTCGGATCTCAAGAACAGGACCGCACCAGCCAAACCTCACGTCAGAGTTTCAATACTTTGGCACACCTCAAGAATCGACAAGTGATCGTCAGCACCAATGATAGAAAGAGCCCCTGCTACGTGTTTGCTACCTCTATTATCCTCCTTCCCTAACTAAGTTTTTATTTTCAAGGTCCAACGAGGACAAAACAATGTTTAGATTTGATTAGGATTTTCTGATTTCACAAGGCTGTTAAGCACTATCTTTTGTTTTTATGCTTTGGAACGTTAATTCCGCGACCCAGTTACGTGCACCCAACTATAATGCATCTACAATGGCAGCATCCTTGCTATGATAACTATGATGTTTGATGAGGCCTGGTAGGTACCATAATTGAACAGCCCCGTGTAACCTGACAACATATATATCATAATCCATGAAATTACTCAAGCCAAACTTAACCCGCGGCGGAGTACTAGTAAATGAAGAATGGTGGGCGGTACTATCCCAACCGCTGCACATTTTTTTCTTTTTTTAATTATTATATGTATTTATATAATATCTATTATTAATATGTATACCTATCCGATCGATCGGTATTCCAATTTCTGACGAAATACTATCGAAACACTCGATTTAAATCGCATAATTTTTCTAGCGATCGAAATATGGGTTTCATCGAAACGGAATGTTACAGGTGCCCCGAGCTCCCACGTCCTGCACCACCACCACTAGCATCAGCATACGGAGCTGGACCTTCCACCTCCGGGGATCACTTCGTGGAGAGGATGGATCACCTCAAGACCCACGTTGTGGAAGTCACTTCCTGACTCGACCGGCACACCGACTTGCTGGAGTGGATGGCCCGTTGCCATGGTATCCTTCCAGATGATGGGGAAGGATCTTTGACCAGAGAGAGGTAGCCGACGAGTGATATATGTGGCAGAGCCGATTTCTTTCGCCCCACTTATCTACTTGGAACTTTGAACTCTTTTATTTTATTTTATTTTTCTTTCTTTTATTTGCTATGTGTGAACAACTACTGCTACTATTGTACTGTTATGTGTAATAACTTCGCCTCGAGCGAGTATGTGTTTTTGTTTGTGTGTGTGTTTTTGTCTTCTCCTTGAAGCTCAAATCTCCTACCCCGGAAAAATTCCAACTTTCACTCACCAAGCCATGCGGTAACATCGTTCTACCACTATCTTACGCCATTGAGGGCAATGTCGAACTTAAGTGTGTGTGTGTGGGGTAAGGGGGGGTAGTCTATTATTATGCTTGTGTGAATGTTATTGAATGCTTGGAGCATTGATGTATGCCCAAATTTGAAAAAGTTAAGGGCTCCAAGCAATGTTTGCATGATCAAAGTGGCCGGTTTGTGGGAGAATCTCGTGTTTATTGGCATTGACCTTGAATTGTTGCATGTGATTGAGTGTGTCCTATGATGATGACTGCGAGGTGCATTAGGATAGTGCAAGGGTTTAGTTTTCATGTGTGCAAAAATGAATGGATATCTTGACTCGATTACTTGTTGATTAAAATTGCCATGCATTGTGTTTTGTGAATTGGAATAGATGATTGGGTGACTAGGTAGCCATGTGAGTTTTGAGCCGATCGTTTTCTTCTTGTATGCTTAGATCCCTCTTACCATGGTGAGTAACATCACAATTGTCACTAGTGAGTATGATGGAGGCATAGGATTAGTCCACGCCCAAATGTTGATTGTCCCAAAATGTTTTATCCACTAGTCAACCCCTTTGAGCCTTGTGACTTTAGGGGTCGTTCTTATGTTAGGAGCTTTTCGCTTGTGAGCTTAATGGTGTTTGGTAGAACGACCCCCCATCCATTCTTCGTGTCTATACATGAGTCATACTTGTGTCCTGGAGCTCTCGCTTTTGAGTTCTATTGAGGTTCTACATAGAAGGATTTTGTGCAGTTCTTGCTAGGAATGAAAGAGAAAAGGCAGTGTTGGAGTAAGTTCTTAAAAGAGAGCATTGGTTGTTAAATGTAATGTGGCAAGTGTTTTACTCTCTATTACCCCCCTAAAAAAGAAAATAAAATAAATAAAAAGAATGTAGAAAGAAAAAGAAAGTAGAAAGGAAAAGAATCAAAAAAGAGGCAATAAAACGGGGTAAATAAAGTAGAGTTCCACAAAGATCAAAGTGTATGCTCTATGAGGTGTTTCTTGGCACTCAAGCCATTGAAACACCCACATTCATTGTTATTAAACTCCGTCACTACCATGTTCGAAATGTGATAGCAATACTAGACCGAGGAAGTGCGCTTGAATGTAGTTCATGATGGGTGATAGTTTGGAAGGGAGAAGTTAGGTTTTTGGTCGATGCTAGTGGCCATTGTTTGTAGGGAAGGTTCTTAGTCGAAACCATAGAACCTTCGGGTTTAGGGTGAAGATGTACGACCTCATGTTGTGTTTGCCACGACCCAAAAGGCCTTTTCCCCATGTCCAAGACAATTGCCAGACATTTGAACCCATGTCTAAGACCTTGATGACAACCGTCCCGTGAACTCTAGCATTTAGAAGTTGCCGCCGTGGTGTTGAGACGATAGGGTCGAGTGTTGATGATTGTGCACATTTTTTTGCACCAAATGGTCCCAACCCCACTATTCAAGAGAGTGAGTGATTCATTCTTGCTTTGCATGTCATATCATACCCCAGTGAGGACCTTTGTTGCCCATTCGTTTATTCCTTTGACTTGAATATTATGCATGGTTAGTTGTGGTTGATGAGTGATCTTGTTGATACTTGCATTGATTTATGAATAAGGTGCGATTTTTTCGTTTGCGCGTTTTGGTGGCCTCGAATGCCGTTTGAGGTAGATGCCGGTATTGCTTGCAACGGTCCCTGTGTTAATTGTCAATAGCCATTGAGATTCGCCACTCTGTGTCCTTTGATTTGTCCCAAAAGTATTTTGTTAGGTTAAGATATTACCTTGTGTGAAATGGTTTTCTTGGGGACAAGCAAATGTCTAAGTGTGGGCGAGTGATTCGGGCTTAAATGTACACTTTTTATCCCCATTTCTCTTTGGTGTTTGTGGCATTTGAGCTTCTGAAAGGGTGGTTTTATGTTAGGTTTCTTGTGTTTCAATGTGTTTCAGAGTCTAACAGGTGAAACCAACCCCGGAGTCGAAAGTTAGAAGAAAAGGCGCAAAGACCGGGCAAATAAGAGGATCCACCGCAGTTCATGGTCAAAGCTTGGAGTTCAAGGTCGCCAGGACCGTGAATTGGAACCACAAACCGTGAATCGCAGAGCGTCCAGAGGAGTTTTAGAGGTTACTAATTTCGAGGCAGTTCACGGTCTTAAGACCGTGAACTGGAGCCATGGACCGTGAACTCCATAAGTGAAGCTGCGTGTTTTGATATGTGTTCACAGTCCCGGCCTGATGTTCACGAACGTGAACTAGGATCGTGAACTGGGCGCGATCTGTGTATAAATTGAGAGCTGAAGGGAAGAAGAGGGGGCCCAAAAAGTGAGAGAAACCTTCTTCTTCTTGAAACCCTAAAGAGAGAAAGTCACGAACCAAGAGGGAGAAGAGGCTAGGGTTTGCTCCAAGTAAATATTTTGGAAGTTCCTCTTAAAGAGAGGATCTCTACAAGCACAAGGAGAGTTAGAGGCATCACAATGATGGTTTCTTTCTTCTTCCTTTGTGTTCTTCCTTTATCTAGCATGGAGTAGTTTCCCTTTTCACTTGAGCTTGTAGAACCCTAACTTTTGCCATGTAATTGTTTTTGTGGATTGAATGATTGTGTGATGGTGGTGTTCAATTTAAGAATTGAGGTATTTTTCAAGGTGATTGTGCATTGTGTGTGCTTGCCAATCTATTGTGCTATTCTAAACTAGCTTAAGAGAAGCCCCCTTATCTAAAGAGGCTCAAATTGAGTTGGGTTTTCTTAGGCATTCCATGCCTCCTAACTAGGTTAATGTAGGCCAAACCTCTAAACTTGAATAAGACACCTAGGTTAATTGTGATTCGGCCGTCCAAACCTTGGTTTGAGGGAGAAGGTAAGTCAACTCTAAATTTCTTGTGCCAAGAGGGCTACAATTATAGCCTATAATGCTTTCTTTCTTCTTCCTTTGTGTTCTTCCTTTATCTAGCATGGAGTAGTTTCCCTTTTCACTTGAGCTTGTAGAACCCTAACTTTTGCCATGTAATTGATTTTGTGGATTGAATGATTGTGTGATGGTGGTGTTCAATTTAAGAATTGAGGTATTTTTCAAGGTGATTGTGCATTGTGTGTGCTTGCCAATCTATTGTGCTATTCTAAACTAGCTTAAGAGAAGCCCCCTTATCTAAAGAGGCTCAAATTGAGTTGGGTTTTCTTAAGCATTCCATGCCTCCTAACTAGGTTAATGTAGGCCAAACCTCTAAACTTGAATAAGACACCTAGGTTAATTGTGATTCGGCCGTCCAAACCTTGGTTTGAGGGAGAAGGTAAGTCAACTCTAAATTTCTTGTGCCAAGAGGGCTACAATTATAGCCTATAATGCTTTCCTTGGCTAGCAATTGAGAGAAGGGTTTCTAACCATTGTTGCACCTCCTACGGGTCACAATTGCCTTGTCATACACCAATTTATTTGATCCCACGGTTCATGGTAGTTAGTTAGGGGGAAGTAACTCCCGAGTGAAGCTTCTCACCAAGAGTTTTCCACCTTTGTACTTTTCAAGTCTTTCTTTTAAATAGTAGATTGTAGAGATTTTAACAAACCACATTCCGCTAGATAATGTTTCAAACAATTGAAGTAGGGGTACATGGGCCGGCCCAGGTTGATATTTACCATATAGTGCACCCATTTAAGGTTTATACTTGGGTCTTAGGAGGGATTTTATTGTGACATTCGGAGCGATTCACCCTCCATCTTGGGGTATGTTTTGTGCCCATTCATGTGCTTAAGCCATTAAACATTGTCAAACACTTCCCTATTTCGTTCCTATTTGATTTTGATGTGATTATAGAGTGTATTAGTAAATATGAGCAAATTACGTACAAAACAAGGTCACAAGTGTGGAAAAGGGGCAAAGATAAAAAATCGTGGCCTAGAAGCCGAAGATCACGACTGCGAAGTCGGCCAACGATCTTCCCCCTTTAGAAGGCCATGACGACGTCGTCTAGAGATTGCATCCTATCCTCAAAACCTCAAGTCCAGAATGCCTATAAATAGAAGACCCCTTTCCCCATTTCCAGGGAGTTGATTTTGGGTGAAATTTCTGGATCTATAGAGAGAAGAGAGAGAAGCTGAAGGGAGACGAAGAGAAGGAGAAGAAAGAGGACTATAGCAAATTCGGCGTATTAGGATAAAAAATTTATTTTGTCATTTTCTGTTTGTAACAAAAGGTACGGTGATATGACAAAAATAATATATGTCCTATTTGGTATGCCTAATGTGACAAAAAATTGTTGTTAGAATAAGTCATCAGTTAAAGTGAGTAATGTGACAAATATTTCTTCTCACAATTAATTTTTTCAAAATAAGCGTCTCATATCGTGATGTAAGAGACTCAGCGGTGACAAATTTCTTGTTGTCAGAATAGTTCATCATTTAAAGAGAGTAATGTGACAAATATTTTGTGTCACAATTGAGTGTGTGAAAATAGGCATATATCCCATATCGGGATGTAAGAGACACAAAAGTGACAAATTATATCGTTAGAGTAGCTTTTGTCATATTATGCCTTCCCGAATTGTTTAAATGACAGTATTTTGTCATAATAGATAGCAATAATCCTACGACGAGCTGACAAAAGGGCATGTTGGTCATAATTTAGTGGATTCTGGTTTGACAAAAGGCATGTTCGTCATAATATAGTGATCTTTTTTTGTTACAAAAGGCATTTTCGTCTGATTTGCCTATGTTAGACTGAAATCAATCAGCCCGCCCGACACATTTTTTCCCCATCCAAATTTCAGTCCCGCCCAATTTTTAACTGTTCACTTTTCAATCCCTCCCAAATTTTAGACCCCAATTTTCATCACGCCCAAAACTTGAAATGTCCTCTCCCCCAACCAACTTTTCAGGATGAATTGCAAGTTTGGTCACTCATTTAATAATTTCCACCCGACAATAAAAAAATAGAAAAAGTATTTGAAAGACACAGATAAAGTATCCAAAATTCCCCTCTCTCTCTCTCCACCATCGTCTCGTCCCTCTCTCGCTCTTCATCTCAGTAGTCTTAGCCACAAAATCCCTAGATCCACCCCCACCATAGTTCGTCAGTTTTCTTCTGTTTCTTCTCATCCTCTTCCCACCTCCCGGAGGCAAAGCAGGGGATTGAAACTGGAGGAGAAAAGCTAGAGTACAAGGTCGCGTCCGCGTCCACAGCCGCGCAACGAGAAGCAGCGAAGTGGCCAGGATGGCCAGGGCATAATGTGTTCAGCCTTATAGTTCCGTTACTGAAAGTAGGTAGCATTATCGGAAAAGGGCGAGATGATTAAAAAGATGTGCGAGGAAACTCGAGCACAAATCCGCACCCTCGAAGGCCCGCTCAGTATTCTCGATCGAATTGTCAGTATTTCATTTCTTGAACTTCCAATCTGCTTCTTGTTTGCCGAGTTTGCTCTTTCTTTATTGTAGTCTGCGATTGAAAGTTTTGAGCTTTGATTGGTTTTCTTCATCCAATTGTGAATTGAGATTTGCCCATAGTATGCAAACCCTAGTTCCTGGTTGTATTGTTCTGTTGTGGAATTGTCGAGTTGTCGAGTTAAAGCTATTGTTATGAAGTTAATATATTAGAAAGTGGAACCTGCTCTCAAGAAAGAAGGAATAGTGAGTAATCCTTTTATTTCTGCAAGCAAACTGCACTCTGTTATGTGCCACATCACATTTATTTTTTTTGGAAACCTGACTATAAGTATTCATTTGGGAGAACGTCTCTGCTTAATCCATGAAGTTCATTATGCTAAACTAAGAGCATAACTTTCATTATAACCTGATATATACTTCCTGTGTTTCTGTGAACAGGTGGCTGATGTAGGCCTCTTAAGAGCAGAGACTCCCAAGTTTGAATCCCCTTATATTGATAATTGATCTTGTTGGTAATAGAACATAATTTTTGATGAAAATACACATTGTGCTTTCTAATTGTGTTGAGGGTAATGAAGTTCCCAACTAGCTGCAGGTGACGAGAAGGATTGCTATGAAAGGTCTCCGATCAACTTTGTCGATCACTTTTCCTGTCCTATAATTCGATTCCAAGGCTTGGATGATAAGGTGTGTTGCCAGATTCCTTCCTAAATTTTTTTGTTTGCTCCAAAATTGTCATGAACTGGCAATAAGTTAATGATCGAAGAGGTCAAGGCCTATTTCCCAATTTGAGATCGCTTGGGAACTGCAAATTGCTGAAGGATTTTACATTTGAGGCACACTACAAGACTAGAAGGACCAAAGCTTGTCTAACGAGGTGTTATATCCCTTTTTGTCTGGAGGGATTCTTTTCCGAATTTCTTTATGAGAAACACACATTTATTCAAGAGATATAAGATTTTACCTGTGTCCTAGCTTTGAGCCCTTGGAATATGCTCCATCTGTTACTATCTAATGCAGATAGTGAACCTTGACCAAGCTCGCAAAATCTATGAGGCATTGAAGAAAAAGGGTCTGCAGTTGGCCTTGTTGAGTACGAAGGGGAACAACATGGTTTCCGCAAGGTATCAAGATCTAGTTTTTTGTTTCTTCTAGTCACAATAATTATCTTAGTTCAAAAGAGACCGAAATTAATATATATTGGGGTTTCATGGAGGCGAAGAATATTAAGTTCCAGACATTTTATGTAAAATTTCTTCATACGAAAGAACTTTCAGAACCTGAAACTGAGAGCATGATTTACATTTTGACATGAATTTTCATATATCAGGCCGTGAGATTGTTTAGAAAGTCATGAAGAAAAAGGTGAAATATGACCGAAGGAGAACCCAAGATCCGCAAAGGAGTTAGAATGTTTTGTGTCAGAGTGTTTGGTTATGATGAACAATTAGTTAGACTGTTATGAAAATGGTTGTAATGTTTTGGATCTTGGGTAATTTTTCCATTATCAGGTTGCAATGCAGGAAACAATTTCAAATTATGAAAATTTTGAAGCAGGTCAAATGTGAAAACAATGTCATTTCGTCACATTATGTGCATTGCCTGACAAATTGTTCGCTTGTCATATTAGACATGAGACAAGTAAACAACCTTTCGCGACAACTAATACTCGTCATAATATGTAGTTATGACAAAATATATTCATCATAATATTCAGTTATGACAAAATAATGTCGTCACAATAAACACTTGTGACAAAATGTAGTCGTCACAATATACAGTTATGACAAAATATAATCGTGTAATATGACGAACAATTCTCCCAAAATCACCATATTATGACAACCGTAATGACAAAATAATCGTCATAACATCTCTGTTTGCCACAATAGACTACCCAGAACCTCAACTATACTGAAAGCAAATGTGACAACCTTGTTTTAAATTTTTGTCACATTTGACCTATCCTGATAGCGATAAAATGACAAACCTTTGTGACAACAATTCTTGCCATATTATACCTAATATGACAAAATGAGTATCTAATATGACAAAAAAAATTCGTCATAATAGGCCGAATTTGTTGTAGCCCCAACTTCAAGTCTTCTTCTATTTCTACCATGTATCTTCTTCACTACTTTATAAAGCAGTCCTCTAAGGTACTAGGGGGTTCTAAATCCCAAACCCTACCTTTAGGGTTTATTATGTATATATGGATATTTTAGGGTCTGAATGAATGAATGTGTTTGCCTAGTAGATTCTTAATGTCACTCTTTCTTAATTGATGACGCTTGGGCAACTAGCCTCTAAGGTACTAGGGGGTTCCAAACCCCAAACCCTGCTTTATACTACCGCGCTGGATACGGAGTTCTATGGTTAGAAGGGTATGCGTCATCTGGCGAGTATAGGTTAGATGAGTGAATGGGGGCCTATAATGGTCGAGCCGACCAAACCCCTGCTATAGGTAGCCTTCCTAGATGAAACCCGGAATGAAAACTCGATGCGGACGGTGGATAGTGTCCATTGAAATGAGCCATAAGTTTAATGCCCCAAATACAATAGCATAGATCGAGGTGAGTAAAACATGGGTTTAGGGGAGGCGTGTGGATAATGACGAAGGCCCACGAAAAAGAGCTCACTCACCACATTCGATATCCCTAAGTATCTATACATGCATAGTATCCCTAAGTTAGGGGGAGGATTAGTTCCCCGAAGTACCTGCTTTTAGCTTTGATCAACCTCTAGGCTAATGTTTCCTTATATCATCCACTCAAAACCTCAAAAACCGATTACCTAATTAACAACAAGGTGGGAATTAGGCTAGGGTACCAGGACCCAAGTAGACTACGACCTTGATGACCACTATACGACAATGCCGTCCTAGGTTAAACTTGGCCTAGAATGGGATAGTTGTTGATACGTCCAAACCACTAAAAATAACATGCACGGATTCAAGTGATTAGGCTGGGCTGCTTGCATTGCTGCAACATCAAACAAAAGCTCATCTTCGTACTTGCCGATTTCGAACTTGATATTCGCTTGCTTGTTGACTTTATTCACACCATGTCGTTGAGCCAATGTAAATTATAAGGCTTGGGAAGTTTGCCTATGCTCAGCCTGAGTTTCTTGATCACATCAGAGCTCACAATATTTGTACAACTTCCCCCATGGATGATGATTGAGAGCAATTCTCCATTGACAGTCTAGCGAGAATGAAACATATTGTCCCTCTTCTAAGTATATGAAAGATATTCGACGGTAAGGGTTCTGCGAATTACTCCCACGAGTTTTCCTATGTTAGGGGCATCAATTTCAATTTTCTCGTCAACTTCTTCGTCCTCAATCAAGATATTTTCTTCATCGGAGAGGTATTCTCCACCAGAGTCTTCAAATTTGGACATTGGTTTGCTTTATGGCCCCTTCCATGGCCCTTGAAACATTATATACCTCCTTAACATTCTCGAGGGGTTGGAGCATTGTTTCGAGGTGGATTGGAGTCAGCATTGGACTCTGCCACTAGTTTGGGTGTCGTTGAGTACCTTAGACCTGTCATCGTCTTTTTCTGCCTCTCTATCTTGATTGCGAGGTGCACAACCTCGTTCAACTCAACACATGATTGTAGCTCGACCTCCAGACAATTTCTAGGTTCAATCCGTGAAATTAGGTAATTGTTGCCTCCCGATCTTCCCTGAAATCTGCTAGCATCATAACAGTTCCAGTTCCCAAAAGTAGTCTTCCACAGACCTTGATCCCTGCCGAATTTGTTGTAGGGATTCGTGTAATTTGCGCTGGTAATACCTGTCACGAATCGCTTCCTCATGAGGCTTCTCAGGTCAGCCTAGGTCTCGATTTCTGGCTGCAAATTCCTCCGGCTTCGGAGACAAATTTGCTCCCACCACTGCTGAACATAGTTTGTAAATTTGTACGTGACAAGGAGGACCTTCCACGATTCAGGGTAGTTACCACACTAGAATAATAACATCACTTTTCTCTCCCAATCTAGGTAGCTTGACACGTTGTTAGAGCATGAGAAAGATGATACAGGCAGTTTGACACCTCTTAGCTCTGCAATTGCATTTTCCGGTGGGCAGCGATCATGATCACGAAATTCGTGATAGCAATCACGGTGGTCGTGCTCCATAGTGATCAGTCGCCGCTCCAAATCCTGAATACACTCCACTAAATCAGGATCGATTCCTTTTGGGGCACCTTGGTTCCGATTTGCTTTAGCTATGGGTGAATTGCATGGTTGGTCACTGAGATTACAAAAAACGTTCATGTTTGGTCAGTGAAAATATTTAAATCCAGTCTTGGTCACTCAAATTAGTTAAATGATTCAAGTTTGGTCACTCTCCGTCTATTTTCGTTAACTCCAGCTTACGTGGCAGTCAACTTTCATAATTGACCATTAAATACGTGACGTGGCAATAAAAAAATTATTAAAAATAAAAAAATAAACTTTTATATTTTCCACCTCATTATTACCTTCATTAAAAAATAAAAAACTATAATTGCTCCCAGCTACCGCGTACCCCTTCCCGATCCCGCCGTGGTCCCCCAGCTACGCCGCTATAATTGCTCCCACAAGCACCTGCGAGACGAACATTAGCACCCCGCCGAACAAGAACAGAGGCATCCTCCCGACTCTATCAACGATCACCATCGACAGGAACGCCGTCCCGATCCCGACGGCGCCGATGAGGATGGCTGACATCAGAGAAGCGCTCTCTCCCATTCCGATTGTTCGGAAGAGCAGGGGAGCGTAGAAGGCGATGACGTTGATTCCGGTGACCTGTTGGAAGAACGGGATCAGCTGTAAATGGAAGTAGACACACTGAAGACACTGTAGAAATTATTGTATCGGAACAGGAACAACTGACAATCGAGAGAAATAAGGGAAGGTAACTAAGAAAAAAATTAGGTTTCGTCGATCCTCACTCTTTGTTTTCGAGCCTGTGCCTCACAAGAGTAGCGGTGTTGTATGTCCCGCGCCCAATCTGTTTTATTACCTCGTACTGCTCCATGCTTGAAACCCTTTCTTCCCCTAGATACAGACAAAGAATTTTGGTCATATATGAACAAGCAAGGGTCGAATAGGTCATATATGAAAAAAGAACGAACTTTCACCCACAGTCGTAAAGGATAGAATTTGATAACCGGCGGGGGTGTTTCTCTTCTCTGATCCACGAGCTAGATAGAGTAAAGGTCCTCGATCTTATTCCTTCTCAGCCCCGGCAGCGGATGAGAATTTGGAGGAAGCCTTGGCTTGCTTCGGAGCACACGACCAGTGTAATTGAGCTGGGGTTGGAGGATTTTTAGGGTTCGTGAAAATTGGGGATAACAGACTTTAGAGAGAAGATGAAGATGAATACGAAGAGGAAAAGGAATAGCGATTCACCTAATCACCTTCTTCCTGAATGGGTTGCGATCGATCGATTTCGAGATCTCGTTCGCTTCGATCAGATCCGATAGCATCGACAAAAACGTCTAAACACCACCGATCACCACTAAGAACCCATAAACACCACCGATCCTCTCTTCCCCCTTTCCTTAAACCACTTCGTCTTCCTCGAATGTTGCCAGCAATATCATTCAACAACCACCATCTTCGATCTAGGAAACTCCATCAACTCCCGAATATCAACCAGCCCGTGTGCTTGCAGCTGCCGCTCGTGCTTTAGAGAGTGAAACCGCAAGTTCTTCGCCAAAAGTTGGCTGATTGTAACTGAACGGCGTGAATCCTGCTGGCGAATAACAATATGCCTGAGAGGTCAGGACGAGTGAAACCGGCAGATTCAGGGTCGACGAGAGCAGTGAGGCGGAGGAACCGCTCAATTGAAAGTTGAAGAAAATCCCCGGCCGGAAAGTACTCGGCGGCGTTTGGGGATAGCCGGGACAAATAGTAGCTGTTGGGGTCGACAACGAGTCGGCGGTGTTTGGGAGATCCGAAGACTAGCTAGTAGCTACTATCTAGCGGCCGGCGGAGACTCGCGAAATTTCATTAGGGCTAATATCATTCTGATTGTTTTTTATTTTTTTATTTTTTAATGAAGGTAATAATGAAGTGGAAAATATAAAAGTTTATTTTTTTATTTTTAATAATTTTTTAATTGCCACGTCACGTATTTAACGGTCAACTATGAAAGTTGACTGCCACGTAAACTGGAGTTAACGGAAAATAGACGGAGAGTGACCAAATTTGAATCATTTAACTAATTTGAGTGACCAAGACTGGATTTAAATATTTTCAGTGACCAAACATAAACGTTTTTTGTAATTTCAGTGACCAACCATGCAATTAACCCGGAATTTCAGCTTTCCCTGTTAAATTTCCCGGTGGAACAGGGTTGTTTGTCGCCGTCTTTAGCTCGGCCAATTGGCAATTTATTTGCACGAATTGTGCCTCTAATGGGGCGTTTACTGCGCATGATTGTTTGCAACAATTCAGTGATGTTAATGGGATGATCCCCCATTGTTTGATCTTTGAATTGAGGCTCTTCCTCATAATCAGATTCCTCCTCAGGTTTGCGACGTGAGATGGGGTCTTCAGACCTTCTCCTCGAGGAAACTGATCCTCGAGTTTTGGGACGCATCATTGTGTTTGAACCAGGCTCTGATGCCACTGATGAGCCCTAACTTGGGTTTCAATGATTAGACTCACGCAGTTCTTCAAATCTAATAGTCGAATTGAAACTTGAACAAAACAGGGTATGTGTTTAAGTGTTTTGGGATGGAACTTTCGTGCAATCTTTCATAAGGAAGAAGGCTTGAGCAGTATAGGTAGAAGCCAGACAAAGATTAATGTGTCAAATTGATCGATACATGCACTCAAGCAACTCAGAATCCACTAAGCAACTCAAACAATTCATAAAGCAAAGCTTAATGAACGAAAACTCAAAGGTTTGTACTCAATCAACAAAATCTGAATTACAATGTAATAGAATAAGCTTTAAATAGAACTTAACAAAGATATCAACTACAAAAGATTTCCTAAGTACAATGGAACTAGGAAATCATACTCAAAACTAACAAAAAATAGAAATCCTAGTGCCGTAAGGAAGCAGTTTGCTTGTGGTGCAAGACAAAGTTCTAGGCTCCAAACGATCTTGCAGATGACGTTCGAAACTTTAGAGGTATGCCATTTTTATTCTTGAGCTTGTGTCATGACATCAACCTTTTTGGTTATGATAAATGGTAGACCTGTTCTTTTATGAGGTAATGAGCAGTGTATCTGTCCTTTTATTCTGTAACTAATGCATTACCTCATGACTAATGAGCACATTATCCACAATTTGTTTACTGCGAATTAAGCCATTTTTCCCAGGCGATGCAATCGCAGGGACATATCTCGCTAATCTTTCCGCTAATATTTTAGCAATAATTTTAAACACAAACTGGCAAAGACCTATCTGCTGAATGTGCTTCGTATGCTCAACCTAGTCCACCTTTGGTACCAAAGTCAGCAAGGTATGATTAAAATTCTTAAGCATTGACCCTGTCAAAAAGAAATGGGAGACAACTGATATCACATCTTCTCCCACACTGTCCCAAAAATTCCTGAAGAAAATTCAAGTTAATCCATCAGACCACGAGGATTGGTGGATGCCAATTTGCAAAGATAATCTTCTAATTTCCTAAGGGGAAACTCGACCTACTAGCTTCTTGTTCATTATAGGTGTGCCTTTTCTCTCAGTTGGAAGCCGAACAACCTATTTCGGCATAGATTATACATCACCAGCCTTGGTAGTAAAGAGAGAGCCATAAAAATCACAAGCCACCGCCGATTTCTCTTCCTCTCTCATCACCCAATCCCCTTCCTCCATGAACAAGCCCGGAATAAAATTCCTTCATTTCCACGTTTGAGTGACCATATGGAAATAAGATGTGTTTTTGTCACATTCTTGCAACTAATTCATCCTGGACTTTTGCTTCTAGTAAATTCATCCTGTTTTTATCACCTTGCAATGACCATCCTTATCAAACTACCATCTCCAAAATATCTCCACACTCCCACTAGGAGACTCGTCCTAAGTGTTTAAAGGCTCGAGGCATCCCAAAGCTCCCTAGGACGAAAAATATAAAAATAATAAATGGTCCAAGGACTCCACCTCCCCCAAAACAACCGGGCAAAAAGCCACACCCATGACACCATGAAAAGACAGGGCCTCGCTAGTATGAAGAACTCGCCTAATTATTTGCCAAAGAAAATATCTCAACATAGGTGGAACAAGAGTACTCCAAATCCTTCCCCATTACTTTTTATCCCACGGCTTGACATCCTGCTTGAAAGAGGGCCCACACCCCTTTCTAAGCTGGGTGGCCAAGTGATATCTTGACTTAATCGAATAATCCCCAGACGCCTCACGATGCCACACTAATTTATCCGGGATAGGAATCAGAGGAAGTGGAATAACAAATATTTTTGGAACTACCTCACCTAGAAACAACAACCAAATATGTTCCCCATTCCATCCTTCGGTACCCGCGAGATAGGAGAAGAAATCGTTCCTCGAACTCTTCTTACATCCTGTCGAAAACAAGGAGGATTCAGATGCTACACAGGAACCCAGTCCGATGTAGATAGGAAAATACTCTCGCCATTTTCGACCTACCATCGGAGCTCCTGCTGAAGCAATGCCCGACCATGAAGATTACCACACCACCCTCAAGAAGGTAAGGAATCAGAACCATCATGAAGAAAGAAACGATTCGTAAAATACTTCCCCTCATAAATACGTGCTAACAACGAATTGGGTTCTTTCAGAAGCCACCACGCAATCTTGGCAAAGGCCAGATTAAATTCCTCAAACCTGCAGAACCCCATTCCCCCTTCTGCCTTACTCACGCTTAGGGCCTTCCAAGCCACCCAATGGATCCGTCTCTCATCTTGTTTAGCTCCCCACTATAAATGCATAAGATGTCTATCCAAATCACGATAGGGAGTGGAAGGCAGCCAAAAACAGGCACGCCATGAATGGGGAGAGAATTTGCCACTCCTTTCAGCATGACCTCTTTACCCGCTGATATGACCCAAACCTCGAGGTCTCACTGATCAAACTCATGCAACCTAGATCAATCAAGAGATTGATCGATGAAAGGGTGTCTCGAAGCAAAACAGGGTGTGGTGTTTGGGTGGAAGGATTGACATGCAACTTCAACACAAGTTGGAAAGAGGCTCATGCAATATCATTGGTAGTATCTCCCCCATATTCAAGATGATTGCTTGAATGATACAAAGAAGGAGTAGGAACTGGAATTTACCAATTGGCAAGTCAAAATTCACGAGCAGAAAACTCAATGAACCAAGGAATAATTTTGAATGAACTTGAATTCATTACAACGAGGTTGTGAAGGCCTCTGTATAGAACAAAAACAAACCTAATTTGACTACAAAACTAACTAGGAAACACATAACTAATTAAGCTACTGAAATGGTAAAAGAATCCAAACATAACAAGGAAAAGAACTTTGCCACACTTAGTTTCTTCTTAAACAAGAAAGTGACTTCTTGCGCAAGTAATCCAGCAAGCTGCCATAGCTACTTTGAGCTTTTCGTTCGAAGGCTTCCAAGTAAGTCGAGCTCAATCAACTCTAGTACATTCTTCAACAAGTCTTGGACTTCGAATTCTAACTCGCAGGTGTCCTCGCTGTCCCTCAAATGAGTCGAATAAGGCTACAAAGTAGGTACCCCAAAATGGTTGTCATACTTAGCCAAAAATACAGTTTCCTTCCTTTCTTCATCCCATGTTTTGATTCGTTTTGTGCACTTCAATGGGACACAATTTAGGTCATAAATCAAGATCACATCAGGCCCTCCCTGCTTAAAAATCTTTACCCTCAAAGCTTGTACCATTCTACAAGAGAAAACACGATCAGAGAGTACTCGAATTGGGTCTAGAAATTGAGAGTCCAAATGCACCAAATGGTCTCCAAATTCCCACTGCCTCATGTCCCTCTATACAAATGGAAAACAACAACAGGGATAATGGATCACCCTGTCTAAGTCCTCTACTTGCACTGAAATAACCGGAAGTTCTACCATTCATCATAATCGAAAAGGTTGACATCATGACACAAGCCCGAGCCATTTAATCCATTGAGCACAAAACCCAAGTTTCTCAAGCAATGAGAATAAAAATGGTCATTCCACCCTATCATAAGCCTTCTCCATATCAACCTTTAACGCCATGAAACCGTGTGTACCTATCCTTTTATTATGTAAGTAATGAATTACCTCATGACCAATGAGCGCATTATCCACAGTCTGTCTTCCACATAAAACCATTTTGCCCAGGCGATACAATATCAGGGAGATATCTAGCCAATCTTTCTGGTATTTTAACAATAGGTTTATACACAAACTGGCAAACACTGATCGGTCAAATGTGCTTCATATGCTCAACCTGATTTACCTTTGGTACCAAAGTCATCTAGGTATAATTAAAATTCTTAAGCATTAACCCTGCCGAAAAGAAATGGGAGACAACTGATATCACATCTTGTCCCACTATGTCCGAGAAATGCCCGAAGAAAATTCAAGTAAATCCATCATACCCCGGGTATTGGTGGGCGCCAATTTGGAAAACTGTTGCTCTAATTTCTTCAGGAGAAACTTGACCTGCTAGCTTCTCGTTCATTGTAAGTGTGACTTTTCTCTCAATTGGAAGCCGAGCAACCTATACCTGGATAGATTGTTCATCAATAGCACTAGTAGTAAAGAGAAAGTCATAAAAATCACAAGCCACCCCGGATTTCTCTTCCTCCGTCTTCACCCAATTCCATTACCCTGTGAACAATTGATTCGGGCCCAAATGTACACATTTTACCCCTCATTTCTTATCCGTTTAGCTTAGTATTTCATCGTTCCTCGACATATTTCATGCTAGGTTGTGCTTGTTTTGATACATTTCAGGTCCTAGCATGTGTGGAAGGGTCGAGGTCGAATTTTGGGATAATTGGAGATAAAAAAATGCCAAAACCAAAGAAAAGTCCGAAGTCACTATTTGGCAATTGTCATGGTCTAGCGATAGTGACAATTGCCTTGCAACAGTGAAGTGAAGGTGTTCAGGAAACAGCCGCAGTTCACGGGCGGACAAGGCAGTTCACGGTCTCTTAAGACCGTAAACATGGACCATAAACCGTGAACACCTAGGCATCCAGCGAGGTTCCAGAAGTTACAGACGACAAGGCAGTTCACGGTCTTGGGGCCATTGACCGTGAACCCAAGAGAGTAAAGATGTGCGTTTTGGACGACACTGAGTTCACAGACGCGTTTAGGTTTTCACGGCCGTGAACTGGCCTACGTGTCCGTGAACTGGTCACTTTCGGGCAAATATGAAGACAACAGCGGAGAGAAAGAAGAAAAAGCTGGTTTTTGGAGAGGAATTGGTTTCTTTCTCTAGGGTTTGAAACCAAAACACCAAAAGGGAGTTCTAGTGAGTGAGAGAGTGCTTGAGTGATCTTGGAGCTAATTGGAGGCTTGGGTTGATCTTGAAGACAAGGATTCAAGCCTAGAAGAAGAAGAAGAAGATCTTGTGCCCAATTTGTAATGTCTCTCTTCTCTCTCTAGAAACTCACCCTCTTCTCTTGGTTTAAGAACCCTAGGTCTAGACTTGGGTTTAATGTTGATGTATGTAACACATTCCATGTTTGATTGATGATTTTACTTAATTGATGGATGTTTTCATGAATGACATGAGTTGGGTTTCCATTTTCATGTATTGAGATTTTGACCTAGGAGGGAGAAAATCCCCTTAGATCCCATTCTTGGCGTCTTCGGGTCGCTCCTCACCCTATATCATCCGGGTAAGCCCCGAGGGAGTCGATTCCATCAATCTCCTACGATATAGGATTGCCCTATGTTGAATATAGCCTACCACATTCATCGATTCGCCATTCCGGGTCATTCCCGAGGGAGTCCATCTCCTAACGGTAGAGTAACTAAGTCAATCGTGATTTTGACCTAGGAGGGAAACAACTCCTCACTCTATATCGTCCGGGTAATCCCCGAGGGATTCGATTGGACCAAACTTCTATGATATAGGGGTGTCCTAGGTTGAATTGAGCACCACTCGTCCATCCTCACCGTTTGGAATCTGTCCCGAGGGAGTTCTCTCCTAATGGTAGGATAGTGGGTCAATCAAGCTAGGATGGTACTCAACATCGATCCAAAGGTCGGAAATAGGGGGATTTAAACCCGGAGAGCTCCAAACCTTGTAAATATCTAGGTTAGTGGTTAGTCTAGGTTAGTTAGCTTAGTTTTATTAATCACTATCCTAGGATGGCTAAATAATGAACCCTAAACCTGAAGTAGGGTAAGGCTAGATCCACGTGGTACGATAAATTCTTGTTGCTTGCTTGCCCTATGCTACACCCGGTCGCTGGTTATACTTGGCCCGCGATTGGGATGTTGTAGTTAGAATGAGTCAACAATCCTAGAATAATATTCCTTTGTTTCCGAGTTCGAGTGACCATATGGATATAAGATGTGTTTTTATCACCTTCTTGCGGCCAATTAATCCTGGCCGTTTGCTTCTAGTAAATTTCTTCATTTGTCAAAGCAATTTGGAGTTCTGCCTTTAGTTTTCTAATTCAATCTAAGTCCACTCACTGCTCATCCCCCCGGGAGATTGATTTCTCTCTCCAAAGTTTGAGTATGCCAGGTTGAATTAGACGTACTGCTCCTATTCCAATCACATAACAAATGTCATAATTTTTTAATTTACACCAGAGTTGGAACATGCAGGATCCATCAAACTCTAAGTTCAACACATATCGAATAAAATTATGTATTTCTGGATTCTCCACCGATCTATGATGCAAGCACAGCATGCTCATATTTACCAAAGTTAGTAAGCCAAACGAATCAATCCAAGGAGCTGGATTGTTCAACTCGAACTCGCATAAATAACACAAAAAAACAAAGTTTTTTGGTATGGATAGAATGGAAAGAGGATTGTCGTGCAATTACACACCTGGGGAAGGCTCGAACAATATCAAGTCGAAGTTCGGCCACAATCAAATGCAATTCCTCATTGATACGAAGCATTGATTCGAGTCTATTTGTACACTTTATACCCCCTTTGTTCTTAGATGTTTGAGGCACTTTTACTCTGTGAGGTTCGGTTTTACGCTAGGTTGTGGTTGTTTTTATTATGTTTCAGAGCCTTGTCGGTGAAATCGACCCATGGAAAGGAAGTTGGACACAAAGGGTCGGAAACCGGTCAAAATGGAGAACAACAACAGTTCACAGTGGAGGCCAGAGGTTCACAGTCATCCAGACCATGAAGAAGAGGCAAAGACCATGAATAGCGAGGAATCCGGAAGGGTTTTGTCCATCTCACGAGTATAAGGGAAGTTTAAAGATCAATGGGGTGCCCGAAGATGCTTTAAAGTTGAGGTTATTCCCCTACTCTCTAGCGGGGAATGCGGTCAGGTGGCTCAACAATAGACCACCCCTCTCGATTACCTCATGGGACGACTTGCTCACCAAGTTCATGGCCCGATATTGTCCACCTTCCAAGATGGCGGAGTGGTACAAGAAGATCACCTATTTCACCCAAGAGGAGGATGAGACGTTGAGGGAAGCTTGGGAGAGGTATTCTGACTTTTTCCTCCAATTCCCACATCATGGATTTGAAGAGAATTTTGGGATTGAGACTTTCAACGATGGTCTCAACCAAGAAGACAAGATTCTCATTGACTCTCTATGTCAAGGGAAGTTAGTGAACAAGACTCCACCCAAAGTAGCCCAATTGCTTGAAGATATGGCAACAAAAGGGTATGATTGGGGTTTGACGAGAAGTGGTGGAATGGATGCCAAGAGAGGAGTACACTCCACGGAAGTGAATCCTCCACCTGCCGCAAAGATGGACCGGTTGATTGATGCTCTTCTCGTAGATAAGAAGCAAGGGAAGAGGCCGTTGATGGCATGTGATTGATGTTCAAGTACCAACCATGAAATTTTAGAGTGCCAATTGATGAAGGAAGCAAGCACCCCTAGGAACAAGTGAGCTTCATCGCCATTGCTAGGGTGAACAACATTCCCTATAGCAACACTTACCACTCGGGGTGGCGAAAGCATCGAAACCTCTCTTTGTCTTCCCCAAGCAATCCAAGACCCCACGACTTCCAAGGACTAATGGGGAATTATCAACCAAGGCCTCCTTTCATTCAACGAAGGCCACAATTTCAAAGCTTGAACTTCCAACAACTATTCCAAGTGAAAGTTGGTGAAGGGTACCAACAGTAACAACCCGAAAAGTTTACAAGGCTTGAAGACCTAGTTACCACCTTTGTGAGTACAAGATCTCCGAAGTTCGAGAAGATTGAGCAATTCATGGATGTAGCAACAACCAAGTTTTCTTCAGTTGAGGAGGGTCTAAGAAGTCATCAAGCGAGTCTTCAAAACTTGGAGACTCAAATTTTCAATCTTGCTGGGATCCTCACTGAAAGACCGAGGGGAGCTCTACCTTCCCAAACGATTGCCAACCTCAAAGATTAAAATGCCGGTTGCAATGCTATTCTCTTGAGGAGTTGGAAGGTAACTCCAGAAGTTGTTGCTAAAGAAGTGACCGAAGAAGAGAAGACTCCTCCCAATGGTCGATGATCGAGAAGGCACAGACGGGGAGAAAGAAAAGACTAATAAGGCATCGCCAACGGCACCACAAGTGGCTGAGTACCTTCCCTACAAGGGTGAATAAGGACCGATTGGAGGTGGAGTGAAACATCTCGTTCCTTTTGAAATGAAAACCATAACTCAAACCAAAAACCGGTTACTCCAGAGAAATCCAAACCACTTTTTAAAACAAACGAACTTGCACAGTTTAAGAATTTCAAGCGAAAAGTCCCAACACTTGAGCAATCACAATCTAAATACTTAAAACAACTTAAACCAGAATCTCTAGTTTATACTCATAATCATAAACAATATAATTAAACTATTCTAACTCTGGCTCCTCACAAGCTGCCTGGGATCTTGTCCATGTTGGTACGAAAACTACATCCGCTAACCTTTCCTGAACCTGTTGAGTGAGAAGGGGTCAATCTCGTCGTTACTTACTAAGGCCTTGCCCTAAGCAAACCCTTACTAACACATTATTAGCGGGTTTCCTTCCTTAGACGAAAGTCGTTCTCGCTTTCATCCTTAAATAAATTTGTTCCAAAACAACTAAAAGAAGAACTTTACCCTTATTCTAATCTCATAGAAGTTCTCAACTTCTATCCTTAATACTTTATTCTGACATAACTCATAAAAGTTCTCGACTTCTAGACCACCGCGCTACGTCTCGCTGTCCGGTGTCCCTACTCTAGTATACCAACCGTGTTATGTCTCGCTTTCTAGGTTGCATAGACAAACTTAGCAATGGAACTGCGTTACCTCTCGCCGTCCAGTCCATGCCCGATCAACTACTACGTTACATATCGCCGTCCAGTAGTGACAAGACCATCTACCGCGTCCAGTAGTGGCCCAACCGCCTGGGGGTTCATCATACCAATAACCATACATTACAACACACATTCAAATATAAAGCACAATGCGTGCCTCCACCTTAACTAGGCGGTGGGATGCCTCACACACATAATCGCGCATACTTGAAAATTAATGAACATAACTTGAAATGAAAAGAATAAAGTAAAGACCTAGACGGTGATTTTACCCCTTTACATTCACCTCGAAAAGAGGACCCTTCTCAATTGTCGGTTGACCCACGTCATCGTCCGAGATTACACGCCCAAACTCCTAACAGTGAAACTTTGGTGCAGTTTCAAACAAACAAAAACACAAAGCAAGTTAAACGGTTGTTTCAAGTCGAGAAAGGTCACCCGGATATGGTTCCCCCTAGACTGCAGTTAAACCGGATTGCAATTACCAAGTTCAATTTCTATGATAGTTATACTGCGGAAGGTTCTTAAACAGCCTGAAGTCTCGACTAGAGGTCTCCAGACCCTCTCAATCTGAGTCTCTAGCGGGAGACTAACCTCCACCAGAGTAAACAGATTGAGGCCCTAACGAACAAAACTTCCACTACCGAAGTGAATTCGGTACAGAATAGTGAATTGGCTCCTCGACTAAAGTCACCAATTCCCTACCTTCAATCAAGGGTGCTCTATCAACCTAGGCAGATATTCTCATTCTAGGTTAAAGCAGAAACAACAGGAATTTGATAAGGATTCATGCCATTCAATCATTCAAACCTCAATCGAATATAATCAAATCATAGAATCAGTACTTGGGTTCATACAATCAAACCTAACATACAAATCTAGGGTTTCCCATACCCAGATAAATGGGAGAACTACTCCATGGAGAAAGAAGCAAAAGCAGATACAGACGCGGAAATCATATTGTGAAGGATGGATTCCTGCTCCTGGACGTTGATCGACACTCCTCCAAGCTCAAGCCAAGCTCAAATGGTGATGAAGATCAAGCTAGGGCATTTGGGAACTCTTGTTCGTCGCTTTCTCTCTCTAGGAATCGCTCTGTCTCTCTAAAACTCCCATTCCTTCTCCTTTGGCTCAAATCTGCCTAAAAAGGCTGACCCTGGCCAAAACACGGTCGAGGGCACGCCCGTGCTTTGGTTTTGCCCGCCCGTGTTTTGAGTCAGCGCAGGACAATCTTGGATCAAGTCTCGGCAGTAAAAACACGGTCCAGGAACACGGTCGTGTTTTGATTTAGGCGCGCCCGTGTTTTTACTGCCGAACGTGTTCCCCTATATTCAATGCTTCGTTTCTCCCTCGTCCGGACTCCGAATCAGTCGCTGTTTGATCCCTGACGCTCGTAGTCTCGTCCTCCTTCTTTTCATGACAAGCTTGCATGATTCTTTGTCCATAAAGTGAGGTAGAAATCCATTCTTCTTCAGGTCATGCCCGAGTTTCTTCTCCCGAATCGCCAATTGATCTCTGATTGACTTGAAACTTGCGCCTATGCTTCACTTTATGTGCTAGGACCTGAAATGTGACAAAGGAACACAACCTAGCATAAAATAGGCCATAGAAGCAATAATGCAAGCTTAAACGATCAAGAAAAAAAGGGGAAAACATGTGCAAATATCGAGTCATCAAATCCCCCCGCACTTAACCGTTTGCTTGTCCCCAAGCAAACCGAGTCAGACACAAGGTAGGCTCAAATCGTTTCAACCAAGCAGGCTTTAAGGCATATCATATCGGCACAAAACACGTGGATCATACTAGCTTTTGGTCATTAACACATGGACAACCTCAACGACAACCTAGACAACCACCACAGATGACATTCGAATGCAGCAAAGTCGAGCAAGGGAAAAGTCTCCCTTCTGTTCACCAACCAACATAGACTCGACTTAACCACTTATTCCAGACAGTCACTTCATACATAAAGCTCAAGATATCAGAATCAAGACAGAGCAGTCTAGGTCCTCACCGAGATAAAGAGTATATAGAATATGAGAAAATGAATCACTCACTCTCGACCAGTGGGGTCAGGACAATTTGATGCAAAAAATGCGCATGCTTATTCTCTCAATCCCTAACGTCTCTTCACCATGAATGCAGCCTCTAAATGCTAGAGTTCACATATGGGGTGTCACCACTAACTAGTTCGGAGGTCTTAGACACAGGTTCAAATGACTGGCTAGGGTCTTGGACATGGGGAAAAGGCCTTTTAGGTGGTGGAAGTATTCATAGCACAAGGTTCCACAATTCCAACCCAACACAATCACAGCCAATCAAACTACTTACTTTCTTCCTGCCATTCTGCATTACTTGAGTTCTTAAGAGCACAAGAGCGAAGGAGGTCACATAAATGTTAGTACTTCCAAGCCAGACTGCTAAGAGCACTACTTACCGGGCACTACTCAGATTTTTGTGGTGGTGGCTCTCTTTTGCTTTCATTCATTTTTCTTCTTTTCTTTTTCATTCATTTTTCATTTCTTGAGAGAACCACCACCTATTCACATTTTTCAAGCACATGCCCGACTTTTTAAGAACTACCTCCAACCCTCACATTACATTTAGCAGAACAGCAGAAAACATGTAAAAACCACTTTGTGGAACCTTCTAAGAGATGCAAAAGGGTGATTTTTTCTCATTGTAGACCGAAAGAAAGGATAACACACGGCTCAAAGGGGCTGACTAGGGGTTATGACACACCAGGACAGTCAATTTGGTCGTGGGCTAATCCTATGCCTCCATCATCTTAGCTAATGACAACGTGAATGCTGCACATCATGGAAGAGGGATCTATCGCACAAGAAAGAAATGAGCAGGCTCAAATCTCACATGGCTACCTATATGCTCTATCTGTCATTCTGATTCTCTGAACTAGATGCATAAACGACTGTCAAGAGGAAGTGATCAATTCAAGTCACAGTTGGTAAGCAAACAGTTGAAAAACTGAACCCCTACACAACTCTACTGCACATCTCAGTCATCATAATAAGTTGTCTTAGTCATACCCAAGTTTTCATGCATCAAATCAAAAGCCATTCCATTCACCAATCACATCCATAGTGCCAATACGATCAAACATCAAGCAACCAGCAGTACTTGGAGCCCTCAAATCTCGAAATTTGGACAGTGGACTAGGCTCCAAGCACACAAACAGCCAAACATTCACACGCATTCATAATCGAACATCCCCCCCACACTTAAGCACGACATTGTCCTCAATGGAGGAAAGATAAGGAGGGTAGAACGAAGTTACCGGTGTGCACGGACTGCATGAGACTGGACGGGGACCAGTCTGAGTGAAGCAGACTGGAGAGAGGACCAGTCAGGGACACATGCACAGCTAAAGGGAACAGAAGAACTCCAACACAATACGTTAGGTCCAATGGTCAGCCCAATATTACATCATCCAAAACAAAAGAAAACAAACCAATAACAAACCAGTTCGCAATCTGACCCGAAACAAAAGAAATAAACGAAAACCGTGGTGGGGTTGCCTCCCCACAAGCGCTTCTTTACCGTCTTTTAGCTGGACGCCCATGGTGGATACTCAGCGGGGTGCAGGAACAGGTGCCTCCAAGAGCGGATCCACATCGCTCTTGAGGTACAGCTTTAGATGGTGGCCATGCACCCGACGGGTACAACCACCAGCATTGGTCAGCTCGACCTGGCCATCCGGCAGGATGCAAGCGAGTGAGTACTCGGATGGCCAGGGTGGTCGTGGTGCAGGGGGTGGAACCGGCTCATAGTGGTCTCCACCTTTCTTCCGAGCAGGCTTAGTCACTTCCGGGTTCGGCCGCCACTCCTCTTTGATCTTTTTGTTCGGAGGCGAGGCTGGATGGAGTGGCGGCGAAGGAGCGAGAGGAGGATCCTGCAAAATGAGAGATGCAGAAGGATACACGACAAGCTCGTGTACCTGGTCAGAATTGGCATGCACAGGTGTGGCAGCAATCATAGCACAATGATCGAATTCAGTCACAGAAAAAATAGCTTGTTCATTCCCACCATGTAGGATCAGTTTACCGTCATGCACATCAATAAGTGCCTTGGCGGTGGCAAGAAATGGTCTACCTAGAATCAAAGGCACATCCACATCCTCATTTATGTCCAGAATAACAAAGTCAACAGGATATGTGAATGCACCCACATTAACAAGCAGATCCTCTATGATACCCCTAGGATGCACAACGGAACGATCAGCTAGCTGAATGCTCATCCTAGTAGGGCTAAGTTCACCTAGGTCTAGCTTTTTAAACAACTTATATGGCATGACGTTTATGCTAGCGCCTAGGTCCGCCAAGGACTTGCCTACATGCATGCTGCCAATAGTAAGAGGGATAGTGAAACTTCCTGGGTCCTTGCGCTTTTCGGGAAGCTTGTTCTGCAGGATAGCAGAACACTCCTCGCTCAGCAGCACTGTCGAGAGATCCCCAAGTTTCTTCTTGTTGGTGAGGAGATCTTTCATGAACTTTGCGTACTTGGGCATCTTCGACAGTGCCTCCACAAACGGTATGCTGATGTTGAGCTGCTTCAACATTGCCATAAACTTGGCAAACTCAGTCTCCAGCTTGTCTTTGTGTAGGCGAGTGGGGAAGGGAAGCTGGGGCACATGCTCCTTAACCACTGGTTGTGGCTTGGGAGCAGGGGCTTCCTTCTCCACCCGCACCTCTGCATCATCGGCTGGAAGTGCCGAAGCAGGTAGTGGCTCCTCCTGCCTGGCCGGGGCAGGATCAGCTGAGATGGTCTTGCTGCTCCTGGTAAAAATGGCGTCCAACTGCTGGTGCGGCTCCCGTGGATTGGGGATGGTGGTGGCAAATAGAGTCCCTGGGGCCCGGGTAGTAATTTGGCGAGCTATGATACCCACCTGGTTCTGTAAATCTTGCAAAATGGCACCCTGGTTCCTCTGTCCTGCCTCCAGTGAGGCTATGCTCTGGTCCACCCTCGTGAAATTCGCCTGGCTGGTGGTCATGAATGCCGCCAAAATGTTCTTCAGCTCAGTCATCTGATTATCGGGAGCTGGTGCTGCTGCTGGCTCGGCATACTGACGCTGGGGCTGCTGGAATGGCTGCCCCTGCCTAGGCTGGTAGGGCTGCTGCTGTGGTGGTGGCCCCTGTCTAGCCTGGAAGGGCTGTCTCTGCTGAAAACCACCCGCTGATGCTGGGAAACCAGGGGGTTTAATGGCGCTGCCGCTCCAGGCAAAGTTGGGATGCTGGCGCCACCCCTCATTGTATGTATTGCTGTATGGGTCAAGGCGCCGAGCATTGGCGATAAAGTCCACCTGTTCTTGGGGAGTAGAGGACTCCCTCATAGCCTGACAGTCCTCCACTAGATGATTCGGGCTGTCACACCACTGACACTGAGCTACTGAAGGCGTAGCTGTACCTCGGCCCGGAAGGAGACTGTTGGGCTGCTTCAATGTCTGCACCAACTCATCCACCTGCTGCTCTAACTCGGACCTGGCCTCCATCGCGTGCACACCACGGTCCCGGGAATTTCTGCCTCTGCTGTTCTGCCCCCAGGAATGGTCTCGGGCAGCCAAGTTACTAATCATCTGGTTCAGCTCGGGTGGAGTCTTAGTGAGAATATCCCCTCCTGGGCATAGAGAGTCAATCACCCTCTGGCTGTCCGGGGAGAGAGCACTGTAGAAGTTCCCCACTGTGAATGCATCACTGAAGCCATGATGGGGACACTGCCAGAAATATCCCATATACCGCTCCCATGCATCACGAAGTGACTCGTCTGGCTCTTGGCGGAAGTGAGTGATCTCCCGCTGAATCTCTATGGTCTTCGATGCCGGATAGTACCTGTGCACGAACTTGTCTGCCAGATCGTCCCAAGAAGTGATGGACAATGGGGGCTGGGTCTCCAACCACCTCTTAGCATTCCCCGCCAGGGAATGGGGGAAGAGGTGAAGGCGGATTGCGTCATCCGGGACACCGTTCAGCTTGAACCCGTTCGTCAACTGCAAAAAACGGGAAAGGTGCACCCTTGCTTCCTCATCCTTCAAGCCATGGAACTGGATAGAGGATGTAATGAGCTGAATCCAGCACGGCTTGATCTCGAAGTTGTTCGCTGGAATGGGCAGATAGAGGATGACCGGGCGGATGTCAGCAATCCGTGGAGTGTAGTAGTACTCCAAGGTGGGACCCTGCGGCGGTGCCTGGAGTCTGGGGTCGTTCCCCAAGAGCTGATTCACCGGAGGTGGGTTGTGGTTGCCTTCCATCTCGTACTCGTCCTCAGACTCGCTGCTCAAATGGCCGTCTATGCGCTCTACCGTAGCCAGTCTAGCTCGTTGTTGTCTCCTAAGTTGGTGGCAGGTGTGTTCAATCTCTGGATCCAACGGCAGTAAACCTCCTGACTGGCTACGGGTCATGCACTATCTGCACACAATCAAGCAATGCAAACCCGTGAAGGCACAAGTGGGAAGGAACAAACACTCAATGCGAAAATAAAAATGCTAAAGTAACAGAAATCACTTTTCTTCAACAACCTACCCGTCCCCAGCAACGGTGCCAAAAACTTGACTCACTCCTACTGTCACTCTAGAAAATGGCCAAGTGTAACCACTTCCTAAAGCGTAGTATAGCGGGTTTGGGTTTTAATGTCAACCCGGGTCCTAGATTTGATGACTACTCGGTGAATTCTTGTTATCTAGCAGTGAAACTTTAGTGTAGTTTCAAACAAACAAAAACACAAAGCAAGTTAAACGGTTGTTTCAAGTCGAGAAAGGTCACCCGGATATGGTTCCCCCTAGACTGCAGTTAAGCCGGATTGCAATTACCAAGTTCGATTTCTATGATAGTTATACTGCGGAAGGTTCTTAAACAGCCTGAAGTCTCGACTAGAGGTCTCCAGACCCTCTCAATCTGAGTCTCTAGCGGGCGACTAACCTCCACCGGAGTAAACAGATTGAGGCCCTAACGAACAAAACCTCCACTACCGAAGTGAATTCGGTACAGAATAGTGAATTGGCTCCTCGACTAAAGTCACCAATTCCCTACCTTCAATCAAGGGTGCTCTATCAACCTAGGCAGATATTCTCATTCTAGGTTAAAGCAGAAACAACAGGAATTTAATCAGGATTCATGCCATTCAATCATTCAAACCTCAATCGAATATAATCAAATCATAGAATCAGTACTTGGGTTCATACAATCAAACCTAACATACAAATCTAGGGTTTCCCATAACCAGATGAATGGGAGAACTACTCCATGGAGAAAGAAGCCAAAGCAGATTCAGACGCGGAAATCATACTGTGAAGGATGGATTTCTGCTCCTGGACGTTGATCGGCACTCCTCCAAGCTCAAGCCAAGCTCCAATGGTGATGAAGATCAATCTAGGGCACTTGGGAACTCTTGTTCGTCGCTTTCTCTCTCTAGGAATCGCTCTGTTTCTCTAAAACTCCCATTCCTTCTCCTTTGGCTCAAATCTGCCTAAAAAGGCTGACCCTGGCCAAAACACGGTCGAGGGCACGATCGTGCTTTGGTTTTGCCCGCCCGTGATTTGAGTCAGCGCAGGACAATCTTGGATCAAGCCTCGGCAGTAAAAACACGGTCCAGGAACACGGCCGTGTTTTGATTTAGGCGCGCCCGTGTTTTTACTGCCGAACGTGTTCCCCTATATTCAATGCTTCATTTCTCCCTCGTCCGGACTCCGAATCAGTCGTCGTTTGATCCCAGACGCTCGTAGTCTCGTCCTCTTTCTTTTCATGACAAGCTTGCATGATTATTTGTCCATAAAGTGAGGTAGAAATCCATTCTTCTTCAGGTCATGCCCGAGTTTCTTCTCCCGAATCGCCAATTGATCTCTGATTGACTTGAAACTTGCGCCTATGCTTCACTTTATGTGCTAGGACCTGAAATGTGACAAAGGAACACAACCTACAGTAAAATAGGCCAAAGAAGCGATAATGCAAGCTTAAACGATCAAGAAACAAAGGGGAAAACATGTGCAAATATCGAGTCATCAACCTCCCCTAAGATTCCCCACAAAATTATGGAAAATTACCTTTTTTCCCCAAAGTGGCAAATTACATAATGGTACCTTAAATCCCTGAGTATTATCAATTTGTCCCCAAATTTCCAAAATCGCACAATTTAGTCCACCAAGCCAATTTCCATTTTCTGATTTTAACATTTCAGTCCAATTGGCTTATTTTCATCAGGTACCTAAACATTTTCTATTTACGAACTAATCCTTTAGCCTGGTAAATTACTGATTGGCACTCAAACTTTCCGAAATTTACCAATTCTGCCCTAACTCCTAAAATAACCTAATTGCCCCTAACTATTCAATAAATTTATAAACCCATGCCCTTGAAATCCAAAATCACGGGAACGTGGCTTACCTCTTCACTGCTGTCGTCGGCTGCCCCACTCTGGCCACCGTTGCCAACTCCTTCCTCCTCTAGTCCACCATCAATACATTCCTGCGGCTCTTCTTCCACTTCCACGGACAACAACTTCCCAGGAGTCGTCATTGTCGTGTCATTGTCGTAGTTCCTCTGCAGGCACCAGTAGATCGATCGTCTTCCCTTGGCCCATAATTCCGAGGCCAACTCCGAATAGCCGATATGTCAGGTCGTCTCGGAGGGTAGGGGTAAATGGACCGGCCCGGGTTTGACTTTTAAAACATACTTTCCCTATATTGCACCCGGTTACGGTTTATACTTGAGCCTTAGTCGTGATTTTTATTGTGATACTCGGGATGAGTCAAACAACCTCTTATTGCACATCAATTTCGTTCTGCATTATTGACTCGTCCCGAATATCACAATAGTTTCCCACCTAAGGCCCAAGTATAAACCTTAGATGGGTGCAATATAGGGCAAGTATGTTTAAATATCAACCCGGACCAACCCTGCAAATGAGAAGCACAGAAGGATACACGATAGGCTCGTGCACCTGGTGAGAAATAGCATGCACATGCGAGACAACAGGCATATTATTAGTGATAGAGAAAGTTATCTGCTCCTCGCCATCTCTCAAGACCAAAGTCCCATCACGAATATCTATGAGGCCCTGGCGGTGGCTAGGAAGGGCCTTCCTAGAATAAGGGCAACTTCTGTGTCTTCATTGATGTCTAAGACAACAAAATCCACAGGATAACAAAACCTGCCAACCTTAACCAGGAGGTCTTCCACTATACCCCTAGGATGAACTACAGATTGATCAGCTAATTGAATACTCATCCTAGTTCTGCAAGAAGAACCCAATGTTTTCTGCTAGCTCATCACTCTATCCCAATGGTCATTCATATACCTGGCCTTCTTCCTGATGCGTGGATTAGGATTGGGTTTAATGCTCGTCTCGACGAAGTGGCTCAAGTTATAAACCTCCATTACGACAAGGAGGAGGATGAGGAAGAACTTCCACCACCACCACCAGGTGGAAGGCGAGGTCGAACTCTGGGTCCCAACAATCTCTGACCTTTAAGAGGCAGAGGGGATAGAGGTCGATGAGGGAGGCCACAAGTTTGAGTTCATAGAGCTTCTGAACATCGAGACTATGAGGAGTACTAAGAGGAGGAAGAGTATCCCTAACATAGGGATGATGATATGAGGGATGCTATGAGAGGGTTGAAGGTGAAGGTGCCATCATTTCAAGGGAGAAGTGATCCTGAAGCTTACCTCGAGTAGGAGAGAAAGATGGAATACTTGTTTGAGTGTCACGACTACTCCTAATGGAAGAAGGTAATCATTGCTGCTCTTGAGTTTTCTGACTATGCTGTTGTTTGATGGGACCAGTTGGGTGTTGAACGAAGATTGCACGGAGAAAAGCCCATCACAACATGGCATCGAATGAAGGCATCCATGAGGAGGAGATTCGTACCCATTCATCATCAGTAGGATCCGCATCAAGATCTTCACTTGTTGAGAGATGGTGCGAAGAGCGTGGAGGATTATTTCAAAGAGATGATTCGAGCTCGCGACAATGAATATCGAGGAGCACACATGGCTCTATTTCTCAATGGTCTCAATCGGGAGATCGGGTAGGTCGTGGAGATTCAACATTATGTGGAGATTGAGGATTTGGTACATATGGCGACTATGGTCGATAAGCAACATCCTTTACAAGGAGACACTTTTTAGCTCTAACGACAATTAGGCTTTGCCTAGCAGTGTTCAAATTGTTTTGCAAGAATTTGATTATGTCTTTCCTAAGGAAGATCCCAAGGGGATGCTACCCATCAGAGGGATCGAGCACCAAATCGATTTCATCTCTGGTACTTCGATTTCAAACAAACCAGCGTATCGAACCAATCCGGAGGAAACCAAAGAGCTTCAACGACAAGTGGACGAGTTGATGGAGAAGGGTCATATTTGAGAGATCATGAGTCCTTGTGCTCTACCCGTCATCCTTGTACCTAAGAAGGATAAGACTTAGCGTATGTGCATTGATTGTCGAGTCATCAACAACATCACGATAAAGTATCGACATCCTATTCCTACTTCCTAGATTGGATGATATGTTGGATGAATTGTATGGTTTGTGTTCTCTAAGGTAGATCTTAAATCTAGATACCATCAAATTCGTATAAAAGGAGGTGATGAATGGAAAACTACTTTTAAAATGAAACATGGTTTATATGAGTGGTTGGTTATGCCTTTCGGTTTAACTAGCGCGCCTAGCAGTTTTATGAGATTAACGAACCATGTTTTGAGAACTTTCATTGGAAAATTCGTGGTGGTCTATTTTGATGATATTCTGATTTATTCTAAGAACTTAAATGACCATGTAAATCAACTTAGATTTATTTTGGAGACTCTTCGAAAAAGGCAATCATATGGTAATCTCATGAAATGCATGTTTGCACTGATAGACTTGTGTTTCTAAGATTTGTGGTGAGTTCAAAGGGAATTGAGGTGGATGAGGAAAATATTTAGGCAATAAAAGCATGTCCCACCCCAACTAATGTGAATAAGGTTCGAAGTTTTCATGGTCTTGCAAGATTTTACCGACAATTTGTAAGGGATTTCAGCACCATTGCTGCTCCTTTAACCGCGACAACTAAAAAGAACATACTTTTCAATGGGGTGAAGCTCAATCGAAAGCTTTCAAACTTTTGAAATATAAACTAACCCATGCTCATTTGCTGATGTTGCCTGACTTTTCTAAAACATTCGAGATCGAGTGTGATGCCTCTGGTGTAGGCATTGGTGCTGTTTTAATGTAGGAGAAGAGGCCAATCACTTTCTTTAGCAATAATTTGAGTGGGGTTGCCTTGAACTATCCCACGCATGACAAAGAGCTTTATGCTCTTGTTCGAGCTCTAGAAACATTGCAGCTTGATAGCATCGTGTTTGCACATGTTTGCACTCTTGTTTCCTGACCATTTTAGCTCGAATTTGTGGCTCCTTGGCCTATTTTACGCTAGGTTGTGTTGTTTTGTCGTATCTCAGGTCCTAGCGCGTAAAGGGATGCATAGGCGCAAGTTTCGGGACATTTGGAGGTCAGTTGGCGATTCAAGATTCAAATTACGGGCATCCCCTGCACAATTACGGGCGTAATTGCCTATGCCCAGAACGTAAATGTAATATCGAGCCAAATCCTTGAGAATGCTTGTCGAAGAGCAAAATGCCGTGCAAGAGCAGATTGATTTACGGTCGTAATTACATGAATACTTGTAGTAAACTAAAAATGACGACCGTAATTCCCCTATCAGTGTTAAGTGAAACGCGCGTTTTGGGTGAAATACGGGCAGGCCATGTTTACGAATGGAATTTTAACCCGTATTTCGCCCAGAATCATATTCGAGCCAAAAGTGAAGGAATCGAGTTTTTGAGCAAAAAACAGAGCTTTAGAGAGAGAAAGTGCAAAGAACAAACCCTAGGAGCTATTTGGAGTGGATTTCTCACCATTGAAGCCCAGATTGCATCCCCAGGAGTGAAGATCGACGTCCCAGAGAAGATTATCCCCATCTTTATGAGTATGACTGCTCTGATTTCCATTTTCGTCTCTCTCTCTCTACGGAGTAGAACCTAGTTCCATGTGTTAGGAACCTTGACTGTAATGACTTTGGATTGATATACTGATTGATTTTAATCAATTGATGCATGATTCATTGACTCAATTGAAGCCTGGTCATCTTTTCTTGATTTCTGTTGCAACTTCAGATAGATAGAATTTGATTAGGTTGTTAGAGCGTCATAATCGGTAGTAGTAGATTGGTTAGACGAGAGTTAATCGATTTAATGCTTTGTACTGGAATCCAATTCCAGTAGTGGAGTTCTGTGTTTAGTGCCTCAGCAGTCTATCCCGGTGAAGGCTAGTCGCCTTCCGGTTAGTCTGTCTGAGAGGGCTTGGTCAGCTTAAGAGATTCCAAGCTACTGTCGGATCTTCCACATTTTAATCAACAGTAAATCAACCAAAGGTAATTACAACTTTGACCTAACTAAGGAGCTAGGGGGACTCATTCCCGAGTGACTCTTCCCTTGGTAAAGAACTTCGAACCATTTCCGGCTTTCTTACTGCTTTTGCTTAAAATCAAAATCACTCGACTTAGTTTGCTAGATAATAGATAATCACGGAGTAGGCAGTAGATCTGGACCCCGGGTTGACAAATAGAGCTTGCTACTTTACTATATTTTCGTACTGCGATTACACTTGGCCACAGTTTGGTGTTGTGTTTTAGCGTGTCAAGTTTTTGGCGCCGTTGCTGAGGACCCTCTAGGTTATTGTGGAAATGTGAAAGTTTGTTACTCTAGTTTTTCTTTACTGCATTCTCTCTCTTCCACCTTTGTGCTTCACGGGTTGTGTTTGCATTCTGTGTGCAGGTAGTGCATGACTCGTAGCCAGTCAGGTGACTTAGTGCCATTAGACCACGAGCTTGAACGGACTTGTAGGAACTTCAAGCGGGCTTTAAAGGCGCGACTGGCTGCGGAGGAGGCTCTAGCACAGTTGCAGATCACCGAGGAGGAAGAAATGGGTGAACCACAGAACAATGATGTGATTGTCTCAGATGAGCACACCATGGGGGTATTACTGGACAGCCAGAGCCGTAGACATGAGGTCACCCATCCAGCACCCTCAAGTTCCATCCAATAACTTTGAGGTGAGCACCTTTATCATCACCATGCTGCACGGCTCGGTGGTATTCCGTGGCAAGGAGGGGGAGTGCCCTCGATCACACCTGAGGCGATTCCACGAGCTCATCGATGGGATCAAGATCAATGGGTTCCTAGCCGATGCCATCGAGCTGAGGTACTTCCCATTTACTTTGGAGGGTCAAGCCAAGGAGTGGCTGGACACTTGACCTCCAGCCTCGATCACCACGTTCGCCAACCTGGCGGACAAGTTCCTCACCCACTACCATCCTCCGTCAAAGACGGCAGACTTGTAGAAGCCGATCACCCACTTTTCCCAGGATGAAGATGAGACCATTCGGGATGCTTGGGAAAGATACTACAGTCTTTTCCTCAAGTGTCCCAACCATGGTTTTACTGACGCCTTCAAGGTGGGCACCTTCTACCATGCCCTCTTCCTAGAAGACAAGCAGTTGATTGACTCGATTTGCGGCGGGAATATGCTCACCAAGACACCGCCACAGCTGAATCAACTCTTTAGAAGAGATGACAGAGCAGGGATATGATTGGGGAACTGCGAGGAGATCAAGACGAGCACCAGGGCAAGGTGTGCATGTTGTAGCCACCCAATCGTCTGATTTGGTACGGTGTTATCAAAGCTGGTCTCAGCCATTGACCGTTCTGGGATGGTTTCAGTGACAGGACAGCAACAGGCGATGCACTGCCAGTGGTGCAAAAGCTCCCATCACACTATGGAGGACTGTCAGGCGATGAGGGAGTCGACTACTCCCTAGGATCACGTGGACTTCATCGGCAATGCCAGGCGTTTCGACCCCTACAACAACACTTAAAACGAGGGGTAGCGCCAGCATCCCAACTTCTCCTGGGCGGGACCGATCCTTGACCACCAGTCTCCTAGGGACCGCCAGGCTTCTAGAGGCCTCCTTACCAGCCCAGACAAGGGCAATTTCAGCAGCAGCAGCCTCTCTATCTGCCCAGACAGGGGCCAGTTCCTCCTCAGTCACAGATGCGGCCATTTCAGCAGTCAGGTGCAGCCCCAGTACAAAGTGATTTGATGGCCGATTTGCGTGATCTGGTGGGTTCTCTGGCCTCTTCCAGTGCTAATAAGTTTAGTAATGTATTCCCGCACGGTGCGGTGGAGATTAGCAATGCTCAAACTGAGCCGTTCAAAGTGAACGACCACCTCTTAAAGTTGTACTTGGGAGGTGATGTCGAGCGCGCAGAGCTGCTGATCAAGCTCGAGGACCCTTAGTTCCTCTCGGGGAGCCAACCCCACCACGGTTTGCATTTTTGTCATTTTACCTTTTTGCTTTTGTCGGTTTTGAGTCTTTGAGTCTGTCTGGAGTCTGTCTGGAATGTATTTCGTGCCTTGGATGGTCTGTTTTTGTCTGTGGTGGTGTTTATTTTCGAACCGGGGCACGAATGGTTTTGGCTGTCCGAAAATGCGGTTTAAAATTTTTGACAGGAGGCCCTCGGCAGTGCAATTACGGGCAAGGGGGACTCAATTACGGTTGTATTTGCTTGTCCCCCTGCCCGTATTTCAGTCAGAACAAGGGAGAGGCCTCGGCACTGTAATTACGGGAAGGATTAGACCAATTATGGCAGTAATCCAACCCGTAATTGGTAGAGGGAGCAGACACCTCGCATGGGTGCAATTACGGGCTCGACCAGGGGCAATTACGGTCTAATTCAGCCAATAATTTGCCCTGACATTTAAAATTCAGGCGACGCTCGTATTTCTTCTCCCTTACCAGACCTCCAAATCCAAATCTGAAACCACCGACGTGCTTCTCTTGTCTGCGTGCACAAGTCTAAACTAGTGGGGTCGAGTTTGGCGGTGGTTTGGGTCGCCAGAAAACCACGACTCTTTGGTGTTCTTTCGGCTCGATCTCCCTCCTCCGACCTCCAATCACAAAATTGCGACCACCACTGCATTACTGGCAGTTGTGTCCTCATTCCCCAAAGTTTTGGTTCAGTTTGGCGGTGGTGAAGTCGCCAACAACGAAACTCCGACGAGCTTCCCGACGAGTTTTCCGCCGATTGTCGTTGTGTCTCCCCCTTTCCTCACCTTTCCCGTGATATCTCCTTGTGCCTACTATCTAATGGTGGAGGATTGATATTTCGGGTTTAGGTGAGGGAATTCGTGGATTGGGTTTTTGCTTGAATGAATTCGGTAGGCCTACGATCTTGCTTGCTATTTTGATCGTACCTTGTTGATGACTCGGTATTTGCACATGTTTTCCATTTTGTTTCTTGATTTTTTGAGCTTGAATTATCGTGTCTTTGGCCTATTTTACGCTAGGTTGTGTTCCTTTGTCACATTTCAGGTCCTAGCACATAAAGTGAAGCATAGGCGCAAGTTTCAAGTCAATCAGAGATCAATTGACGATTCGGGAGAAGAAACTCGGGTATGACCTGAAGAAGAATGGATTTCTACCTCAATTTATGGACAAAGAATCATGCAAGCTTGTCATGAAAAGAAAGAGGATGAGACTACGAGCGTCTGAGATCAAACGGTGACTGATTCGGAGTCCGGACGAGGGAGAAACGAAGCATTAAACAGAGGCTGAGCAAGCCACACGGGCACAACCCACACGGCCGTGTGACCTGGCTATGTGGCCGTGTGGAAATCACCGAGCCTTCACACGGGCAGCTGGGAAAGCCACACGGCCGTGTGGCCTGGCCGTGTGAGTCGGGAATTGCTGTTTAAAACCCGATTTTCAGCAAAAGGAAAGAGAGAGAGCTGGGTTTTGGATCCCAAACACCCAAGGGACGAACCCTAGAGAGAGAGAGCGACTTGGGAACATTCTTGGATCTATTTTGGAGGATTTCTTCGCCATTGGAGCTCGGGAATCAAGCTTGGAGATGGAGATTGAAGATATAGATCAGATTTCTGCAGTCTCTCTCTTCTCTATGGAGTAACTTCCCTTCACTTAGGTTTTGAGGAACCCTAGTTCCATGTGTTAGGATCTTTCTTTTATGAAGTTTTAGATGCTATATTGTTTGATTATAATCGATTGAGGCATGATTTATTGAGTCAATTGAATCTTGATCAAATTCTCTTGATTTCTGCTTTAACCTATGATAGATAGAATCTGATTAGGTTAAGAGATCTTCCTTGATTGATAGTGGTGAATTGGTTGTGCGAGAGTCAATCAACTCACTGCTTTGTATTGGAATTCATTCTAGTAGTGGAGTTCTGTGTTCATAGCCTCAGCTTTCTATCCTGGTGAAGACTAGTCGTCTGCCGGGTAGTTGGACTGAGAGGGCTTGGTCAGCTTAAGAGATTCCAAGCTAATTTAGGATCTTCCGCAGTTTAATCAACAGTAGATCAACCAAAGGTAATTGCAACTTGGACCTAATTGAGGAGCTAGGGGGAATCATACCTAAGTGAGTTCCCAACTTGTAATTAGTAGAGTAGTCAGTAGAATAGTTTATAAATCAATCGTTAATCTAGTTTGCTAGATAATGACCTGAAGCTGAGTAATAGTAACTCAAGAGACCCGTGAATTCGATATTTATTACTTGTGCCACTATACTGCAGTCCCTTTCATTGGTTACACTTGGCCATTGTTAGGTGTTGTGTTTTAGCGTGTCACTTGTGTTCTTTTAATTTAGTTGACCTACCGAGGAATATCTGGAATGATGGGTTATCGTGCTTAATGTGTAAATTGATTGTGCAGTGGTTGCTAGGCATCATTTGTTTGTGATTGCCCCACTTGGAGCCTAGTCTGCAATCCGGATTTGTTATCCAAGGGCTCCAAGTGCGTTTAATCTGGTGTGGATGGTGAATGATTTTGAATGTTTTCCTCACTTGGGGCCTAGTCCACTATCCGAATTTTGTGATTCAAGGGCCTCGAGTGAGGTTGATTGTGTACTCACCATTGACGAGGTTCCATGTATGTTTTTGTGCTTTTGTTGCCTTCTGGTTGCAGGACCATGAACACTTACTTGAACATGCTCGACCATGACCAGAAGAAGACTTTGTAGGACATCCGACGCCGCAAAGTCTATCATCACCATTACCTCGATATTGAGGTCTTCGCGGAGCTGGGTGCTCGCGAGGCAATGGAGGCTATTGTTCGCCCCTACTCCTGGCACCGCTTCCTTTGCCTCGCTGAGCCGATTTATTAGGATATCTTATGGGAGTTCTATGCTACCTTCGTGCACTTTCAGACCCGTGGGGCGCCTCACGGCAATGCCATCAGCTTTACTCTAAAGACAGTGTAAAACTCGGCAACAAACTCTCTTTCTTCAAGCACAAGCAAGCTGCCTTTAACAGAAGCAAACTGTCCAAAAACAGTATTCGTACTAACTTCGTGCCATTCGTTCGAGGCCTTCCAGAACTCCCATTCTTCATCCAATTCCTTCCCTTTGTTCAAAAACATACCTAGTTTCATGTTGTGGAATCCTTCTGACTTGAATCCCATCCATGCTCCTTGAATTGAGCTCTAGAGTAGGCTTCACAAAACAGTTTTCTGGCTTACCCATTTTCTGGCAGTTTTCCAGTTTTGAGGTAGCAACTTTGAGGCCTTGGAAAACAACCTTAATGACATCTTCTGGATCTAAAAAGCATACCATTGAAAACATGGAAACTTTATGAACTCAAATTTTCATTGAGCCATTTGTGAGATACAAGCTTCCAAAGTAGGCTATCTGAAACTGTTTCAACACTTATCCAAAAATCATAATTCTTCAAGTGAGTTGATATGACTTATTTGGCAAGTAATTTTGAATTGTGGATTGATACAATTGGGATCATATCAGATTTGGAATGGAGGCTTTCATGTGGCATTCGACACCATGTGCCACTCCACAACCAGAGGCAAAAAGCGAATTAGATCTCATGGTGGAGCGACTTTCCCAGGGCACCGATGAAGGGTGCTCTAACATGGTCCTCCCAATTGCCACCCCTTTTGAATCAACCTTTCTTCAGGAATTAGAGGAGCTCCTTCGGCCCACGGAAAGGCTAGGAGGGCTTGTTGGGCAAGCATGTGCACAACTTGCTCACAATCGCCTCCTGCCATTTGAAGGAAGAGAGGAAGTCGGAGACGCGAGCCATGAGAACTTTGGAAGAACGAGCTCCGACATGGACTTACAACCCCTCTCTCCTCACGGTTTGACACTAGAAGAGAAGGTGGCACGAGCTTATTCACGCTATCGCCTCTCACAATTTGAAGAAGAAGTGGAAGTTGGAGGGGAAGTCAATGAAGAGTATGTGGAATGAGAAGTACTCATCCCGGAGAGCTCCTATGGTGAGGATGATCAAGAATGTCTCATTGACTACTCTCATCCGGGATATGCACCGTAAACCATCCCCAGCCAAGAAGAGTGGATACCGGGCGCCCAACGCTCAGGGGGGCGGGGGCCTTCCCAGAATACAATGACACGTTGAAGAACATACTCCAGCACGTCAAGGAGAAAGGATATCACATCCGGTGGCCGGGCCCCATGAGAGGGAAGCCCAACGAACGGAACTTGGACCAATATTGTGATTTCCACCGGGAGGTGGGGCATCACACGGCCGACTGCTACCAATTGAAGACCGAGCTGCAAGGCCTGACAGATAGGGGGATGCTCAATGATTTTGTCAAGAAGCCTGAAGAGAGGGTGCATCGTGCGTGTGTAGCCGGCACAGAGCAAGGAGCGAGGGAGCTGCCACCCCCACCCTACGCCCTCGACCAAGAGAAGGCACCCGAGCGAGTACGACTTACCATCGAGTCCATTTAAGGAACGATGGATTTGAGGGAAAAGTTGGAAGCAAACCGCCGAATAAGAGCCGCTTCTGTCGATGTACAGGAGGCCATCGACCTCAGTTTCAACAGGGCGCCCGAAGAAGCGTGCATGCTCCCATCCATGGACACCTTGGAGATACAAGAGGTGGTGGCAGGATGCAAAGTAAGGAAGATGCTCGTCGACACGGGAAGTTCCATGGACGTGTTATTCAAGGACACGGTGGCCCGCATGCAACTAGCGCCTGAGTTGATCAGACCATCGGAGTCTGTGCTGGTCGGATTTTCCGGAGCGCCCGCCAGGGTGATAGGGCGAGTGCGCCTGCCTGTCACTTTGGGTGATGGGGAACAAAGGGTGATGCGCGCCATTGACTTTGGGATAGTGGACTGCCCGTCGCCATACAACGCGATCCTGGGAAGACCCCTCCTGGCCTTGTTCAAAGGGATGGCCTCTACTTTTCACCAAACCTTGAAATTTATCGCTCCGCAAGGAGTGGGCGTAGCACGCAGACTGGGTGCTCCGCGTTACGCAAGAGAAAATGGGCGGAAGCGATGATGCACTGAAGCAAGGGTCAATGTGATGGAGACCGTGGCGGAGGAGGCACCCCGAGCCGAAGCGACCGACGAAGAACTTTTAATGACTATGGACGAAGGGTGCCCGGAAAGATAAGTGAGGATATCGGCCGAGGGGCCGGGTGAAATGAAAGAACACCTAATTGCCCTTCTAAAGGAGTTTGCGGAACTTTTTGCGTGGAGTGCTCTAGAGATTCCGGGCGTCGCACCCGAAACGGCCGTGCATAGGTTGGCAGTCGAAGAAGGCAAGCGCCCAGTGCAACAAAAACGCAGGAACCTATCGCCGGAGAAGGAGGCGGCGCTTAGGATCGAGGTGGACAAGCTTCTGGACGCTAATTTGGTCGAAGAAACTGCCAATGTCACCTGGTTGTCAAATGTGATCTTCGTGCCAAAACCATCAGGAGATTGGAGAATGTGCGTAGACTATACGAGCCTCAACAGAGCATGCCCCATGGATGCTTACCCGATGTCCCGCATAGATCAATTGGTGGATTCCACGGCATTATCATGAAATACTAAGCTTTGTGGACATGTTCTCAGGATACCATCAGATCCCCATGGCAGAGGAAGACCGATTAAAAACGACATTCATGACGCCATTCGGGAACTTTTGCTACAGGGTCATGGCATTCGGACTCAAGAATGCGCGTGCCACCTATCAAAGAATGGTCAACAAAATTTTCCGCAAACAAATTGGCCGTAATGTGGAGGCCTATGTGGACGACTTGATAGTCAAAAGTCGTAGGCGTGAGTCTCCGTCTCAACCTCCTCAAATGCGTGTTCGGCGTCGAAGCATGAAAATTCTTGGGATTCATGATCACCAAGCGAGGAATCGAAGCCAACCCAAAGCAAGTGGACGCTATCCTCCGACTTACACCACCGAGGACGCCCAAAGAAGTGCAAGGCTTGGCAGGAAGGTTAGTGGCCCTGGGGCACTTCATCCCACGGTCCGCTGATAGGGCCGCTCCTTTTTTCCGAACGCTCAAAAAGGCGGTGCATTTTCGATGGAGTACTGAGTGCGATGGAGCGTTCGAAGAATTGAAGCAACTCCTAGCCGCCCCGACCATCATGACAACGCCCAAAGCGGGTGAGACGTTGTATCTGTATATCGCTGTATCAGCAGTCTCGGTAAGTGCAGTCCTCGTCTCAAGGGAGGCTTCCTCCGGAGAAGAAAGGCCAGTATACTATGTTAGTCGTACCATGGTCGCCCACGAAAGGCGATATGCACCTATTGAGAAGGCCGCATTGGCGGTTGTGATGGCAGCGGCTAAGCTGAGGCCATACTTCCAGGCGCACACCATCATAGTGCTCACCAACCTACCACTGAAGTCCACGTTGGGGTTGATGGATGTGGTCGGGCGCCTTGTCAAATGGGCGGTTCAGCTAAGTGAGTTCGACATCCGGTATGCGTCCCGACCAGCGATAAAAGCCCAGGTCTTGGAAGACTTTGTTGCGGAAGGCGTAGCAGAAGCAGAATGGGGGGGGCGGATGATTGCTGGCAAGTTCAAGTTGATGGAGCGGCCAGTCGCACAGGCGCCGGAGCAGGACTCGTGATTATAAGCCCGGGAGGCACGATGCACGAAGTCACGTTACGATTTGCGGCCTTGAAGACAAACAACGCCGCAGAATATGAAGCAGTAATCGCCGGCATGAGTATGGCCAAGGAGCTGGGCGCCCACAAGATTCAAGTCAGGTCCAATTTGGCCCTTGTCATTAATCAACTCAACGGAGTCTTCGAAGTATAGGAAGAGGCACTCGAAGGGTATGTGCGGAGAGTAAGAGAGATGGGAGCCTGGTTCGGGGAAATCTCCTTTATCCACGTCCCCCGAGAAGAGAATGCCCATGCGTATGCCTTATCCAAACTAGCAACCGCAGTGGATTTCGCGGAAGAAAGGAAAGTCATTATGATCGTCGAGGCAACCCATGAGCACCTGATCGCTACCCTCTGCGGTGCGGGCGCCACCACCGGTTGGATGGCGCCAATTGAGTTGTTTTTGACCCAAGGCGTTGTGCCTGATGACCCAACAGAAGCATGGCGGCTCCGCAGAAAGGTAGCACGGTTTTCCATCGTCGAGGGAAAATTGTACAAAAGATCTCACGCGGGGACATACTTGAGGTGCCTGAACGAAGAGGAGAGCAAGGGAGCAATTGAGGAGGTCCATAGCGGAATGTGCGGCATGCACGCGGGGGCGCGAAGTCTGGAGAAAACGCTGCTAAGGCAAGGATTTTACTGGCCAACAATGAGAAGGGATGCAAATGCTCATGTGGACGCTTGCCACCAATGCCAAGTGCACGCCAATGACATTCATATCCCGGCGGCGCCCATGCAAGGTAATGTGGGAGCCTGGCCTTTCGCTCAATGGGGTATGGATCTCCTAGGCCCTTTCCCCAAGGCGCCAGGCCAAATGAAGTACCTGATAGTAGTAGTTGACTACTTCTCCAAATGGATCGAGGCGGAACCTTTGGCCACAGTCACAGAAGCCCAGGTGCGAAAGTTCACCAAGAAGAATATATTCACCCGCTTCGGCTTGCCCGAGTCCATTGTCACAGACCATGGAAAGCAGTTCGACTGCAAGAAATTTGTAGAGTTTTGCTACTACAATGGCGTGGTGCTAAGATTCTCATTGGTGGCTTACCCACAAGCGAACGGGCAAGCCGAGGCGGCCAACAAAAGCATCCTCCACGGATTGCACACTAGGTTGGCCGGCGCCAAGGGAAGATGGGTGGAGGAGCTACCAAACGTGTTATGGGCTCACCGTACGACTTACAAGACTGCCACCGGGGAAACACCCTTCGCCTTAACCTATGGGAGCGAAGCGGTAATCCCAGTTGAAGTCAGCCTCCCAAGTTACCGTGTTGTCAATTACGACCCAAACGGCAACGACGAGGTGCAAGTCAGCGAATTGGACATGACCGATGAATTAATAGAGGTGGCGGCAATTCGCCTGTAGAAAATGAAGCGACAAGTGGCCCGGTACTACAACAAGAAGATGCGCGCCCATGGCATTACTGACGGCGTCCTGGTCCTCAAACGTGATTTTCGCCCGGACGCCCGCGAGGGGAAGTTGGCACCAAAATTGAAAGGCCCATATCGAGTCCGGGAGGTGGTCGGTCCCGGCACGTTCAAGCTAGAGCATACTAACGGCAAGGTGGTGAAAAGAATATGGAATGCGCAAAACTTGCGACTTTACCGGGAGGGCGCCTCCACTGAACCTCAGGCAGTGATGATGCAAGACAGTAGTAGTAGTAGTAGTAGTAGTAGTAGTAAGTGTTTCTTTATGATAGCCAAGTGTGTAAGCGCGCTAGTATTGTGACTAAAGCGCCCATAGTAATAGCGTCGTATTGTGTCCAAAGTGCCCAGTGTTATCGCGCCCCGACCGTGACTTTATGTTATATCTACAGTGTTGAAATAGTTAAAGCGCCCAACTTTGTGCCCAACGACTGAGCAATTTTGTGTAAGTGCATCGCGGTTTATCTTAGAATGTCCAAAGCGCCCGATCTCGCGCACTATGTCCTAGCAAAGATGCGAAGTTATTCTAAGACCCTATAAAGCGCCCAACCACGCGCCCAACAAACCGGGTATAACTGTAAGGAACTCTCTGTTAAAGCGCTCACATCTAGCGCCCCACATATACGCAGAAATACCAAACAAATAGGGATTCGGGGAAAGTCGAGAAAGGCGAACTTAACACATTCATAAAATAAGTTGTTCATAAAACAAGAAGGAAAAATTAAAGTACACAGGAGGGAAAAATCACAACAAGGACATCACTCGGCCTCGGAAGTGGCATCCGCGGTCTGGTCTTCTGGTGGCGGCGTCTGATCTTCCGGAGGAGGAGGCGCATCTGCAGCTGGAGTCGTGGACGCTCCCTCTCCCCCCTCAGCACCCATCATGTCGCTGATCACAAACTCGGCCATTTCTGTCACATCCCAAACCTGGTCGGGATGTTCTTGGTCGAGCTTCCTCTTCAGGCAGGTGAGGCAGGCGTTGGCAAACAAGTTTTTTCCGGCCTCGGACTCCTCGAACGTATCAAGAGAATCCTTCAAACACGCAATATGCTTGCGAGCCGCCTTCAGCGCCCTCTTCTTCTCCCTTTGGTCATCCCGGAGCCTTTCCTTCTCCTCTTTGAGAAGGTCGATCTCGCTAGCCTAGGCACCCGCCTCCTTCGCTAGCTCCTCCTTCTCCGACTCGAGCCTCACTACCTTCTCCTGCAACTCCCTCCGCTCCACCTCGAATTCAGCCTCACATTTGTGGCGCTCCTCCTCCAGAGCGCCTTGCAGACAGGACAATTCCAGCGCGGCCTTGAGCTAGGCGTCCTCACACTCCTGCACCAGCTGCTCGCGGCGCTTGGACGTCGTCTCCAAGTCTCCTTCAAGGCGGACGCTGAACTCGATGCGGCCAGCGCCTCTTCTTTCAATTCTAGCAGACGTTGGGCACCCCTCTCAGCGAAAAGGAGGATCTGTGTCAACAACACCAAGGAGTCAGACACATTAAAAGATTACATAAAAAAATACAAGGCAAACTAGACGGAATGAAATGAATTGTAAAGTCACATTGGCGCCCACTTGCGCCAGCTCAGCGAAGAGATGGTCCCCATTGACCTTAGAGGGCACCTGCCACATCTTTGCGGCAGATATTGCTAGCCCCATGGCGCACCCTCGGTCAACCACGGACAATGGAGAGCAGGGGAGGGCAATGCGCCCAACCTCAGTGCGCCTCGGCCGGATAACAGGAGGGTGCCCATCAGCGTCAACGAAGCGCCCCTCTTCGTCCAGGTGGAAGCGGGCGCCTTGCCCCTCAGCAGGGCTTTGGGCCGTGGCTGTTCCCTTCCCCTTGTCGCTTTCGCGTGCTTTCTTCCCACCATTAGGAATGGGGGAGCCTGCCCTTTTCTCCCTGCGCGCTAGAGAGGGCGCCTCCTCCTCCTTTGATTCCTCGGCCTCGGGAGTGGGGTTGAAGACAGGCTCCCCGACGTCTGGTTCGGGGGCGGAGGATGCCACGCTTGCAGTCTTGGCGCGCCCGGGCGCCTTGGACGGGACAGCCTTTGTGGGGGCCTTCTTAGGCGCCCGACCCTTCTTGGGAGCCGGCGGTGCGGGCGCTTGTGAACGGGAGGCACCAGCGGCAGAGGGCACCCCGGCCGCCATCATTGCCAGCCGACTCTTGATCAGCTTCCCGATGGAACTAAAGTCTGATCCTGCACATATACAAAAAATAAAAGGTTAACACAAAGCATGCAAAAGGGAGACAAAGTAACTATCAAAAGGCGCCCACACACTATCATTGTAATACTCCTCCAAAACGCTAAGTCGATTCTCAGTTATGCGAAGTTTAATCGGGTGCTTGCTAATAAGCTGGGCGCCCCGAGTCTCGTCGGACGAAAGGTGAACCTTCGAGTTGAAGCCCTCAATGTTTCCCAGCGCCCAGTGCCTCACGAAGGCGCCCCCACTTCAGAAGAAAGAATCTTGGTAGGCCTTCACGAAGAAAAAACCGTTGAACCAATTACGCCCCAGCTTGGGGCACCTAACGACGAAATGATATGGGAGCTTAGCGCGCTTCTTAAGGGAGAGACAGTTGTCATGTGGCGCCACGCTAAAAAACCACCTGAAAAGGTTGAAAGTGGGCCTCACGTTGTGCACCCGGCACTTCAACTTAAACAACGTCACCACCACCATCACCGAAGGGGATAGGCGCCCCAACGGGCACTCACACATCGTCAGGATCCCTTCCAAGATGGGGTCTATGGGAAATTGCAACCCAAACCTAAAGTACTCCTAGTAGACCCCTATTCATTTAGGTCCGCACGCGCCAACCCTAGCGATGGCCGACGGAGGCGCGTACCACCAGTCACGCAGGAGCAGAAGACTGGTTACCAACTCATGAACTCGCGCCAGGGTCATGGTCGATTGACGCTCTGGGCCAGCCTCCTCGAATGAAAGGCCGGTGGTATCAGTTGGCAGATGATCAGGGGGAAACATCTTGTACCAAGTGGTGATCTTATAAGAGCCATCGGTTGGCACGTAACCCAAGGTGGAGGCGCTCGCTCCTCCCGCAGACTCAGGCGCCCTCTCTAAACCAAGAACGAACCAGACGTACAATTCCGAGTCGAAGTAAGAATCTCACTCACGCCTAAAACCTACAAAAACAGTCAGGAGTCCTTGACAGGGCGCTTACCAGAAGCAGAGGGACGGTTGGAGGCGCCTGCACCAGAGGGTGAAGGGCGAGCAGGTGAGGCGCCCGCTTCGTGGCCGGAGGAGCGATTGGGAGAGGCGCCCGCATCAGGGGATCGATGGGGTGAGGCGCCCGCGTTGGAGGATCGATTGGTGGAGGCGCCCGCATCGGAGGTTCGGTCTTGTGGAGAGGCCATTCGATTGCGAAGTGAGGACGAGAGGGCCGACGGCGGAGAGCTTCGAAGTAGAGAGAAGGCAGAGCAATTCTAGAGAGAAGGCAGAGCGAAAATGTAGAGAGAGCGAAATGAGGAAAATGACAAGGAGAAGGGAGGCAGGGATATTTAAAGGGAGCAAGGGCGCGTATCGAAGTCCGCGCCAACTAACACGTGTCACCAAGTAACGGGCGGTCCTTTGAGCTCCCCTTGTTTTGAATTTCAAAATTTCGACTTCCAAAAGGTTGAATTGGAATTTAAAAAGAATATCCAAAAATAGAGGCTCAAATTCCCGCCCGTGAGGGGGGCACCCAGGCGCCCTGATCAGGCGTCCATACCATGGCAAAACCCAGGCCATAATCGCAAAGAGGGCGCCCAAGAGCAATCAGCGAGTGGGGCGCCTTTCGAGAGGGGGGCATGAGCCTAAGAGCCTTCATTCACACGAGCGGGCGCCCGGGCGCGAGGCGAACATTGAACGACTACAAGGGCCCGGGCATCAGTAAGCTATGCTTAAAGGGACAACTGGCGCCCCATGAGAGATGAGGACTCGTAAGAAGCGCCCCGACCGAGGGATAAGTTAGGCGCTCAGGTAAAAGACCATGAGCACCTAACTTGAGGGAAATTGTTGGGGGTATTACTAAAGGGGCCCAAAAGAGAGCCCAAGAAAGAGCCCATTCAGTTGAAAGTAGCCCAATGCAATGGGCCAGGAGAAGAAGCCCACAAAGCCCACTGGGCAGCATAGGCATGGAGAATAAAGCACTAGGGGCCAAAGAGGTCCAAGCTGGCGAGTGGTCCCCCGCCTGTGGGCGCCTGCCAGCTGTCAGAAGCCTGACAAGGTGGTTGGGGCTTCTGACGGGAGTGAAGGTACAAAGCATTTAATGAGATGGTGACGTGGAGGAGATCCATCTCGAATTCGGTGAGTATAAATAGAGGCAGTTGGTAGCATTTACACAGGTTGGACTCTCTCACTAAAACTCTAGCTCTAAAGCACTTATCTCCCTAAGATACTGACTTGATCGTCGGAGGGCTAACGGGCCGAGGCGCCCCCCTCTGTGCTTGTGTGTGTAGGCAGGCGCCGGACGGAAAGGACGCGGGCGTGTTAGCTGGGCGCCGAGGCTCAAACAGAAACCAAAACCTATACACAATAAAATGGGAGGAAAAGAGTTCCCAATGCTTGTAAGTATGTGAATGAACACTCTACGAGCCTGGTTTCGCGTTGTTTGCGACCACTCCTCCACTAATTGGCATCATTGCGGCTTATGCACATAGTTCTTCTATATCACTTCTAGACTATCCTGCAGTGGAAACAAGAGTTTACCTCTTCTTTTTTTTGTCCCTTGTACTTCGAAACAGGAATAATTTATATAATTTGAAAAGCACGTTTTGCATTTTATAATTATTAAATGGGGTTCGTCATTGTCGTGTGGCCTTCACTGTAAATAATGACAGTAGTCTGGAAGCTAACATATGCATAGAAGACAAGTGTAGCACACTCAATATCTTATACAGGTGCAATGTGGACAAAATGTCTTACCTTCTGTCTGTCCAACAAGCTTCTCAAGGTCGCTGGCTGGGCTGAAATACCCGCATGTCATCCCCTTAGAGATAAAAGAGGACATGACGTAAGAGCCCCTACTTACAGTGGCAGTCGCTCCATATCAATCAGAGTGCATGCAGCAGTCAGGAAAAACACACATGCAAGGAAGAGTTGGTATGTAGGTCAAACAAAGTACTGAAAATTCAAGCAAGGGACATAAAGGAAACATACATATATATGTCATATTGTCAAAAGCAAGCACATACATATGTCAGAGCATTTTAGACCTGTATGTCTCATACCACAATAAGTTGTAGACTCGACAAGCGAATTTGAGCCTGCAAAAATGTATTTAAGACTGCAACCACTTCTAAGAGAAACAAATCTTCGAAAAAAGATTCCCATGTGCAATACACTCTAAAAAGTGAAACCTAATCACTCAAGAACAGCAACACCATAAGATACTAAATTTAAAAACAAAGAGTAATAAAAGTAAAACAATAAGTAATTTGAGTAAAATTACATGTAATTTAGACAAAGACGGGCGAGAATGGGGCAGGTAAGGTCGAAGAAAATACACATGCTCGCCCCAAAATAAGTCAAACTGGTCAAGTAAAACGGGTCAGGGCAAAATTGTCATCTCCAACTGAATGTCCGAGAGATATGACTCACTCCTACTGTCACTCTAGAAAATGGCCAAGTGTAACCACTTCCTAAAGCGTAGTATAGCGGGTGTGGGTTTTATTGTCAACCCGGGTCCTAGATTTGATGACTACTCGGTGAATTCTCGTTATCTAGCAGTGAACTTTTAGTGCAGATTCAAACAAACAAAAACGCAAAGCAAGTTAAACGGTTGTTCAAGTCAAGAGAGGTCACCCGGATATGGTTCCCCCTAGACTGCAGTTAAGCCGGATTGCAATTTACCAAGTTCAGTTTTCATGAAAGTTATACTGTGGGAGGTTCTTAAACAGTCTGAAGTCTCGACTAAAGGTCTCCAGACCCTCTCAATCTGAGTCTCTAGTGGGCGACTAACCTCCACCGGAATAAACAGATTGAGGCCCTAACGAACCAAACCTCCACTACCGAATAGAATTCGGTACAAAATAGTGAATTGGTTCCTCGACTAAAGTCACCAATTCACTACCTTCAATTAAGGATACTCTATCAACCTAGGCTGATATTCTCATTCTAGGTCAAAGCAAAAACAATAGGAATTTGATCAGGATTCAAGTCATGCAATCATTCAAACCTCAATCGAATATAATCAATTCATAAACTCTGTACTTGGGTTCATACAATCAGACCTAGCATACAAATCTAGGGTTCTCCATACCCAGATGAATGGGGAAACTACTCCATAGAGAAAGAAGCAAAAGCAGATTCAGACGCGGAAATCATACTGTGAAGATGGATTTCTGCTCCTGGACGTTAATCGGCACTTCTCCAAGCTCAAGCCGGGCTCCAATGGTGATGAAGATCAAGCTATGGCACTTGGGAACTCTGGTTCGTCGCTTTCTCTCTCTAGGAATCGCTTTATCTCTCTAAACTCGGAACCCTTGAATGTTGGCCTTCCTTTCCCTTAAATCTGCTGCCTGGTCGCGATACCCGGTCGAAATACCCGGTCGGGTATTTTGAGTATCGACTGGGTATTATTCAAAACGCGCGTATCAGAAGAGGAAAAATCCCCGGTCTGCCTCAATAATCCCCGACCGGGGATTTTGCCTTCACGCCCGGGTCCCTCTCTGATTCTCGGGGGCGCCCAAAGTAATAATACCCGGCCGGGTATTCTTGGTCATGGCCGGGTATTTTCCTCCATCAACCCCCGTAGTCCCAACTTCGCTCCTTTCGACCCAGAACTCGTTTCTCAGCCTCGATTCCAACGCCGGGTCCTTAAATATGACATAAACACACAACCTAGCGTGAATCGGCTTAAAACACGAGAATCCACATCTCAAACGGCTTCAGAATAGGGGTGAAAACATGTGTAATTATCGGTCTATCAAACTCCCCCACACTTAACCGTTTGCTTGTCCCCAAGCGAACCTAACTCAAACCAATGCAACTCTCCAGACCTCTATAGCAACAAACAACCCCGATCGTAGGTAGAGGACTTCCTAGATCATTTAGCAACTTACGAGGTCAACCGACGCACAAGTCATCTCATAGCTTCTTCGGCGAGAACGCTAGTCTCGAGTCGGCATCATGGTAAATAGTGAACAGATGACAAATGAATCGTGGATGAAGAGACTCTCAAAAACAAAAGATCATGGACTCACATTTTTTCAAGGTGCTCAATTTTCTTCTTGAAGATGGTTGGAACCCCTTTTCTTTCATCTTTTTGCTTGTTTTTCTCTTTTTCTTTTTTCTTTCTTTTTTCAAGGGCTCCAACCTGTTTTTCAGAAAACGGGGCTCCCACCTAGCAAAGGTTTTGCGGGAGTCCAGCTCTTACCGGCCATGCCAGGAGCGGGTGTCTCGAGCCTCGTGCGGGGGAAAGACATGTAAGGGGGCTGGAGGTAGTAGGTGGAAATTGGGAACGGATTCCCGTCTCCCCTTACACACTTTCGCCCTATTCGCACGGGAGACGTCATTTTAAAGCACATTTTCGAGCACCTGTTATTTTCAAAACATGATACAAGAGTCCATGACAGGTAGAGAGTCCACAACACCACACAATTCAAGGGTCCTAAGATCACTAATTCACTCAATCAACCAACACAATATGAAGAAGAAATGAGGCTTCTTAAATGCATCAACATCCTCCATAGTGCTACACTACCTCCCTAGGTTGCACATTACTACAGAGACTGTCAATTCAAAGTATACTGAGCAGGCAATTGCAAGGAACACGTACTTGGAGCCCTCAAATTTTAAAAATTTGGACAGTGGACTAGGCTCCAAGCACACAAACAGATCTAATGCAGTCAAAAGATAAACATCCCCCCCACACTTAAGATCGACATTGCCCTCAATGGAGAAGAGGGAAGGAAAGGGGAACGATGTTACCGGTGTGCACGGACTGCAGGAGACTAGAAATGGACCAGTCGGCATGAAACGGACTGGAGAGAGGACCAGTCGGGAACACAGGCACAGCTAAAGGAAACCAAAGAGCTCAAACACAATATGTTAGGTCCAATGGTCAGCCCAATAGTACAGCATCCAAAAAGGAAGAGAAAAAGAGACAAAACCGACACAAAACAGTTTGCATGCTGACAAAGACAAAACACACAAAACATGCCACTAGGGCTCTCCGAGACCGGAGAAGTCGATCTGGTCCATAAGGTCGTCGTCGCCATCCTCCGGTGGTGGGTGTGGTGGTGAATGATTCCACCGGGTGGTCCAGTGGTGCTCCTCTGGAGGGTGACAAGCCTGGAGCAGGTGCTCCGAGTACTCCATCAGTCGGCGTCCACGATCTCTCTCCCGCTCCATGAGAGCACTAGTGACTCCCATATGGGTCTCCAAGCGGCCAAGGCGCTCGTCAACTCCCGCCAGCCTGGACTGGTACTCGGCCTGGTGGGCCGAATACTGCTGGTAGAACTGGACCTGATGGTCCATGAGCTACTAGTTCTGAAGACCGAGCTGCTGGAACTGGAGCCCCATCTGCTGGAACTGCTCCGTGAAGAAGTCCATCGACGGACCAGAAGCCATCGACGGACCAGAAGGACCAGAGGAGGACTCGCCTCGCACTGGTCTCCGTCGAGGCTGAAGGTCCCCTGGTGGAGAGAGCTGGGGCTCCGGCTCATTGGCATCCATGGCCCCGTCATCATCATCATCATCCTCATCCTCCTCCTCGTCGGAGTAATCAGCATCCTCCTCGTCTTCATCGAGATCAACAACCTCATCAGGAGGCAGGGAGAGCCCATCGACCCAAGTGCGGGTGCCGTCAATGGTCAGGAGGAGTGCGTTGTGGAGCACATCCCGGCTGAGGGGGGTGGAGCCGCTCTGTGTAGTAGAATCACGGAGTCCCTGGAAGCTGAGGCCGAAATGGCGCGCCAGACGAGTGATCAAGGGACCACAGAAGATATGCTTGGGCTTCCCGTGACACCTGGAGAAGGTGGTGGCCACGAAAGAACCCAAGTGCAGCATATGATCCGGGTCCCTCATCGAATACATCGCATAGAGCACCCGCTTTGGGATCTTGTGTGAGCCGGTGGCGTTGGGGACGATGGAGCGGGTGATGAGCAGGTTCAGGATGTGCCACGCCGGCTTGAGAGACCGAACATATGTCTGGCCGGGGTCGAAGAAGTCCTGGGCATAGTCGCGGCGGGCTATCTTGCGGTAGAACTCATCCTGGTTCCAGTCCGTCGGGTGTGCAACCTCCACCTCGTGATGATCGAATGGGTTGTACTCGATCCCCAAAGCATGGGCCAACCCGTCAATGGTCAGCTCCCGGTGGTGTCCGCCCAGTCTGAACTTCACTGCATATGTGTCCCGGGCCGCCTTGTTATCGTACTGGAATGTGGTGTAGAACTCCCACACCAGCTCAGTGAAGGTGGGCTCGTCTATACTCAGCAGCGTCCGCCAGTCGCGGTGACTGATGGCGTCGGTGATGTCTGGCATGCAATGGAGCTGCTCGAACACGGCCCGCTCGAGATGGTGGCGGCGCTCCAGTTTCCCTCGAATCACCTTGCGGAACTGGTCCGCGTACTCCCGGTGCAGGCGCAGGCCCTGCACAAACGGATGATCGAGGGACATGGTCCTGCAAAATCAACAAACCAAAGGTGGAACCAAGAAAATTTTCATCAGAACCAACAGTATGGGTTCATCACTTCCCCCACACTCAAGGCTCACCTAGGCTAACAGTTATAAGCATAGCCGGTTGAATCGCAAGCAACTCAACCGAAATCAAGGCAAGACTGCAGAACCAACCACATTAATTAAACGAGCATCACATATACCACAAATAAATCCATGCATACTCAAGGCATCGCTCACCCTACTCTAAATCAGGCATGCAAACACAGTTCTCGGTCCTACAATCTACAGTTCGATTTTCCATGAAAAGAGTAATTAATAAGAAACACACCTGGAAACGCAAGTAGAACTGTAGCTAGGACACGAGGAAGGGGTGAGGGACGCGAGAGGGAGCCAGAAAAAAATTGCCCGGGAGGCTCGCCGGAAAATGGCCGGCGAGTCGCCGGAAAGTCGCCGGAAAATGACCAGCGACGGTGGTGGCGGCCGACGGCGACGGCGGCGCGGCGGCGGAGGAGTGGCGGCCGCCGGCTGCGGTCGGCGGCGGAGGGCAGCCGGCAGCGGCCAAAGAGGAGAGAGGTGAGAGGTTTTGAGAGTAAGAGAGAGAAGGAATTTCGGAAAAATGAGGGTAGAGAGAGAAGTTGCCCGGGGGTTTCCTTTAAATAGGAAAAATCCCCGGTCGGGTATTTTTTATTCCACGACCGGGGGTTGTTAAACGCAGCGTATCAAATGGACTTATATACCCAGCCTTGAGCCAAAAATACCCGGTCGGGTAATTTTGGGTCAAGGTCGGGTATTGTTGTGAAACGCAGCGTACAAGGACTTGAAAATCCCCGGCCTCGAACCAAAAATACCCGGTCGGGTAATTTTGGGACGAGGTCGGGGTTTTTTGGAAAACGCAGCGTTCAAGGCCTTTGGGAATCCCCGGCCTTGAACCAAAAATACTCGGTCGGGTATTTTTGGGACGAGGTCGGGTATTTCCCTTTTTTTCCCCCGAGAAACAGAGGGTATTTCCCTTTTTTTCCCCCGATGTCGTTTTTAGTTGATTTTCAAGTATAGGATTTCACATATGCAATCAGCAGGATACAAACAAACAATTTCAAAGTAAAATCAAGAGGAGAAGGCGTTGCCCCCGAAATAAATCCCCCTAACATGCATCAGACAAACAAGTTGAATTTTGAATAGACGTGTGATCAAATCTTAGACCGTGAAAATTCTCAATTTAGCGTTAACCTGTTCGCACATGTATTAACACTCTTTTGACTTTAAGAATCAAGTGAACCGTGACTTACAAGACTCTTAAACCAACGCATTAACCGGATTTGTGAATTTCTGTATTAGGTTTTTAAGCTAATTCAGAGGAACTACATGACCCCGTCGCTGGTGGACCCGATAAATTCCTTCTTTTCACAAGAGATCTAACATGAAAAATTACCTCTTAGTTTCATTTATATGTATCAGAAAAAATATACAATAGACGTGCACTATTGATACTTGTACATTATAAGTCGAGAAAAGATCGTAAGATGAGAACAACACGTTTATGTCAAAAGATATCACTTAATCCATACAAAGCATATTAGTGTTCATCAAGTCCGTAACAACTAGGAGATTAGTCGAACATGATGAGGTTTAGTAAGATGGAGGCGCAGGGATTTACCATGATGATGATGACGAAGGATGAAAGATATGAGAACGCCGACACAATGGTCATGACAAGGAGATGAAAATAGGGTATATATATTGGGTTATCAGACTACGCCTAGCAAGTTTCCAACATGGGAACAATCGTGGGCGAAGACAGTGGAAACCGACCAATCTACCTCCACAAACGATTATCAAAACCCCACAAATAGGATACTTGCTTTGGTAATCTTAATAACACCATATATTATGGCATTCCCAAATTTGAACATGAACACGAAGAACACGACAGAAGAAGTACGAGTTGATGATGATGATTAATACGAAAACAATGAAAGTTTTGACTGGAAATGAAAACAACACTTTAATATGAAATACAAGAAAGGAAGACAGAATTTGGGTTGTTTTCTAGGCTATAGTGAAGGTATTTTTCCAACTCCCTTTTCTTCTCTTGCAAGCTTTTATTTATAGGCAACAGTACATCTAACGTGGTTTAGCAACACGGCGGTGTTCACAGCTGGTCGACAGATCGATATGTCGGCGTTGCAGAGTACTCAATGTTGTCAGTGAGCACGATCATGTTCCAGGCCGTGTTTACTAGTATGTGGATGAAACTACCGATTGCTCTTTTTAAAACGTGCATAAAAGGTCGACGTGCCCAACCAAAACGATCGTGTTTCCAGGCCGTGTTAGATCCAACGATCGAAAATGTCATAAATGTGATCTTTGTGTCGAAATGAAAGGGAAATGTGATTTTGATAGTCAACACTGCCAGGAACATGGTCGTGTTGACTCCTACGTTGACCCTTTGACAACTCCTTGACATCTCTTGATGTGGTCATCAACATGGTCGTGTTGAAAGGTGTGTTCATGTTGAAGTGGTCTTTCACATGGCCATGTTGTTGCCCATGTTTACATTGGATATCTCCTTGACTGATCTTGACGTGCTCTTCAACATGGTAGTGTTACTGCCCACGTTGTCCCTTTGATAGCTCCTTGAATGCTCTTGGCGTGGTCTCAACATGGCCGTGATGAAGGGTTTATTCATGATGGCGTGGTCTTTGTTATAACTATGTTGCTACCCACTTTGACCTTATGAAAACTTCATGACTTTTGTTGACGTGGTCTTCAACATGGCCTTGTTGCTGGGTGTGTTGATGTTGACGTGGTCTCGGACATGGCCATGTTGCTACCCACATTGACCCTTTGACAGCTCCTTGACTTTTGTTGATGTGGTCTTCAACGTGGCCATGTTGCATGGTGTGTTGTCATGTTGATGTTGACTTGGTCTTTTAACATGGCCATGTTGATGACCACATTGGCCCTTTGGACAGCTTTTCCTTATTTTAGTAGGGGTCATGTTGACTCTGCAGTTTGAGGTTTGACTCCGCATTGTCAATTACCTCTCGCTCCGCAATTCATCACCATAATACATTATGGGTTTCGTATATTGACACCAAAATGGGACGTAGAGTGGTACGACTCTTTGCCCTCGCCTAGGACGTCGCAAGCTCGAGTTCCACTGACGACAGAATTCAAACCTTAATCATCTTTTTTGATTTCTGCCTCCTTGTTCCTCAATCCTTCGCTTCTTTTGGACAGAATACCCCGAAACATCTCTCGAACACAAAACCAAGCGTAAAACTGGAAAATCGATTGCACTTAGTACAATCTTGGTCATTTTAGGATATAAAAGTGTTGGTGAAAACTGAAAACTTGTATATTTTAGGTGTTATCAAATTTCCCCAGACTTAATCCTTGCTTGCCCTCAAGCAAAGCCCAAAAAATCTAAGTTCAATCAAAACCAATTTCCACAAGAACTTCAAATGAAAGTTAGGAAAAGGTGAATTTCTTATGAATGCTCAAGATTATGCAATAGGTAGCGTGATATGGATGCTTTTAACCACTACAAATGATATTTGATCATTATACTCATGTGCATTGGGATACTTTGACTCTGATTAATAAAATAGTCTAGAATAATGATTAGTCTTTCATCATATTCAATTGTTCAAGCATAGCATGAGAGATCGAGCAAATAGATCTTACTTGGATTTTCTTTTGAATGAAATGGCCAAAATTTTGATTTTTGCACATGAAGAAGTAGTTTCTCCCTAACTCAATTGTTGTTTGAATTTAAGCATAAAGCCATTTGTTTAAACCAATCAAACGGAATCTTTGCAAAAGCTCTCTAAAATATTGGAGTTTGAAGAGCAGATAGTTGGTTTTAAAATAGGCCGTCACCGAACAAATAGGCTCGTCTCAACAGGGTTTGACTAAGGGATATGGTGTTTAGGGTAGTCATTTGGCTTTAGACATATGCCTATTGCCTCTGTCGTCCTTATTAGTGGTGTCTCGACTCAAATATGTATAAATCAAGCATATCACCATGCACATAGAGATATATCACACAAGAAAGAAATGATCATGCTCAAGTCTCACAGGGTTTCCTATATGCTCGGTTTCTCATGCTATGTTTCCCAAATGTTCTGCAACCACAATCAATGATGATGACTGACTTGTTCTAGATTTTAGAAAGTTCTTGCCATCAAAGGAGATCAATACGAGAGATCATCGATAACAAGTTGCCTCAACAACAACAGGTTCCATGTAGTTTCACTATCATATTAGATTACCTATAGTATTTAGTATTTAAGATGTGGTTAAGATTGTGGAAGGCGGAGAAGAAAAATGTAAAAGACGAGAGTCTTGATGGAGGTTGACTTTTCTCGAAAAATGTTTGGGGTTCTATTCACAACATTAAGGAGAATATAGGGATTTGTTCTCGCCATTAAAGAGAATATCTTCACTTCTATAAATCTATCAATATTTTCTCCATTCTTCTTCTTCCTATTCTGATCTTTCTACCTAAATCTCATTCGTGCAAAAGTGCACGTGACATATTTTGCGGTCGCGGCGGAGCTCGCGTTCACGCGACCTTTGGAGCAGGAGGCAAAGAGCATGGAGATAAACGATCTTAGTTTAGTTCAACAAAAACCTGAACATTTGTGAATGCTTCACCAGGTGACAGTAGCAATTGTTGCCGCCGGTACCAAACGACTCCTAGACGTCGTTGCGGCACCCATGTGAGGGATGCTGGCAAACTGTGCTTGGCAGCATGGAACGTAGCTGAAACACGACAAGAAAGCCACTAGGTCGGTGATGCAATCTTCAAGCAATGGTGTGGATGGAGCAACCGCAGCGGTGACTGTGGCGGAAAGGAGTAGCAACATCGTAGCAAAAATTTGAGCAAAACCGGTAGTCATATTGAGAGAGACGATAGAAAGGAGAGGGAACATATGGAACTTTTATTTCAGTAGGGAAGGGGAAGGAGGAAGTTTTATAATGTTAATTACTATAATACTCTTATTAAAAGTATTAGTATGATGCTAACGGGAGGGGGATCCCTTGTAACTTAAGGGTGTATAACTATGTATAACCTGTCACATCACTGCCACCTTATCATTTATGGAAGGTCTCTAACCTTTTTCTCTATAAATTTTAATGGGCTATATCTGTTTCATTTTAAGTCATAATTTAATTTGTTGTGCACACATAAATCAGTTTATTGTGCTTTTCAAAATAATACCACTTTTATATATTTTGGAACAAAAAAATTTAGACATTTCTTACCATCCTATACTATGGTGGTGATGTTTGGTATTACATAAGTTCATACCATGTGGTATGTAAGTGTACCATGGTGGTCAGAGTATATAATGCTTGAAAACATGATAGTAGGAAAATACGAACTGTCATTTACCACACTCATCATTTTTTAGTGTTTCCACAAGTTACCATCTCTATCTTATCCTTATACCAAGGTAGTATGGAGTGGTATATTTTGGTCTTTTATTTTTTTTCATAATTTTGTAGATGCAATAAATCACGATGAACTTGTTCCATCCGTGTAAAAAAAAAAATACAAAATCTGAGTTAAAAACGAAGGTGGTGACGAGTGATGTGATTTTTTTTATCGAAATTTATTAAAAACATATCTCATTTAGTAGATCACAACGAACTCGTTCCATCTATGCAAAAATATTTGAAATCTAAGTTAGAACGAAAAAGATAAGAGTTGATTAAGAAAACTATGGATTCTTCTAGCCACACTCAAAACTAAGGGCCCATATTTGGTTATACCATCGGCGGATTCAGGGGAGGGCCAACCTGGGCCCGGGCCCAGCCCTCCTTTGGGTCCAGTGCTTGTATAGAGCCCCGCTCCTCCTCTGTTTACTCAGTGATAATCGGGCTGGCCCAGTCCTCTTATCTCATTTGTGTGTAAGTTAATAGACTGTACTTTGGGAATAGAGTTGGGTAGTTTTTGTTTATTGAAGAAACTTTATCGTTGGGTAAAGTGTTTTTGTTAGTGGACTATTAAAACAAAAGGGAAGTTGGGGTAAAAACAAAGAGTGGGCTTTAGTTGTGTTTGTTAATTCTTGGTTGAAAGCCCACTCATTTCTACTTGGTAAAGAACATAAGTAGGACACGTAGTCTTAGAAATGAAACATATATGTTTGTTCTTTTGATTAATGATACCGAAATTAGAGATAGAAGGTTAATCCGAAACTTGAAAGTATATAATTGTTGTGATATTTGTTTATGCATATTTGAAGATACTTTATAATAGCATATTCTCAAGCACCAAATAAAAGGCAAAAATGACATTGTTTTCTTATTATCGGTTGATTCGTATAGTTTTGATTTTGTCCGTTTCAACAACTACTACATATATGAACTTTTTATTAATGGAACATGGGAAAACTAATTTGCGCAAAAAAATATGCGATAATGCAATGAATTTCTTGCCGATTGCTTAACTATTTTCTTTGAGAGAGAGTATGTTATTGGTATGGATGAAAACTTCGTTATTGATTAATTTGCTAAACTAAAAGAATGTCGTGTACAATTGACGTTATAATAAAAACCAATGTTATTATTAAATATTTTTGTTTACAGTATCTAATTTTTTATTCAAATGCGGCCCAGTGCTCTACTAAATCCTGAATCCGCCACTGGGTTATACTTGACTACGCTCCCAATCTCAAACTGATTTGGTTAGTGTTCCGCTGTTGATTTAATTTAAATAGGCTGGGATTAACATATCATATGTGAGATCTTTGTTAACATCGATTGCATGGGAGAAGCTTCACCAAAAGTCTGTTAATCGCGACTAAAAAGCTATTGGCTCGTAACCCGGCGCTACCACAGTATACTATAAAATTGAGGTGTTAGCACTCTATCCAATCGCAGATGCTAGGGATGGCAAAAATATCCGTAACCATGGATATACGCCTGAATCCGACCTAATTGGGTAGGATAAAACCCGAATCCGAAGGACTTTTAGCGGGTACGGATAAAACCTGAACCCGAATATTACGGGTAATGGGTGGGCATGGTTTCTCACTATCCAACCTGAACCCGCCCGATTATACACATGCATATGTATTTTGTCTAGAAATAATCTTTATTTTTCTCTAACATATTTTATATTTAGCATATAAATATAATATTTTCATAAAATTGTGTTGTTTTAATTAATTTTCTTCATTCTAGTGAATTATTGTCTTACTTTTCCACTTATGTAATGCGCGAACATATATGAATGTTGACATTTTGGTTGGAGCTATAAAGAGAAATTATTACACATGGATGACTGTAGGTACCCGAAACTCGAACGGATATAGAGATGGTTTTGATTTTGTACCCGTTTCTTATAAGTGTATAGGTAAATCCCGAACTACTTTATATAGGGTAACCGACCCGACCCCTACAGGGGCGGAGCTAGGATTTAGCATTCGGGGGGGCCGGAATTTTCTTAATATGTTACCGTAAAATGATAAAAAAATACTAAGAATCAAAATATCTTAAAATGCTAATTTTATTACAACGACACAAAATGTATTAACACTAAATTAACTATAAATAAAAATTAATAATGCATTTCAATTGTATGGCACATTCTGTTTGCATAAAAACGAATATCTACCAATATTAGTACTTAGAAAAATGTTCATTGTATATCCGAAAGTAACTTGAAAACTTAAAAATTTAGAAATAAAGTGTTTGATTTAAACTTTAATTGTGAACGACGTTAATTAAAAGGGAATGGGAAAGACTGAACTTGAAAATTTAAATTTAAAAATAAAGTGTTTGATTTAAACTTTAATTGTGAACATCATTAATTAAAAGGAATGGGAAAGTAACTTGAAAACTTAAAAGTTTGGAAATTATAAGTGTTTGATTTAAACTTTAATGGTGAACGGCATTAATTAAAATGGAATGGGAAAGACTGAAGGCATTAATTAAAAGGACAAGAAAAGGGAGAGCTACTGCGCATCGAACCAGGGGACTCAATTATCAATGTACCAGAAGTCTACCGCTACACTAAGTCAATTTTCTTTATGTTAACTTGCACTTTTTAATATTTATATAACATTTTTAGTTTATACGTAATATCCCGATCCACATATACGAGACTTTCGAGATTCTCGGGGGGGCCGGGGCCCCCCAAAGCCTGCTGTAGCTCCGCCCCTGGACCCCTAGCAGATGGGTTATGTAAGAGAAAAAAAAATTTATGAAAAAATCGTTATATTCGGTGAAAAAAATGTTTGCCTCTTACCGAAAACAAATTTTATTTTTGGGCCGGAAACCCCAAAACTAAAAATCTTCTCTGTAAAAGCCATATCCGTGATCAGCCCGTTCCTTGACGACACGGTACACGGCCCACACTGAATTCCGCGTTTCCGCTCCGTATAAATATTGACACCAGGCGGCAGCCACATTCCGTCTTGCGAACACTGCGCCCTAAAACTAACTTTCCGCTTCTTCGCTTCTCCCCCTTAATTTTTCTTCCTGCCTTGTGCGGCTGCTCCTAGCAGACATGGCCACTCCGTCGGCCTTCGATCCAGAGCACACCAAGAAGGAGCGGGAGGACGAAGAAGAGAATTCGCCCGCTGCTGACGACGAGGACACCGGAGCTCAGGTCGCTCCCATCGTGAAGCTCGAAGAGGTCGCTGTGACCACCGGCGAGGAGGATGAGGATGCTATCATCGATCTGTACGGGATTCTGATCCCTCTGCTCTCCGTTATTCTTCCCTAGTCTTTTATGCGTTCGTGTTTAGCGCTTGCTGATAACATTTTCCTTTGTCTTTTTTGCTCATTTGGTTTGCGATCGACTGGTGCTTTTGAACAGAAAATCGAAACTTTATAGGTTTGACAAGGATAGCAACCAGTGGAAAGAGAGAGGAACTGGAACGGTGAAGCTTTTGAAGCATAAGGACACTGGCAAAGTTCGCCTCGTCTTTCGCCAATCTAGGACACTCAAGATCTGTGCTAACCATCTAGGTCTGCTTTCATTCTCTGCGATTCATTCATTCCCATTAGAGTTGATAGATGAAAAGTGATCTGTTATATTTTCTTTTTGTGATTTATCAAGTGGATCAGAAGATAATGACATCGATCTAACTGTGTGTTTGCTCGTAGTACAGTTATTGCGGGAACGAAAGTGCAAGAGCACCCTGGAAATGATAAATCGTGCATATGGCATGCTACTGATTTTGCTGATGAGGAGTTGAAGGATGAGCTCTTCTGCATCCGATTTGCTTCTGTTGAGAGTATGTTTCTATTAAGGTTTCTTCGGTTTTTGCCCTTTTCCTGCGTGTTTGTGAGCAGTTCGTTGGAGGCTTCTTCTAACGATACAATTGGACTTGAAAACTATGGAACTCTCTGACAATAGCAAATTCGAAGTATGGAATTGTTGTATTTGTGTTTAGAGAGCCTTCCAATATCGCACTTTTCATTCGTGGTCATTGAGGAACATTATCTGCTCGTCGTGTTTTGATAGCCTGGGTGGTTGTTCTTGTATCTATAACAACAAGCGGCAGTCTTTGCCATTCTTGTTATTTGTCTTCTCAAGCTACAGGGCATCATTTGGTTCTGCTAGATAAAGTCAAAACTGTGAGCTGATGTCTACAGCTTATTCTACATTCCAAAGCTTATGTGTATGTATTGTAGTTTTTATATTTTCGTTCTGTCCAGCATAAGTACCGAAATATTGATCCTTAAGTTGAAAAGGCAGGAAGCTGTGATTTCAATAAAGCAGTAAAATGCTTTATACCACTAGGTTATTCATGAAATTGTGCTTGCTTTTAGCATCTTCGCTTAAGTAAAGATGACATTTTTCTGCCTGCTAGTTTGCTTACTAATAGTAAGTAATCCTGAAAGTTTGAACCCAATCTAATAGTGGGTTTGTCCATGCTTTGATTATCCCTTGCAGTGCAGGATATTGTTTTACCCCATTCTCTTTGATGAATACAGTAAGTGCAGGATATTGTTGATTTTTTTTAATTGATAGAGTCAGCACTTATAGAAGCTATGTCCTTGAACACATTCTGGACACCTCTTAGTTGTCTGATAGGGGTATTAAACTGAGGTGAGGTTAAATGGGTGCCCGGTTGTTGTTGAAGTGTGAAAAAGGACCACAAGATGTGTACTGGACACTCCAAATTTTGCTATACCATTTTTTTGTTGTCTAATTTGCTAGATTTATTTTAACAAATCTTTTGCCCCTTTTGGGAGAGTAACATTGTATGCGTAGCTGATGTGTTTTTTTATCTGGTATAGACTGCAAAACCTTCATGGAGAATGTTCAGGAGGTGGCTGAAAGTCAGAGCAAGGAAGAAAGTAAAGATGCTTCAGAGACTGCCAAGCTTCTTGACAAGTTGAGTGTTGAGGAGGATAAGACTGAGGGCAGTGCAAAGGAGGCCAGCGGTGATGCATCTGTTAATGACAAGAAGGAAAAGGCGGAGACAGAAAAGAAGGTTGCTGAACCAGCTTCATCAGCTTGAAACCTACAGGTGGAGGGGGGAAAGAAAGCATTGGGGTATGTTTGTGGTTTTTGGAAGTCTTTGACCAGCTTCAGTTGGTAATATATGCGTAGGCACAGAAAGAGGCGAAGCAAGAATGAAAGACCTGTGGTGTGTGTGTGATTGATCGCCTAGTTGGTCATAGGTTTTGGGAACACAATATAATACTGCAAAGCTAGGGCAATTTGAACTGGTTTGTTTTGAGTCTGTCTTGGGAAGAAGTCCAGGTTCATATTTTCCAAGTCTGGAATGGTGGTGGTTGGGTTCTCTGTGTGTTTCTACTGGTCTGGTTTGCCTAGGCAACGTTGGATCCGAAGTCATTGCTAGTCAAAAACTTTGTGTCTGCTGTTATATTGTGCAAGAGTTCGTCGTTGGTCTTGTGCGGTTGATGATGAATATACATCACTTTATAGTGTCTGTCTGAAATCTGAATCATCTGTTTTGGATGGATCGTCTTTGAAGAATGCGATATTTATGCTTTCTTTTGTGGAGTCTTTTTGGTTGTTTCCCTCCCATTGTGCCGTTGTGATTTGTGACTGCAGTTATCTTTATCGAGTAGACCTTTATCCCTCAGCTTCACAAATGCGTTGAATTTTGCTGTGCCTTCGTATCTTGGTTATTTTGGTTGATGTGTTCAGAACGCCAGTGTTGGTTTCATGAACTGTGTTTTTTGTGCATTAGCCACCTTACTAAAGAATCTAATTTCTTTCATAGATTTAACCGATTGGAAGGACAAATGTAGCCAATTAGAAAAATGAAATTCAAAATTCCGCACTGTTCATGTCGTCATCTCAATTAGCTACCAAACAATGTAAGATATATAAATTTTATCGTTGCTAATTACAAAGCGATATAATTCATTCTCTAAATTTATTTACTGTTAATATATTTTGTTAATATATTTGTATGGCCTGACTGTCCAATCTTTTTAATCCATACCATCCTAACCCAAACTATACATAATACATCAAAGTAAGGGTGGGCAAACGGTTCGCTAAACTCGAACATAATCGAAACTGAAATAATGTTATTCGGTTCGGAATTCGGAAGGAAAATCTGGATATTCCGAAAATCAGGGTTCTTTCAACCGAACCGAAATTTTGAATTTTCGATCGAAAAACCGAAATACTATAATTGCAACCTCCAAATGGTGGATTTTTATGTTTGTAATTGTTTTTAGACTTAAATATTTGAAATGTTTTATGACTTATGTGTTGAAAAGTTTGATTTTATCATTGATGATGCATACAATTGCATATTTATTATTTATATTAGGGGTGAAAAATAATTTAAAAGGGAGAAGATACAAGTAGCCTCACAAATTCGGTTTTATGTGAAAAGTCGAACCGAATTGAATTATAATTCGGTTTAAACCGACCGAACCAAATTATAATTCGGTTTGAATTCGGTTTGAGGTTTGGGAGTATTTGGGAACCTGGTATTCATAATTTCGGTTCGGTCTCGACAGAATGCCCACCCTAAATCAAAGTAACGAAATTGGCCAAATCCGATGTTTGACCGTTATCTTGAATGGTCAAACGCGTTGACTAACAGTAAACGCGCCACGTCACTGTCAAGTCAGCAACTTTCACTTAAATTTTTAATATTTTCCACCTATTACCATTTTCTTTTTCTTGGTTCAAAATGAAATTAATTTTTCTTCTTCTTTTAGTTCAAAATGAAAAATAAAAATGGTAATAGATGGAGAATATAAAAAAAAAAATTAAGTGAAAGTTGCTCACTTGGCAGTGACATGGCACGTTGACCGTTAGTCAACGCGTTTGATCGTCCAAGATAACGATCAAATATCGGATTTGGCCAATTTCATTACTTTGATGTATAGTTTGGGCTAGGATGTTATAGATCGAAAAGATTGGCCAGGATGTTTATTATGTACAAATTTCAGGCCATACAAATATATTAACCCATTTATTTATCAAGACAACTATATTACAAATTGAGCAGTTTTTAGCTGCAAACTAGGTTGCAGCAAATGCGTCCAGCCTGCTTACTGGTTAGTAGGGCTGGGCATTCGGTTATCGTTTGCCGGTTAACCCGATAACCAGCGGTTACCGGTTAACCGGTAACCGAAAAGCTGAGGGCTCGTGCGGTTGGTGGTAGAAGGGTTGAGGAGGCCGGTTAACCGGCTAACCGACATACATAACCGCCGGTTAAACCGACTAACCGGCGCATCCTCACCCTTCGTAAAACACCGCATCACCCTGTCTCTTCGGCGGTCTCTTCTCTTCGTCTCTTCTTACTCAACTAACTGCTCTTTGCAGAGCATGGAAAGCAGAAGCAGCAGCCGATTGGGGAAAATGAACGGGAGAGAGGGAGCAGGCGAAAGGAAGATTTGGTTTCGAAGCGGCGGCGATAGGAATTGAATTGGGGCTCAATCTGCATCATCATCTCCGTCGCCAATCCCCGTCACAAATCGTCATCATCAGTTGGGCATCGAGGGCCTTCTTCATCTTCGACACCAGATCTGCCGCCGCCATCTGCTGGTGGGAGGGATTACATCGGACAAAAAAGAGAGGGTCGAGATGTCGGGAAAACGAAGCGGAGAGAGAGGGAGCGAGCAAAAGGAGGGTTTGGTTTCCGTGCGGCGACGATAGAATATGGGTTGGGGCTCGATCTGCATCATTATTTCCGTCGTCAATCCCCGCCAAAAATCATCATCATCGGTTGGGGTTCGAGGCCCTTCTTCTTCATCTTCGATCTGGGCTACTGAATCTCCAGATCTGCCGCCATCTGCTGGCGGGAGGGATTACATTGGGGAAATCTAATCAGTATTCCTATCTCCCTCGCGCATGCAGGAGATATTAATTGGTTGCGACGAGATGCAGCGGTAGTACCAAGATGATGAGACGGCGGCGGAGGTCGCTGCTGTCTGTCTCCCTTCCACCATCGCGATTCACTCTCCCTCTCCCTCACTCTCCCTGCCGCCGCCCTCACTTTCCCTGCCGCCGCGCCTGCCCCTGCCGCCGCCGGCCCTCTCCCTCACTCACTCCCTGCCGCGCGCCGCCGCCTGCCCCTGCCGTCGCCGGCCCTCTCCCTCACTCTCTCCCTGCCGCCGACGCCACCATCTCCCTCCCGCCTCCCCGACGCCAGTCTCCGCCATCCTCGCCGGTTTTTATTGTATGCCGCGGTTAGCTCGGTTAACCGAGCAACTAACCAATAACCGATCGGTCGGCTGTCGGCTAATCGAAGCTCTCCTTCGAGCGGTTGGCGGTAGGCACGACTGATTCCATGGTTAACCGGTAACCGACATTTCGGTTATCGGGTATAACCGAACTAACCGAAAATCCAGCCCTACTGGTTAGGATGCTAACCCTTTTTTTGTTAGTATAGTGCTAATACTAGTTTTAGCCAATTAAAACCTTTCGTTTGGATTATTTTTTTATTTAAATGAGTTGACCACAATTAATGAGGGGGAAAGGGATGGAGGGACATGCTTGGTATTGTGAAAAATTGGAGAATGGGAAGAAGGAAGAGAGAGGCACACGAAGCATGCCAAAACCTCTTTCAAGCATGTCACAACCTTTTCAAAGTATGGCACAACTTCCTCAAGAATGGCACTACCTCCTCAAGCATGCCACAACCACAGTGCCACAAGTCCACAAAGCATGTCACAAGTTTATAAAGCAGGGCACAAGTAGTGGATCTGTTTGTAAATTTGAAAAAGTTTAGGTACCAAAATGTAAGGAAGGGGAGGAGAATGGAAACAAAACCCGAACCCGTAGGTACCCTAGCCGACCCAATCTGGTCAACGCGAGTAAAACCCATGGTTTTTTTCACGGATAAATCCATGAGTTTTAGTTTGGATTTGACAAAACCCGACCCAACCTGACCCATTGCCATCCTTGAGGAGAAGGGAAGGGGAAGAAGGAAAAAAGAAAAAGATTAAAATATTATAATTACCTTAATAAATGTGTTAGTATAATGCTAACACTTAAATGTGTTAGCACTTTATCCACTCCCACCGTTTTAATTGCCGTAGCAGAAACCTTTTAATTAATTTTAAGCCACAAAACAATTTGTTTTACTTTCTTCCCTATCTGTCTTGTAATCGCATTTTCTAACTTTTAATAAACTCAATTTGTTTTTCATTGGTGTAGAGTAACAAGCGGTCTATATATTCATGAGAAAAGTGAAAACAGAACTTGCAGTCAATTCTTAACATATAGTTTCCCCAAAGAATTGATTATTAGTATTCTGGTAAAAAGGATATTGGTAAACCATATGCATGAATGAAAAGTAGATAATATTTCATTGCAATTGAAAATTATACATTGTCACTATTTTGGCTCATCGATATGAGAAATTGCTATAGCATCCTGCAAAAACAAAGATTAACATAAATTTAAAATAGCAATAAATGAGATTCTAAAACATAAATAAAAAATTCATAATTTTGTACCTGTAATAATTGAGTGGATGACATTATTGAAATCCATTAAAGATTTAACGTGCTCTTCATGAATGTATCATGTTTGACTAATTATTGAACATTGAGATTCATATGGTTCAATTACAAACTAAAAGATAAATGAAACAATCTAAAGAATATTATAAGGGGTTTCTCAAAAAAGGCTTCACGAATTCAAAATTCTCCTTCCCTCAAGCGTCCACGTGTCGTCAACCCTGCATCTAGCCAATCAAATTATTTATAAAAAAATAAACGAAATCCAACCAACAAAAGGATCAGCCCTCCGTGAACACTTTCTCCATTTCTGGATTTTTTTCTTTTCCAATTTCATCGTGCTTTTACGTTTATTCCTTTACATGTATTTTTCTTAAATAAAATATTTATATCTTTTAGGTATAGGTTACCATCTAAAAGAATGCTACCATATATTATATATTTAAACAATATATAAATTTTTCACCGTGTTTATAATAAAAAAATACAGTTAATTTCATATGTACTAGCAAGTTGTAGTCTATATATATTGCATAGCATAAATAATTTGAGTATGTTTGGTAAGATTCGTTCCAAATATTTTAAATATTAGTTGCACGTTAGTCTAAATTTTGGAAATTAGGGAATGACATATATTGTTTAGATATTTATTTTGAGTGTTTCATGCACTAAGATTTCATGAACTGTTGTTTTTTTTTTTTGTAAAACTTTATATCCAACGGTTTCAAGATTGGATAAACGAGTCATTGCGAGTGTGATGATAAGAAATTGAAATATTGTAACATGATCATGTTATACATTCAGCAAAAAGTTAATATATCTCAATTCAGAGTTGAATGTTTTCACTTATAAACTAACTCATATTGTATCAATATCGTGGGTGTTTCCGGAGGGACTAAATTAGTTTTGGTATATACTCGCCAAATTTTCAAACCATACATTCGGATCATACATAAAGAATAACAATATTTCTTGAGCACTACATGAACATTAATTTAAGTATGACAACAAATTATTTAATATAAACATAGTGTATGCATGAGATTAATGAGAGTTTCAAGATATAAACAAAATTTCTCAAAATTGATTTAATAGTTAAAGGAAACTCACCCGGCCAATGGCCAGGATCAAAGCTAGTTATTATTATATATATAAACTTGAACTTTGGTTACTGTTGCATAACTATTTACATTTTCAAATCCCAAATTTAATTAAATTATAACTTAGTTATTATAATGTATATTTTTATTTAGATACCCAAATTTACTTTTAATGTAAAATCATTTAACAATTATGTTTGTTATCTAAATTTTATAAACTCATTTTGTATATTTACGAGGTACTAAACAAACTTCCACTAGCTATATGTAACAAAATCTGCGACATCTAAAAGGGTTGATTGTTGTATTGACGACCAACTAAAAGAATTGATTAAAACATTCAATCATCTACTTCCTCTTCATTTCATTTTTCACTCGCCTTCCATAACCTTTCTTTATTTTCCTTCTTCGTCTAACCCTAATTAGTGTACTTTTTTTATGTATTCTAATCACAAGTATGAATGGGTCCATACACGACTCATCAACAGTCTAGAGAATTAATAATTGAACCATGAACCACTAACGTTTCAGCTCAATGGCGAGTCTAATAAAAAAATAAATATATATGGTTATTACTTATTAGAAAGTCATCATTTTCCACTATAGGATTTGAAGGCGTGAAATTTTAAGTGAGTTCCAGGTTGTATTCCTTTTGCTTCTCTCTAGAGTTTTTATTTTTCACCTGGGCTATAATTTTCAACAATTATACATAGAATGTTTGGCTAGGTATCTACACATATCTTTCCATTTTTCTATTAAAAAGGTAAATAATTATCATCTTAAATACATTACCATAAAAGGAATTAAGTCTCAACTATGCAAATTACAGTTCGGTACCTAAACTTAATAAATATTTAGATTTATAACCTAAATTAATTTTTTTGGCATATAATTCCTCAAAATGTATTGGAACATTACATTTTAGTACCTAAAATTTATGTGTACTACATTTTGGTACCTAAACTTTTGAAATTCTACAAATAGGTCTAACTTTTGTATGTGTAATTAAAGCACCCTCGAATAAATGGGTATCCATACCCAACTCATACAACTTTAGATTATGGAAGTAAATATCCATACACTACCCAAACCCATCTACGAACTTCCAAACCCATATACTACTAACAAAACTGCTAAAAAAAAAAAAAATTAGACCAATAATACTAACAAAATACTATAACGGGCCACATAATACATGCCTATAGGCCATCTCCGTTCCGCGGCAAGGCACGCCATCGCCACCTAGTAGAAATATATAAGACCATATAGAAAATAAATATACAATACATTTTTTTATAAATAAAATAGGATAATTTAAAATAATAAACCTGATCGTTTTGAATTTGAAGTTCAGCAATACTCTCAACTAGATGATAATAACTAGCTTTCTTCTTGTTGCCCTATATGATATTTAAACTCAATTAAGAAAACAAACATACTACACATTTCATTCTTAATAAAATTTGTCAAGTAAAACTGATCTTGAACTTCAAGATTACTTTCAACTTGTCGAGAAGTGCTAGCTTTCACCTTTTTAGCCTACATATAATGTCATTTAAAATATAGTGCTTATAGAAAATATAATAATGCGACCGATAACACCCAAATTGGTGTTATTTACCCTTTATATTTAGATTTTTTCATGCTAATTCATGCGCATAATCGTTAGAATAACGTCAATTTCATCCCTATTCCATTCCTATTTGATTATGATGTGATTTTAGGATGCTTTAGACAATACATGCGAATTAGGTACGAAAAGGAGCACAAGTGTAGCAAAATGGGCAGGAAGCTGATGATGATAGGCTTGGAGAAGGAGATCACGACCGAGAAAGCAGACGGCGAAATCAAGGTGAAGATCGGGGTCTCGAATTTGGAGGCTTTGGGAGCAAACTTCATGAAGAAGCCTGCCGTGTTGAAACAGAGAGTTTCCCCAGTATGATCACGCCCACAGTTTACCCTAACCGCGAGGAAGTTTGCGGCCGCGAGTCACGGATCGCGACCGTGAAGTCAGCCCGCGAACTCCCCGAGTTTGAATGCCAAAACGGCAACGCATGTAGATCGCGGTCTCAAGGAAGAAGATCATGACCTCGATATTTCCCCTCCCTGGCCGTGAATTTGTCCGTCCCCTAAAATCTACAAACAGAAGAATCTTTCCCCCATTTGAAGGGAGCTGATTTTGAGATAGAAATTTATGGTTAGAGAGAGAAGAGAGAGAAGCTGAAGGAAGGAGAAGAGGAAAAGAAGGAGGAGTAGCTAGAAGAGAGGAGCCATCTTTTTCAACATCAACTCTTCCCCAATTTCTTCTATGTATCTTCTTCCCTCATTTATGTAGTAGTCTTTTAAGGTACTAGGAGTTCTAAACCCCAAACCCTACTTTTAGGGATATTATGTAATGTATGGATATGTTACGATTTTGAATGAATGTGTTTATCTAGTTGATTTCATTGCTTCTCTAGCTTTAATTGTGTTTGAGTAAGTCGCCCTAATCATCTTTACTAGCCTACTTGAGCATCTACGTTGGGTATGGAGTTTTAGAGTTAGACGGGTATGCGCCCTCAAGCAAATTAGGGTTAGATGAATGATTTGGATCCTATGGTGGACGAGGCGACTGTACCCCTTTCATAAGAATGCCTTCGTAGATAGAACTCAGAATGAAACCTTGGTGTGGACGGTGGGTAGTAGCCATTGAAATGAGCTATGTTCTTAATGCCCCAGATACGATAGCCTAAATCGAGGTGACTGACATGGGGTTTATGGGAGATGTACTCGGAGGCGTGTGGATAACCATGAAAGCCCACAGAAAAGATCTCACTCACCACATTCGTTAAACCCAACTTATTTAGACATTGCATAGTAGACCTAGCCTAGGGTGAGGCATAGTTCCGTGAAGTACATGCTTTTACCCTTATTTGTTCTCTCTGCTAGTTATTTCGCTTGAATCCTCTATCACAACCCCTTAAACTGATATGCTAGATAACAACATGGGAAGTAGGCTAGGGTACCGGGACCCAAGTGAATACAACCTTGATTGCCACTTTATGACAACGCCATTTTAGATTAAACTTGGCCTAGGATGGGGTAGTTACTGAAACGTGCTAAGTATTGACAATGACTTGCACGGAATGAATTGATCAAGATTTTTGGCACCGGTACTGGGAAATCTCGGTAACTAGTAGAAAACCATCGAGTTGGTAGTTTAGCCTTTATTTTCTTTGTTTTGTCTTTGTTTGTGTTTTTTTTTTGTAGTTTTTTTTGTTTTGTGTTTTGTTATCCAACTTTGTACGTCACGGGTGGTTGAGTTTGTGTCTTGTAGCACTTTTGTATGCGAAGAAGGGACTCTTTGGACGTATATTAGTATATTACCTCTTAATACATAAATCGAGAGAACCCTTCGGAATCTAAGAAGAGTTGCAAGAAATCAATCACAACCAATGGCGGATCAACAACAACAACCTCACGTTCCACCAAGGCCTAGGACAATGAGATCCTACTCGAGGCCAAGTGTGGATAATGTTAAATCACCATTCTTCACCCACCGGTTCCGAACAACAACTATGAGATAAAGCTAGGCATAATTTTGATGCTTCAAAGTGCGGTTCAATTCAATGGGATGATGAGTGAAGATGCTCACGCACATATCAAGTCGCTCTACGAGTTGACAGATGGAATCAAGATAAACGGGGGATGATTTAATTTAGATGGAGCGGCAAAGCAGTGGTTGAATAACCATCCCCATCACTCCATGATCTCGTGGGATGATCTACGCAACAAGTTCTTCACAAGGTACATTCCACCTTCTAAGACATCTCCAATGAGAAGCGAGATTACTATGTCTCATCAAGAAGAGGATGAACTATTGTTTGAAGCAAGAGAAATGTTTACATCTCTCCTACTCAAATGTCCATACCATGGCATCACCGATTGGTTACAAGTGGGAAGCTTTTATAATTGTTTAACAAGGGAGTTACGCCACCTCATAGACGCGACTAGTGGATGTGCCATTAGGAACAAGGAAGTTGGCGAACTTCAAAGATTGATTCAGGAAATGACCCTAAATAGCTACGATTGGGGGGGGGGGGGGGGGCGGAAGGAGAGGTAAGAATGTGAATAAGGGAAGTTTAATGAAAGTCGAAGAACCATCATCGTTACCGGCTCATATACAATAACTTTCCAAGAAAATTGATCAAGTTTCATCATCAATGGAAGGCAATGGGAAGCAACTCATGAAATGTAATATGTGTGGCGACTCGAGTCACTATGGAGGAGTGTAAGTCTATGATTGAGGCCTCAATAAAATTTGAGCAAGCAAAATTTGTTGGAGGGAAATCCCGAGGAAACAACCCTTGTAGCTCTACATATAATCCGGGTTGGAAGAACCATCCTAACTTTCTTTGGTCTTCTCTAAAAGATAGAAATCCTTCGAGGTTTCAACCTCAACCTCCTATGCAAAATGCTTATCCAAGGTTGAGTCAACCCTCATACCAAGGAGCATATCAAGATCAAAATCGACCCTCCGATGGTCGAGTCTCTAAACTTGAAGACTTGCTAAGTCAATTTATTACACACTCCAACAAGAAGTTTGAGGCTATTGACAAATTCATATAGAATATTACGACCAAATTCTCAAGTTTGAAAGCGGGTCAAAGGAATCAACAAGCGTTACTTCAAAATCTTGGAGCCCAATTAAGCTCATTGGCACAAACTCTATCGTCAAGACCACAAGTAACTTTACTGGGAAATACTGAACCTAATCCTAAGAGGTATGTCATGTGATAACTCTAAAGAGTGGCTGAACTTTGAAGGAGGTTCCTATCTAAACATCGAGGATACCAGTAAGAGATGCTCAAGGTGAAGTTGTTCAAGAACAAGAGTTAGTTCAAGAAGAAGTGCAACCTCTTATTGAAATCAAGATTGAAGATGAGCAGAAGTTTAAGAAGATTCAAGCACCCGATCCAACACCAAAAGCTCCTTATCATAGACGTTATTCGAAATTGATCTATATCATGGAAAGATACCTTGAAGCAATTGAAGATAAGGGTCCCTTTCTTAGACATGATTATGAAGATTCTGAAATATACTAAATTCTTGAAAGAAATATTGTCGGGAAAGAGGAAAATGGAAGAGTTAGCCAATAGGTCCGTTGTTGAGCGAAGAGGAGTGATAGAGAAGGTCTCGGTGAAGTGTGCCCAATTTGTTTACCCTGTGGACTTTGTGGTTCTTGACACGGAAGGGTGTGATGCATTGATAATCCTAGGCCAACCTTTCTTAGCTACGGCAAGGACCATTATCGATGTGAGTGGGAGCAAGATCACCTACATGTCTGGAGAGGAGGAGATAAGCTACAAGATGACTCCAATCCCCAATTTTCAAAAGTATTACAAATGGGAAGATGTAAAGATGGATTGTGAGCCGGTCACACCTCCTACCACACGGTCTTCAAGCCCAGATATATAATGGTTCAATATGGTCACTCATGTTGACCCTCATGGTGGAAGAGTTGAAGGTGTGAGTGACTCTTATGAGATTATGAACAGACCAGGTAAAGAAAAGTTCCCTTTAAAAAAGGATAATCAAGAGTTGTTCCAGGTTCTCATCAAGCCAATGATCATAGAAGGAAACTTAGAAGATTCATCTTTAAAGAGAGATACCCCGAGGAAAGCTTTCGAAATGTTCTGAGCAAACTAGCTCCGACTTTTGAAGATGAAGAATCCGGGGAATGCTATAAGCCATTCACAGATTAGGACATTTACACAAGAGAGTTTAGTTCCTTCAATCATGAGCACCAATTTCCGGATATGTCTTTCAAATCTCATGTACTGGATGAGGCATCTGAGAGACTCCATGGCATTCACTTGAGACCTCATCACAAGTATAATTTATACGAAGAATCATCGGTGGAGAATGGAGCTCTTACCTTTTGATTTCAAGGAGTCAAGTCAGACAAAAAGACTTTAAAAAACGTGCTAGTTGGGAGGCAACCCAACAACTGGGTTTGCATATCTTTTCCTTTCTCTTTTTGAATAATTGCGTAGATGATGATTGATAGTACTTTACCCTCGCCTGGCCTTGTCTTTGGATGTTTGATTGATTTAGATGAATGATTAAATTTAAGAAGTAGGTGAAAACATGGTGTTTGTGTTTAGGGCAAAGATCGTGGTTGTCACACCAGAGATTGCGGTCGCGATCTCGGGACAACAGCCCGCGATCTTGCCCGTGCTTATTTAAGGGAAAGATCCACATTGTATCCATGTGTAGTCTCTTCATATAATCTTTTAGATCTAACTACCATTTTCTTCAACCCTCTTAGCTTGTTGAGCTTTCCTTCTCTACTCCAATCTCCAACATCTTTTGAGAAGTATTTTTAATTTTTTATTGGATTTCCAACATGTCACCTAGAAACATAAGGTACACTCTTTCATTTCTCCATATTTTAACTACCTTGTTTTGCTCAATATGTGTTGAATTCTTTGAGAACTTGAAACACTCATCTTCATATCGGCAAGGCTTTTTGATGCCATTAGATTGTTTTCGTTGCTTTATTGATCTTGCGTTGCATTTTGGGAGACCTTGGTGGGATAATTTCATGTAGTTCTTGAGTCTTCAAAGACCGCCCACCAAGTGTTCATAGAAATTTCCCAACTATATAGTCTTCATTTTCTTCAATCCTACTCATTGAGCATTAACTTCCATTCAATTGTTAACTCTTGTTTACTTGATTTTATGTTGGTTGAGGAGATCCTAGCATTATTCCTCATCATTGAACTCCATCTCCATCTAAGCCCTCTCTTTTGCCCAAGCCTTAGTCTCACTCAAGTGTGTGTGTGTAGGGGGGGGGGGGGACATAGAGAGTTTATTAGAGTTCTTTGAATGCTCTTTTTATGGTATGTGATGTTTGGATTGATGGTTTGTGAATTTTGTAACACTTGTTTTGAAAGATAATTTACAAGACTAAGGGAATGACCCATGGAGAGAGTTCTTCTAATATGGGGCGTTCTCAAACTTCTCATCCTTTCTTAGGTCATCGGAAGAAGAAAAGTAAATCCGGGTAAAAAGGAAGTATTTGTTGAGGAACCACATCCACCATCATTCCCTCCCCATCTACCAAGGGAAATCCATCAAGATAAAGAAGCCAATGTTGGATGCAACATAGAGCATATCACTCACTATTATTTGGACAATGTCCCCAAGCAATTTAAGACCGAACTTTTGTGGCTTCAAGGACTTCCTCTAGGCGATAGTACATGTCTCAATTGGATACTCTTCGCACAGCTTGGGATCGAGGATGCGATCCGATCCAATATCCACTTAATAAAACATCTACCGGGTACTTGTTCTGGTTTCATTAGCACTCTTACCATTCAAGATATGAGAGGTGCCGCCGACCTTGAAGACATTCCAACTAGGAGGAGAACATCGCCAACTGTCATTCCGGTAATGTTTAATTATCACTTTATTTTTGTTTTACTTTTCCTGCTTAAAATATTCGAGTACTAGTAGTAATCATACTTATATTATCTACTTATCCTAACTATAACTCTTAATCGTCTTTCCCTCTTTCTTATGCGCTTTATCGTTGTGAAAACCACCAGGAAGACAAAGACCAACTTGTGTACCTTCACCAACCCACAACCCAACCTCGGGTAACCTTTATGATCTTCTCTTTTAAATCTACCACATTGAGGACAATGTGTTGCTCAAGTGTGTGTGTGTGTGTGTGTGTGGGGGGGGGGGGGGGGTGAATGCTTGAATGATTATCATGATCGATTGAGCCATGAATTGCTAGTATCCTCCCTTGTTTATGAATGTAAGATGTTAATGAATGCTTATGGGAGTGAATGCTAGTGATTGTGTGTATGTTTGTGGTGTTGAGTGGTCTGATGATAGTGTTTTGTAACCTTGATTACATTACCCAAAAAAATTCAAATTTGAGGGTTCCAAAGCACCTTGTTTCTTGTAACCCCCTACTCAATATGCTTTCAATTGATAGATGATTGATGTGTTGTGCTCGCTAGGGAGTAGTTGCATGATTAGAGTACCAGCGTATGTGGGATTTTACTCTCTTCTTCCTCTTTGGTGAGTTGGTAATGTTTGCTATTTTAGGAAGAATGTGTGCGGGATTCTTCATTATTTTTGAACTCGGAACTTTTACAAATGTGTGGAGTGCAGGCTGGGAAGTGGTGCTCGGGCTAAGACGAATCCGCCCATCAACTTCCCCACATGTGACCTTGAAAGGGAAGGAAATGATCCATTCGCTCTTGGTCATGAGGGAGATATGCTTATTTGATAAAGAGTTTGCAAAAGTTTGATGCAATGCACGTCAACATTGAAAAGGAGACCAATAAACGATAACTCCTAAATCGAAAAAAAGAACAAAGAGCACCTTCCAGAGTTTTTGTGCTTAATTGTTGATTGAGAAGTCCTCCGGTAGGCCGGTACACACTGTGAATGTTCGTTCTAAGGTAGTAAGTATGGTCCTCTCCCAAGAGTTTGTGCGTGCACAGTAAGATGATAGTAATATTCATTCATCTCTATCTACTCTTCTTTATGCAAAGAAGATTTAGAGTGCATCCCACTTTGATTTATCTATCAAGTTGCATTGGTTACCGCTGTTCGCTTGGGAACAAGCAAAAACCTAATTGTGGGGGAGTTTGATAACACCCAAATTGGTGTTATTTACCCTTCATATATAGGTTTGTTTCGTGCTAATTCATGTGCACAATCGTTAGAATAGCGTCAATTGCACCCCTATTCCATTACTATTTGATTATGATGTGATTTTAGGGTGATTTAGACAATACATTCGAATTAGGTACGAAAAGGGGCACAAGTGTAGCTGATAATGTAACATCCCGATCTGGCTAAACCCATATTTTGGTCTCTAGAAATTACGCGATTAAAATCGAGTGTTTCGATAGAACTCGACGAAGATCGAATATCGATCAATAGAATATATATTCATTATTTTATACATTCAAAATATAAAAGCCAGAAACGCCTCTGTACTGTAGACGTAGAGATCTTTACACTGCTCATTTAGACTCAAATTTCTTGTTCACACCTCTCTAATTGGTTGTTGAGCTGAGGTGGACCCTTCGTGTCTTTGGGAGCTTGGTAGGTGATCTTCGACGTGCAGGTGGAGCTCTGGTCTGATTCCGATGGCTAGTCTTATTTGGATTGTGTTTGGTTGCTCTGTTTTAGTTTTTTTTGGGTTGCTGCAGATTGGAGCTCGGTTTCAGTCGCGTTGGTCACAGGAAGGCTTTCCAGCATCTGTGATTTCTGTGTGATTTGATGGCGGGTCAGAGACTTTTCTTTGAGGGGCTGGGAGGTTGCTTCCATTTTTTATTGACGACAACAATGATTGACAGGGTGGCAGTGAGCTTGCTTTTTTGAGTTTTTCCCTTCTAGGTTAAGGGTGAGTTTTTACAGTTCCCCTTCGAAATCCGAAAAGCTCTGTTCAGAGGGTTCATCCTTGGTTGGCAGGCTGCCACGACACCAACTATCCGTCCCAGACTCCCATATCTTCTCCACTAACTCACCATAGAAGTGGAGAAGCCTAGGAGTCCTTGCCTATATCTTCCTCTCCCTACCTCTCTCCTCTCATCTCCACCATGGTGAGGAACAACCCACAACCTCCCGCTCTCTCTTATACATTTTCTGCGTTGGAGTAAGAAGCAATCAAGAGATGGACATGGAGAGAAATCGGAAGCTCCAGATTCTTTCTAGATCGACCGTACTAAGTGTCGTCCGTCCTTCTAATCCTTAATCCAATAGTTCAAGATGTGCAAGGGCAAATAAGAGAGCTCCCACACTGGATTGTCCCCCTAATCCGCTGACGTCAGCCTTTTTTTGAAAAAGAAAGAAATTGGTGGGGAGAGAAATTAGCCACCCTCCCCGCCGAACCTTTCGTCTCCCTGGTTGTTTGTTCCGCCCCCAGAATCCCTATTCCTCCGTCTTCTCCAAACCCCACAAAACTCCCCTTCTACGGTCCCCGATAGTTTTTGGCAGCGGGTCTTGGTAGTTTCGCGTCCGGGGAATACTTTGTTGGTCGGGGCAAAGGTAAGGTAATTCCTATATGGTCAAAAACTTTTTGCTTGGTTATTTGTGGTCGGTCTCCATTGATCCTTGGTTTCCCTAACTGATTCGTCGGTGTTGTCTCTCCTTCCCACTTCGCCTTTTGTTTTGAAATTCTGGTTTGCTAACCTCGTTTTGATGTCCTTCTTTTTAATGGCGTAGGCGAACCTCCTTCTACCGTTCTTCCTTTCTTCCTTCGTGAAGACAATAAACGGTGAGCTTTCTTTCCCCTTCTGGTTTTGTTTTCCGGATTCAACGTTGGAGTAAGCCATATGCATCCCTGTCTTTGTTGTTTGTTGTTTTGGTTTGTTGTTGGTATAATCCACTTATAGTATTAAGAATAGTACCAATGCAGAGGTAGTTGTGGTACTGGTACCACTTTGATTCGTTTTGGTATGATTTTCTAGTACTTTTTTTTTGTACCAGTACCACTAATTGTCCCAATATGTAGAAGTAGTACTGGTGTTTTGTTTGTTGTTGGTATAATCTATCGGTACTATTAAGATTAGTACTTATGCTAGAGGTAGTTGTGGTATTGGTACCAGTTAGATTCGTTTGTGGTATGATTTTATGGTACTCTTCTTCTGGTACCAGTACCACTGATTTGGTACCACTAAATGTCCCAATATGTAGAAGTGATACTGGGGTTTTTTTTTGGTACTTTCTATTGGTACCACTAATTGTCCCAATATGTAGAAGTGGTACTGGTTTTTTCTATTGGTACCACTAATTGTCCCAATATATAGAAGTAGTACTGGTGTTTTCTTTTGGTATGATTTTCAGGTACTTTTCTATTGGACCAATAGTGGTAGTATTGTACCAGTAGCTTTGTACATTGCTAGTAGTACTTCTAGTTATACCATTCTACTTGTCTTGTTGCAGCAATGGCTAGAACAAAGATCCCAGCTATGGCATCCCTTGTAACACAACAATCTGATGCAGGAATGGCCAAAACAAAGATACCAGCTACAACATCTGCGAAAAATAAACAACCTGTTGGTTATGTTTCTCAGCAAGTAGTAGTCCGCTTGGGGGACTCCCGTGATTATAATGCTAGGCCTAGTAGGAAACGACCACGCGATGAGGTAGCCAAGAGTTCCAGGAAGGAGAAGAAGCAACGGAATGTTCCAGGAAGGAGAAGAAGCAACGGACAGTGTGAGGACAACCTTCACTGTTAACCGGAATAGGAGCTATAGCAATGGAAATCGGCATGTCCTGTTGGTGTGGTTCCTTGATAGGACGGTAGCCAACTTGCAACTAACTGTAGGCAACTTGCAGCTTGCATCAGGTCTGCTCAAATGGTCCAGAAAGCTATGAGTAATTTGAAACTTGAGGAAAGGAATGGTAAAGCTACGGATTTGCACGAGGCACTACTACGTGGATATACCCAGGTGTCACAACAGTAGTAAGAAGATTGGTTCATGTACGTATGTAATTATGAACAAGTTTGTTGTGGTGTTTGTTTGCTTTAATTTGGTCTTGGACAAAATACTGTTCCTTACATTGGCACAATGGTTTTTTTGTTGGATTGTGAGAATTATGTACCTTATTACTAGTTATTTTAACTACAAATTTGGGACTTGTGATTCTAGATATAACCCTTCATTGTACCAATTATCTATTACTGGTACCAGTTTACCTATACCAGTACCAAATCAATTGGTTCCTTACATTGGTACCAGTTTACCGGTTCCAGTACCAAATCAATGTAACTGGTACCAACGCAAGTTTACTGGTATACTCTTGATTGATGTACTAGTACCACTGTTGGACAAACACATCTGTAAAACAAACTTATTTGAGGATGTGAAAAATAAAACAAAACTCATCCGTAAAACGAACTTCTCTTAGGAACAGCTCTACTCAAAATGGTCCAGAAAGCCATTGCAGACCCAAGTAATTTGCAACTTGAGGAACACGCTGTAAAGCTACTGATATGCACGAGGCACTACTACATGTATATAACAAGGTGTCACAACAGTTGTGGGAAGCTTGTTTCATGTACGTTTGCAATTATGGACAAGTTGTTTTTGTTTGTTTTAATTTGTTCTTGGACAAATTACTGTTCCTTACATTGGCACAATTGTTTTTGTTTTTTTGGAACTTGTGGTTTTAGAGATAACCCTTCACTAGTACTCGTTTCCCTATAACTAGTACCAGTTACCCATTACTAGTACAAAATTAATATTACTGGTAAAACTTCATTGAGGTACTAGTACCACTGTCGGATGTTTCCCAACTACTTAACATGTTTCTCTAATGGTGCATAACACATGTGAAAATAAAATAAAAACTCATCCTTAGACATCAAATGTTTTGGTCAGAAGCAAATTATCCGTCTCTTCTGATAGGTTGCCACGTTCTGTAAAACAAGTGAAATGAAACATTGATTCGGGCTCAAATGTACACATTTTATCCCTCATTTCTGTTTCGTTTAGCTTAGTATTTCATCATTCCTCGACATATTTCACGTTAGGTTGTGCTTGTTTTGATACATTTCAGGTCCTAGCACATGTGGAAGGGTCGAGGACGAGTTTTTGGATAATTGGAGGTCACTATTTGGATGCAATTGTCCAGGAAACAGTCGCAGTTCACGGTCGGACAAGGCAGTTCACGGTCTTCTAAGACCGTGAATAGGAGGCATGGGTCGTGAACATCAAGGCGTCCATGGCCAAATCCAAAGTTACTGACGCTAGGCAAGTTCACGGTCTCTAAGACGGTAAATGTGGCCATTGACCGTGAACCCAGGAGAGTGAAGCGGTGCGTTTTGAATGACACTGAGTTTACGGACGCGTTTAGGTGTTCACGGTCGTGAACTGACCAACGCGTCCTTGAACTGATCACTTTCGGGCAAATATGAAGACAACAGCGGGGAGAGAGAAATGAGAGCTGGTTTTTGGAGAAGAATTGGTTTCTTTCTCTAGGGTTTGCCCAAAAACACCAAAGGGGAGTTTTAGTGAGAGAGAGAGTTCTAGAGTGATCTTGGAGCATCATTGGAGGCTTGGGTGGACATTCAAGCCTAGACGAAGAAGAAGAAGATCTTGAGCTCAAATTTGTAATCCCTCCCTCTCTCTCTCTAGAAACTCACCCTTTTTCTTGGGTCTTGTAGATCTCTAACTAATACTTTGTAGTTACTTGTTTAGAATGAATGATTGTCATTGGATATTGTTTAATTCAATGATTGAGGTATTATTCATGTTGATTGTGCATGCTTCTGCTTAGCAACCTAAGGGTTGTGCATGTTTTGTGCTTAGCATCCTTAGGTTTGTGCATTTTGGTGCTTAGAAACCTAAGCATTGTGCATAATTGTGCTTAGCATCCTTAGGTTTGTGCATATTGGTGCTAGCAATCTAATTAGCAACCTAATTAGCCCATCTAGCAATCCTGGTGCCAATACAGTTGGAATGGTGCCATTTTAGCGGTACTTATACTAAATCTGTGGTACTGGTGCCATTTTTCACACAACAATATTTGTACTAATAGTAAAATGGTACAAATGCAAAATAAGTCGTAACGGCACAGGTAAACCCTACCGCCAATGTTGCCGTCCACGCCGTCGTCGTCATCAACGCGATCGCCGGAATACGGCACGAACTCGTCGTTGTTCTCCATGTCGAGTCCACCTTGGAGTTTTCTGCATTTTCGTACCATTTAGGATGATCTTCGTTCAACGCCTCCTCCACGTCCAGAACGTCGTCAATGTCCACCATGCACACTTCAAAGCCATTCACCGCCGGATCGTCTGCTCAACATTGTAGTTGTATATATCATCGTCGTTAATTGTCAGTGGGACATTGAGGTCGAACCCAAATATACATGTACATTCGACTCCCCTCCCCCCTTCACTGTCGTCGTTGCTAATATAGTCGTCCATGGTGGTGGCGGCCGTCGCGTGGCTGGTATCTTCCGTAGCCAGATGAGGGGTCTGGTTTGCTGACGGAGAAGCTAGAAATGGAAGGGAAAGAGTCTCGTCTGTTCCGCTCCCCAAATCTCGTCCCACCAATCACGTTTCTGGATTCTCTCCATGCAATTAATTTTAAATTTAAATTATTAGAATATTGTGCTTACTAAAATTCCCTTCTTGTGATCCTAGCCACTAGATGAAGAAGGGGAACAGACGACATTGAGGGGGAAAGCGAGATTGACAACCCCCTTAGGAGTTTTCATTGTAGCCGCCCCCTTATTCTTAAGGTGATGTTCCTCTTCTGATGAATTTATTTTTCACCATGTTCCTAAATGAGTTATTTCTCTCTCTAAGGGTTTCTTTGATTTCTTTCTCAAATATGGCAGTTGATGACGAGAGAATCGGGTTGCAAAAAACAAAGATCTCACGTAATGATCCACGGGGTGGCGATACGCGTGGGATGGCAGATAAGATCACCCAAAAACTGAACCATGGGGTTGCCAGTTTCCTCCATTACTTGATGGATTTCTTAGTGTTCTGTTTATTTCCTCACATCTTACTTTATTCGATGTATTTTCAGAAAGTTGCTGGTAATCTTTGGTAATAAAATCCAGTCACCGAACCTGCGATGGAGATTTGTGTGTGCTGAGGCTCCCACAACATTTTTTGGCTTTTCTCCACCGCACAAGCAAAGGTAGTATATTCCTTCATTATCAGTTTCTTTCATCCGGATTGGAAGCACAAAGGAAGATTCAATTTGCAGAATTGTTTCATTGTTTTCTCTCTTAACTATGCTAATCATGACTATTATGTCACTCTGCTTGGCTATCTTCTTCCATGCAGGTCTCTCTTTCTTTTTTCGTTCGTTTAAAATAGAGCCAAAGTAGAATGTGAATTGTGATGATTATGAATCACGGGGTCAACAGATGGACTTTTAATCATAGAAGTTAAGTATTGCTGCCTTTTCTTCGTTGTGTGTTATTCTGTAGCGTTTGTTGTCGGCACAACATTTGTACCTTTTTTTTATCTTACTGATGGCTTGTGCTTTTTTTTAGACGAAGAGACTTCAGGTCATAACCTGTTCATCGCTCTGTACTTTGCAGGTGGTTTTGTGCTTCATAATGACTTCGCTGTTTATTTCATATATGACAAATATTAAGTGTTGACTATTCGCTGTTAGTCTTTGTGATATTTATAATATAGTAGGGAGCTTGAGAGACTGTTTTATAGGGGGTTCTTCATCGAAATTGTGAGTTGGAGATGGAGGCTTATAGTTTTGGCTCTCAAGAACGTTGGCTTGCCTGTTAATTTACAACCCGTTCTATTGATGTTGGGTTCTGTGATTATTGCGTTGGTGAGGATTCTCAAGGAGGAGCTGTTGATCTATGGTTTATTTCGGCATTGGACTTGTTGTATCTAACTATTGTTTATTCAATTATCTTGGATTACAATTACCAAAATAATTGACATAGATCACATGAAACACTCTTTAACACAGAACCTTCGGATCTAAAAAAAAGAGATAATGTAACCTTTCTATTTTGAGATTGTATCACAAATCCCAGCGCGGAGCGCGAATGTGAAAAATAGTACACATAAAGATGATAATAACAATTATTATTTTATATGCAAATATATGATGTGTGTGTCTATACATAAGCATACGCAAAGAAAAAGAAGTAAAGAAAATGAAATTAAAAGAAATAGAATCGGTCTGGGATAAGGCCGCCCACCATTTCAGCTATTTATATATTTTCGTCCCAAACCCCCATATTCCATTCTTTTTCATTCTCTGGACCGAGAGACACAGAGCGAGCAGAGGGCGCTCAGGAGAGGCGAGGGGGAAAATCTCAAAGCTCAATTATTGAGCCCTAGTGATCTAAAAATCTCGTAAGTAACGCATAATCCATCTATACATGGTAGTTTATTGATTTAGAGCTTTAAAACTAGTTTTTGGTTTAAGAATTTCTTGAATCCTCGATAAGCAAATTAGGATTTTGAAGTATCCGGAAGCCGGATTGATGTTAGATTTCATATACGAGCTTCCTGTAGCGAGGTAATTATTCCTCTTGTTCTAATCCATGAATTTCGGCAATATTTAGGCCGGGGTCCAAATCGCTGAATTTAGCTCCGACTAGGGTTTGATGTGTTTTTATCGAGAATTTGATCTGGATCCTAGAACTAACATTGACGGGGACACTATATGGGATACTAGGACAGTTCTGAATTTTGATTCTGGGTTCGTTCGTGAAATGGACGTTTTAGTACGAGAAGCTAAAATCGGTGTTTGAATGACCAGAACTGGTGAGGGATTAGCACGGTATACCGGGTTTATCGTATCACGATAATTATATTGATGCTTAGAATTGACCCAGGTGAACTAGAATGGCATGATTAGGGGTGTATGGACTTTTGTGCTATATGATGAACCTTGGACTACTGTATGATATTATTGACTTTCCCTAATCGATATAGACCTTGTTTACGTTGATGATTGCATATATGTTGTCATTTGTGGCTTAACTGTGGATACGACTTCATGATTGTTTGATATGGTGTTTGACATGATGTGATATTATGGTTGTATTTGGATTCACAAGTGGGGGAATAAACTTCCCAGGGTAATATTATGATGTTTTAAGGAGGATGACTTGCACGAGGGCTTATCCCGAGGAAGTGCAATTATACGACTCCTAGTTTACCTATTTTGAGCCAATTGTGGCCAGGCCAAGAACTTGTCCAAGTAATGAATTATGATTAAGAAAGATGAGATATGAATCATGTATAAGGAACCAAGTAAGAGTATTTTGGTTTCATGGTCAATTACATAGTAATTAGCGCTCCCCATGCTATTACTCTGTTATGACATGATAGTCACACCTCTCTTGTGGTGCTGACTGGAGATTATGATATGCATGATAGTCACACCTCTCATGTGGTGGTGACTGAAGATTATTCACGAGATATGACCACAACTAGAGTAGTGTCGGTATGGCATCACCTATGGTGGTATGGGGGCATGCATGTATGCATGTATGATCACATCTTACGATATATTGGGTGTCTATGGTGGCCCGGGAGAGTTATTAGCATGGGAGTAGCCAGGCGCCTATGATTAAAACATGATAAGATGCATATGAATAAGTCAAAGTGGTTGAGTCTTTTTCCTATTGGGATGTCAGATGGCGGAGGTCAGGGGCGGAGCTAGGATTTCGAGACCGGGTGGGCTGAACATAGTTAAATGTAAATATAAATTAAATAATTATTTTTAAAGTATACAACGTTCTTTAAGATAATTTAAATCTCTCAAAATAGAATCTAAACTAAAATTTTTAGCTATCTTTATTTCAATATAATAACTAAATCATTAACAAGAAACTCATCATTTAGTTTGTTTCACAATCTGGTCTTCACTATCTTTATACCTGAAAACATGCACGATCACATATAGCTTTGGAAATTTGGAAGAGTTAGAAGAAGACAAATCAACCTCTCAACAAAATAAAATTCCTTTGACAATCATAATTCTGTTGATTCTGACATAGATAAAAAAAAATAGATAGAGCTAAAAATCCAAAATGAACTTAATAGAGGTTGATTTTTTCATTTGTAGTTGGACACAACACCAAACTGCGACCAAGTGTAATCGCAGTCCGGGAATGCAGTAACAGGCAAGTTCTATTATCAACCCGGGGTCTAGATCTACTGCTTACTCCGTGATTATCTATTATCTAGCCAACTAATTCGATTGATTGTTGTTTAAAGCAAAAGCAGTAAGAAAGCAGGAAATGGTTCGGTTTTCAAAGGCAGGTAAGAGTCACTCGGGAATGAGTCCCCCTAGCCCCTTAGTTAGGTTCAATTGTAATTCCCCTGGGTTGATTCACTGTTGATTAGACTGCGGAAGATCCGACAGTAGCTTGGAATCTCTTAAGCTGACCAAGCCCTCTCAGTCTAACTACCCGGCAGACGACTAGTCTTCACCGGGATAGAAAGCTGAAGCAATAAGCACATAACTCCACTACTGGAATTGAATTCCAGTACAAAGCAGTAAACTGGCTAACTCTCGTATAGCCAATCTCCTACTATCGAATGAAGAGGCTCTAATAACCTAATCAGATTCTATCTATCTCAGGTTGCAGTAGAAATCGAGAAAAGCTGATCAGACTTCAATCAATTCAATAAACATGCATCATTCGATTAAAACCAAACAGTATAATCATCCCAAGTCATTACAATCAAATCCCTAACACAAGGAATTAGGGTTCTTCATACCCAAGTGAGAGAAGGGTTCTACTCCATAGAGATAGAAGAGAAAACAGTAATCGGAGTAGTCATACTCATAATGATGAGGAAAATCTGCTCCGGGATGATGATTTCCACTCCTATGACGATCTCCAAGCTCGATTCGATGAAACCCAGCTCCAAGATAGCTTCTAGGATGTGTTCTTCGTACTTTCTCTCTCCAGGGCTCTGTTTTTGCTCTGAAAATCCGATTCCCTCACTTTTGGCTCGAAATTGGGTGAAAAACAAGAATTTCCCGACTCACTCGGGCAGGCCACACGGCCGTGTGGCTCACCCATTTGGCCGTGTGAGTCGAAACGCGCCGTATCACTTAGGTTGGCCTTCAGCCATCCCACACGGCCAGGGTTGCACGGTCGTGTGGATTTCCTGGGATGCCCGTGTTTGCTCTCGGTGAAAGTCACACAGCCACAATTGCAACTTGCACGGCCGTGTGGTACCCAGGACTGCCCGTGTGGCTTCCTTAGAACCTCGCCATGTGTCCGATCTTCGTCCAATCGACCCCAAACTCGCTCCCAAGCCTCCATTCTCGTACTAGGACCTGAAATATCAGAAACAAGCACAACCTAGCGTGAAATCGGCCTAAAACACGAGAATCAATACCTCAAACGGCGTAAGAACAGGGGTAAAAACATGTGTAAATAGCGGTCTATCAAACTCCTCCACACTTAACCGTTTGCTTGTCCCCAAGCAAACCAAGTCAGACACCAGGTAAGCTTACATATTTCAACCAACCAACATTGGGGACAAGTCATAAAGGCACAGAACACGTGAAACGTACTGGTTTTCAAGCATCAACACATGAACAACCTCAATAGCAACCTGGACAACCACCACAAAGGACATTCGAGTGCAGCAAAATCGAGTAAAGGAAGAGTCTCCCTTCTGTTCACCAACCAACCTAGACTTGACTCAACCACTTACTCAAAACAGTCAACTCATGCATCCAAATCACGACATCAGAATAGAGACCAAGCAATCTAGGTCCTCACTGGGGTACAAGAGTATATAGAATATGAAAATGAATCACTCACTCTCGACCAGTGGGGTCAGGACAATTTGATGCGAAAAATGCGCATGCTATTTCTCTGAATCCCTAACATCTCTTCACCATGATGACAGCCTCTAAATGCTAGAGTTCACATATGGGGTGTCACCACTAACTAATCAGGAGGTCTTAGACACAGGTTCAAATGACTGGCTAGGGTCTTGGACATGGGGAAAAGGCCTTTTAAGTGGTGGAAGTATTCATAGCACAAGGTTCCACATTTCCAAACCCACACAATCACAATCAAACAAACCAGTATTCCCTTTCTGCTATTCTGCAATACTCAGGACAGGCAATTTGGGCGTGGGCTGATCCTATGCCCCCATCATCTTAGCTAGTGACAACGTGAATGCTACACATCATGGAAGAGGGGTCTATCGCACAAGAAAGAAACGAGCAGGCTCAAATCTCACATGGCTACCTATATGGTCTATCTCACATTCTGATACCCTGAACTAGATGCATAAACGACTGTCAAGAACAAGTGATCAATCCAAGTCACAGTTGGTAAGCAAACAGTTGAAAAACTGAACCCCTACATAATTCCACTGCATGTCTCAGTCCTCATCATAGGTTGTCCTAGTCACAATCAAGCTGTCATGCATCAATCCGAAAACCATTCAATTCATCAATCAAATCACAGTGCCAATATGATCAAACAGCAGTACTTGGAGCCCTCAAATCGTAAGATTCGGACAGCGGAATAGGCTCCAAGCACACAGATATATATTCCAACCGATACAAAGCACCCCCCACACTTAAGCACGACATTGCCCTCAATGGAGTAGAGGGAGAGATAAGGGGAACGATGTTACCAGATTGGAACACTGCTGGGGGACTGGAAGTGGACCAGTCAGCGAGAAACAGACGGGAAGATGGACAGTTCGCACGAATCGAACACCAAGAACACACTAGCACACTGTGCGTTAGGGATAAGTGTTAGCCCAGACGGCTACAACATAAACAAACCACAAAAGAAACACAAAAACAAAAACAAAAACAAACGACACTAAGTTCAAGCTCCTCGCACATGGAGCAAACACCCAAAAGTCTAAAACGAAAAACAAAACACACTGAGATGGGCAACGAGTACAGCCTACTCGTCGCCAAGATCATCCAAGTCGATGTCGGCCATGAAGGCGTCATCACCAGCAGCTCCGTCAGCACCATCATCACCGTCAGCTGGGGGATGTGGAAGTGGAGAGTCATCCCAGGGAGTCCTCCAGACGGGCTGCTCGCCCGGAAGCAGCTGGAGCAGGTGCTGCTGGACCTCCTTCATGCGGCGTGAACGGCGCTTCTCCCGCTCGATGTGGGCGAGATCACTCCTTGCTGGGTCTGGAGTATGTCCAGGCGCTCATCATAAGCAGCCATCCTGTTCTGGTACTCGGCCTGGTGTTCCGCGTACTGCTGCTGGAACTGCATCTGCTGGTCGAGGATCTGCTGGTTCTGGATCCACAGCTGCTCGAACTGGTAGGAGAAGTAATCCTGGCCCGGGAAAGCGGAGCTGCTACTCCCGTAATGGAAGTGAGTCTGTGGTGGATCAGCAGCAGCGTCCACATCATCTGGGTGGATATCCTCACCTGCCTCACCCTCTGGAACCTCCGGCTGGACCTCCTCTGGGATCTGGGGTTGTGGAAACCCCTCGAGCCCAAGTGGAGAGGATGATCCCTCTGGCGCATAGAGTGAATAAAGTACAGGGCTCGCTTGGTGATGGCGCTGGCACTGTCCGAGGCCGGAGTGTAAGACTTGGCCAGCATGTGGTGGAGGATGCGGTTGTCGATCTTCAATGTACTGGCCTTCGTCTTCCCCGCCGAGAAGGGACGCTGGCCTGGTCGAGCGAGGCGGGTGTATAGCGTCTGGAAGTTCACCCCCTCTGGCTCGTGAAGCTCGGTGATGTAGTTCCTCTGGCTCATTAAGGGTCCCAACCGACTCCCACAAAATGGTACGAAAACAGGCATTTCATCGAACACCTTGTGTGCACTATTAAATTAAGCATGAAATTAGCACATTCATAGCACACAAGGCCTCAAATCAACATTGTAAACATGCCCTGACATCAATCATACATAATCCAAGCATTCCCCACATTCAATTTCACTCAATTCACTCATTTCAAATGGATTCTCTAAACATACACCCTAATATCCAATTCTCCTCAATTCATAAGGTAAATGGCAAAATCAAACCTGGAGACTCAAGTAGGATTGTAGGGAATGACGAGATGAATGAAATGCACTTGACGAAAGTGCAAAAATCTGCCCGGAAGTGGTCGTCGGAGTCTCGCCGGAAATCGCCTCCGGCGACAAAAACGTCGGCCAAATCTCCTCAAAATGGAGGGATAGGCCGCTTTTGGTGTGGGAAGGATGGGTTTGTTGTTGATTTGGTGAAAAAGTGATAAAAAATGGCCGAAAAAATCGAAATAGGGTGGTTTGTCGCGGTTTTCCGGCGAGATTCAGAGGATTCCGGCGAGGGTTGGGAAAAATTCTGACCACTCGGCCGTGCTGGCCGAATATATAGGCCGTGCTCGGCCACACGGGCAGGCTCGCACGGCCGTGCAAGGTGCACTTTTGCCCGTGTTGGCCGACACGGCCAGGCCGAGGAATTCCAAATGGCCGTGCGATTTTGCACTTTTGGCCGTGTGGAATTTGCCGAGAGCTCACACGGCCAGGGGATAAAATCCACAGGGCCGTGTGAGAATATGAGGTGCCCGTGTCGGCCACACGGCCAAGCCGGGCCAAGCCACACGGCCGTGCCAGTTGCACTTTTGTCCGTGTGGAATTTGCCGAGAGCTCACACGGCCAGGGGATAAAATCCACACGGGCGTGTGAGCATCAGGCCTGGCCGTGTGAGCTGCTGGAGCCCCGAATTCAACCTGTTTTCACTCAAAAACGACATTCGACTCTGTTACAACATCTCACGACTCAAAAAACACAAAAAACAAAAGGAAAAAAAAAAGTAAGAAAATGCAAACCTCGGTGGGGTTGCCTCCTCACAAGCGCTTCTTTGCCGTCTTTTAGCTGGACGCCAGTATGGATGCTCAGAGAAGTGTAGGATCAGGTGCCTTCAAGAGTGGATCCACATCGCTCTTGTGGTACAGCTTCAAATGGTGGCCATGTACGCGACGAATGTGGCCACCAACATTCGCCAACTCGACTTGGCCATCCGGCAAGATGCAATCGAGTGAATACTCGGATGGCCAAGGCGGGGGCGGGACCAGCTCGTAGTGGTCTCCGGCTTTCTTTCGAGCAGGCTTAGCTGCCTGCAATTTCGGCCGCCACTCCTCCTTGATCTGTTCTTTTGATGACGGAGTGGTCAGGAGTGGCGGCGAAGGTGTGGGAGGCGGGTCCTGCGAAATAGGCAACACAGAAGGATACATGACAGACTCGTGCTCCTGGTGAGATACAACATGCAGAGGTGACGAAGCATGTAGAGTATTAGCAATTGAAAACGTTATTCGCTCCTCGCCATCCCTCAAAACTAAGGTCCTGTCATGCACATCTATGAGAGCCTTAGCGGTGGCCAGGAAAGGCCTTCCCAGTATAAGGGGCACTTCTGTGTCCTCATTGATGTCCAGGACAACAAAATCCACAGGATAATTGAATTTCCAACCTTAACCAGAAGGTCTTCCACTATGCCCCTAGGATGCACTACAGATCGGTCAGCTAATTGAAGGGTCATCCTAGTAGCACGGGGTTCACCTAGGCCTAGTTTCTTGAACAATTTATACGGCATAACATTGATACTAGCACCTAAATCCGCCAAGGACCTCTCTACATGCAATTTATCTATAGAGCACGGGATAGTAAAACTACCTGGGTCCTTTTGCTTCTGCGGAAGCTTGTTCTGTAGAATAGCCGAGCACTCCTCGCTGAGCTCCACAGTGGCCAGCTCACTCAGCTTCTGCTTCTTTGAGAGAAGCTCTTTCAGAAACTTCGCATACTTAGGCATTTGCGATAGTGCCTCTAGGAAGGGCACTTGGACATTCAGCTTCTTAAGCATGGCCATGAAGTTTTCGAACTCTGCCTCCAGCCTGCCTCTGTGCAACCGAGTAGGGAAGGGGAGTTTCGGGATATACTCCTTCACTACCGGTTGCGGCTTAGGTGCAGGCACCTCAACCTCCTTTTCTGCCTATTCTTCAACCGCTGGAGACGCTAAGACAGGGCTCTCTCTCTCTTGTTCCCGAGCAGGGGGATCAACAGTCATCTTGCCACTCTTGGTCATGATGGCATTGCAGTGCTCATTCGGGGTCTGCGGATGAGGGATGGTCTGCCCGGGTAGAGTACCAGGAGCCCTTTGAGCCACTGCCTGAGCCACGCTCCCCAGCTGGGTCTGGATATCCTGCAAGACAGCCTGTGTGTTCCTCTGGCCAGCTTCAAGAGCCAGGAATTTACCTGAGGCTTTTCCATGTCCCGCAACTCAGCCATCTGATCATTCTGCACTGGGATAGCAGGGGCTGCACCTGGCTGCTAGAAAGGTCGCGGCTGTGATTGAGCAGCATGCCCCTGCATGGGCTGATAAAGCGACTGTTGTTGCTGCTGGAATTGCCCCTGTCTAGGCTGATATGGTGGCCTCTGGAAGCCCGGTGGTCCCTGGGGGACTGGTGGTCTAGAATTTGCCCCACCCCAGGAGAAGTTAGGATGCTGGCGCCACCCCTCATTGTAAGTGTTACTGTAGGGGTCATTGTGCCTGACGTTATTGATGAAGTTCACCTGCTCCTGGGGTGTGGTTGATTCCTTCATCGCCTGGAAGTCTTCCACCATGTGATGGGTGCTTTCGCACCAGTGGCAGAGCATCGCCTGCGGCTGTCCTGTACCTGCAATCAAACCAGAACGATCGATAGCTGAAACCAGCTTCGATACCACCTGCACCAAATCAGATGACTGGGTGCCCATAGCATGCACACCCCGTCCTAGTGCTCGTCTCGATCTCCTGGCAGTTCCCCAATCGTACCCGTTCTCCGCCTTCTCCTCAAAGAGTTGATTCAGCTGTGGCGGTGTTTTGGTCAGCATGTTCCCGCCACAAACTTAGTCAATCAGCTGCTTGTCCTCCGGGAAGAAGGCGTGATAGAAAGTGCCCACCTTGAAGGCATCATTGAAGCCATGATTTGGACACCTCAGAAAGAGACTGTTGTATCTCTCCCAAGCATCCCTGATGGTCTCATCCTCATCCTGAGCAAAATGTGTAATTTGCTTCTGCAGGTCAGCTGTCTTGGATGGAGGATGGTAGCGGGTGAGGAACTTGTCCGCCAGGTTGGCGAACGTGGTGATGGAGCCCGGAGGTCGAGTGTCTAGCCACTCCTTGGCTTGCCCCTCCAGAGTAAATGGGAAGTACCTCAGCTGGATGGCATCTGTTGTACCCCATTGATCTTGATTCCATCGATGAGCTCGTGGAATCGCCTGAGATGTGATCGGGGGCACTCTCCCTCCTTACCACGGAACACCACTGAACCACGCAGCATGGTGATCACTGAGGTGCTCACCTCAAAGTTGTTGGCTGGGACATGAGGGTGTTGAATGGGTGACCTCATGTCCGCAGCTCTAGCGGTCCAGTAGGATCCCATGGTCTGCTCATCTGGATTGATCACATCTTGGTTCTGTGGATCAACCATGTCTCCTTCTTCTTCTTCGATCCGCAGTTGTGATAGCTCCTCCTCCGCAGCCAGTCGCGCCTTTAGAGCCCGCTTCAAGTTCCTGCAGGTTCGTTCAAGCTCCTGGTCTAATGGTAGTAGATCTCCCGACTGGCTATGGGTCATGCACTACCTGCACACAGTCAGCAGAAACACCCCGTGAAGGCACACAGGTGGAAGAGAAAAATGCAATAAAGAAAAAGCTAGAGTAACAAATTCTCACGTTTCCCCAATAACCTAGAGGGTCCCCGGCAACGGCGCCAAAAACTTGACACGCCAAAACACAACACCAAACTGCGACCAAGTGTAATCGCAGTCCGGGAATGCAGTAGCAGGCAAGTTCTATTATCAACCTGGGGTCTAGATCTACTGCTTACTCCGTGATTATCTATTATCTAGCCAACTAATTCGATTGATTGTTGTTTAAAGCAAAAGCAGTAAGAAAGCCGGAAATGGTTCGGTTTTCAAAGGCAGGTAAGAGTCACTCGGGAATGAGTCCCCCTAGCCCCTTAGTTAGGTTCAATTGTAATTCCCCTGGGTTGATTCACTATTGATTAGACTGTGGAAGATCCGACAGTAGCTTGGAATCTCTTAAGCTGACCAAGCCCTCTCAGTCTAACTACCCGGCAGACGACTAGTCTTCACCGGGATAGAAAGCTGAAGCAATAAGCACAGAACTCCACTACTGGAATTGAATTCCAGTACAAAGCAGTAAACTGGCTAACTCTCGTATAGCCAATCTCCTACTATCGAATGAAGAGGCTCTAATAACCTAATCAGATTCTATCTATCTCAGGTTGCAGCAGAAATCGAGAAAAGCTGATCACACTTCAATCAATTCAATAAACATGCATCATTCGATTAAAACCAAACAGTATAATCATCCCAAGTCATTACAATCAAATCCCTAACACAAGGAACTAGGGTTCTTCATACCCAAGTGAGAGAAGGGTTCTACTCCATAGAGAGAGAAGAGAAAACAGTAATCGAAGTAGTCATACTCATAATGATGAGGAAAATCTGCTACGGGATGATGATTTCCACTCCTATGACGATCTCCAAGCTCGATTCGATGAAACCCAGCTCCAAGATAGCTTCTAGGATGTGTTCTTCATACTTTCTCTCTCTAGGGCTCTGTTTTTGCTCTGAAAATCCGATTCCCTCACTTTTGGCTCGAAATTGGGTGAAAAACCAGAATTTCCCGACTCACACGGGCAGGCCACACGGCCGTGTGGCTCACCCATTTGGCCGTGTGAGTCGAAACGCGCCGTATCACTTAGGTTGTCCTTCAGCCATCCCACACGGCCAGGGTTGCACGGCCGTGTGGATTTCCTGGGATGCCCGTGTTTGCTCTCGGTGAATGTCACACGGCCACAATTGCAACTTGCACGGTCGTGTGGTACCCAGGACTGCTCGTGTGGCTTCCTTAGAACCTCGCCATGCGTCCGATCTTCGTCCAATCGACCCCAAACTCGCTCCCAAGCCTCCATTCACATACTAGGACCTGAAATATCACAAACAAGCACAACCTAGCGTGAAATAGGCCTAAAACACGAGAATCAATACCTCAAACGGTGTAAGAACAGGGGTAAAAACATGTGTAAATAACGGTCTATCACGCCTATGATTAAAACATGATAAGATGCATATGAATAAGTCAAAGTGGTTGAGTCTTTTGCCTATTGGGATGTCAGATGGCGGAGGTCAGGGGCGGAGCTAGGATTTCGAGACCTGGTGGGCTTAACATAGTTAAATGTAAATATAAATTAAATAATTATTTTTAAATAGAATCTAAACTAAAATATTTAGCTATCTTTATTTCAATATAATAACTAAATCATTAACAAGAAACTCATCATTTAGTTTGTTTCGCAATCTGGTCTTCACTATCTTTATACCTGAAAACATGCACGATCACATATAGCATTGAAAATTTGGAAGAGTTAGAAGAAGACAAATCAACCTCTCAACAAAATAAAATTCCTTTGACAATCATAATTCTGTTGATTCTGACATAGATAAAAAAATAGATAGAGCTAAAAATCCAAAATGAACTGAATAGAGGTTGATTTTTTCATTTGTAGTTGGATTAAACTAACAAAAAGAATTAAAAGGAGAGGGTTTTCGTTTGCTTTGGTCCAGGACCTTGTGGAGGAGAATTAAGATAATAAAGTCCAAAAAGTAGTTAAAGCAAAAATGAGGTTGCTGTGGATCAAACCTGTTTGCTTCACGCTAAATATTTAGCTTAGCCACCACTAGACTAAATGACTATTACATGATACAATGTATAGGTCGAGCACTACTTATTCAAATTTTATCTAAATATCCTTACGGTTCTAGGGGCCAAGACTATTCCCGGGTGGGCCGGGGCCCACCATACTCTCTAAGTAGCTCCGACCCTAGCTGAGGTCTCATCCTAGTGCTTTGGCTTGTTTGCTAGATGTATGATAGGGGTATGCTTTTTTATGAACTCACGATGCAATAATTGTCTCACTTAGCTATGAGCTGACTCTCTTTTATCTTTTCCTCTGCTTATGCAATGTGTAAGCAAATCATCATCAGCCACAGCAGCACTAGGACGACTACACGGAAGTTTGGCCAGTGATTCACACCTTTTGACAAAATATGTTTTGAGAACCTTTTCATGTACATACTGTAGCTTTTCATGTACTATGTGGCATCCACAAGTTTGACATGTTTTTAGTAGGCATATATGTGCATGGTTGTGTATGTAATGATGATTATGACATGTACTAGTATTGCATGCGGTTATATAGTATGAAACTATGGATACAGCTATGAATAGCCGATGTATATGGTTGTTGGTATATATGTGTACCTAGGGATACAGAGAATCATATAAGTTATGTTGCAGGTCTAGTTGCAAGAACTGTTAGCCCATTACGCTAGTAATTCATGTCCAAATTTTATTAGTTGATTTTGGGAATTAATGTAACACCAAAATTAAGTTTCGCTGCAATTCTATGAAAAATATGATTAGGCAAAATGTACAAGGTAGGGTGTTACAGTTTCGTATCAGAGCCCGATTCTCTCTTTTTGTTGTCATGACATACTATGCCCAAAACTTCTAAGGAGGGGAATACCTCATAATGACTTAAACCGGGAATTGAGTTTTACATGATTATGTGTATGGGTATGTTAGGTGAAATTACTTGCATCATAGTTTTCAAAATTGAGTTTTGAAATTACTCTCCAAATAATTATTTGGAAAATTTTGTTTTAACCAAGTGAGAGATTTGGTTAAGAATGGATTTTGAGTGGATCAATCTAAGGCCAATGTTTCCTTGTAGCTCGCACGAAAGTTTTGAAAATGTTCCTACTGATCAGTCAAGAGGAGTGGGGGCGTGTGATGCAAGTCCGCCAGTATTAGACTATGCAAAGATGAAAAGTTTGGGTGGTAGAGGCAGTAAGGGAGTGTCCTGATGTCTTTCCAGAAGAACTTCAAGGCCTTCCACTAGAAAGGGAAGTAGAGTTTGATATTGAATTAGTACCTGGCACAACACCAATTTCAATGGCACCGTATCGAATGGCACCAATTGAGTTGAAGGAGGTTAAAGAGCAATTGCAAGATTTGTTGGAAAAGGGGTTTATTCGACCTAGCATCTCACCATGGGGTGCACCGGTTTTGTTTTCCAAGAAGAAAGATGGCTCCATGAGAATGTGCATTGACTACCGGGGGTTGAATAAAGCAACAATGAAGAATCATTATCCCTTTCCAAGAATAGATGAGTTGTTTGATCAATTGCAGGGTGCACCGGTCCTTTATAAGATTGATTTGAGGTCTGGATACATTCAAGTGAAAGTTGCAGATGGAGCAACCTCAAAGACAGCTTTTAGAACATGATATGGGTATTATGAGTTCCTGGTAATGCCTTTTGGTCTCGCTATTGCGCCAGCGGTATTTATGGCTCTTATGAACAGAGTTTTCCATGAATATCTTGATAAGTTTGTGATTGTGTTCATAGATGATATTCTCATCTATTCTAAAAGCGAAGAGGAGCACAAAACTCACCTTATCATTGTGTTGCAAATTCTAAGGAAGAAACAATTATATGAAAAATTCTCAAAATGTGAATTTTGGCTGAAGAAGGTAATATTTTTGGGACATGTAATTTCCGAAAAAGGGGTTAGGTGGACCCGAAAAAGGTGGAAGAAGTGGTGAGTTGGATTCTCCAAAATGGTTATTATCGGTGGTTTGTGGAAGTATTTTCCAAAATTGTTGTACCATTGACTAAGCTGTTGAGAAAGAACACCAAGTATGTTTGGAATGAATCATGTCAAAAGAGTTTTGATGAATTGAAGAAGAGATTGACCACAGCGCCAGTACTTGCCTTACCTTCAAACCAAGGAGATTTTGGGGTGTATAGTGATTCCTCGTATCAAGGTTTGGGATGTGTGTTAATGCAAGATGGAAGATTTATCTCATATGCCTATAGGCAATTGCGTCCTCATGAAGTAAATTATCCCACTCATAATTTGGAATTGACGGCGGTGGTTTTTCCTCTCAAGATTTTGCAACATTATTTGTATGGTGAGACTTTTAGAATCCTTATTGATAAAAAAAGCTTGAAGTATATTATGGGCCAGAAGGATTTAAATAGTCTCTAGAGGATATGGATAGAGTTGTTGAAAGATTATGATTGTACCATTGATTACCATCCAGGTAAAGCTAATGTAGTTGCTCATGCTCTGAGCAGAAAAGGCAAGAAGAATATAACTGATCATCTGGTGGATTTGAGGGCAATGAATGTTGATTTGGAAGTAGATAGTGTACAGGGTTACTATCTCGATTTAACATTCGACCTTTGTTGCACGACAAAATAGTGAGAAGCAGAAGGAGGACTCAGAGTTGGCAAAAATCATTCAAGACATTGAGGAAGGAAAAGAAAGACCATTTGAAATGGTAGATGGCATGTTGAAGATGAATGTAAGAGCATATATTCCTAATGTTGATAACTTGAGGAAAGAGATCTTAGATGAAGCTCATTCTTCTGCTTATGCTATGCACCCAGGAGCAACTAAAATGTATCACACAATCAAGCCATATTTTTGGTGGCTTGGGATGAAAAAGGAAACGATTGAACATGTTTTCACATGTCTTGTATGTCAGAAAGTTACGACAGTTGCTGCTTGAACATAAGAAAAAGCAAAATGCTGTTGTGCAGGAGATGAAAGGGGAGAACAACAAACTTGAGCCATACCCACATAGAAATCATTGTACTTAGAAGGAAATACAGTTTGCCTCGTTGACTTTCTAAGGGGTACTATAGGTGAAGGAGAGGAAGGAAGAACGGAAGGGGATGAATCGGGAGGTAAGGAGGAAGGAGGAGTATGAGATAAAGGAGGAAAATCATCATGATCTTCAGTGTTTGAGAGAGATGCAGTAGGAGATGGAGGGACAGGTATAGCAGCAGATGAGGAAGGAATGCTTGCTGCTTGGTTGGGAACAAAGGAAGGTTGATTAGAAGAAGGATCAACCAGATAAAAAGAAGACCCTGGATTAGAAGGGAGATGAAATGACTCATCTTCAGAATTAGAACTATCTAAATGCTCATTGGTTTTAAAGGGAAAAATGTGTTCATAAAACACAACAAATGAACACTTTGTTGGAAGAAATGTCTAACAGTTTAAACCCTTTTATGCCTGTTGGAAATCCAAGAAACACACGTTTACGAGCCCTTGGATCAAATTTGTGTTTATGTCCTTCAACAACTGTGGCATATGCCAAGCAGCCAAACACTTTCAAACTCATGTAGTCAGGTGGTGCTTTGTGCAGGATTTCAAAAGGAGTTTTATGATTAAGAATTGGGGTAGGAGTCCTGTTGATTAAGTAAGCTGCATGGAGAACAAAATCTTCCTAGTAATGGAGTGGAAGGCCATATTGAAATTTGAGTGATCTAGCAGCATTTAAAAGGTGTTGATATTTTCTCTCAACTCTGCCATTTTGTTGAGCAGTATAAACACAACTCATTTCATGGGAAATACCATTCAAACTGTAAAAATTTTCCATATGAAATTCTTGTCCTTGGTCTGAACGTATGACTTTGACAGATTTAGAGAATTGAGTTTTAACCATTATGTAGAAGGATTTCATAATGGCTCTAGTTTCAGATTTGGTTTCATAAGGAAAGTCCATACTGCTCTACTATGATCATCAACTACTATTAGAAAATAATGAAATCCACTCCTGGAGACTTTGTTTAGTGGCCCCCAAATATCCACATGTAACTAATCAAAACATTCTGAACTAACAGAAGAACTTAAAGGAAAGGGCAATCGTTTTTGCTTTGATAAATGAAAAAATTCACAGTGCTTTGTCAATGGTAAGGTAACGTCATTACATTGGTTTTTAACATCTCTCATTCTAGACAAGGAAGGATGCCCTAATCTAGCATGCCAGATGTTGAATTCTGAGGATTGAGAATGGGATACTCCTGCTGCAAATGGTTGACCAACTCTACTGGAATTAAACCGCCGACTCTTGGATTGAGAAAACAAGTACAATCCTATATCCACTTGGGCTAAACCAATCCTCCTCCTAGTAATAAGGTCCCGAATAACACAAAATTTTGATTTGAAAACCAATGAAACTGGATGATTTTGAGTTAATTTACTTACAAAAACCAAATTGGAAGTAAAGGCTGAAACAAAAAGGACTTGAGTAAGAAATAGCCCACAAGGAAGATAAACGATTCCTATATGAGTGGCTTTAACCAATTGTATATTTGGAAGATTCACATACACATTCTCAACTGCTTTACTTCTGATGAAGAAACCAAGGCTACAAACAATGTGGTCTGTAGCACCAGTATCAAGGACCCATTCAGACTTGTGAAGAGAATCTAGTAGGCTAAAGAAAGATGATTTACCTGCTGAACTGGAACTAGTAGTGAAATGAGAAGAAACTTTCATCTCAACATTGGGAGAGGCTTGATGTGAATGTGGTGGAGGTGCGGATACTCTTCCAGAAGTGGCAGATGGCAAGTGAGGTGAGGTAGGAGGAGAGGGAGATGGTGAGGGAGAACTGGTCAGCATTATCTTCAACCTCTCAAATTGATTTGGATTCAAAAGGTTTTGAATGTTAACTTCATTTATGGACCAGAATTGTGTGTAAAAGAAGTCCCCTCCAATCTCAAGCATGTTGCTATCAACTAAACCAACAAAAGGTTGTCCCTCTTCCTGCCTTTTTTGTTTGTTTTTAAGTCTATAACAATCCAGT